>CM034541.1:52861224-52883328 GCA_020002185.1 Paraescarpia echinospica
GTTACAGTCTAATCAAGAGACGGGGTGACGCCCTCACAGTGTAACAATGTTTATGTGTGTTTCTCTTGTTACAGTCTAATCAAGAGACGGGGTGACGCTCTCACAGTGTAACACTGTTTATGTGTGTTTCTCTTGTTACAGTCTAATCAAGAGACGGGGTGACGCCCTCACAGTGTAACAATGTTTATGTGTGATTCTCTTGTTACAGTCTAATCAAGAGACGGGGTGACGCCCTCACCGTGTAAAAATGTTTATGTGTGTTTCTCTTGTTACAGTGTAATCAAGAGACGGGGTGACGCCCTCACAGTGTAACAATGTTTATGTGTGTTTCTCTTGTTACAGTCT
The DNA here is from genome assembly GCA_020002185.1 of Paraescarpia echinospica. Taxonomy (NCBI): domain Eukaryota; kingdom Metazoa; phylum Annelida; class Polychaeta; order Sabellida; family Siboglinidae; genus Paraescarpia; species Paraescarpia echinospica. The sequence continues at coordinate 52,861,570 of CM034541.1, forward strand.
AATCAAGAGACGGGGTGACGCTCTCACCGTGTAACAATGTTTATGTGTGTTTCTCTTGTTACAGTCTAATCAAGAGACAGGGTGACGCCCTCACAGTGTAACAATGTTTATGTGTGTTTCTCTTGTTACAGTCTAATCAAGAGACGGGTGACGCCCTCACCGTAAAATGTTTATGTGTGTTTTCTGTTACAGTGTAATCAAGAGACGGTGACGCCCTCACAGTGTAACAATGTTTATGTGTGTTTCTTGTTACAGTCTAATCAAGAGACGGGGTGACGCCCTCACAGTGTAACAATGTTTATGCGTTTCTCTTGTTACAGTCTAATCAAGAGACGGGGTGACGCCCGCTGCGCAACAATGTTTCTTATGCGTTTCTGTTACAGTTCAATCAAGAGACGGGGACACTCTACAGTGTAAAAATGTTTATGTGTGTTTCTCTTGTTACAGTGTAATCAAGAGACAGGGTGACGCCCTCACAGTGTAACAATGTTTATGTGTGTTTCTCTTGTTACAGTCTAATCAAGAGACGGGGTGACACTCTCACCGTGTAACAATGTTTATGTGTGTTTCTCTTGTTACAGTCTAATCAAGAGACAGGGTGACGCCCTCACAGTGTAACAATGTTTATGTGTGTTTCTCTTGTTACAGTCTAATCAAGAGACGGGGTGACACTCTCACAGTGTAACAATGTTGATGTGTGTTTCTCTTGTTACAGTATAATCAAGAGACGGGGTGACGCCCTCACAGTGTAACAATGTTTATGTGTGTTTCTCTTGTTACAGTATAATCAAGAGACGGGGTGACGCCCCCACCGTGTAAAAATGTTTATGTGTGTTTCTCTTGTTACAGTGTAATCAAGAGACGAGGTGACGCCCTCACAGTGTAACAATGTTTATGTGTGTTTCTCTTGTTACAGTGTAATCAAGAGACGGGGTGACGCCCTCACAGTGTAACAATGTTTATGTGTGTTTCTCTTGTTACAGTCTAATCAAGAGACGGGGTGACGCCCTCACAGTGTAACAATGTTTATGTGTGTTTCTCTTGTTACAGTCTAATCAAGAGACGGGGTGACACTCTCACAGTGTAACAATGTTGATGTGTGTTTCTCTTGTTACAGTCTAATCAAGAGACGGGGTGACGCCCTCACAGTGTAACAATGTTTATGTGTGTTTCTCTTGTTACAGTCTAATCAAGAGACGGGGTGACGCCCTCACAGTGTAACAATGTTTATGTGTGTTTCTCTTGTTACAGTCTAATCAAGAGACGGGGTGACGCCCTCACAGTGTAACAATGTTTATGTGTGTTTCTCTTGTTACAGTCTAATCAAGAGACGGGGTGACGCCCTCACCGTGTAAAATTTTTTATGCGTGTTTCTCTTGGTACAGTGTAATCAAGAGACGGGGTGACGCCCTCACAGTGTAACGATGTTTATGTGTGTTTCTCTTGTTACAGTCTAATCAAGAGACGGGGTGACACTCTCACCGTGTAACAATGTTGATGTGTGTTTCTCTTGTTACAGTCTAATCAAGAGACGGGGTGACGCCCTCACAGTATAACAATGTTTATGTGTGTTTCTCTTGTTACAGTGTAAACAAGAGACGGGGTGACGCCCTCACAGTATAACAATGTTTATGTGTGTTTCTCTTGTTACAGTCTAATCAAGAGACGGGGTGACGCCCTCACAGTGTAACAATGTTTATGTGTGTTTCTCTTGTTACAGTGTAATCAAGAGACGGGGTGACGCCCTCACAGTGTAACAATGTTTATGTGTGTTTCTCTTGTTACAGTGTAATCAAGAGACGGGGTGACGCCCTCACTGTGTAACAATGTTTATGTGTGTTTCTCTTGTTACAGTCTAATCAAGAGACGGGGTGACGCCCTCACCGTGTAAAATTTGTTATGTGTGTTTCTCTTGTTACAGTCTAATCAAGAGACGGGATGACGCCCTCACAGTGTAACAATGTTTATGTGTGTTTCTCTTGTTACAGTCTAATCAAGAGACGGGGTGACGCCCTCACAGTGTAACAATGTTTATGTGTGTTTCTCTTTTTACAGTCTAATCAAGAGACGGGGTGACGCCCTCACAGTGTAACAATGTTTATGTGTGTTTCTCTTGTTACAGTCTAATCAAGAGACGGGGTGACGCCCTCACAGTGTAACAATGTTGATGTGTGTTTCTCTTGTTACAGTCTAATCAAGAGACGGGGTGACGCCCTCACAGTGTAACAATGTTTATGTGTTTCTCTTGTTACAGTCTAATCAAGAGACGGGGTGACGCTCTCACAGTGTAACAATGTTTATGTCTGTTTATCTTGTTAACGTCAAATCAAGAGACGGGGTGACGCCCTCACAGTGTAACAATGTTTATGTGTGTTTCTCTTGTTACAGTCTAATCAAGAGACGGGGTGAAGCCCTCACAGTGTAACAATGTTTATGTGTGTTTCTCTTGTTACAGTCTAATCAAGAGACGGGGTGACGCTCTCACAGTGTAACAATGTTTATGTGTGTTTCTCTTGTTACAGTTTAATCACGAGACGGGGTGACGCTCTCACAGTGTAACAATGTTGATGTGTGTTTCTCTTGTTACAGTCTAAACAAGAGGCGGGGTGACGCTCTCACAATGTAACAATGTTTATGTGTGTTTCTCTTGTTACTGTCTAATCAAGAGACGGGGTGACGCTCTCACAGTGTTAAAATGTTTATGTGTGTTTCTCTTGTTACAGTCTAATCAAGAGACAGGGTGACGCTCTCACAGTGTAACAATGTTTATGTGTGTTTCTCTTGTTACAGTTTAATCAAGAGACGGGGTGACGCTCTGACAGTGTAACAATGTTTATGTGTGTTTGTCTTGTTGCAGTCTAATCAAGAGACGGGGTGACTCCCTCACAGTGTGACAATGTTAATGAGTGTTTCTCTTGTTACAGTCTAATCAAGAGACGGGGTGACGCCCTCACAGTGTAACAATGTTAATGAGTGTTTCTCTTGTTACAGTCTAATCAAGAGACGGGGTGACACCCTCACAGTGTAACAATGTTTATGTGTGTTTCTCTTGTTACAGTCTAATCAGTGACGTGATATTAAACCCGAGGACGACTTGTTAATATTGTTTCAATGTTTATGTATATTACTGCTGTATGTTACAGTCTATCAGTAACGAGATATTAACACCAGGGTTACGTATCTCGAGTGACTGACTCTGTCGTTGTCGTGTTAAAGGACGAGTCCTTCGTGTCGTTGTAGGATCACTCAACTCCAACGTCGACTTAACTTGTACACTTTATCTCACACAACAGTCACAATAGTTGTAACGTACGTGACGTCACGCCAACAGTTGGCGTCTGTCACGTACAACAGACGACCCACTGCTGCAGTGTCTACCAGGCGGCGTCACTCGGCCCCTGACCACTCCCAAACTGACCACGCAAATATGACCCTAACTTGATTTGTAACATGATGACGTCGTGTAAGCCGTGGGTGCCTACTAGAGTGCGCCACTCGTAGGTTGACGTGTGACGGCGAGAGACGACAGTTGACGTAGACGTGTCTTGTTGTAGACTCGACCTGCAGCACTCACCGGGAGAGTCCCGGGTCGACACACTGGCCTGGTGGCAGAGGTATCTGGCCCTGATCCATGATGTGGCCCGGCGTGTAAAGGCGCGCGAGGGGGACTGGGCCAGGGACCTGACGGAACTACAACGCCTTGAACAACACGCTGAAGACAACATACGTCGTCTGTTGCCGTATACTCGTCCGACACCGGCCACAGGTAAACAACTACAATCAACGTATGTGATTTTCCTCACAACCGGTCACAAGTCACCCGCTCACGTCACGCACTTTCTGGCGTGACGTCATCGGTCAGCGGGTAACTACCTTTCAGGGGTTAACTAACACAACATTCAAATTTAAAACATTTCATCTCAGACCGAACTTATACACAACAAAATTATAATTATTTATACACAACAATAATATCGTGATTTAAACACAACAATAATTATAATGATTTATACACAACAATAATTATAATGATTTATACACAATAATAATTAATGATTTATACACAACAATAATTATAATGATTTATACACGATGATAATTATAATGATTTATAAATATATGTTCATGTTTTAATATTCCGTCAGGTTTTTGTTGAAGTTATTGAGTAACCCCATATTTTAATTAATCATCTCCCCGATTAAATTAATGTGTCGCAGCCAGATGTCACTTCGGCAGGTGTCAATATTAATTAAGTGTCAGACGCTACTATAAATAGATCGAGGGGTCGTCTCAAAACATCGAGTACAGATTCTCAATATACTTCAGTGGCTTGGCGGATCAATTTCACTGTTAGATAATTAAGGTTTGTTGTGTTACGTAAACAATTAACCAATTGTTTTGTACCCAAGTGAATTGATTAATTAGTTAATTGACGCATTACAGTAAGGTGATGTTTATTAATGTAATTTATGTGTATACCGATAGTTTGAACGACCATTGTTTTGTTTACCTTATGACACTCTCTCTGTCTTGCATTTGTGCAGTTATTTACAAACGATGCAAATCGATAGAGTTGTCTTTGATGGACAGTTTTAAACGCCGCGTATTTTCTTTCTTTGGCGTATTTTGCTATGTTCACATTTATGCCTGAGTTTGTGCTTTCAAGTAACAATGACGCGGTGTAAAGTCTTGTCCTTAGAATACGTTGTGTGTCTGTTTTCAGATACATGACCTTCATGCGGTGGACGACACGTCACCGCCAGCCCGGAACTGTTACAGTGAATTGGCTATGGTTGCGGCCATACATGACCTCGGTGTTCCCTGCACTGTTCGGACCGTGGTCAGCCACATTGTGGGCGTCAACTCTGAAGAAAGCCCAATCACAACACTGGACCCGTATGTTCTAAGCAAAATTCGTTAATCCGGACACATACATTGAGTAACACATTTTTATTTCTCATTAACGAGGTTCCACTCTGTGTCACGATCCAGTGAATAGTGTACTGTGTAAACAGCTTGGAGTCGTGACCATGAAACTGGTGTCACATGTTTTAATTTGTACATTTGATATTATTGTTGTATATTAGCGATTGGCATTGATGCTTATGTGTAATTAAGTGGCATTTCCTGATAAGGTTATTGTGGCCATTCGTGTGTGACATGTACTTTAGGACGTAGTGTGACATGTACTTTAGGACGTAGTGTGACATGTACTTTAGGACGTAGTGTGACATGTACTTTAGGACGTAGTGTGACATGTACTTTAGGACGTAGTGTGACATGTACTTTAGGACGTAGTATACGTAGGACCAATATATGTCAGCGCTGGTTGTACGCATGAAATTGTGTATACAATATGGTAATATACCAGTGTGTATGCTGTACTCTAACGACGCAATCAACTATTCGCTCACCAATGTTCAATAGAACCACAATCGAACGAAACTGGGTTCGAATCCTGTGCTGTTGTGTTGATCATTGGGCAAACTCGTTCATTCTGCGTTGCTCGTGTTCGTTCAGCTGTATGGATGTGTACCTGGCTATATACAGTGGTGGACATTTGAGTAGGAATACTAATCGCGAACAAATTGCAATGTGGCTGAATGCTTCCCAGAGAAGTCGAGATGGTGTTCGATTGGACAGGTCTGCCAGGAGTAAAGTGTAAAGTGTTTTGACCAGTCCTAGGGACGGGGCATTGTTCTATATATAACTTATTTTTTTATAAAGTGGACGCTATTCAGGGACGGCCGTTTCAAAGAAGTGACCTCTTTGAGGGATTCAACTGCATAATTATATGTGACCGTCCAGATATCCATCATGCTGTAAATAAATTTATGAATTTAAAATGTTTCGTCTCATCAGTCTTTGTTTTGATTGTTTTGATTAAAGATTTCTATGAAATTAATTTAGACCATTGAAATATATGTTAACTAGTATTATAGTTGGTAATAAAATATATAATGCGAGAATACTTTAAATAGTAGACTTTTTAATAGGCTACAATCTACATGCGTTTAATGAAAAAAATTGCGCTTAGTTGCTGAAACTGTCGGTTCAATTGACTTTATTAATGGCTATATATCGATACCGATGATATGTCAGATTACGAGGAATCAGGTTACGGGGGATTTATGTACTAAATAAGCAAACTATTCTTTATGCTTGTTCATCGCATGATAATGGCTATTGGTGTGTCGTAGTTTTGTTAATTATATTAGGGGTAGATAAATTATAGTAAGGTGATATCACTGCTTGGACAAAGCTGGTCGCCGTGCACTTACAATGATCAATTTTGCCTTCCTGGTAATGCTTCTCTCACGAATTATTGATTTCACAAAATGAAGTCATGAAATATATTAGTCTTTATAGGTGTGATTCTTTATATATGTGATTGTATGAATCTATGAGACGTTATGGTGCCAAAGAAAGGCATATCGATATTGATACGTACTTCTAAATTTGGCAATGCGATGTGTGATTACGCGTTACGCAATGGGATGCGTGCTGTGATGTACGACGAGACGCTGTATATGAGACACAATGCGAGGTGCTATATATGCGCGATGACCCTTCTTGGCTGTAGGATCACCAATACCGTCGCGCTTTGCATCGTTCATCGTCCATCGCATCACAACACCGCGTTGCGGAATTCAGAACGATACAGGATGGCTATTCTCGGCCATCACAGGAAGGGGGTATTGTTCGTATGTCGGGTTTCCGGTGCCAACCGCGGTGCGATTACGTCGTTCTCGTACGTCGAGTTCCGGTCGCAGAGGCGTCGTGACGACAATCCGTTGAGTGTAAGACCATAAATCATAGAGATTTGGAGCAACGTTCGTTAATCTACTGTAGGCAGATCGAGATCGGAGATATTGTACTAATTAATCCGTTATAACAATAACGCTTTTTAGCACCCTTCGCTTAAATTAAACGCGAGGTTCAGTTATGGACAACACCGTCGACTTCATTGTACAGCGATATATTGTGTACGGCTACTTTTTGTTACATAAGCATCCACGATCAGAAACTTGTATCAATACATTTTCCTTTAGATTTCAATGCAATATTATATGTACACACATGTTCTAATAAGGTGAACAAAGACGTATATATCGTCTACATCGACTATTTTACGTGACATTACACATATATAAGAGAACCATCAACGCCAGTATACAAAAGGTCAGTTCGGCGATAATATTCTGGAAAATGATGACTAATTGAATATGAGACGTCATAAAGCCATGACATTCTAACCATTATTTACACAGGCTAATCAGTTAATAAAACATTGTCGAGAGCTGGAAATTACTAGTAAAAGTTCTAGGTTGTGAGCGACAACTAGTGGCGCCATCTCACGGAGGCTGGTTACTCGCAGCTGGGCCGCGTCTAGAGTTCGCGCCCACCGCGACATCGCTTTTAGTCCCGAAAATCGATTTTGTTACGATGTGCTGACGTCGCGACGTGCGCTACTCCAGCGCGTCTCCAAAAATAAACTCCCTAGTTGGTTTTATATTTGATGGTAATTCTTTTTAATGGTATCTTTGGTAGTTTGAGCACTTCAGTTCACACTCGGGCAAGGCAAGTTGAGATTTTACCGAAACCAAGATGTTCCTAATGACAGGAATGGCGACATTTGTAACAATTCAACTTCCGGCGGCGAACCGCGGCGGATCGCCACGTCGCAGGGCGTACTCTGAATAGTAGCCATCTCACTGACGCTGGTTACTCGCACCTAACTCCGTGATCCGGACGCACAAACGCCGACACGATATGGCGACACCTGCTTATAATGGCGACGTTCAAGTTGACATTTCAGCGACTGTGCGGGTTACATATTCCGTTTCAGCTGTGCATGCTAACACAGCAAGAGTTTGGAAGATACTATCGAATTGTTATGCTGTTGAGAAATTAAGTGAGTTTCATTTAATTAAGTTTTAGTAAAATTGTTTTTCTAATCGGTAAACAGGTCCGATTGACCGATACCTCACATTATCGCCCATTCACCTATTTAATCGTGACCACCGTCATTTCTGGGTAAACTTGTACTTAAATGGATCAGAGTACGTTCATCCTTCTGAAACTATAAGCCGCCTATCCTTCAACACAGGGGAGTACCTACATGGCGGATGCTGCTAATAATTTAGGCCAGAGTAAAAAACATTCCTATTTCTGTATCTGAAGACCCAACATCTACAAGCAGAGAAGATAGTCAGAACTGAAACAAAGACTACAAATATCCGGACTGGCTTTGGGAGCTGCGCACGGAGCAGGGCAGTATCCGTTTGGGGGACCTGAAGCCTGACACATACATATTGGCAGCGTCTACGACACATCAAGATGAAGGGAATGACAAAGTTGCGCAAAGCCAGGCACAGGTTAAAAGACTACACGAAAGTGGATTCTTGGTAGCAATGTCTACTAATATCTTTCTTGCAATCACTCGTTGTGGAGTATGATCATCCGAGTCATAATGAAGATGATGATGATAATATTCAGTTATATCTGATAGTTCGTCGGTGACTGAACAGGCCGATTCGAGATTTGCAGATCCGGCCACACACATCACACACACATATGGTTGCATAGCAGCAGCGGTAGTAGTCGTCAATGTATCCTTGTAGAGTTCACGATCCTTCCGCCGCTGTTGTTTTTTCGGCTTCGTGTGCTACGCGGTTAATTTCAAAATGTTCGACGTCGGTTTTGAATATGAACCTCCATCGGACACGGTCTTCACAGTCAGTTTCCCACGTAGTCGTGTCTCTGTTGCAGTTCTTCACGTTTGTTTTCATTTGGTCTTTGTAACATTTCTGTTGCCCCCGGTAGCACGTTTGCCGGTGGAAAGTTGGGAATAACTACTACTCTACAACAGAAACACAAGTGACTATTCTGTGTGAGACGAACAAACTCTGATGACATTATAAAAAAAAATGTGTGTATATAGCATACCAAAGAAGAACATTAAATATGTAATTTTTATATAACACATAACCTGGTCCATTGTTGACAACAAGACACAGTTTAGTTGTGTAAAATGTGCTAACTTATTATTACGGCAGCAAATAACATATTACCCAACACAGATACCCCCACACATATTACTGTTAAAAGCTGTTTTCGCAATTCAGATTTCCCCAACTCATTTTATTACCTTTCTGCTAAAGAACTAACTTAGCATATGTACACTGTGATGTTCCAGTTCGTTTTTGCACATTTATTATGTAGTAGAACAAAACCTGGCCTGTGTGCACTGTAATGTTCCAGTTCATTTGTGCACATTTATAGTGTAGCAGAACGATACCTAGACTGTGTACACTGTAATGTTCCAGTTCATTTGTGCACATTTATTGTGTAGCAGAACGATACTTAGCCTGTGTACACAGTGATGTTCCAGTTCATTTGTGCACATTTATTGTGTAGCAGAACGATACCTAGCCTGTGTACACTGTGATGTTCCACTTCGTTTTTGCACATTTATTATTTAGCAAAACGATACCTAGCCTGTGTACACAGTGATGTTCCAGTTCATTTGTGCACATTTATTGTGTAGCAGAACAATACCTAGCCTATGTACACTGTGATATTCCTGTTCGCTTGTGCACATTTATTGTGTAGCAGAGCGATACCTAGCCTGTGTACACAGTGAAGTTCCAGTTCATTTGTGCACATTTATTATGTAGCAGAACAATACCTATCCTATGAACACTGTGATGTTCCAGTTCGTTTGTGCACATTTATTATGTAGCAGAACAAAACCTATTCTGTGTACACTGTGACGATGATAATAATAATATCGGAATTTATATAGCGCCCAAATCCACTTAAGATAAAATCCTCTCAGGCGCTTTACATAAAACTGCATCAATTAACTAAAACGCTAAAATATGGTGTTATTTATAAAAAATAGCGTACAAGAACTGCTTTAAACATAAAATTACACATACAATACAAACATCCATAAAACATTACGAATAAATCATTAGCATATATATCAAAGCAATTAAAACGAGAGCGTGATTCAATCACGTCAGTCGTACGCCAGTTTAAAGATATGTGTTTTAGGCGTCTCTTGACAGAGCTAAGAGTGTTCAGTTGTTTAATGTTCTCAGGCAAGTCGTTCTACAGTATGGCCACGTGTCGGCTGAAACAACGTTCACCATAAGTTCAACTCCGTAGCACAGGTACGACGAGAAGGGACGTCTCCGTTGATTTTAAGGTACGCGTTAGTTGATGTTTCTCCACAATGTCGCTCATGTACGCCGGTGCCAATCCGCTGAGCATTTTATACGTACAGGTGTTGACCTTAAAGCGGAGCCGGTATTTCACTGGCAGCCAATGTAGTTCACGTAGCGTTAAGAACGGTATTAGCCGCTACATGAAACCGCCCCCAGGGGTCGGTTTTATGAAGCGGCTAAGAACGTTCTTAACGCTAAGATGAGTGTCTTAGTAAACGACGTGATTTTTTTAAATATAAACGAACATAGGAGTTTACGCCTTCTATGAGTAGCACCCAGCCATGCTGCAGTTAATAACCGAAGACTATTCGTATACAAATATTTACCACATTTTATAGCCAAGTACGCATTAATAGAACCGAGTGAACTGGAGCAACGAAGCTGACCAAAGTTCGACATGACAGCACAGTAGTCGAACTCGGGTTCTCTCGTTCAAGAGTACGAAGTTCTAGTCACTGCACCACAGCGCTCCAAATAACACTACATATGACACACGTCCTCACGCACTTACACCGGCTTCTAAATTCACGCCGCATAGGATAAAGATCCTGCTCCACACATTTCGTGCTAAACACAGCAGCATAGAATGCAAGACCCTGTGCCACACATTATGTGCTAACCACCGCCTCATAGAATGCAAAATCCGTACCTCCCGAGCTATAAAATGTATAAGATACTACCTGCAAGCTCTACTCAGAAACATGCCACCTAGAATTACGGGAAAAGTCAATACTCATAGCCTTCACGGTTTCTCTTTATGTCTTAAGAAATTTATTTTGGATCAATACCAAGATAATTGCACAATTGTTTATTGCTATATATGTAGGGAACACAATATTATATAATAAAAAGCCTACATGCTTGTATCTGCATAAATTGATTCGAAACCACTAAGTTTTCCTAATGTTATCATCTTTTTACTAATAGGCCGATTTCCATGTGTATTCACGACCAGAGCAACCCTGGCTATGTAGATCTAACCTGCCTCCGTTTATACTAACCGTTTAGTATATGTGTCGTGTCTTGCTTTCATAATATAAGAAGTAATTGCGACTAACAGCAAACTATATTTTAGTCTAAACCGATCACGGTATTCTGTTCTCCAATTAAATGTTTTCCTATGAAATGAAATAGCCATTTATAAATCACATGTAGGCTCATCATTATTGTGCTGGATTATGGCGACCCTGTATATATTCTACCGAGTCGCTTCATATTTATGGTGTGCACCACAGTGAGAGAATACCGATATGAATGATATAAAAGTATAATCATTTATATGTTCTATCTATGTTTAATTGACTAATTGTAGTCAATATTCTTTTCCCGTGGGTGGCTCTCACGCTAGCAGTTTTGAGCCTTAGTGACAGTCTCCCGACATAGACTAACTATTGTACAATTTGTGTTGCATTGTGTGCTTTTGTTTGTTTATTGTCGAATAAATTGTTCCTATTCCAAAAAATCTTCGAAGGTATTAACTCGATATCCTGGTGAACGATAAAAGCACATGGAATAGGCTGAGACAAAAGAACCAGAAATGTCAACACACAGTCCCAACGCTGGAATATGAAGGAACCGAATGCATATTTTTAAATGGTCCAATAAGAGGAAAGCCTCTCCACCAGCTTTCCCAACTAACCACAGTTGGTGAAAGAAAGAACATCCTGTAGGTCTTAGACCAGCCATACATATATGCCTCAGTAACGATTGGTTTCAGCCACGTTTCCGCGACAGCAAAAGTATTTTTTAAAGAAAATGACAAGTCACTTAAAGATGCTGTCTTGCCACAAATAGACCGAATATTAGTCGTGGCAAAGCAGATGTTGCCACTAAAAGTTGGTCCAGGTTTGGGACTAACATCTGCTAAATGAAGCAGCATGCCTAATTTGAACGTTGGCGCAGAATTGTGAACAACCGGCAACAATTTCCGATTACAACAAAGATGGAGACACAGCAAGCTGTGGAAATTGAGAGTGAATTAAGTATCCTAGTGTAATTGGGAAATAGCACGTCAAAATGACCAGAAATTAGTGGATTGCATATAGAGAAGTCGCTGTCACTGATAGCAGGTGAACTGGACAAAAAGAAAACACTGAGTAGGAATAATCATTCAATTGAAATATTTAAAACAAAACCTACCCATCTAATGATAACTGGAAGACACATCCGGTATATGTTGAATAGTGGCATGTAACCATGTCCCACAAATAACAGGCAACTATTAATATACCGGAATGTTACAAACCAACTTACCAAGTCAGAAGTTTAATAACAATAAGTCACCCATTTACTTTATGTGTCTATTCAACGTAGAAATGCAGACTTTTAGGGGTTAAGATATAATAATTTATACTATATAATTATAAATAATTTAGATAATAATTAGTAATGAATGTTACGCCCTGAGCAAAGGCTAAAGCGTAAGTTTAAAGCTTCGTAACATTTACAAGGATAGTAGTGTCTTGATTGTAACAATGAAGCCTAATTAATATAATTAGAAATCGTTGAACCGGGGCCAACTCTTTTATGTGTGGGTATTTGTGTGCGTGCGTGTGTGTGCGTGCGTGCGTGCGTTTGTGTTTCTAGGACCTAGAGGTGGCATTGTATACCAACACTCGCAGTGAAATGTTGCAACATGGCAATGCTCGCGATGCGACTATCGTAAACTGTCATTGTGCAATATTCAATATTAATGCAATCATGATCTTAATAGGAGTCTCCCATCCCACAGCAACTGTTTTGTTTCCTTTTGTTCCAAAATGTATACTGCATTCTGTTGATTGCGTATTTTCAATTGTATTGTATATTTCGCATTTCAATATTACTGTATGTGCCGGTATGTGTGTACATGAATGTAATATGTGTATATGTGTATACATACATAATTTGTATTTTTTAATGCTATTGGGAAAATAAAAGTATCCTTTATCCTTGATCGTGAACGCTTATTCTGAGTGTAGTCTTAACGACTGAATACTGCGCTGTGTGAGAACTTTACAAAGATGGCGTTGACACAATATGAATATTAGAACTGTTATTGAGTTCCTGAATTACGGTCTTAACCAAAACATACAAGATAAATGGAAATGGTAGTTGGAGCCATTTCGATGCGACGGCTTCACCTATCTCCGATGGTTTTTTGAAGAATTTTCCAGGAGAGCTGATATTTTTTTTAATTAATTATTCGTCTGTAGTAAATACATATATGGTTCATTTTGGTATCCGCATGTCTGTATATTGATGGAACTTAATTGTTTTGAGAGAAAACACATTTCGTGATACCTCACCTTATTGAAAGCAAGCACGATGGATGTGATCATCAACACTGTTTGGGCATTTTGATATCTTAGAAATCATAAACCGGAATCTACTTATGCACATTTGTTCTTTTAGACATGTCCAACATGTGAATGTTTACCTTGTACAGGCGTCCGTCGGTGTAGCACACCAACTTCTTCAGTACTGTGTAAAATCCACGTATTGGATATGTCCAAAAGAACTAACTTGCATAGAAATTAACTATCCTGAAGAAGTCTACTACAGAGTCTACTTTTACTGAGCAACCATCCGTTCATGTGCTTTTGCAAATGTATTTTGTAAAACGTTCATCAATACTGCATTTACCATCAACGACTCGCAAAAAAACCGTGGATTCACGTCAAATACAGGTAAATTAAAAGCGTGAATTGCGTGTTTATGCTGAACTACGACATAAACTCATGGTACTCCATCTCTGGAACTAGATATAATTGTAATGTGATGTTTTCGTTTAATTTGCCGAAAGTGATCATTTTCAGAACGATTATTATTCGGATCTAAGGAACCTAGACATCGGTATTCCCATAACTGACTCGAATTGGGAAAACTGTAGTGTCGACAACCGCTTGGCACGCACGATGTCGAACTAAATGTCACTGCAAGCGCTTTTAATTTACGAAATGGTGTTTTAAATGTAAAAGTTGAGTGTGAGAGTCGGTGACATAAATGACTAATTCTAATCACATCCAAATGTGGCATCGGTGGAAAATATTCCCACAAGTCAGACCGACTAACCGTACGGCAGGATACACAGCGACTATTAATTTGAGTCAATCAGCGGCGGATGCTTGGGCATTTAGTTCCGTACGATCATATGTTAAGTTTGCCCACTTGTGTGAGGTTGCAAACTAAGTAAAACCTGAAGAGTGTTAGTAGACGATTATCAAATCATCTACTTGGAAACCCGATCATCGTTCTTGCTCGTGGAACCGACCTCCAGAACAGTTGAGTATATCTACGTTTGTAATTTATTGTTCATGTTCGTAGTGAAAATTCCGGAAGGGTTGACTACGTCTACGTTTGTAGTTTATCGTTCTTATTCGTAGTGAAAATTCCGGAAATGTTCAGTGTATATACTTTTTAGTTTATCATTCTTGTTCGTAGTGGCAACTCCGGAGAAGTTGACTTTACCTGCAGCCACGTGTGATGTATGTGAACAGTTGTACTCCTGCTAACTTTACCTGTGACCACGTGTGATGTATGTGAACAGTTGTGCTCCTGCTAACTTTACCTGTGGCCATGTGTGATGTATGTGAACATTTGTCAGCAGAGCATGAAGAAAAGTGCCGAGATGCAAAATAACATGTTGCAGGTAACGGGTATAATGATCTTGCGACAAATAGCTAGCTCCTTGCGCAACACGGATTTTCAGCATCATGGCTGACGAAACGAGTGACTTGTTAAACCACGAACAGCTTGCAATTTGCATAAGATGGGTACGCAATAAACTTGAGCCCCGCAAAGGTTTTATTGGTTTTCATAAATTAGAATGTGCGGATTTTTATATAACCGCACCCTTGCTCAAGGATTGTTTAACAGGAGTAATATTAATAATACCAATAAGGTAATTTATTTTGCGCCTAAATCCTTGGAAACCAAGCTGAGAGGCGCAACAATACAAAAGGGTTAGTTAATATCAGAATCGAAGCCATACTAAAGTCGACAAAAGAGGGATCGATACGCCATGGAGCTAAGGTGGATACACAAGGTTGTAAAGGTACGTTTTTAAATGACGGCCAAATTGAGTAATATTTTCAACTGATCTAGTACTAAAACGGAGCGTATTCCTGAGAGTTGGCGCAGCAACAGAAAATGACCTAGTTCCAATATTAGTATTGATTCTAAGAACAAAAAGTAAGTCAGAACTAGATATTCGAAGCTGGATAGGCTTTTTTTATAGGATTGGGCAATGAATATGCATATATGTGCTGGTTGCTTGCATGGAAGTGTTTGGTAGGTAATGATACAGATCTGAAAAAGTACGATATTGGAAAGGAAGTCAGTGCAAAGACTTCAGAAGAGGCACTGACTGAGAAAACCGCTGAGACCGAGTCACAACCCTAGCCAAGCAATTCTGTACACGGTGTAACCTAGTGATATACCATAGCCAACAGTGGCTCCTTACGACGTAGATAATTAGAATTAGAGATCCTTAAAGGCAATATTGTGAAAGTGCAGTAGTCAAGCCTATTAGTAACAAATGCTTTTGCGATAGTTTTTGCAACAGAAACAGGCAAATAACGGCGAATACGTTATAAATCACGAATGTGATAATAACACCAGCGACTAGTTTGAGAAATATGCCGTCTAATATTTAAATTATCATCAAAGATAACTCCGAGATTTATTTCTGAAAGTGCAAGCGTAACATACTAGCTAAGCATAGGTGTGGGAAAACTATTTTGTCACGCTGCCTCTCCGTACCAATAATATGAAAAAAATGTTTATCAGCATTTATATTTTGTCTACTCTCAGTCATCCAAGCGAAAACGTCATTACCACAATTTCTAAGCGGATCTAAGGAGCAATTAGTACTAGGCGTAGATAAATAAATATAAATGTAGGTATCATCTGCATAAAGAAGATGATTAAGATTGTGACTGTTAATAACTGAGCTGAGTGGTGTTGTGCAGAGAGTGAAAAGGAAAGGTCCGAGGACAGAACCCTGAGGAACACCACATGAAATAGGGAGAGGTGATGAAAGTCAATCCACAAAAAGACAATCCTTCACTGTTCCATGCCTATGTGTTATAGATGACAAAAACAACTTAAAGCTATGCCGGATACACCATACCATAAAGACAGATGATTTATGAGAATAACATGACCAGATGTATCAAAGGCAGCAGACAGATCTAGCAAGGTACGCGCTGTTACTTTACCTTTATCGATATTTAAAGTAATATCATTATGCACTTTTAAAAGGGCCGTTTCCGTCGAATGAAGCTGTTTGTACGCATATTGTAATTAATTAGAAAACACGTTTTGATTTAATATGAGATCCAAGGTGTTTTCTACAACTTTTTCTCAAGTATCTTGGAAATTAAACTGAGATTAAAACGGGTTTATAATTCTTGTTATCCTTAGGAAATGACGTCTTGTTGAGGAGAGGGTTTACATATGCACGCTTAAAATCGTGTGGACAAATTCCCGAACTTAGTGACAAATTTATGATATTTGTAACTGTATCAAGTAAACAGGTAAGATTTGCTTTTAACAGTATAGTTGGTAACGGATCAAGCTCACAGGACTTATTTGGAGATGCCCAGATTATTTGCTTCATTTCTTCAACTTTTGCAGGTGTGAAAGAAGAAATCAAAATATTTATTTATGGAATTTTAACGTTTACATGATGCAAAGATTGATTCGGAAATGGAGAACGAATAAAGCTAATTTTGTCCTTAAAATAATCAGAAATGTTATTGAGTCGTGTTTTGGTAGTGACGGAGCAGGCTGTCTGTCAAGAATTTTATTCATACAAGTCCATAACTGACGAGAACTTTCCGAGTAACTGGATACCATATTTGTAAAATAATTTGGATTTGCTTTTGCCAGTTGTCTATTACAACAGAGATATTGTTTCGAATAGAGTGATCTATCCAATAGGGAACGAGATTTACGTCAAATACATTCATGGAAGCAACGGCGTCGTTTAGACTGTACAATTTCAGGTGTCATCCACGTGAAAGGTACTTTATGTGAAACAAATTTATTGGCAATAGGAGCATATTTCCCAAGTAAGGCTTTAAGCACCGAACAATATTGTCCATACGAGTTATCATTTGTCGGATTTCTAAACACATCTAATTACAGAATATCATTATTAAAAGTGATAATGTAAATATTATGTATAGGTCTCTACGAAATCTTCGTTTTGGATAGGAACGGAGATGTAAAAATGATAACATCAACATTTACAGTATGACGATCGGATAAGCCACCAGAAACTGAACGTTTCTTAATAGTTTTGCAAGATAAACGAGTTATAAAAAAGAACAAGCCAATGGTCATCAATGTGTGTAGAAAAAGAAATATGCAGTTGTAAATCACATTGATAAAATTGCCATTAAATATCACGAACACTTGGTATAGTACATAAGTTAAAGCACTTCTTACCTACATGTGATCTAAAGATAACGTACAATTCGTTAATTGCGCCATATTTTAATTATAGTATTTTATTGTAGGGCATAAATTCAATTTTTTTTCGAAGTTGCGCAAAAAGGCGTTAAGAATTATAACCTATAGCGAATATAATTCCCATACAGAACCAAACTTCTTCAGTACTGTGTAAAATCCACGTATTGGATATGTCCAAAAGAGCTCACTTGCATAGAAATGAACTATCCTGAAGAAGTCTACTACAGAGTCTACTTTTACTGAGCAACCATCCGTTCATGTGGTTTTGCAATTGTATTTTGTAAAACGTTCATCAATACTGCTTTTACCATCAACGACTCGCAAAAAAACCGTGGATTCACGTCAAATACAGGTAAATTAAAAGCGTGAATTGCGTGTTTATGCTGAACCATGACATAAGCTCATGGTACTCCATCTCTGGAACGACATATAATTGCAATGTGATGTTTTCATTTAATTTGCCGAAAGTGATCATTTTCAGAACGATGTTTTATGCTTTATTGTTCGGATCTAAGGAACCTAGACATCGATATTCCCATAACTGACTCGAATTGGGAAACAGTAGTGTCGACAACCGCTTGACACGCACGATGTCGAACTAAATGTCACTGCAAGCGCTTTTAATTTCCGAAATGGTGTTTTAAATATAAAAGTTGAGTGTGAGAGTCGGTGACATAAAAGACTAATTCTAATCACATTCAAATGTGGCATCGGTGGAAAATATTCCCACAAGTCAGACCGACTAACCGTACGGCAGGATACACAGCGACTATTAATTTGAGTCAATCAGCGGCGGATGCTTGGGCATTTAGTTCCGTACGATCTTATGTTAAGTTTGCCCACTTGTGTGAGGTTGTAAACTAATTAAAACCTGAAGAGTGTTAGTAGACGATTATCAAATCATCTACTTGGAAACCCGATCATCGTTCTTGCTCGTGGAACCGACCTCCAGAACAGTTGAGTATATCTACATTTGTAGTTTATTGTTCTTGTTCGTAGTGAAAATTCCGGAACAGTTGTCTATGTCTACGTTTGTAGTTTATCGTTCTCATTCGTAGTGAAAATTCCGGAAATGTTCAGTGTATATACTTTTTAGTTTATCATTCTTGTTCGTAGTGGCAACTCCGGAGAAGTTGACTTTACATGCAACCACGTGTGATATATGTGAACAGTTGTACTCCTGCTAACTTTACCTGCGACCACGTGTGATGGATGTGAACAGTTGTGCGCCTGCAAACTTTACCTCTGACCACATGTGATGTATGTGAACAGTTGTGCTCCTGCTAACTTTACCTGTGGCCATGTGTGATGTATGTGAACATTTGTCAGCAGAGCATGAAGAAAAGGCCTGCAAATACGCAAGTGCCGAGATGCAAAATAACATGTTACAGGTAACAGATATAACAATCTTGCGACAAATAGCTAGCTCCTTGCGCAACACGGATCATGGCTGACGAAACGAGTGACTTGTTAAACCACGAACAGCTTGCAATTTGCATAACATGAGTACGCAATAAACTTGAGTCCCGCAAAAGTTTTATTGGTTTTCATAAATTAGAATGTGCGGATTTTTATATAACCGCACCCCATCAATAAAACATTATTAAATCATTAGCATATATAGCAATGCCATTAAAACGAGAGCGTGACTCGATCACGTCAGTCGTACGCCAGTTTAAATATATGTGTTTTAGGCGTCTCTTGAAAGAGCTGAGAGTGTTCAGTTGTTTAATGTTCTCAGGCAAGTCGTTCTACAGTATGGCCACGTGTCGGCTGAAACAACGTTCACCATAAGTTCAACTCCGTAGCACAGGTACGACGAGAAGGGACGTCTCCGTTGATTTTAAAGTACGCGTTAGTTGATGTTTCTGTACAATGTCGCTCATGTATGCCGGTGCCAATCCGCTGAGCACTTTATACGTACAGGTGTTGACCTTAAAGCGGAGCCGGTATTTCACTGGCAGCCAATGTAGTTAAAGTAGCGTTAAGAACGGTATTACCCGCTACATGAAACCGCCCCCAGGGGCCGGTTTTATGAAGCGGCTAAGAACGTTCTTAACGCTAAGATGAATGTCTTAGTAAACGACGTGATTTTTAAAATATTAACGAACATAGGAGTTTACGCTAACACATGACGCCGAGTAACTGCGTAACTTTCAGTACGCTTCATGAAACCGGCCCTTGGTGATTAGGCGAGCAGCGCAGTTTTTTGTACGCTGCAATCGTTCAATTAATACGTGAAGCACACCTTGCAGCTGCGCGTTTCCATAGTCCAGGCGAGATGTTACCAGTGCCTGGACTAGAATCTTACAGGCGTCATTTGTGATGTATTGCCTGACGTTGCCAATATTTCGGATGTGGTAGAAACAGGACTTGGAGATCGCATTCAACTGTTTCTCCATTGTCAAGCCACTGTCAGTAATAACGCCTAGATTTCTCAAGGATTGCGCAGCGTGTAGTAGTCTGCCCCCGATCATGAGGGATAAGTCGTTCACATGAACAATTCGGTGTTTGGACGAAAACACAATTAGTTGTTTTTTTCTTGGTTCAGTTTTAACATGTTTCTATTCATCCACCCGCCAACATCCGCCACACAGGCTTCAAAGGCTAACCTTTCACTGGCTCAGTTCTCGTCAGGCTTGATGGATATATATGTGTGTGTGTCGTCTGAATAACAGATTATGTTTATTCACTATATATCCAACTGGCTTAGTGTACATGCAGAACCGTTTCGGTCCCAACACAGATCCTTTTGGCACGCCGCAACATAGATGTGTATTAAACGAGGGTGCGGGGCCAACGGTGACACATTGCGTTCTGCCGCTAATGAAGGATCGCATCCAATCCAGGGATTCTGCAGTCACATCAAGTGATTGTTGAAAACGCTTTAGAATTACGATTTAGAATGGTCGATGACGTTAAACGCTTTGGACAGATCCCGCAGGACCAATACAACTACACGTTTTTGTTCAAAAGCTTCTGCGATGTCGTTCTGGACTTTCACTAGAGCTGTCTCAGTTGAGTAATTATTTCGGTACGCCGATTGGTGGATATCATGTAGACTGTTGATGTCCAGGTGATCTTTCAAACGGTGTTCTGCCACTTTCTCGAGAAGTTTCGATACGTGTGGAAGGTTTGATAATTATTCAAAACTTCCCTATCCATGCCCGGCCTGTTAAGCAATGGTGTCCCAGCTGCATGAAACATACGTTTGAAACATACGGGTACCACTGACGTTGCCAACGATTTGTTGATAATGGCTGTAATCAACGGCACGAAATGATCCAGACACTGCCTCAAAGATCACATACGGAATCGGGTCTAAATCACAAGACTTGTTGGGCGATTTTGTGATTATTCGCATAACCTCGTCTTGGTTGGCTAGCAGAAACCTTTGAAGCGGGATTACGTCAAACATGACGTCATCGTCCAATGCTGTTTCGTAGATGTCACTTGGGTTTCCGATATCAATGTTACGTCGGATAGTAGCGACTTTGTCCATATAAAAGTCACCGTAAGAAGTCGCTAACTGTTCGGCCGATTTATGGATTGGTAAGATTACGTGTCCCGTGTTACCCATCAAATGTATCGTTAATTTGATCAGTTATTTCTGATCTTTCAAAAAATAATGCCGTCAATAGCCGTACATGGTAACCCCAACTGTAGTCTTTCACTTTCGCAACCATCCTATATTAAGTACTAAACTCCACACCGTGACATTACCCCCCACAACAAGACTTAACATAGTAATTAAAATTTATGTTTCTCCCCAAATAACACAAATCCCCTTTCTCTATACAGTACAAAGCGGGGTCCGACGAGATTCCATTATAAATCGACCACGAAAAGAAATGATTTCTTATCTCCGCATGTGTGTGTGTGTGTGTGTGTGAGTGAGTGTGTGTGTGTGTGTGTGTGTGTGTGAGTGAGTGAGTGAGTGAGTGTGTGTGTGTGTGTGAGTGAGTGAGTGAGTGTGTGTGTGTGTGTGTGTGTGCGTGTGAGTGAGTGAGTGAGTGAGTGAGTGAGTGAGTGAGTGAGTGAGTGAGTGTATGTGTGTGTGTGTGTG
>CM034541.1:52884328-52994703 GCA_020002185.1 Paraescarpia echinospica
ATTAGCTCCATTTGAAAACATTATTTGCTGAATGTCTATGAGTGACATGGGGAATCAAAGTATATTTCTTTAAACGTCATGGAGCCTAATGGGTTAAACAATGAAATGTCATGGTGTCTAAAGGGTTAAACAATTAATTGCAATGGGGTCTAAAGGGTTAAACAAAACAACAACTAAAATGACGGTGATAGAGAGACACGAGATGACTCAATACCTCTTCTTCTTCGTCGACGCCAACATGTTTCTCGAGAGCGCGTGGGTCAGTGGGGGTCGCGAGGGCAGGGGGTGAGAGTTCACCGGCTGCGGAGGAAGCTGAGAGGACATCTCGGGCGGACCCTGACAGCCAGAAGTTCACGTCATCTGTCTAAGAAAACAACATCTCTTCATCATCATCGTCATTGCTCAGCCGGAGTGTCCAGCGGTTAGGCAAAGGCCTCAGCAAGTTGTTTCCAAATCTGCCAGTCTTACGATATCCTCT
The DNA here is from genome assembly GCA_020002185.1 of Paraescarpia echinospica. Classification (NCBI taxonomy): domain Eukaryota; kingdom Metazoa; phylum Annelida; class Polychaeta; order Sabellida; family Siboglinidae; genus Paraescarpia; species Paraescarpia echinospica. The sequence continues at coordinate 52,884,807 of CM034541.1, forward strand.
GTCAGAAGGTGCCCTTCTAGTACTCATCTAGTTCGTCTCTCCATCGTCTCGCAGGTCTTCCTCTAGATCGTTTCCCTTCGTAAGGTCTCCAGGTTGTCATAGGCGATGTCCATCGGTTATCTCGTAGTCTGCTAATGTGTCCTGTCCAGGTCCACTTCTGTCTTCTCATTTGTTTTATTACGTCTATGACCTTTGTCTTCTGTCTTTCAGCTTAAACTGCTCAAAGGCGTTGTATAACTTCATTAAAACATTTTCTCACACTTATGTGACTGACAGGAGGTTCACTTTCGAAAATAGTGTAGAATATGGTAAAAAAGACCAGGCATGACCTGATGTGTTAAAAATTGTCTATCTAATTCATCAAAACATAATCCAAAATATAGCACTGAAGAGAAAAACAGCAGGCATGGGTGCTCATAAAGGGGATTGGAAGTTTGGAACAATGTCAAATGTCAGTAAAACTAGCAAAAATAGCAACAAAAAAAGGCACAACTGTCACATAATTGAAGTTTTCTACCGTAACAATAGGACTGAATAAAAAGTTGATCCTAAATTTGTAAAGAGAGAACCAACTGCCATGTTCGTGCATAAAAAATCAAATGGAGTAGTTTGTAGTACTTTCAAGATTACCTTTTCGGCAACGTGATTCATATCAGAGGACACTGTCATGTCATCAGGGGTCATTGGCTGGTCAGTACCATTGGACGTGGCGATGAGGAGAGTGGGACTGTCATCTCGGGAGTGATGGTGGACCTTCTTGCTCTTCTTCTCATGCTGGGAGGCAACAGAGATGAATGTAGTGATCTCTCTATTTCTTTCTCTCTCTCTCATTCTCCCTCCATCCATCCCTCCTACCCTACCCCCTCTCCCCCCTCACTCCCTCCCTCCCTCCCTCCCTCCCTCTCTGTCTCTCAATCCCTCTCTCCCTACCCCCCTCTCAATCTCCCTCCATCTCTCTCTCGTTCTCCTTCCATCCCTCCCTCCCTCTCTCTCACTCCCTCTCTCCCTCCCTCACTCTCTTTCTCTCATTCTCCCTCTCTACCCCCATCCCCCCCTCTCTCTCTTTCTCTCACTCTCTCTCACCTCCCCTCTCTCTCTCTCTCACTGTCTCTCACCTCCCCCCTCTCTCTCTCTTCCTCCCTCCCCTTCCATCCCCCCCTCATTTTTGGAGTGGTGGTGGTGACCCATCTTGCTCTTCTTCTGATGCTGGGAGGCAACAGAGATGAATATAGTGATCTCTCTATTTCTTTCTCTCTCGTTCTCCCTCCCTCCCTCCCTCCCTCTTTCTCTCTCCCTTCCTCTCTCTTTGTCTCTCTCTCAATTCCTCTCTCCCTACCCCCTTTTCAATCTCCCTCTCTCTCTTGTTCTCCTTCCATCATTCCCTCCCTCTCTCTCACTCCCTCTCTCCATCCCTCCCTCTCTCTCTCTCCCTCTCTCTTTCTCTCATTCTCCCTATCTACCCCCTATCTCTCACCCCCTTTCTCTCTTTCTCTCACTGTCTCTCACCTCCCCTCTCTCTCACCTCCCCCTCCCTCCCTCTCTCTTTCCCTCCATCCCCTCCCTCCCCTTTCATCCCTCACTCCCTCCCTCTCTCTTTGTCTCTCTCTCAATCCCTCTCTCCCTACCCCCCTCTCAATCTCCCTCCCTCTCTGTCTCTCGTTCTCCTTCCATCCATCCCTCCACCCCTCCCTCTCTCCCTCCCTCCCTCCTTCTCTCTCTCTTTCTCTCACTCTCCCTCTCTCCCCACTCTCTCGCTCTCCAACCTCCTCTCTCTCTCTCTCTCTCTCTCTCGCACCGATGCAGCTACAAACCACTAATTTACATTGGTGTCATCTGGTGAATCACCATTCAATTGAATAAAAAAGACTATCCGGAAAGTCACGCACATAAAAGATATGAAAGGAAATAACTCTAAAGAAACCTATCTTTGTGTTTTCTAAAATGCATCGTCAATTGGTGGATCAGAGGCCACTGGTCTAAACAAACCATTCAAGCCAACATATGAACATAGCAAGATGTGAGTAGACCTTGATGTCTCAAAGGAGATACACTTACAAGACTCCAATGTTAGAGTGTTAATACATAGATAACTCACCAACAAAGTTTACGGTATGAAAATGTGTAGCATTTTACATTTGTTCAAGCCACCTCCCTTAGATTCCCACTACATTGGCTAGCTGCTAAATTTGAAAAACATGAATATTTCTCCCAAACAAACACCGAAATGAATTGTCCCTCCTACCTTCCTCTCCTTCTTGTCCTTCCTGTGTTTCTTCTCTCGTTCATTCCTGTGTTTTTTCTCCGGTGCTGTGGCGGCGGCCGACTCTGGTGGGGCCTTCACGCTGAGTGGAGACGGCTGAGTCTGGTACGTGTGGACAGGCAACACCTCCTCATCTCGCAGTGGTCTACCAGGGGGAAGGGGACAGAAGGGTCAACATGGGCACGTGCGCTTGTGCATGAGTGTGCATGTGTGTGTGTCTTTGTTTGTGCGTGTGTATGTGCATGTGTGTGTGTGTGTGTGTGTGTGTGTGTGTGTGTGTGTGTGTGTGTGTGTGTGTGTGTGTGTGTGTTTATGTTGTGTGTGTGTTTGGAGTGCATGCATGAATGCGCGAATGCATACATGCTTTGCATATGTGTGAATGCATGTGTGCATCGTAGTGTTTCATGTGTATGTCACTTTGTGTGAGACATGTGTGAGACATGTGTGAGACATGTGTGTTACATGTCTGTGATTCCCTGTCATTTTCAACTAATGTAAACTTTTAACAATAAAATATGCATTGTCTCTATAAATCATATTTTTAATACAAATTAACTATTACCAATTGGTACATTAGAGGCCAATGGTGTAAAGAAGCAAGTGAACACAATGTGAGGCAAGTATATGTTAATATTCAGACTAGTACTACAACCTGATCAAGACACAAACACAAATTAACATTTTAAAGAATGGTCCATCACTGTGAAGCAATATGCCCCAAACCTGTGAGGGGCCCTTGTCGGGAGAATATAAAATAATAACACACTCACTCATCTAGGTTAATGTTGAGAAGTCTATGTGGGTCATCTTTAGTACCCTTCAAATCATCATCATCTGACAAGTTGGCTCCCTGTAAACTCAGAGAACATCCGTCAATGTACGTATACATATTTAACAAGATTTCCACCCAGAGAAATAACTCCAGATGGCAAACGAACTGATGCAAATGGATTCCGTGCAACCCATTCATGCGCTAATGGACACACTTTTTATTAATTCAACATTGGCAACAAATAAGAGCCTTGTCCTCACCTCTGGTACGTCGTAATCGATGTTGATAGAGATGACGGCGGAGGGATCATCGTCCTAGTCACAGCTCGCCTTCTTCTTCCTCGACTTCTTCTCCTTCCGTCTCCGTCTCTCCGCCTCCTGCTGACGCTGCAGCTGCAGGTACTTGTCCGACATCAACATACCTGAGACAGGTTCATGACACACCTGAGACAGGTGTTGGGTTCATGACACAACTGAGACAGATTTTGGGTTCATGACACATCTGAGACAGGTGTTGGGTTCATGATACACCCGAGACAGGTGCTAGATTCATGACACACCTGAGACAGGTGTTTGTACACATACATATATATTTATATATATATAAATATATATATATATATTATTTAGATTTGCAATAGGTAGTATATTAGGTAGGTATTATGGTACAGGTGAGAACTATTAGAAAGTGAAAATTACAATATAATTGAAACATTTGGCTCATCTTCAAACATGACAGGTCAGAATTCTTACCGTCTTGTAATTAATCCAACAAGTTTCTCATAAGATATGGACAATATTGTTCATGGCTCCAAGATTTCAATGGGCAGCAAGAATTAACACTTACGTTGGAGCGTTTAGTGGAAACTTGCAACGTTTAGATCCACCACCTGTGGATCTTGATCACGCATTGATGTCATGTGACGTGGCTCAGATTTTGGTGAAAAGATCGAGTGGTGGCAACTAGTCGGGGAGGGGTTTGGGCACGCATGCTATCCAGGCATGTACGTTTGGAACTGAATGTACAAGGGCTTGTTTAAATTGAGTGGATTTCCAGTCCCTTCAAAGATAACTACTATCAAACATAAAATAAAAAACATGGTGAAAAATGATTGACTGTACTTTCTTTAAAAAAAATTGAGTTCGCTGGTTGTCTCCCTTTACACAACATCCATATTCAACAATATGACCATAAACCAGATTTCCTGATAAACATCTACATGCTACAACAATACTGATTTTAGTGCAATAAAACATGTATTCATAGTATACTCAAGCTGAACAAACACGCCAACAGTTTCAGGGTAATCCACCATTAAAAACATCACTTGGCAAGTTTCTGCTCGCAAAATAACATTAACATTTTCTGGATTAAATCAAATTTCAATATCTGAAGCTGGGAAGAGGAGTGGCCAGTGTCTTGAAGCATTCATACATACGATCCTTCATATGAAAGGTAGTTACAGACATGTTTCTATGACTGTTATGAGTAACAAAATCTATGTCAAACGTCCCCATAAGTTCCTGCAAACGAAGGTTTATATGTACGAATGTTTCATGAAACTGGTCCCAGGTATAGGAGCTAATTGTAAGTAACAAAGAACTGAGGTGAGAATTACCTTGGGTCTTACACCCTTCAGGTAGTTCGGGATGTTCAAATTCCCTCTGCTAGTGCATCTGTCAAAGAAAAAACACACTTACTATTAGAAAAGGTGTTTCAAAAATAAATAAGTTACTTGGCAGCTTTCACTGGAGTTGTATGGAGAAACTTCACACCAAATTTAGTAATCTAAGTCCAGTGCTTACTACTATATTTGTATACTTAATTTACATTATAAACAATGGAATAAACAAAAGAAACATATTTCTATTAAATCACTAGTTATTTGAGTGAAGAGGTTCATCGGACTGCAAGGTTCAAATTGGTAATATTTTTGGCTTATTTTCCAGTCAATTTACCTTTTTTTGCTGCGTCTGCTAATCAACAATCTTCATCAGACAGCTAGCTACCTTTACATGGCAATGCTTGTCATGTGTTAGTTTGCTTAAAACAAAGATTGTGAACATGTCACACATGCTTGCACATACCTTCTGTAGTTCAGCCTCGGATGGTGCAGGAGTTTTTACCTCATTTTCATATGTTCTGCTTCTGAAAAATATATGCAAGTTCAAAGACAATTACTATTAAAATTACTTATCCTCTGGAAGCAATATCTTGGTAGTTTGTAAGGTCAAAACACAAGCAACAAAGTCTTTAGTTTGACATTACTTGCCAGATGACACCACACACACAGAATATTTTCACAAAGTATTCCTACCAAATATCTGATCAAGATAATGTAACTTTGAACGGTTACATGCCATGGAAGTTACGTAAACCGTCCTCACCTGACCTGTGGACAATTTACATTACTGATGAAGATAGTGTAACTTTGAACGGTTATTTGCCATGGAAGTTACGTAAATCGTCCCCATCTGATCAGTGGACAACTTACATTACTGATGAAGATAGTGTAACTTTGAACGGTTACTTGCCATGGGAGTTATGTAAACCGTCCCCATCTGATCAGTGGACAACTTCCATTACTGATGAAGATAGTGTAACTTTGAACGGTTACTTACCATGGAAGTTATGTAAACCGTCCTCATCTGATCAGTGGACAATTTACATTACTTCAAACCGTCATTTACCATTTCTAACTTACATCATTTGCCAGCGAAGCTATTGGTATAACTGGTATCGAGGGATTTTGTAGAGACACAACTGACCGGCTGATCCAGCTAGTGGGACAAAGTACAAGTAAATGGGTTGACCAAATTAATTGAACATTTGTTTGCTACAAATAGTCCTACACCAGTTTATAAAAAAATGTCTTACATTTATTTCCAGTTTGACAACTCAAAATAAGGCCATGCGAAGTGATTAAGATCGAGGGATGCTCTCACCTGTCATCACCCATTGTGTGGAAGATGCTAGTCTTGGCGATGACTTCCTCAGGTTAATCGTCTTCAGGCGGTGGTTCGTTGATCCATGCGTCAAGTTCAAGGCTACACAGACGAACACTTCATGCATTCGTTCTTCAAATATTTTTGTAATTCATAAATTTGCAAAGTAAAAAAAACATACTTTTTTGTATCTGTTCAAACAAACAAACCACCACACCACCTACATGTCGAGTGGGACTTAAGATTCTTAGCGATACAACATGGCTTCCAAATCATACCAACAGCTGCTGGAGATCAACCAACGTGACAGTTGTCACGACACGACCCGCCACGATGCCCGGTTCTGATATCAACAATAGGTGTATTAATATAAGTTCCACTTGTTTCCCCATCACGCTATGTGATGACGACTAAACCATTACACATCCATATGTAATGTTATATTTTCTTTGGGACTTCTATGACCACCTTTTATGAGATGAAAATGCATGAAATGTATTGCAGGGATATCCTTGTGAGAGAGAACACATATATTGCAGATGTAAGGAAGAAGATCAATTGTCAATTTATTAGAAACTATTAAAACCAGTCACATTAAAACCATTACAGATCTCACTACATTTCAATTTTGTGGACTTCAAGGCCGCATCTGACACCATTTGGAGGGATGCATTGTGGAAGATGTTGAGATCTGTTGGGATGTACCCCAAAATGACATCACTGATTGAGGCCATGTACGAGAATGTTGAATATGCTGTTACCATCAATGGTCAGTTGACAGATTGGTTCAAAGTTGAAATAGGAGTGAGGCTGTCTGCTCTCACCTATCCTGTTCAACTTGTTCCTTCAGTTTGTCATGGCTGACCTGATGAGCCTACCTAAGGAGTTCAAACTAAATACAGACCTCAGACATCAGGTATGCTGACAACACAACACTAATATGTACCATATTCGAGAAACTACAATTTGCAACTGAACCGCTTCAAGCAGCCTGTAACAACTGGGGTATGACAATCACTCTCTCCAATTGCAAATTAATCATCTCATCAGACAAGCATATCATCCTGGAAAATGAAGAACTCAAGATTGTGACAGTTCTGCTTCCTAGGCAGCACAGTACTTTTATGTTGACAGGCGAATAGCCTAAGCATCAGCAGCCTTTGGTAGATTCAGAAACAACATATTTTCAAACAAAAGAATGAAAGCCAGACTATATAGGACCCTCATATTGCCTACAGTAATCTATGGTGCCGAAACCTGGACACTACGATCGCAAGAGATGCAGCCTCTTGACGTTTTTGAGATGCGTTGCCTGCGGGCTATCAGAGGTGTTACTAGGGCAGACAGATTATGAACTAGCCAGATCAGAGATGAGACATTCACCCCTTAATCCATCTCAGATGTCATGAGACATAGAAGACTCAGATGGTTTGGACACATCTGCCATTTGCCAAATGAAAACTTCATGAAAATAGCTTTGAGATTCCTGCTTTTAAGAGCAGAGCGATATGCTCTAGACAGAACAAAATGGAGGGGTGTGACATCCATGAGGATAGCAATGGGTCAAATTTGCCTAGGCATTTAAGTCAAGTCACGTTAAAAACATTTAGTGTTTTTAAGACACGTACGTATCTATGAAAAACTTCAATGATTTAGGCATAAAAGAAACTACTTGATTATTATTAATTTGTTACAGAAACATCACAGCAAACCTTATCTAAACAATATAAAAAAAACGACATTAGTAACTAACAAAAATGATTTAAGTACAAATTAGATGAAAACTTATTTTGCACAATGTGTCAAATCTGCCAATACATTTCAAACCAGTCACACTATCAGACACTCCTCAATGTCAATGGAAAGTTTTATCCCTTTGACCTTCCCTTTGGCAACAGGAACCTTCTTCTGCGCCTTTGGTGCAACAGGGTTTAGTTCTCCCGCAAACAACATAGCGACCTCGTCAGCGACCTTTGCCCCTATCCCAATCACCTTGTTCACATACTTGATCAGTTGCGACAGGCAGCAAGCCTGTGAAGGAAGAATTAGAAACGTAGAAATGTTGATACGACTGAATTAATATTTCAACAAACACGATAGAAGTACTGATGTCATTACATAAGATACAACCTATTTCACTTAATCAGACCAATTCATATTAATAATCAACAAAGGAATATGACTGAATAGCCCTGTGATGTTTATAAACTTAATGTGTTGCATCTTCCTGTAGTGTGAGTTTCTGAACATGCCATCAATGTAGAAATTCTGAACACTGGCATCTTTTTCACAACATATTTTGGACATCAGGTAACTGTACAAATTTTTCACATAAAACTAATTTTTTCATGTAAACAAGATGATGATCGATTACATAACATTGTGATTGATTAACCAATCAGAAGCATGAAACAACAGAATTGATTAATCAGAACAGCCACAGTCACTAATCTTCACAACTACACACATACCCATTCCTGTACTTTGAGGTCGGCGCTCTGAACAAACATCGGTAGTTTCTCAAGGAGCAGCTCCGTGGTTTTTGTGACAGTCTGTAGGTCATCCTGAGCCTCATCCGTGATGAGGATGCGGGCGTACAGCTTGATGGCATTGTGTACGTAGATGCTCTGGATGTGGCCCGGCAGCTAAATCACCTTCGCTCGCAGCATCAACTCTAAAGTGTTCTGGGGGTCACTCAGGTGTCTGTGGGAAGATGGCGTAGTTGTAATGACATCGTGAGATGTCAAATTTCAATTAAAAACTACTCATATCTTAAGAAAATGTCCAGTGTTTTACAAGACGAACCTTGTTTTATAGTCACCTCGGTAATACACTCACCTCACAATTAGGTCACCCTAGAAAAGTCCCAAATGATTTCCACATACAGTAAAGTATAGGAAATTAGTTCCACTAATATGTTCACCTTGCTATCCAGGTCACTATGTCCAGTCCCAAGGATGACCTTAATAGTGAGGTTGCCCTGTACATCTACATGAAAAAAGGCACATGCGATATAATTATCAATTTGAATGATGGTAATCAAATAATTTTTGAAATAGGACAGGTGTTTTTCCTTACTTGCTTTTCTATAGGCGGTTATAGGCGACTTAATTATTCTCTGGACCATGATAACTGATGTAGTCCTACAAAATCACAACCATTTTTATTAGTGAAAAGTTCACAGAAAGAGGATACCATCTCAAAATCACTGTCACTTTATTCACCGTCCTTGAACCAAGAAGTAAACCAGTGATCTATCCCGATATGTGGGAAATATATATTCAGGTTTTTACTAGTATCTGTCGCTATCAGTAGCAGCGAGGACATCAAGGCATAGTTATGCATGTACTCACTGAGAACTCTCCACAGATCCAGACTGCCGCATGCAGCACTTCACAGATGCCGTTCCTCTGCGTTGTCCGTCAATGCGTGCGCATTCTCCAACAACACAGCCTGTGCACAAAAACAACATGCACGCATGCCATCATCTTCATCATGACAGCGACATATTGTCCTGTCATATTGATGATGACGATTCATATATCACTAGTATTTGTACACATACAATTTGATTCTGTCAATGTACTCACGATAGGATTTAAATATTCTGAATCATTCTCTGCCATTCTCAGTACAGCAGTGCATCAACTTGTTTCCATTTCTAGGATTTTCAATATGTCATGTCCAACTTACCACTCGAAGTTGGTGATGTAGTGGTAGTTTGATTGGCTGCAGTTTTCACTGCGAGAAGTTTGTCGTGGTAGTGAGAGCCCTCTGCCTTATCCATGTGCACCATCAATATCTTCATGATCTCCATCAAGTTCTTCTTCGATACCTGCCACAGCAAACTGGCGACTACAACTTTATATCTCGCAATAAAACTAAGTTTTCCATGCCTCTTGCCTCATTTGTTAACGTTTATTTATAGATTTTTCTCAATTGCAGAATACAAATATTGCCTGCAAAATTGTGCTTAATAAGCCCAAATCAGTGTTCACAATTTGAATGTTGCAGCAGAGAAATGTTTAAATTGTATTTATTATAAGCACAACATTCAAGTTGCCGCAGTTAGCACTTACTGCTTAGAAGTGGTTCATTCCAACATTCCTGACCAAATTGGGAAGAAGCACAACTTCCTGCTTGTAATTACTGGGAGAGAGCAGAACATGTCCTTTTATGGATTGTGTGTAAGACATGCGACAGAAAATATCAATGTTCCTTACACTGTGACTATATGACCTACCACATGTGACATTCTCTGTAACTATGTGTGGAGATGACATTTTATTTATCTTCAAATCTATCAAAAAGTTGTGACAAATGCTACATTTTCTGCGTCACAAATAAATAGTTATTCATTATAGTTATTCATTATTTATAAATAACAAGTTGCAAAATTGTGCGATAAAGATTGTTCACAAGTTGAGAACGAACCATGCCACAGAGAAGGTCAAGGGCACGCAGACGAATTGACTCATCCTTTTCATCGAGATACTGTAGAACCAGTTCCTTGTGGGCTTGGACGCTCTTTTGGTGGGTCTTCAGGATCTTTGACATAGCCAACAAACCCAGGTACTTCACTGCAACACACAGTATGAATGTCCTAGTACTTTACACAACACTAGCAGAGTTGCCCACCATTGCACAGGAAAAGGCAGCCAAAAATATATTACAGTGTTATGTAATCTGTCTCAGTTCCCTAGTTATAATTTCTGTATAATTATCATCAGCAACAATAACAGTAATAGTAAATTAGTAATATACTAACCAGCCTTACAACCATGTTGCATTCACATACAGAACTGCAAAAATATGAAAACTTTTCAAAATAGTTGTGTACCTTGAGCAATACACTTGTAGATGGCATTATTATCTATCCAAAGACATAAAAAGTGACAATTTTGGGTCCCACTGGCAAAATTCGAAAAACTAAGTCTACAAACCATTCCAGTGGGCCCATTACCATGGCAACACAATATCTACCTCAAACATGTGAAACTGACGGAGATATGGTCAGGCTTATGGACATACAAACAGAGATCGACACTGTGTTTATTTTGGTAAATAATTCCACACTCCTCATCAGTACATGTCCATACTCACAGTTCTCACATGAATCTTTGATTAAGATCAGTAATTTTTGAACACAAAGCTGGAAAAACAGACAAGACCAACATTATAACTTTGTACTACAGTAACATATGTACTAGGCTTGAACAGTTATACACAGACAACAACCAGGGTAACATAAATCCTACCACTAGTATGAATAAGACTGTCTTCTGTATAAAGGGTTAAGTTCAATGTGTCTGTCATTCTTGGATTTGGGAACACTGCATTTCAACAAGCCACAATAGATACTGTATTTAATAACCACGTCATCTGCATATTCATTGTCAATTAAGCAATTTATTATTATCATGACAACATTTTGTATAACTGCAAGATTCCTTCATACACGAAATAAGTGAGAAATTTTAGTGTTCTAAAGAACTTAACACCGACATGAAATGTGATCAACTTTTGCATCTCAGACATCTTTCAACAATTTTGAGTATGGGATTGAAATGGGTATTAACCCTTTAACCAAGTGAAGTGTAAGTATGGTTTTAACAAGATGCGTTTCATTGTTAATAGTCAGCCATGTAGCAGCTGAGCTAGATATAGTTAGGTGTTTGTGTAATGTTAGGTCTATCGGGTTATGTATATATATTATGTCTACAAGCAGGTTAGGTGCATTACATTGTAACAAGGCAACTAATTGGGGTGAACTTTCGAAATGTTTTTATGAGCAAATTGAACCTTTACCTTGACTGAAGTGACTTTTACCCCAAATATTCATTTCAAACACATCTACAGTGTAAGGCAATATTTAGATGAAACAGGACACCAAGATGGTGAACATACGTTATAGTACGTTATTGGCTTGAAATGTCCACATTTGTCACAAAATTACCTTGAATGTGACCTTATCACGTGACCTCAATCTATAATAGACAAATTAACACAGGAAATGGATTAGCCATTCTCGAAAACCCCTAAAAAGTAGTCTCATTTATGGTTTTACTACTTTTGGTTCTCGAGCTATAGAGACCAGGAGATTAAGAGGAAATCAGATAGAAGTGTTTAAAATATTGAATGATTATGAAAATATTGATAGAAATATTTTTTCTCAGTTAAGAAAGATAGAAGGACCAGAGGACATGAAGTTACATTAGTAAAGGAGCAGTGTAAATTTGAGATAAGAAAGTTCCCATTCTCAAAAATGACTGTAAATGTAAATGAATGGAACAGATTATCTCTTGATTTTGTTGGTGCTAGTAGTGTGAATATGTTTAAAAATAAAATTGACACATACCTTAAAAGGGCGGGATACACGTAGATAAAAAGTATTGGACTCTCGATAAGCCAAAAGGCTTCCATGTCCACCTGCCATCTAGAGTTAATTGTCTCTATGGCAATCTTGTTAAATCTTGATGATATTGAAAAGGGAGGGAGATTACCTCCTGATTATTAAGTTGTTTGAAAACCGACTCATGTACTAGATTTACATATTACCAGAAAGGAGTTGTTCCAACCAACTGTGGGACATCTTCCAATGTTTCATAAAATCTACAAATAATATAAACTATGAAAAATTATTTTTTGACAAACATAAATACTTCAAATTGATCAATGCAGAGATAAATAGATCAAAACAAATAAACATGTAATGTGATAACATATATATAGATATTTAAATTATAAAAAATTAAATAACAAGAATAAATCATGCCATGGTTGCTATGATGTAAAAGAAATATTATTCTGCCAGTTTTTATCTGCCAGAGTAAGACTTGAAGTTCTTATGCAACTAAAACTTTCCATGCAATACAAAAACAAACAGGGATCACATGAACACAGTGAAGCAATGAGAAACTTTATTGTTAAGCATTGTATCCATAGTTTTTGAGCAAAGCCAACCCGGAGTTTGTTGAAAATAGACCACATGTAGGCCTATGTACCCTGATACAGCCTTTGCATGTCATTTAGATGACATTTTAATGTTAAATTTTAAATGTTCAATGATTTCACATGTTCAAGAGTCACATTCATAACAGTTATTATGATGATATCAAAATCAAATATTGATGTGTTACTAGGTATCTATGACTACTAATTGTGATTTCTTCGGCTAACATGGGTTTCGGTGTCTGATGGATATTTCATCAAATGATGGATGTAACAGTTTATCATTCAAAAAGGGAAAGATAAACACCAAAGGAAGCTGTTCTACAACATTTATCTAGGAAACATGTGGATTATGGGGGTGAAAATGCTGTTTTATATTTCAATATCTCATGATTCCATCCGACACCAAAACCTTTTCCATCTGACACCAAAGCAAATCACATCCCAGAGGAAAAGGAGTTAATCTGAAAAATATTAATTATCATGCCAGGTATATTTGGTACCTTCTCTGGTTCTTGATGACAGTCTGTTTTTAGCATTCTCTTGTCACTTTGATGAAATAATGAATCAAATGCAACAAATTGGGAATCTTGATTTTTATAAGAATCTGACACCTAAACTATTAAAAGGGCTGTCAGGACAAAGGAGGTTAATTCTGATATCTGGTTACTAGTGTTATAACGAGAGGTCCTCTAGCCCTATCTATCCCAACCAACAAACACTCTTTATCAAGAGTGAGAATAGTGGTATAAGACCATGAATTTGTCAATTCCATCCGACACCATAACGGGCATTTTGAAACACACACGTGACTCAGTGTGCCGCGAGGATCAAACTATAATGTGTGCCGCGAACTTTAAAAGTTTGAGAAGTACATTGCATTAGCGCAAAAAACTGTTTCAAATTTATGTCACAACAAACATAATTTCTACATGTATACTCTCGGAAACTGTCTTCTGTGTGTGAGTGTGTATGTGTGTGTATAATCTGTCATACCCATTGACTGGAAGCTGTCAGACTTCTACTTGTGGTTGTGTTCCATAATAAGAGTCCAAGCGAACTTCTTCTCCGACACTTCGTCATCTTCATCAAACCCCTCAACATCACCAGTCGGACACATCTGTCATGTAACAAAGTAGCACATACATTACATTGGCATAGGTACTTGGCACGCCGCTGTCGGTTCGGTCAGACATGATAACGGGGTGCATTTTTTGCTGTGACATAAATTTTGGCTTTGACTCTCACTCAATCACTCAACACTGTCAGACATGATATTCGAAGATGGGAGGAAGGAGTGGGTTGGTAAAATATGTTCACAATAACATCATTTTTGCCTGCCATCTCCTGAACTTTTCCGTGCTGTCAGACATGACAACGGAAGATGGGGAGAACGGGGGTATTCTTGTTGACAATTTTAATGGATTACATTCTAATTTTGCTACATTTTATTACAAAAACACTCAATACCCAGGTATTTGGGGAAGTCAGACCCCCCTTTCTCAACCCTTAGCCCCCCCGGTTCCAATGCTGGTGCATTAGATACATATCTACTACCCAGTATTGGTGAAAGACAAGCTCATGCTTCTTCTCCATCCAAAATTGCATGCAACATAATGGACTTACGGCAATTCGGACTACTAAAACTGCCCGTATAGCTTATCACATATGTCATGCATTTAGAGACACATCTAGATTAACAGGTGTTCAACAACTATTAATTGGCAGGGTCCATTTTCAGACATTAATGCCAAGAGATGGGACTTTTAGAGAATGAGATCCCAGATCTCGTGACATCCAGCCTCGTAACCCAGCAATGGACCTTGGTGGGCTATACACAACAATTGTAAGAAGGCATGTCAGCATCTATAGCATATTGCATTCGAACGAGGGAAACAGTTCACTATTTTTTTCAGCTACACATCTTTGGCCGGTCACCTAAGGAACTTGTATGTTACTGTCAGGGCTTAGAGTTGGCATTATGCATCAAAATACCACAGCAATCGTTTGGGTCCCATTCACCCATTGTAGACAATACACAACATTTGGTTGTGTATAGCCAAGATGGCGGATAACCTTGACGACCGCACATCAAATATTAAGGGTAATGACATACGACTAACAGTCCTAATGACAGGTGTTTCCAACGTTCCGTTTCCCTGCGGGTGACTTTTTACTTCCCCTGGCAGAAACACCAGATACTGAGATAGAAGAAACCAACGGCTTATACTTCTACGTGGTTAATTGGCATAGTCCATAAGTCTGGATTTTAATGCCCATTTGTGTGTGTCAACAACTGTGCTGTGCCAGATGTAAAGGTGTTAAAAAAGTATAAAGTGCGAGTAAACTTAAAGTAAGAACGATGTGTAAATAAAAGCACAGACCATGGCTTAGCCTTAGAAGCATGAAACAAACCATTCACGTACCTGAAGGCCTGGATGGTTGGGGCTACCAACACATTCCCGGGGAGGGCGTTCCACCAGAACTTATGGCAGAAGACAGACTTTAATATGCCTGGGATGATGTTGAATGATGGAAGTAACGCTCAGCCTCCGAGGTATCAAAGTTAGGCAAAACTCAAGCTATAACGGCGAAATCGAGGTGGATCCGGATTCTAGAATCTATACAAGTGCTCATAATCATATAGCCCAATAGTCATTACAGGTTCAGACACATATCATTCAAGATACTGACTCCTAGATGTAATGCTTATTCGTTCTCGCTATGCGCGCCATCTTCCGGGACCCCATAGGCACAGACCCTCCATCCCGCTGTCACGACACGATCATCTTCTGACGTGGGTTCTTTCGAAGTAGTCATTTTCTTCTTTACGTTCCGTTTAATTTGCTTGCGCCTTACCGCGCTTTTTGGGAAACTTCTTTGTCGTTTTAAACTTCAAATAAATACGTATGCTTGGTGTAAATAATGATTTAATTATTCTTGGTGAACTTCGCTAATCCCACACGTGTTCACTAGTACGGGTGAGACCACTGTTAGTGTTAGATTTCCCCAATCACCAATGCCAATGGCGACCATGTTAACGTTTTGTAAGAAAACTGCACGTGACAAAAGTCTGAAATTCATTCACAGCAACTGATATCATGTCATTGATATATTGATGAAATTTCGTCAAAATCAAATACCTCCAGCTCTTTTAAAACGCATGCGTGGAAAAAATGGCAAAAAATCACTCCGCCAACTACACTCTTCCAGATATGCGTCATTTCACTTCCAATACATTCTACCACAGAACCTGTTCATACGCCTGGTTTAGTTCACATAAAAAGGGTCTCAAATTTAAAATATCACCATTTTCAGGGGACTATGTTTTAACACAACAGGAAGTCTAACAGTGGTCTCAACCCTAATAGAAATGGTGATTATAGAGAAACCTGTCGAATTTAGCCTGTTATAGTAAATATACATGCATATATTGCAGACTGCCAAAAAAATGAATGAAATCCCTACGCCTAATAATTTTCTATCAATTTAAGAAGTCACCACCCTTGCTGGACAACACGCACACAACAGCCAGTACTGTATGCATTTATCTTTTACCTAGTGCTTTTATTGACCCACACTGCCCATGATTGCTTGCACAGATAAACTTCTGGCGCACTTTTTGAGATTGCTCAACATGCATTCCGTTAGAAAAGCATACAATGTCAGCTGTTATTTTTTAGTGAAATAAAAAACAATTATGGTACTCTAAACCTATGTAAAATGGGTAAGGTCGGGCATTATGAGCATAGTTTTGTTTTCGGCCAATATTTTACTAAATATATATCCGAATTGATCCATTTAAGGTGCGTGGTGCATTAGTTTCGCTGTATGTTTTAATAAAATAATACTGCATGGAAATAAGTAATTTGAAAAAAGTGTTCATATTACCCGAAGTGTCGGGCAATATGAGCATGCTTCAAAACTGTATGTATGACTCATGTTTAATAATTATAAGATATATGATGGCTATTATTATGACCATTTATTATTATTGTTAATTATATATCTTAACTAGATGATTAACAGTACTGTAAAATGGAACGTTTTAAAACTAGAAAATGCCTAAAAACAACCATGGCACGTGAAAGTGTCATCGTCAATGAATTCGGATTCCTCGGCGCATTATTCATTAAATTACTGGATAATACATTGAAACGTATCACCAAAATTCATAATGTATCTATAGGGCCTAGATCTATGATCCGTGGAAGATTAACGGTATTGTAAGAAACTGAACGTAGCCTAGGCCTATAAATGGTAACTAGAAAATGTCTAAAAACAACCCTGGCATGTGAATGTGTCATCGTCGAGTATTCGAAATTCTTCGCCGCATGATTCGTGAAACCATTCACCATATGGTTTGCACTGAATCCAGTCTTCATTTCGCTTGTGATCTGATGCGTCCCCGAAATCGACGCCACACTTATAACATGGGATTTTAAGCCGATGTTCCCTAACAGCTACTTTCTTCACACAAGATTTAACAAGATTGCCATCCAGAAAATTACTCTGGATGGCAGGTGGACAAGGAAGCCTTTTGGCTTATCGAGAGTCCAATACTTTTTATCTACATGTATCCCGCCTTTTTAAGGTGTGTGTCGATTTTATTTTTAAACATATTCACGCTACTAGCACCAACACAATCAGGAGATAATCTGTTCCATTCATTTACAGTCCTTTGTGAGAATGAGAACTTTCTTATATCTAATCTACACTGCTCCTTTACTAATGTAGCTTCATGTCCTCTGGTCCTTCTATTTTTCTTAACTGAGAAAAAAATGTTTCTATCAATATTTTCATAACCATTCAATATTTTAAACACTTCTATCTGATCTCCTCTCAATCTCCTGGTCTCTAGTGTTGTTAAACCACGTTCTTTTAGGCGTTTTTCATAACTAAGATCCCTCAGTTTTGGTATCATTTTAGTCGCTCTCCTCTGTACTCTTTCTAGCATATCTATGTCCTTCTTGCGGTATGGCCTCCACGCTTGTATACAATATTCTAAATGAGGCCTAACTATTTTTTGTACAGCGGTATTATTAGTTCTTTTTTATATGCACTTTATATTTCGCCTAATTAATCCAAGGTTTGGTTCCCTTGTGCTGCAATTCCGCCTGCTCTGAAACCTTCCTTATCAGCACTAATGGTTAACCCTATAGGGTCTTTTCTTTTTACAGTGAGTACTTGAACTGTACCCCATTTTATATTTTCCCTCTTCATTCCCATGACCTGTGTGGAGGCATTTACATTTCCCAAAATTGAACAGCATTTGCCACTTTTCAGACCATTTGACCAACCTATCAAGATCATCTTGTAAATGCTGTCTGTCTCCATCACTTTTAATCCTTCTAAACACTTTTGTATCATCCGCAAATTTTAACACCTTGCTTGTTATATCATCGTCCAAATCGTTGATATATATTAAGAATAATATAGGTCCTAGTACTGATCCTGTGGTACCCCACTCAATACCGATTTCCAGTTTGAAGCCTCCCCATCAACTACTACACGTTGTCTTCTGTCATTCAGCCATTTTTCTATCCAGTTTATTATACCATTTCCTATGCCATGGGCCTTTAGCTTAAAGAGTAATCTTTGATGTGGTACTTTGTCGAAAGCTTTTTGAAAATCTAAATAGATGATATCTACTGGTGATCCCTCATCTACCCACCTAGTGATGTCTTCCAAAACACATAACATATTTGTTAGGCATGACCTCGCTTTTAAAAACCCATGTTGAGATGGGTTTATCAAGTTATGTTTAACAAGAAAATCCACCATGTGATCTTTAATTAGTCTTTCTAATAATTTGCAAATCACTGATGTTAAACTCACTGGTCTATAGTTCTCTGACTTGTTTCTCGAACCTTTTTTAAATAACGGTATAATGTTTGCCTCTTTCCATTCTAAAGGAACCACTCCCTCTTCTAATGACAAATTGAAAACTGTTGCAAGCGGTATGCTAATTTGTTCTACAATTTCCAATAGTAGTTTGGGCGGAATCCAATCCACTCCAGGTGATTATTATCCTTCATAGCCCTTATTTTCTTATTCCACCATTTCCGAGGTTACAACTAACTGTCCTAAATAGTCTGAATCTGCCCCCTTGAACTTAGCCTCTGGTACTGGCAGTGAACTAATATCTTCCCTGGTAAATACTGAACTAAAATACTCATTCAGGTCTTCTGCCATTAAGAATCCCTCTGATATTGTATTTCCAGCACTATCTTCTAGAGGACCGACCTTATCCTGAACTTTCTGTTTGCTTCGAATATACGCATAGAAACTCTTACTGTCATGTTTTATATTACTAGCTAATTTTTTCCTTGTAACTTCTCGTTCTAATTTCGGCTGTAGCTTGGTTAAGTGCTTCTTTATAACTGTTGTAGTCTTCATCATTTCCAGTACATCTATATGACTTCCACATCATTTGTTTATACTTAATTTTTCTAATGGCTTCTTTCGATAAGTGTTTCTTTTTAGACTGTTTCCCTTGTTTTTTGAAAGGTACAAATTTATCGACTATGCACTTAATTTCACTATTTAAGATATTCCAGCATTCAGTTGCTGTCTTATTCTTCAGTGTGTTATTCCAGTCTATCTTTGCTAAATATTTCCTCATGTCCTTATACCTTCCTTTGTGGAAATTTCTCCTATACTGCTTTTTACTATTCCTTTCTGATTTTACTTTGATGGTAAAATGTATCTGGTTGTGATCACTACTCCCAAGTGGCTCACATATCTTGACATTGTCAACTAATTCTTTCTGTGAGGACAAAACTAAGTCTAACACATTCTCTCCCCTGGTTGGTTCTAGCACATGTTGAGAAAGGAAACTATCTTGTACTAAAACTAAAACTTGTGGTCCTCACTCCCCATACTCTGTAGAGATTTCCATTGTATATGCCCATGGTTAAAGTCCCCCATAATAATACAGTTCCGTTTGCTTACTTCCCTTATAGCGTTCTGTATTTTTTCATTCTCTTCTATGCTTATGTTTGGACTTCGATAAACTAACCCAACTGTTAACGTTGAGTTTCCTGTAACTATGTTACACCAAACAGCTTCTTCGCAATCTGCTTCTCTTTCTATTTTTATTTCATAAGCCTGGATAGATTCTTTAATATATAAAATAACTCCACCTCCCTTTCTTCCTATTCTATCTTTCCTAAACATTACATATCCTGTTAGTCCCAATTCGGCATCTGATATATCAGTGGTGGCCCACGATTCAGTTATACCTATTATGTGAGGGTCAATATCTTCTACCATAATGTTTAGTTCACTTCTTTTGTTTACTATGCTCCTTGCATTTAAACAAATGCATTTATATCCTGATTCAGAACAGTTTTCTAGGCTGTTCTTTGCCGATTTATTTCTGCTGTCTTTATCTATGCCTCCAGTTTCAGACTTCTCTGTGAATCCCCCCTGCGAATCTAGTTTAAATAGATGCAGCCTGTCCCACTGTCAACAGATTGCAGCAAGTTCTCTGAGAAAACTGCTGCCCCTTTCCACTTAGATGTAGGCCATCTCTCATGTACATATCTTCCCTCTCAACAAAGTATCCCCATAAATCTACGAATCCCACCCCCTCTTCTTTACACATCTGCTCAACTAGTGCGTTGATCGCCATCCTCTTGCAGTTTCTATATGTCGGCCCCCTTCCTCCCATTACTGGCAAAATTCCTGGGAGGATAATCTGTTCTACTCTTGTCTTCTTTAACTTCTTCACTAACTGTCTGTACTTCTGAACTATCCCAGTTGTTCCCTCCCTCTCTGCGTTATTTGTCCCTACATGTACTAGTATAGACCCTCCCTTGCCATGCCCCAGTACCTTCTCTACCCTTTCAGTTACATGTTCTATCCTAGCCCCCGGTAGACAAACAACGACGTCCTCCCCCTCGCTTAGAGTCTTATCTGTCTTTCTCATAATCCAATCGCCCATAAACACCCTCTCTTTCCTCATTGCCCCCTCAATCACTGCCTCAGTGTAGCTCTTTCTACGGTTTGCATCTGTCTGGTTGTAATCTTGTTCCCCTGTCTTCTGCTCTCCCGTCACAATCTCGTCCGTTCCATTCTTTCCTGACGCTGTTTCTCTTGTCACCTTTCTTCCTGTCATCGTCCTCCCGACTTCTCTTCTGTCACATGTACTCTCACTTCCTTTCTTCCCGTCATCTTTCCTCCCATTGCATTTCCTTCTCTCCTCTCCCGTCTCTTTTTCCCTCCTACCTCTTTCTCTACGGTCACTTTTTCTCCTGCCACCTTCACACCTGTCACATTTCCTGCCGTCGATCCTCCACTTTCTTCCCCTCCGATCACCTTCCCTCCTCTCAGTCTCCTTTCCTCGGTCTTGTTGCCACTACTCTGCTCCTTCAGTTTCACAGTATTCCCAACTTTATCCCTGTCGTCTCTCTCCATTCCATCTGTCTCCTTGCGGATTCTCATCTCCATCCCCTTCACAATATCTACCAACCTAGCTACCTCTTTCTCCAGACATTTCACCTTCCAACACCCCACGCACTGAAAGGTGAATCCCTCTTCCTTGGTTTCTGTCCATGACTTCGTACAGCCGGATAAGGCAAAATCTACCCAACTGTGGCAGTCGTCGCGCACCAAGTGTCTCTTTGCCTTGACTTGCCGCTTGCAAGGCGCCATATCAGAATTTATTTAATAATAATAATCTAATTAGCTATTTAAAATAGTTTTGTCAACTGTGTTTACACTATTCACTGTCTATGTAGTCTTTAAGAAGACTGTTTTCTGTGCACAAATGTTACACTTTACGTAAGATTGCGTACGCTAGACTGCCTTATTTATTTAGGTTATACAGCGCCCTAGCGAACACGTTTGGCCTTCGGTGGCTTCTTTTCAGTTTTGGAAGCGCTCCGAGGACTAGGTCCAGTTGCCATCAGACTCTGCTTGTACGGCGAACTCGTGATAATTTCGGCGTGAGCTACTTTTCGTCTCTTGCTGGCGCCTTCAGCCATCTTAGGCCTGGGAACGGCTGGTGAACAATTAATCAGTCGTTGAAACGATAGGCCTTCACCATCTGGATCGCAGTTCTCCTCGCGTGTATCAGCGGAAATGTGCACATCCATCTCAACACTGCAAACAGTTACACATTCAATTAGTAGGCTTTAAAGTGTGATTTATGTTAGGCCCTAATGGTACTTAGGCTACTTCTTATTTCATAGTAGTAAGCAACTGTTATTGTTATCGTCATTACTATTCGTTGACGTTACCGCCGTCGCCTTCATCGTTATTACGAAATAGGCCTAACCGCCATCTAAGCTTACAATGTTAACTTTATTTTTACCAAACTACAAACAATTATAGTAAAAGACATAGGCTACCTGATAACCTGGCAGAGACTAGGAAGGTCGCGCACTGCTGTGAAGCTCGGAGCAACTGACGAGTCACGCACTGCTGTGAAGCTCGGAGCAACTGACGAGTCGCGCACTACTGTGAAGCTCGGAGCAACTGACGAGTCGCGCGCTGCTGTGAAGCTCGGAACAACTGACGAGTCGCGAACTGCTGTAAAGCTCGGAGCAACTGACGAGTCGCGCACTGCTGTGAAGCTCGGAGCAACTGACGAATGCTGTGAAGCTCGGAGCAACTGACGAGTCGCGCGCTGCTGTGAAGCTCGGAGCAACTGACGAGTCGCGCGCTGCTGTGAAGCTCGGAGCAACTGACGTGTCGCGCACTGGAGTGATGTTCAGCTGAGGAAGGGGTAGACCAGCAGCGGAATTTGGCGTGTCCGTCACATCGGCTGCGGCAAAATCAGCATCCGAAAAGATATGCGGGTTGAGTGGGTTTATCCCACACTTCCGGGAGCCACTGATCGCGTTACTCACCGTAGCAGTTTTGATGTAAGCCAAAGAGAGCTGCAATTTGAAACTCTGTGACCGACCGGCCAGGGTGCTGGCGCAGCCATGTCTGCACTCCTCTGTTGTAATTGACATTAACACTTTTGAACACGCTCACATCGAGTGGCTGAAGCCGGTGCGTGCAGTGTGGAGGCATTGATATGATTATGATGTTGTTTGTATTGGCCTTGTCGATCAGTCGAACATTCTTCATGTGGCTGCTGTGGCCATCTAGGATGAGCAACACCTTTGATGCTCGGTGGCTTGGCTGCACAACTTCAATGAAGTGGTCGATCTAGCATTCAAACAACTCAACGTTGATCCAACCACTTTTGTTTGCGTACCCAACAGTGCCAGGAGGCAACCCGTCAAGCAGTTCCGGCTTCATGCGAACCCTGGGGAAGATCATCATCGGTGGGATGTATGCGCCGGTTGCCGAAACACAAGCGACAACTGTAACATTCTTTCCCCTCTCCGCACTGGTGATAGCCCTGATCCCTTTCTTCCCTTTCTTCGCCAGCACTTTCCCTGGCTTAAATGTGGCAAATAGTGTAACCAGATTCGTCCACGTTGAATATGTTGCCTTCGTGGATGACCCTCTTCCCATCCTCATCAAAGATGGTGGCTTGTAGAAGCTGCATGTACCGATCAACCTTCGTTCTGTTAAAGCCGATGGCTCGCTGAATCGACGTTGGCTCGGGGATTCGCGGACTGATGTCTGGATGCCGTTTTAAGTAGCCTTTCAGCCAGTCCTTTCCAGCCTTTTGAGTTGTTTCCTTGAATAAATTTTTTTTGTTTTTTGTTTCGCAGAATTTGAATACAAAGTGCCTCACATCATCTCGCGTCAAGCCGAAGAGTTTGGCCTCCATTTCAAATATGGTGGCTTTCAGCTCTGTTTCTTGATCTATGGAGAGTACCGGTTTGCGGCCGAGACACTTGTGGACGCCCTCACCCGCACGTGCCTTCTCTAGATGCCGTCTCAGGGTTTTTCGCGGTACATTGTGCGCTTGGCTAGCTGATTTTTGTGATCGTTGATATATTAGTACGTCACGTACGGCCGACTGCATATCTGATAATGTCCATTTCACGCGTTCAACCTTCTTCTTCACATTAGGCATCTGATAAAAAAAAGTGTGAGAGTTTATTATTGCAAGTTTTAAAGGGATTCATATATATAGCAGCAGAAACAAATTGCTTCTGGGCAGTTTAGAAATATAGCCTATAATAAAACAGATAGCAATACCTCAAAAACTGGAAAACTTTGTTAAAAAAAGTTTGTTTCTGCTATATGAACCCCTTTAAATATAGCATATACTACGAATTACCATTGGATAACAATTACTATTGTTTTGAATATAATTGTAGCCTCAAATGATTGTAACGCAGACTGGCAGTAAAGAAAGCCAATAACGTGTATGCTAATGTGAGCACCCTATCGACTAATATGAGCACCTTGCTCATAATACCTCCAGAAAGCCTGCTCATATTAGCCACAGCGCTATGCACGCCGCCAGGTGATAATTTGGCGAACTATAATCCGCGAGAGGCTGCATTATCGCTGATTACAATACGCAACAAGCTTCAGGTTTAATTTACACATCACTTGCGCATCGTAATGATACACATTTTGAATGAGAATAAATTCGCCGTACTGGTGGATATGGTAAGAAAAGTGCACAGGTTCTTTACACGACCTCACCTCGGAAAATATTCGGCAGCGCAAACGACAGAAATGGTGCTGGCGGTCTGCAGACGACGTGCTTCCAGAAAAACACGGGTGGCGGCACCTGGCATGTTTGGTTTAAGCTGCATGGGGGGTGCTCATATTACCCGCTATGCTCACGATACCCGACTTTACACCCTATATTTCACTTTCAAATATAGACTATAGAGTCAAACCAATCAATGGAATTGATATTACCTAATAATGCAGCGTCACACTACGTTTATACCAATGTTTCTCGAACACCTTACGTATGACTATACTTTGTTTAAGAGCAACTTTAATAAACGTTTAAAATATACCAGCCAATGTATATGAAGTATTCTCCTTTGTATGGTGTATGTGTGACAACGTTTGCAGCAGTAATTCATATGTCGAGTCTACGTGCAGAAATGACCGCACACAATCTCCTTCGCCCGCGCACGCACGCACGCACGCACGCTCCCACGCACGCAAGCACGCATGTACGTACGTATATGTAGCTAAACAGGTACGTCAGACACACAGGCCTATACACTCGGAGTCGAGTTGAAAAGATATAATAGCTACTGAAGCCACAGCCGTGTAGCGATGTTCTCATGCGCAGCTGAGCGTTAAAATGTCGCCATTCCTACACCAAACGAACGTTGTAGCGTCAACAAAAAGAGGTGCACTAAAACTGCAACAAGATGAAGAAAAAACTCCGAATAGTATTTTCCATCGTTAATTTAGATTACTGACCATCCTTTGTTAACACAGATTATTGAACATACTTCGTCAATTAATTTTGTCCATCGTGAAGAAGGTCAGGTGATATTTAAATTAGTCAGTCTAATAAAAAAGAGCATACTTTTACATTTGTCATATTTCTCGAAGAACCACTTCGGACCTTTTTGCCGAATTTTTACCGGACCCGGACAAAAATAATTCAATAGTTGGATTATATATATATTACAAAAGCTAAATTAATTAGCATATCTGTGAACGTACCAGTATGTCGTAATGACTTGTTAGAGTCTGCACGAAATGAACGATAACGTCGATTTGAGGAGGCACATTTTAAATGTCCTCCACTTGGAGACTGTTTTTTCTCCAGGTTGTTAGCAAAGAACCTCATATGTCATGAAGACAGTATGAACGTCATACTGTCTTCGCACTACTCAAAGATAATTGAAGCAAAGACCACAGGCAGTGTTTATGCTTCCAGGCAGGCGATTCAGTCTAACATAAGATCCAGATAGTGTTTAACAAAGACCGGTAACGGGAGCTGTTGTATCCCGGCAGGCAGTGCCAGTATTTCCTTCAGCGTCCGCCTGATTGCACGGCGACACACATGCATGAGTTCAGCGGGCGAGTTGAGGCGGTATAGCGGTAACAGTGGTTGGTATAGTGGGGATATAAGCCGAACGCGACTAGGTGGCAGCGGTCGGAAGGCGACGCGACGGAAGTGACGCGGTTCCCGACGGTGATGGCTAGCCGCCTGATGGAGCAACAGAAGTAGCGTAGGCACAGCTTTAGTTCGATATCCTTACGGTGTTGCTTCGTGAGGTCGCACGCCCGCCGATAGATGTTAGAGTTGTGCGTGCGCCAGAAGACAGCCGCGTTCAGCTTCGTCACGATTACGTAGAGTGGATGCTACAAGAAGAAACAGGAAACATGCAATGCCCTATTCAAAATCGATAATTCCGCAAAGAATAAGTAATAAATATTGCATATGTGTTGTGTTTCACTGATAGAAGAAGTTTGAAAGCTGTCATGAATCGTTGGTATGCAATGACAGAATGCTAGAGCTGTTTCATAACTTGATATATTCACACGATGCACACGTTAATATCATCGTTGGTGTGTAACTCAAAATAACCCGGTAATTTCCGGACCTCACCTGGAAGTAGAGGCTAATGATTTGATGAGCATGCCCAGCTCGCATCGGGTCCGCGCCGTAGCGAAGAAGAAGCAACACGGCGGGGGCGTTGATTGAGTGACAAGCGAGGAGTAGTGGGGTACTAACCCTGCTCGAGAATATCGGCAACTCGACAAATGGCACCTTGGAGTAGTAACTTGTGTATGACGGTTGCTGGCAGTCGGTGACGGGATACTATGATCGGGTCGATGTCAAACGAGAATGTGAGCGGGTCGAGGAAGATATCGAAGCGATCGAGGCCTCCGTTGTATAGGAACATCGACATTAGTATGTCCGCCAGCAGTTCCGGCTCGTCGTCAATGTTGTACTTCTGGCATATGTGCGCCGCTAGGACGATCACCGGATGTGTGGTGCACACGTGATCATCACTAGTTGCCGTTGTGGACGCTAGCTGTGACGTCGATTGAAACGGACGGCATCGCCAATCACTATCGTTACAACTTTCTTGTAGTTGCCGCTTGCTTTTATGTAGCGATAAAGCGAGTTCTTGATCACTCGAACGCTCCGACGGGAGCATTCCGGCCCCTTGAGACTGAGTAAAACTCACGCAGTTTTCTTCCGAAACTTGACGAATTAACAGTTCTCGCACTAAAGTGGCGGTGATCGGCATCACCGAGTCTTGGTTAGATTCGTCGGTTACAGACTCGGTAATGGAAATTACTGACTATGCTGTTCCCCGGCGCGACGGGAATCGCGAGGGCGGTGGTGTCTGCATTTACGTTAGAAGTGTCATTGCTTTCATCCCGAGAGACGATGTATGTATTAATCTAGAAACTGAGTGGATTAAATAATAATAATAATACATTTAATTTGTTATAGCCCAATATTCCAAAATTGTTCGTGGCGCTTTACAATACACCATACGTCATGATCATTAAACTAAAATACTAATAAATAAATAAAGTAAAAGGCCTCAAAATAATTGGAATACGGTACTCCAAGCAGGATTGATCGAGTATATTAATTAATTAATGACAGAGGCGATACTGTTTGGTGCACCAAACAACCCTGTTGCACAGCCACCGCCTCTTCCCATCGATAGCAACGTCAGCACTTCCACCAGCAAACGTGACCTAGGAGTACATCTCGACTCAACCATATCGATGGCCGTACTTTTCGGACTACTTGGTATAACGTGGATACGATCACATCTCCCACTTATCACTTGTACACGCGCTAGTCACGTCGCGACTCGACTTCGGAAACGCGGTCCTGTACGGCATTACCAGAACCCTGTTTCACCGACTAGAGATGGTCCAGCGATCAGTTGCGCGTGTCGTCCTCTGCTTACGTCGGCGTGACCAACACAGCTTGACGGCGGCACTACACGAGCTGCATTGGCTACCTGGTGCATAGCGAATTCAGTTTGTTGACCTTGATGTACGCTTGGCTGACCAGTGTCTCATGGTTGTTCCTAGAGTTAACCTGGCACGGTACGGCCGACGCGCATTTCCATGTACAGGTCCCACCCTCTGGAATTTTCTTCCACTAGAGCTAAGAAGCCAACGTGATTCTGGATTTTTTAGGAGAGATCTGAAAACCTTTCTCTTTAATCAGGCTATTTCATAATTTATTTTCTTTTTAAATACATACATATACATTTTATTGTTATATATGATCTACATAATAATCGAAATACGTAGTTGTTATTGTGTTAGCATATGTAACACATGTATTGTAATATTATAACGACTTACGTAAGATATATTTACATCATGTTTTAGTTTGCAAACATTCATGAATCTGTTTTGCAGAGATATGTGGTGTCTAAATAAATTTGATTTGATTTCATTTGATTGCGTTTCCCTTGACGCATATTTAAAAATTATTTTTGTCAACCGGCGACATTCCAGACGATATTAAATCAGCAAGGGTGATGCCAATTTACAAAAAAAAAGAATAGTAAACTGGAAGCGGATAAGAACAGGCCGGTCTCGATTCTCAATGCAATTTCGAAATTATTTGTGAGAATTGTCTATCAACAGCTGGACGAGTACATCCGATCACATTAGCTCCTATATGAGCATTAATCTGGTTTTAGATCCTCCTATTCTGCCGACACATGTTTGGTACATCTCACATACGTCCTCAAACAGGAACAGGATAAAGGCAACTACATAAGTATGGTGCTTCTTGACCTGCAAAAGGCTTGTGACACGGTAACCATAAGATCCTGCAGCTATAGGACTTCATAAATCTGCGATAGCTTGGTCTCGGTCATATTTATAAGAACGTCAGCAATCAGTGGACATTGGTTGTACTTTATCTACGCCGGCGACTGTAACGTGAGATGTCAACAAGGGTCAATTGTTGGACTCTTACTCTTTTTGATATATATAAATGATATTTCCTCGGTTGTTCGATACAAACTACTTTTATAGTTAGAGTTAGATCAATCACTAACTGGAGGAGTGGCTGAGAAGATAATTTATTAATTGTAATAACAATTAAAGTTCTTGTAAAGGCAAACAAGAAATGTCAACATGAAAACAAAAAAATCGTTTCACCCCTGCCTTAATACAATGTCATTTTGACTATGCCTGTTCATCATGGTTCTCCGGTTTAACGAAGACATATAAATCTAGGCTACGGTACACCCAGAACAAGAAAATCCGGTTCCTTCTTAATGCACAAGCCAGAACCCACATTGGATCAACGGGGTTTAGACAGGTCAATATGTCACCAGTGCATCTACGGGTTAAACAACTAAAATTGAACCTTGTCTATAATATATTCAATGACAAAGCACCACATTATTTGTGCGATTCTTTCAACGTAACTTGTAAACAGCACAGTATAAATATAATATCTAGTAGATTGCATAAATCAAGCAATCAATCCCTGCGTTAGATCACTTCCGTGAACCAATGGCCTCCGATCTACTAACAAACGTTTTAAGAAAGAAACCAATAGTTAGTTAGAGTTATTTAATTATTCAGTGATCAAACTGAGTGGTCAACATTCGGTAGGGAGCGCCACGGTTTGTTGTCACGCTGGTCGATGTCACGCTACGACATGGAACAATAGAAAAATGGCTGATTGACAGAAGACAACGTGTTGTAGTTGATGGGGAGACTTCAAACTGGAAATCAGTTTTGAGTGGGGTACCACAGGGATCAGTACTAGGACCTATATTATTCTTAATATATATCAACGATTTGGATGATGAAATAACAAGCAAAGTGTTGAAATTTGCGGATGATAATTTTTTTTTTAGAAGGATTAAACGTGATGAAGATAGACAGCATTTACAAGATGATCTTGACAGATTGATAAACTGGTCTGAAAAATGATATGAAGGTTTCAGAGCAGTGCGGAATTGCAGTTTCAAAGGGAAATCAAATGCTTGGATTAAAAA
Source organism: Paraescarpia echinospica (assembly GCA_020002185.1). Lineage (NCBI taxonomy): Eukaryota > Metazoa > Annelida > Polychaeta > Sabellida > Siboglinidae > Paraescarpia > Paraescarpia echinospica. The sequence continues at coordinate 52,914,585 of CM034541.1, forward strand.
GGCGAAACATAACGTATAAGGAAACAAATACGCTTAACAAATGTGATTTAACAACACTAGAAACCAGGAGTTTGAGAGGAGATCAGATAGAAGTGTTTAAAATATTGAATGGTTATGAAAATATGCATAGAAATATTTTGTTCTCAGTTAAGAAAGATAGAAGGACCAGAGGACATGAAGTTACATTAGTAAAGGAGCAGTGTAGATTATATATAAGAAAGTTCTCATTCTCACAAAGGACTGCACATGATTGGAACAGATTATCTCCTGATTGTGTTAGTGCTAGTAGTGTGAATATGTTTAAAAATAAAATCGACACATACCTTAAAAAGGCGACATTCACGTACATAAAAAGTATTGGACTCTCGATAAGCCAAAAGGCTTCCTTGTCCACCTGCCATCTAGAGTTAATTTTCTGGATGGCAATCTTATTAAATCTTGATACTGTCGACGGGGTTTCTCCGCGACGGCACCGCGCCTATGGAACGGTCTGCCGTTGTATATATGTGACGCTGACTCTATGGAACTTTTCAAATCTCAGCTAAAGACACATCTTTTCAAGAATACTTTTCAAGATTATTTACAAGATATTTTCATTCTAACGTCACTGCATGGTTTATTTTATACTGCATGTTAAGTGTTTATTTAATTTAATTACGTGGTTGATTTTAAAACGGCAAACAGTGTAATTTTTAGATAGTAAAATTTACTCAATATAAAGCTGATACTTTATGTTGTATATTTTATATATTTAGAAATGTATATTTAAATTTCTCATTAGGTTCTTATTTTATTATACTTTTTATATGTAAAATAATTATTATATTGTACCGAACAGTTTTGTTTTATATCCGGAGATATGGCGCTACAGAAATATAATATATTATTATTAATATTATTATATCGGTGACGGTGACGTAAACATCCATAATATTTCAATTTACCGAAATTGTAAGCAACTATTCAAACTAATCACCACAGGACCGTTATCGAACAGCCCATGGCGTGTATACGATTAATGCGCTGCGTTTTGTCGTACAATGATGATTATGAACACGAAGCAAGAGAAACTGAGTACCTCCGTTTAGCTCGTGACGTGGTATCGTCTCACGAGTATTGTATTTCACTAATACAACTTATTTGACGCTTTGTTTGCAGCCGTTGGTGAAAGAAGTGGCTGCATACAGCAGAAACCCAGTAGAACAGTACACGTGAAAAAAGGTATCGGTGTAGCAAATTCTATACAGCACCCCGGAAAACACTGCGGAAGTGTTTTTACAGTAATTTGAAAACACTACCCTGGGTCCGTGTACGTACCGTCTTTTCCTTTTTCGTTCGCAAACTTTAGAAAGAAAAACGAGAAAGCAAACAATGTCAGCTTTCCGTTTTCCAATTTGATTTAATTAAACCGAAAAACAAAACAAAAATATTACAAAGCGTTTTTCGTGTTTCTTGCACCAGAAAGAAAAACGATTGCATCGCCTTGCACTCGTTTGTTTTGTTTCTCTTTCTCTAGCAACTTGATATTTCGGCCGTGTTACCATTTCAGTTAGCTTGGTTGCGTCGATGGGAAAACTTAGTCGCGGGAAGTGGCATTGCCGCCGAAATTATATCGTTACCGATGCGAGCTGGAAGATCGACATTGTGTAATTTCGGAGCCGTTTTTTGAAAGCGTTCCATAATTAGAGTCTGACTATACTGGTAATGCTACAACAATAATTATAATACAGTTTCCTACGTGCTTAATATGTGTTCGAAAACACCTGCTGACGTGTAATGCGAAATCAATAATGCGTCCTTATAGCTAGATGCTGATCATCGCATAGGGACTCCACAACACGATCATTTCCCTAATTTTTGATTGCTTTACTACTATGACACCACTATGTGAGTATGTCACTTCCCCACATGAAAGCCACCAGCTATCACACCTCCGAAATTACCGACGCCTGCGCACAATTCTGCGAATACATGCCTTCTAGGAGTGGGTGAGACACCTCACAATATCGAGTTCGCTCCTTCTCTCGCTGTACAATCCCGCCTGAGGGAGATCGTCAGCTCAATCGCACGAACATTCTCCAAGGCACCGTGTCCGCCTCGAAAACCGAATTCACTCTAAGAAAATTCTACATGCCATTGCGTCTAGTGAAGACACTTATGAAACGCTCACTGTCGCTGCTGCCACTAAATCATCAGCCATAATTCGTGGCCACCGCCACACGAATGTTTTCACTGACTCATCACCATTGCACGCAACAATATACGACACAACAAAACTGTCAACGTGGACAGACTTAACTTCTCCGGAGTTGCCACTACGAACAAGAGTGCTAAACTAAAAAAGTACGTGCACTCAACATTTGCGGAATGTTCACTACGAACAACAACGATAAACTACAAACGTAAATATACTAAACTGATCTGGGGGTCATTTCCACAAGCAAGAGGGTTCCAAGTAGAGGCTTTGATAAGTGTCGCTGTGTATCCTGCCGTGCAGTTATTCGGTCTGACTTGAGGGAATATTTTCCACCGATGCCACATTTCAATGTGATTAGAATTAGTCTCTTATGTCACCGACTCACACAATTTATATTTAAAACACCATTCAGAAATTAAAAGCGCTTGCATTGACATTTAGTTCGACATCGTGCGTGCCAAGCGGTTGTCGATACCACTGTTTTCCCAATTCGAGACAGTTATGGGAATATGGATGCCTAGGTTCCATAGATCCAAAAAATAATGCATAAACATCGTTCTGAATATAATCACTTTCGGGAAATTAAATGGAAAATTCACACTGCAGTTACGTAGAGTTTCATAGATGGAATACCACGAGCTTCCTTCGTGGTTCAGCATAAACACTTAATTCACGCTTTTAATTTACCTGAATTTTATGTGAATCCACCGATTTTTAAGAGTCGTTTATGGTATATGCACTATTCATGAATGTTTTATAAAATACAATTGCAAAAACACATGCACGGATGATTGAAGTACACTCTGTAGTAGACTCTGAGTGCTGAACATTCTTCAGGATGATTAATATTTCTATGCAAGTTAGTTCTTTCGGACATAACCAATACGTGATGATTTTTACATAGTACTGAAGAAGTTGTGTGCTACACGGACGGACGCCTTTACAAGGTAAACATTCACGTATGGGACATGTCTAAAAGAACTAATATGCATAAGTAGATTCTGGTTTATAATAGCTACGATTTTAAAATGACTGAACAGTGTTGCTGAACACTTTCTTCGTGCTTACTTTCAATAAATTGGGGTATCATGAAATGTTTTTTTCTCTAAAAACAATTAAGATACATCAATTTACATATATGCGGTACCAAAATGAACCATATATATGTTTACTACAGACGAATATTTAATACAAAAATATCAGCTCTCCCGGGAGGTTCTTCAGAAAACGTGTGGAGAAACATGAAGCCGTCGCTTCGAAATGGCTCCTACTACCATTAATAATAATATAATAATACAATTTATTTGCATAGCGCCCAAATCAATCAGATTGCTCTCGGGCGTTTTACATACATGTACACATAAGTATTTAAAATTGTATTATAGATACAAACAAAAAATCATCCTAAGATGTATATTATCATTTGCCATTTATCTTGTATGTTCTGTTTAGGAACATAATTCAGGAACTCAATAACAGTTATCGTGTACATATTATGTCAACACCATTGTTGTAACGTTCTCATACAGCGCAGTATCCAGTCGTTAAGACTGCATTCAGAAGAATAATTCAGCCACGGTGCAATGAATGCGCGAAAACTATGCGTACACTGGAAAGCTATGTGAACTGGAGCAACGTAGATTGAACGAACTTGCCTAAGGTTCGACACGGCAGCACTTTCTCAGGTTTGACAATGGAGTGAGTCCAACAAGAACAATGCTAAAGTCATATATCAGCATGTTGAATGATACTAAGCTATGTCACACTCAATTAGAAATGGTTGTAAATTCGCATTTTTATGTACTTTTAAATCTCAACGATTTAAAAGTATTGTTGAAACGTGTTCTCTTTTATTATAATACAATGCCATTTTTGAATAGCGTTTGATGAATCTTAATCGGATTGACATTTTTGTTTTTGTCGTAATTACATTAGTATTGAATATTGCACAGTGAATTGTTATGATAGTTGCATCGCGAGCATTGCATATATGTCAATCACCCGTCATTCGTATAGAGATACCGTCATTTCGATATCGCTGAAAACCTCCGTCACGGAGATACAAATCTCCGTCATATGAAGGTCACCGCAGAAAAAAATACGTATTTATTATTTTTAAAATTTTAAAAATTACAAACGGAACGAAATTTTCGTTCCGTTTCAACATTTTGTTTCTCTAACGAACACATAATCTGCACCCTGATCTCGTGGCAAAGTGTGCGCTCATTCGCGATCTGATTTACCCACGACGAAGAAGCGTAACAACATGTCACCCGAGCGGAATGCATCACCACCAAAGAAATAGAGATACATAACACAGTTCCCGGACAATTGTGTTAATGAATGGCTAAGCAAGATAGCGAGGAGCCACAAAGACAGCGCTTATGCCCTGTGTCGGCTTTGCCGGGGCAATTTCGGTATTGGTTCAGGTACGATTTTCCTGCCATTTTGCACTTTTTTCGTTCTTATCTACGTTTTAAAACTAGTGACGGATGCTACTATGATTTTTGTTACGTAACTGATGTTATTTGACGCTACAGACCCATAGGGTGCTCTGCACATCAGCGATGGTGTGCGCGCTCGCTTCTTCCAGTGAGTCACTTTATTGTTTATATATTTGTATCAATTTCAGCGAAAACATTGAAGAATTGCCGGTTTTTATTTGTTTGCTACAGGACAATCATCAACATTGTGTGCAGCAGCAACGTTTATCTATTTTATTATCTTGTTTGTTAATTGTCACTCAGGAGCGTTCGTCTTTTCTACGCTGCCCTGGTGACCAATGTGGTAGGTAAACTGTCCTACAGCAATCAGCTGCTGATTGAGTTAGAGGTCCTCTGGCCAGATCTGAGGGAGAAATTCACCCCAAACACAGGTACATACAGATATGCATCGTTAATTTTGACAACCTATAATAAAAGTTTTGATATAAAGTAGGCAAGTTAACAAACTAACACTAATAAACTAAGCACATTGCATAATAATGCACGAATAGTTCTGCTTTATTTGTATTGAGTGCTTTGCTTTGGTGTGTTTCATTGCTCGATCTGGCCAAGCGTTTGCCAGAACACCTGCTCCCGTAGGATTGCTCAGATACCCGATGAATGGATGCGTTCTGGGCCGTCATGGCGCTATGCACCCCTATAGGGGGAGATCACCCCTTCGTCACCCTCGCAGCCGTCATAGAGGTTTATCTGCTCATGTCACACAGCAACGCCGACTCAAAGTGGTCCTTCTCCATCGTCAACAAGATTGACACGGAGCAACGCTCGGATTTGGCCGGGGACACCATCGCTGCCCTTCTGTCAGTGAAGTTGAACTCTACGGCAGACACTCCTATGAGCCACCTGCGACTGTGCTACATATGTCTAAGAAAGCCACAACGAACTACAACCTGCTTCACAGGAACACACGTTAATTTCCCAATCACTGTTGACACACATTTTCTCTATATAAATGTACATACGTTTATATATGCCTCTTCTTTGTTAAGCTGTGTGACAGAATGGGTTACTTGAGCGGGAAAAAAACGTCTCAGTCATTTGGATCCTCACAGATTGACATGTATGCATTGGCGTGTTGCAACACTCCGCTGCGGGTGTTGGTAAACAATGCCACATTCTAGGTCCTAAAAAACACACGCTCACATAGATAGGCACACGTACGCATGCACGTTCGCACGCACGCACACACACACACACATAAAAGAGTTGGCCCCGGTTCAACGTTTTATAATTAAATTTAGGCTCTATTTTGTTAAAATCGAGACACTACTAACCTTGTAAATGTAATTAAGCTTTTGACTTACGCTTTGGCTAGTCTTTTCGCTGGGCTTAACATTCCTTCTGAATGATATATATAATAAATTATTATTTCTTAACCCCTAAAAGTCTGAATTTCTACGTTGAATAGACACATAAAATACATTTGTGACTTACTGTTATTAAACTTCTCACTTGGTAAGTTGGTTTGTAACATTTCGGTATATTAAGAATTGCCTGCTATTTGTGGGACATGGTTATATGCCACTATTCAACATATACAGAATGTTTCTTCCATTTGTCAGTACATATGTAGGTTTTGTTTTAAATATTTCAATTGAATGCGATTTATTATATACTAATGATGTATCCATTATTACTGTGGAGTGTTTTCTTCTTGTCCACTCCATTTGCTTTAGGGGAATTTCGACAGAACGTCCGACTTTATCATTATATATCTCTCATCATTAAAAACACACCCAAGATTTAACAAGATTGCCACCCAGAGAATTAACTCTAGTTGGCAGGTGGACAAGGAAGCCCTTTGGCTTATCGAGAGTCCGACCCTTTTATCTATGTGTATCCCGCCCTTCTGAGGTATGTCTATTTTATTTTAAAACATATTCACGCTACTAGCACCCACACAATCAGCAGATAATCTGTTCCATTCATTTAAAATCCTTTGTGAAAATGAGAACTTTCTTATATCTAATCTACACTGCTCCTTTGCTAATGTAACTTCATGTCCTCTAGTCCTTGTATCTTTCTTAACTGAGAAAACAATATTTCTATCAATATTTTCATAACCCTTTCATTATTTTAAACACTTTTATCTGATCTCCTCTCAATCTCTTGGTCTCTGGTGTTGTTAAGCCGCATTTTTAGGCGTATTTCGTAAGTAAGATCCATCAGTTTTGATATCATTTTAGTTGCTCTCCTCTGTACTCTTTCTAGCATATCTATGTCCTTCCTGCGATATGGCCTCCACACTTGAATACAATATTCTAAATGAGGCTTAACTATTGTTTTGTACAGCGGTATTATTAGCTCTTCTACCTTATATGTTATGTTTCGCCTAATTAATCCAAGGATTTGATTTCCCTTTGAAGCTGCAATTCCGCACTGCTCTGAAACCTTCATATCAGCACTAATGGTTAACCCTAAGTCCTTTTCTTTTACAGTAGTACTTAGTACTGTACCCCCCAATGTATGTTCTACCTCTTCTTTCCCATGTCCTGCGTGGAAGCATTTACATTTCCCAAAATTGAACAGCATTTGCCACTTTTCAGACTTGTTTCTCAAACATTTTTTAAATAACGGTATAATGTTTGCCCTTTTCAATCTAAAGGAACCACTCCCTCTTGTAATGACAAATTGAAAACTGCTGCAAGCGGTACGCTAATTTGTTCTACAATTTCCAATAGTAGTTTGGGCGGAATCCCATCCACTCCAGGTGATTTATTATCCTTCATAGCCATTATTTTCTTAGCTACCATTTCCGGGGTTACAAGTAATTGTCCTAAATTGTCTGAATCTGCCCCCTTGAACTTAGAACTAATATCTTCCCTGGTAAACACTGAACTAAAGTACTCATTCAGGTCTTCTGCCATTAAGAATCCGTCTGATATTATATTTCCAGCACTATCTTCTAGAGGACCGACCATATCTTGAAATTTCTGTTTACTTCGAACATACGCATAAAAACTCGTGCTGTCATGTTTTATATTACTAGCTAATTGTTGTTCGTAGCTATTCTTTGAATTTCTAATTTTAGCTGTAGCTTGGTTAAGTGCTACTTTATAACTGTTGTAGTCTTCATCATTTCCAGTACTTATATATGACTTCCACATCATTTGTTTATAGTTAATTTTTCTAATGGCTTCTTTCGATAAGTGTTTCTTTTTGGACCGTTTCCTTTGTTTTTTGAAGGGTACAAATTTATTAACTATGCACTTAATTTCACTCTTTAATATTTTCAGTATTCTGTTGCTGTCTTGTTTTTAGTGTGTTATTCCAGTCTATCTTTGATAACTATTTCCTCATGTCCTTATACCTTCCTTTGTGGAAATTACTCCTATACTGCTTTTTATTATTCCTTTCTGATTTTATTTTGATGGTAAAATGTATCTGGTTATGATCACTACTCCCAGTGGCTAACATATCTTCACATTGTCAACTAATTCATTCTGTAAGGACAAAACTATGTCTAACACATTCTCACCCCTGGTTGGTTCTAGCACATGTTGAGAAAGGAAAGTATCTTGAACTAAAACTAAAAACTTGTGGTCCTCACTCCCCATACTCTGTAGAGATTTCCATTGTATATGCCCGTTGTTAAAATCCCCCATAATAATACAGTCCCGTTAGCTTACTTCCATTATAGCGTTTTGTATTTTTTTATTCTCTTCTATGCTTTTATTTGGACTTCGATAAACTAACCCAACTGTTAACGTTGAGTTTCCTGTAACTATGTTACACCAAACAGCTTCTTCGCAATCTGCTTCTCTTTCTAATTTTATTTCACAAGCCTGAATAGATTCTTTAATATATAAAATAACTCCACCTCCCTTTCTTCCTATCCTATCTTTCCTAAACATTACACATCCTGTCAGTCCCAATTCGGCATCTGATATATCGGTGTTGGTCCAAGATTCGGTTATACCTATTATGTGAGGGTCAATATCTTCTACCATAATGTTTAGTTCATTTCTTTTGTTTACTATACTCCTTGCGTTTAAACAAACACATTTATATCCAGCTTCAGAAGAGTTTTCCAGACTGTTCTTTGCTGATGTATTTGTGTTGTCTTTATCTATCCCTCCAGTTTCAGGCTTTTCTGTGAGTCTCCCCTGCGAATCTAGTTTAAATAGATGCAACCTGTCCCGCTGTCAACAGATCGCAGCAGGTTCTCTGAGAAAACTGCTGCCCCCTTTCCGCTAAGATGGAGGCCATCTCTCATGTACATATCTTCCCTCCCAACAAAGTATCCCCATAAATCTGTGAATCCCACCCCCTCTTCTTCATACATCTGCTCAACTAGTGCATTGATCGCCAACATCTTGCAGTTTCTATACGTTGCCCCCCTTCCTCCCATTACTGGCAAAATTCCTGACAGAATTATCTGTTCAACTCATGTATTATTTAGCTTCCTCACTAACTCTCTATACTTCTGTACTATCCCAGTTGTTCCCTCCCTGTCAGCATTATTTGTTCCTATATATACCAGTATAGACCCTCCCTTGCCCCAATACCTTCTCTACCCTTTCAGTCACATGTTCTATCCTAGCCCCCGGTAGACAAACAACAACGTCCTTCCCCTCGCTCAGTGTCTTGTCCGTCTTTCTCACAATGGAGTCGCCCATAAACACCCTCTCTTTCCTCATTGCCCCCTCAATCACTGCCTTAGAGTAGCTCCTTCTTCGGTTTGTATCTGTCTGGTTGTTGTCTTTTCCCTCTGTCATCGTCTCTCCTGTCACATTCTCCTCCGATCCATTCTTTCCTGTCGCTTTTTCTCTTGTCACCTTTCCTCCTGTCAGCGTCCCTTTTATCGAATTATCTTCTATCACATTTGCTCTCACTTCCTTTCGTCCCTTCATCTTTCCTCCCGTCTCATTTTCTGCTCTTCTCTCCCGTCCCATCTTCCCTCCTTCCTTCTCTACGGTAATTTTCTCCCCTGTCACCTTCACGCTTTCTGTCGTCGATTTTCCAATTTCTTCCCCTCCAATCACCTTCCCTCCTCTCAATCTCCTTTCCTCAGTTTTCTTGCCACTGCTATTCTCTTTCAGTCTTGCAGTATTCTCACCTCTCTCCCTGTCGTCTCTCTCCATTCGACCTGTTTCCTTTCTAATTTCCATCTCCATTCCCTTCACAATATCTGTCAACCTAACTATCTCCTTCTGCAGACACTCCACCTTCCAACACCCAATGCACTGAAAAGTGATTCCTTCCTCCATGGTTTCTGCCCATGACTTCCCACAGCCGGACATTGCAAAATCTACCCAGCTGTGGCAGTGAACGCACACCAAGTGACGCTTTGCCTTGACTTGCCGCTTGCAAGGCGCCATATCCCGATCAGAATTTATGTAATAACTTAACTAACTTAGTCTTTATAAAGACTGTTTCCTGTGTACAACAGCACAATTTAGGTTACAAATTTCAAATACACAGCCGACTATTTTTTCTATCACGAACGCTAACATTACCGGTAGTGACTTAATTTAAATATAATCAATTACGTTACATTAGGCTGCTTTATTTATTTAGGAAACGCCGCCCCACTATCGTCGTTGCTTAATTTTAACAATAATACTACCTAATCAAAATACCTAGCAAGTACTGGCTTACACAGATATTATCTTATGTAAGTAGTTTGATGGTTGTTACTTTATCTCCTATATATTCTACCACATAATCAGGTTTGTTACATCTTGTTTACACCTTATCGAAGACTAAGTTACCCTATTATCACTCACTATACCAAGGTGTTCTAAATACTTTAACTAACTAATTTTAAGCACAACTGCTACTCAATATATGTTTACTGCAACTTTAAGAATTATATTAAGGCAAGAATAATACTTATCAATCAGTAATTCCACTTGTTTATCAACTTTTCTGCACCACCAATTTCTACGATCTATCTCCGCCAAATATAGCCTCGAAGTGAAAACCTTTAAGAGACAATGACTTTTTTTACATGCAAACCGTTAAGTTCTGGCCATTTTGATGTACTGTTTCACAGTTACATTAGGATACAACATTCAGTCTCAAATTTCCACATATTGCCATGTATCCCTCTCATTCCTAAAGTTAACTTCAAGAATTATAAATCCATTTCAATCTCATGTTAATTTACAAGATACTTAAGAAAAAGTTGTAGAAAACGCCTTGGTTCTCATATTAATTCAAATGGCGTTGCTAATAAATTACAATCTGCGTACAAACATCTTCATTCGATGGAAACTGCCTTTTAAATGTGCATAATTATATTACTTGAGATATGGATTAAGGTAAAGTAACAGGGCTTACCTTGCTAGATTTGTCTGCTGCTATTGATACAATTAATCAAGTCATTATAATAAATCGTCTGTCTTTATGGTGTGGTGTGTCCGGCATAACGTTACGTTGTTTTTGTCATATCTAACACATAGGCATGAAACAGTGAGGAATGCGCATTGTCTTTCATCAGCACTCCCTATTTCATGTGATGTTCCTCTGGGTTCTGTCCCCGGACCTTTACTTTTCACTCTCTACACAACACCACTGTGTTCAGTTATTAACAGTCACAAACTAAATCATCTTCTTTATGCAGATGATACCCACATTTATATTTCTTTATCTACGTCTAGTACTAATTGCTCCTTAGATGCACTCAGAAATTGTGTTAATGACGTTTTCGTTTGGATGACTGAGAGTAGATTAAACATAAATGCTGATAAAACATATTTTCTTATTATTGTTACGGAGGGGAAGCGTGACAAAATTATTTTTCCCCACACCTATGCTTAGCTAGAAGGTTTGTTACGCTTGCACTTTCGGAACGAAATATCGGAGTTATCTTTGATGATAACTTCAATTTTAGACAACATATTTCTCAAACTTGTCGCTGCTGTTATTATCACATTCGTGATTTACAACGTAGTCGCCGTTATTTACCTGTTTCTGTTACAAAAACTATCACAGCACTTGTTACTAATAGGCTTGACTACTGCACTTTCACAATATTGCCCTTAAGGATATCACTAGGTTACACCGTATACAAAATTACTTAGCTGGGGTTGTGACTCGGTCTCAGCGGTTTCTCAGTCAGTGCCTCTTCTAAAGTCTTTGCATTGACTTCCTGTCCGATATTGCACTTTTTAAGAACTCTACCATTACTTACCAGGCACATCCATGCAAGCAACCAGCACATATATGTATATTCATTGACTAATTCTGTAAAAAAGCCTATCCAGCATCGATCATCTAGTTCTGACTTACTTTTATTTGTTCCGAAAGTCAGTACTAATATTGTAACTAGGGCATTTTCTGTTGCTGCGCCAACCCTCAGGAATACGCTCCCTCTTAGTACTAGATCAGTTGAAAATATTACACAATTTCGCCGTCAATTAAACATTTACCTTTATAATCTTGCGTATCCACCTTAGCTCCCTGGCATATCGACTCATCCGTTCACGACTTTAGAATGCCTTATCGATTCTGATATTAACTACCTTTTGTATTGTTGCGCTTATGAGCTTGATTTCCAAGGAATTAGGCGCAAAAGAAATTACCTTATTATTAGTATTACTACTCCAGTAAAACAATCATTGATCAAGGATGCGGTTGTAAAAAAATCAGTACATTCTAATTTATGAAAACCAAAAAAACCTTTGCGGGGCTCAAGTTTATCGCGTACACATCTTATGCAAATTGCAAGCTGTTCGTGGTTTAACAAGTCACTCGTTTCGTCAGCCATGATGCTGAAAATCCGTGTTGCGCAAGGACCTAGCTATTTGTCGCAAGATTGTTGTATCCGTTACCTGCAACATGTTATGTTGCATCTCGGCACTTGCGTATTTGCACGTCTTTCCTTCATGCTCTGCTGACAAATGTTCACTTACGTCACACGAAGTCACAGGTAAAGTTAGCCGAAGGACAACTGTTCACATACATCACACGTGGTCACAGGTAAAGTTAGCAGGAGCACAACTGTTTACATACATCACACGTGGTCACATGTAAAGTTAGCAGGAGGACAACTGTTCACATATGTCACACGTGGTCACAGGTAAAGTTAGCAGGAGTACAACTGTTCACATACATCACACGTGGTCACAGGTAAAGTTAGCAGGAGCACAACTGTTCACATACATCACACGTGGTCAAAGGTAAAGTTAGCAGGAGCACAACTGTTCACATACGTCACTCGTGGTCACAGGTAAAGTTAGCAGGCGTACAACTGTTCACATACATCACACGTGGTCACAGGTAAAGTTAGCAGGAGCACAACTGTTCACATACGTCACACGTGGACGCAGGTAAAGTTAGCAGGCGTACAACTGTTCACATACATCACACGTGGTCGCAGGTAAAGTTAGCAGGCATACATATGTTCACATACATCACACGTGGTCACAGGTAAAGTTAGCAGGCGTACAACTGTTCACATACATCGCACGTGGTCGCAGGTAAAGTTAGCAGGCATACATCTGTTCACATACATCACACGTGGTCACAGGTAAAGTTAGCAGGCGTACAACTGTTCACATACATCACACGTGGTCACGGGTAAAGTTAGCAGGCTTATATCTGTTCACATACATCACACGTGGTCACGGGTAAAGTTAGCAGGCGTACAACTGTTCACATACATCACACGTGGTAACGGGTAAAGTTAGCAGGCGTACAACTGTTCACATACATCACACGTGGTCACGGGTAATGTTAGCAGGAGTACAACTGTTCACATACATCACACGTGGTCACGGGTAAAGTTAGCAGGAGCACAACTGTTCACATACATCACACGTGGTCGCAGGTAAAGCTAGCAGGAGTACAACTGTTCACATATATCACACGTTGTTGCAGGTAAAGTCAACTTCTCCGGAGTTGCCACTACGAACAAGAATGATAAACTGAAAAAGTATATCCACTCAACATTTCCGGAATTTTCACTACGAGCAAGAACGATAAACTACAAACGTAGACATACTCTACTGTTCCGGAATTTTCACTACGAATAAGAACGATAAACTACAAACGTAGATATACTCAACTGTTCTGGAGGTCGGTTCCACGAGCAAAAACGATGATCGGGTTTCCAAGTAGATGATTTGATAATTGTCTACTAACACTCTCCAGGTTTGAATTAGTTTACAACCTCACACAAGTGGACAGGCTTAACATAAGATCGCACGTCACAAAAGCCCAAGCATCCGCAGCTGAACGATTAAAATGGTTAATAGTCGCTGTGTATCCTGACGTGGGGTTATTCGGTCTGACTTGTGAGAATATTTTCCTCCGATGCCGCATTTGAATGTCATTGGCATTAATCTCTTACGTAACCGACTCTCACACTCAACTTTTATATTTAAACCACCATTTCTGAAATTAAAAGCGCTTGCAGTGACATTTAGTTCGACATCGTGCGTGCCAAGCGGTCGTCGACACCGCTGTTTTCCCAATTCGAGTCAGCTATGGGAATATGGATGTCGAGGTTCCATAGGTGCAAACAATAAAGCATAAAACATCGTTCTGAATATGATCACTTTCGACAAATTAAATGAAACGTCACATTGCAATTATATAGAGTTTCATTGATGGAATACCATGAACTTCCTTCGTGGTTCAGCATAGACACGCAATTCACGCTTTTAATTTACCTGTATGTGACGTGAATCCACGGCGTCTTTGCGATGGTAAATGCAGTATTGATGAAAGTTTGAAAAAATATAATTGCTAAAGCACATGCACGGATGGTTGCACAGTAAAAGTAGACTCTGTAGTAGACTCTGAGTGCCGAACTTTCTTCAGGATGGTTCATTTCTATGCAAGTTAGTTCTTTTGGGCATATCTAATACGTGGATTTTACATAGTACTGAAGAAGTTGATGTGCTACACCGCCAGACGGCTCTACAAGGTAAACATTCAGTGTTGGACATGTCTAAAAGAACTCATTTGCACAAGTCGATTCTGGTTGATGATTTCTAAGATTTCAAAATCATCAAACATTGTAGCTGAACACAATCAGCGTGCTTGCTTTCAATAAGCTGGGGTATCACGAAATGTGTTTTCTCTTAAAATAATTAAAGGAAATAAAAACAGGGCATTAACTAAAATCCGTTTTCCAGGTGTACACAAAGTTTAACATTGCATGTAACATTCGAGAACATTAAACAAATACAGAAAAATACATTTGTAGTATAAATCAATTTAAAACCCGTCTGTGTAGAAATTCCCGCGGAAAAGAAAAAATTAATGAGCTAGGCGATCACGTGGTATCGTGACGTCACATACGACTCACACTCGCAGCAGGCCGACCCTTTCTATGCATTCAGAGCATGTTTACAAGGATAGTTTTGGGGTCGAAACGAGCGTGCGTCAGAATGAGTTATTGTGCACTATTCCGATGTAATACAAACACTTGTCATCACAGAGGAACAAGCAGTTATCTTACGGTTCCACATGAATTACATTTTATTCAAAACAATGAATGCGAATGAGCCTACAAGTCGACTAGGTATCGGAATCGGTACTATTGCCGAGCTTGGGCTCGTTTTCAGAATAATGATATCGAATGCAACCAACGGGAGATAATGTACACCAATATACATACATAGCAAACATATATCGTATCCAGCTACAGAAAGTAACGTGTATAATCTTATAATGTCACTAAAATATCGATGTATGAAGGAGGAGTTGTACAATTTATCATAACATCTTAAATCAGTCAATGAATTCCTGTCGGTCCTGCTAGCTCAGTTGGTAAAGGCGTTGGTTCCTTGGCATTTATTTTGCCATCGGGCGACGCCGATTCAATCCCGACACCAAACCATTGATTTTCGTGACACTTTTTTTGTTTATGTTTTCACCAAGTAATATAAACCAAATCATTTTTATACTATGATGCACTGTTTGTAAATATTGTTTCTATTTTTACAGTCATTATTTATTCGCCTCAACAATTATCTTCTTCAGTACCGATGGCGCTGAATGACGTCATTGTACACGTGAGGCAGTTCGTAATTACCCTCGTCTCTGTTGATGGGTGTTCTGGTCTTTCTGATCCAGATGGTTTCCTTGATATGCTGGATTCTTCGGTTGGGTTCCTTGTCTACAATGTTCACTCCCTCCGAGTCTATGACATGGTTTCAGTTGTCGCATGGTCTGTAAAGGCGGATTTATTTATGGTAGACATCAATGTTTTTTCTCGTTTTTCATGTTATTTACGTCCTTTCTCTGTTCCTCCAGTCGTGTTTTGAGTAGTCTTCCTGTCTTCCCAATGTAATCAGCGCCACTGTTCTTTCAAGGCATTTGGTACACCAGTTCGCCCTGTTCTTCTAGCTCTAGTCTGTCCTTCAGATGTACCAACACGAAGCTGGGGGTGATGTGGAGACGCATGGCTGTTGCTACTCCATATTTCTTCAGTACTCGATGTACTCTCTCTGAGACCCCCTCCACGTACGGGATGACTACTTGGCTCCTGTAGTTTCTGTCTTTTGTCTTTTTGTTGGTCTTTTTTTCTTGTTACAATTCGTGACCTTTTTCAAGGCCCGGGACGGATAGCCACATACTCTTAGAACTCCTCTCCAACACGATCATTTCCCTAATTCTTGATTGTTTTACTACTATGACACCACTATGTGAGTATGTCACGTCCCCACATGAAAGCCACCAGCTATCACACCTCCGAAATTGCCGACGCCTGCTCAAAATTCTGCGGATACATGCCTACTAGGAGTGGGTGAGACACCTCACAATATCGAGTTCGCTCCTTCTCTCGCTGTACAATCCCGCCTGAGGGAGATCGTCAGCTCAATCGCACAAACATTCTCCAAAGCACCGTGTCCGCCTCGAAAGCCGAATTCACTCTAAGAAAATCCTACATGCCATTCCGTCTAGTGAAGACATTTATGAAACGCTCACTGTCGCTGTTGCCACTAAATCATCAACCATAATTCGTGGCCACCGCCACACGAATGTTTTCACTGACTCATCACCATTGTACGCAGCAATATACGACACAACAGAAATGTAAACGTGGACATATTCAACTTCTCTGGAGTTGCCACTGCGAACAAGAATGATAAACTAAAAAAGTTTATACACTCAACATTTGCGGAATTTTCACTACGAACAAGAACGATAAACTACAAACGTAAATATACTCAACTGTTCTGGGGGTCGTTTCCACGAGCAAGAACGATGATCAGGTTTCCAAGTAGAGGCTTTGATAAGTGTCGCTGTGTATCCTGCCGTGCGGCTATTCTGTCTGACTTGAGGGAATGTTTTCCACCGATGCCACATTTCAATGTGATTAGAATTAGTCTCTTATGTCACCAACTCACACACTTTTATATATAAAACACCATTTCGGAAATTAAAAGCGCTTGTATTGACATTTAGTTTGACATCGTGCGTGCCAAGCGGTTGTCGACACTACTGTTTCCCTAACTCGAGTCAGTTATGGGAATATGGATGTCTAGGTTCCATAGATCCAAACAATAATGCATAAACACTTTCGGCAAATTAAATGGAAAATTCACATTGCAATTACGTAGAGTTTCATAGATGGAATACCATGAGCTTCCTTCGAGGTTCAGCCTAAACACTCAATTCACGCTTTTAATTTACCTGTATTTGACGTGAATCCACCGCTTTTTGAGAGTCGTTGATGGTAAATGCACTTTTGATGAATGTTTTATAAAATACAATTACAAAAACACATGCACGGATGCTTGCAGAGTAAAAGTAAACTACGTAATAGACTCTGAGTGCTGAACATTCTTCAGGATAGTTAATTTCTATGCAAGTTAGTTCTTTCGGACATATCCAATATATGCGGTACCAAAATGAACCATATATGTTTACTACAGACGAATATGTAATATAAAAATACAAATTGGAGAAACGTGAAGCCGTCGCATCGAAATGGCTCCTACTACCATTAATAATAATATAATAAAACAATTTATTTGTATAGCTCCCGAATCAATCAGATTGCTATATATACAAACAAAAATCATTCTAAGATGTATACTATCATTTGCCATTTATCTTGTATGTTCTGTTTAGGAACGTAATTCAGTAACTCGATAACAGTTCTCGTGTACATATTATGTCAACGCCACTTTTGCAACGTTCTCATACAGCGCAGTATCCAATCGTTAAGACTGCATTCAGAACAAGCATTCAGCCACCTTGCAATGAATGCGCGAAGACTATACGTACACTGGAAAGCTATGTGAACTGGAGCAACGTAGATTGAACGAACTTGCCTAAGGTTCGACACAGCAGCACTTTCTCAGGTTTGACAATGGAGTGAATCCAACAAGAACAATGCTAAAGTCATATATCAACATGTTGAATGATTCTAAGCTATGTCACATTCAATTATAAATGGTTGTAAATTCGCATGTTTCATGTACTTTTGAATCTCAACGATTTAAAACTATTGTTGAAACGTGTTCTCTCTTTTTTTATAAAACAATGCCATTTTTTTAATAGCGTTTGATGGATCTGAATCGAATTGACATTTTTGTTTTTATCGTGTGTAAACCATTTCATGATTACATTAGTATTGAATAGTGCACAGTGATATTTTACGATAGTGGCATCGCGAGCATTGCATATATGTCAATCACCCGTCATTCGTATAGAGACACCGTCATTTCGATATCGCTGAAAACCTCCGTCACTGAGATAAAAAAAATCTCCCTCATTTGAAGGTCACCGCAGAAAAAATTACGTATTTATTATTATTTTTATTTTAAATATAACAAACGGAACGAAATTTTCGTTCCATTTCAACATTTTGTTTCTCTCACAAACACATGATCTACACCCTGATCTCGCGGCAAAGTGTGCGCTCATTCGCGATATCATTTCCCCACGACGAAGAAACGTAACAACATGTCACCCGAGCGGAATGCATCACCACCAAAGAAAAAGAGATACATTTCCACGACAGTTGGGTTAGAGAATGGCCAGGCAAGATAGCGAGGAGCCACAAAGACAGCGCTTATGCCCTGTGTCGGCTTTGCCGGAGCAATTTCGGTATTGGTTCAGGTACGATTTTCATTCCATTTTGCCATTTTTCGTTCTTGTCTACGTTTTAAAATTAGTGACGGATGCTATTATGATTTTTGTTCCGTAACTGATGTTATTTGACGCTACAGACCCATAGGGTGCTCTGCACATCAGCGATGGTGTGCGCGCTCGCTTCTTCCAGTGAGTCACTTTAATGTTTATATATTTGTATCAATTTCAGCGAAAACATTGAAGAATTGTCGGCTTTTATTTGTTTGCTACAGGACAATCATCAACATTGTGTGCAGCAGCAACGTTTATCTATTTTATTATCTTGTTTGTTAATTGTCACTCAGGAGCGTTCGTCTTTCCTACGCTGCCCTGGTGACCAGAGTGGTAAGTAAACTGTCCTACAGCAATCAGCTGATGATTGAGTTGGATGTCCTCTGGCCAGATCTGAGGGAGAAATTCACCTCAAACACAGGTACATACAGATATGCATTGTCAATTTTGACAACCTATATTAAAATTATTGATACAGAGTAGGCAAGTTAACAAACTAACACTAATAAACTAAGCACATTGCATAATAATGCACGAATAGTTCTGCTTTATTTGTATTGAGTGCTTTGCTTTGGTGTGTTTCATTGCTCGATCTGGCCAAGCGTTTGCCAGACCACCTGCTCCCGGAGGTCTGCTCAGATACCCGATGAATGGATGCGTTCTGGGCCGTCATGGCGCTATGCACCCCTGTAGGGGGAGATCACCCCTTCGCCACCCTCGCAGCCGTCATGAAGGTTTATCTGCTCACGTCACACAGCAACGCCGACTCAGAGTGGGCCTTCTCCATCGTCAACAAGATTGACACGGAGCAACGCTGGGATTTCGCCGGGGACACCATCGCTGCCCATCTGTCAGTGAAGTTGAACTGTACGGCAGACATTCTTATGAGCCACCCGCGACTGTGCTACATATGTCTAAGAAAGCCACAACGAACTACAACCTGCTTCACAGGAACACACGTTAATTTCCCATTCACTGTTGACACACATTTTCTCTATATAAATGTACATACGTTTATATATGCCTCTTGTTTGTTATGCTGTGTGACAGAATGGGTTACTTGAGCGGAAAAAACGTCTCTGTCATTTGGATCCTCACAGGTTGACATGTATGCATCGCCATGTTGCTACACTTCACTGCGGGTGTTGGCAAACAATGCCACCTTCAACGTCCTAGAAACACTTACGCTTACATGGGTAGGCACACGTATGCACGAACACACACACACGCACACACACGCACACACACGCACACACACGCACACACACGCACACACACGCACACACACGCACACACACGCACACACACGCACACACACGCACACACACGCACACACACACGCACACACACGCACGCACACGCACGCACACACAAATACACACACATAAAAGAGTTGGCCCCAGTTCAACGTTTTCTAATTAAATAAATTAGGCTTTAATGTTAAAATCGAGACACTACTATCAATGCGTGAACTAAACAGTGAAGCAGCTTTTAAAAGCGCATTAAAAACACTCTATTTTAATCGATATTTTAACTCCAACAGCCGCAGCAGTCCCGGATTTGCGGAGTAAACTACTTGTTTTAAATGCATGTAATGAACACTGCGACTTTTAAGAGCACTTTTAAACATTCTCTTTTAATCAATATTTTTACTGCTACTATGACTTTTAGACTTGGCATTAAGCTTTTATCAATTATCTTTTGTTTATATGACACGATCATACTAATATTTAAATATATATATATATATACATTTTTTTTTTTTTTTTTTTTTTACTTAATTAATTACTGTTTTGATTTATTACTATTTTACATGTAAAGCGCCTTGAATAGTTTCTAACTAGAGTTGGCGCTATATAAGTATATTTATTTATTTATTTATGTAAATGTAATTAAGATTTTGACTTACGCCTTAGCCTTAGCTCTGGGCTTAACATGCCTTACTAATTATTATCTATATAGAATAAATTATGACTGTATTTCTACGTTAAATAGATATATCAAATAAATGGGTGACTTACTTTTGTTAAACTTGTGATTTAGTAAGTTAGTTTGTAACATTTCGGTGTATCAATAGTTGCCTGCTATTTGTGGGACATTGTTATGTGCCACTATTCGACATATACTGGATGTTTCATCCATTTATCAGTACCATTGTTGGGTTTTTTAAATACTTCAATTGAATGCGAGACAATTACTTTTCTATATTCAAACCGTTAAGTTCTGGTCATTTTGATATACTATTTCCCAGTTTCATTAGGATTAACCATTCTGTCTCAAATTTCCACAGCTTGGCATGTATCCCTCTTTGTTGAAATCGGAAACTGTTTCCAGTTATTCATAAATCTGCGCCAACGTTCATTTTAGGCATACTGCATCATTTAGCAGGATATGTTAGTCCCAAACCTGAGCCAGCTATTAGTCACAACATCAAGTTTGTCACGACTAATATTAGGTCTATTTGTGGCATCTTTGTGTGAATTGGTATTTTCTAAAACAAATATTATTGCTGTCACTGAAAAGAAACTTGGCTGAAACCAATCGATACTGAGGCATTTGTGTTTTGCTGATCTAACACCTACATGATATTCTTTCTTTCACCAACCGAGGTCGTTTGGGAAATTTGGTGGAGCGGCTTTCTTCTTATTGGATCATTTAAAAATTATCGTGAATTTGGTTCCTTTATATTCCAACGTTGAGACAATGTGTGTTGACATTTCTGTTTCTTCTTTTTAAGCCTTTTCCATCTGCCTTTATCGTCCACCAGGATATCCAGTTAATTTCTTCTAAGATTTTTGGAATTGGAACAATTTATTCTACAATAAACAATCAAAAGCACACAATGCAACACAAATTTAACAATAGTTAGTCTATGTCGGGAGACTCTCACTAAGGCTCAAAACCGCTAGCGTGAGAGCCACCCACGGGAAAATAATATTTACTGCAATTATTAAATTAAACATAGACATAACATATAAATGATTATTCAGTAGACTACGTTTATATCATTCATATCCGTATTCTCCCACTGTGGTGCACACCATAAAAATATGAAGCGATTTGGTAGAATATACACAAGGTCGTCATAATCCCGCACGATATGGATGAGGCTACAGGTGATTTATCAATGGCTATTTCATTTCATAGGAAAACATTTAATTGCAGAACAGAATACCATGCTCGGTATAGACTAAAATATAGTTTGTTATTAGTCGCAATTGCTTCTTATATTAAGAAAGACAAGATACGACACATATACTAAACGGTTAGTATAAACGGAGGCAGGCTAGATCTTTATAACCATGGCTGCTCTGGTTCGGGAATACACATGAAAATCGGCCTATTAGTAAAAAGATGCTAAAATTAGGAAATCTTAGTGGTTTCGAATCAATTTATGCAGATACAAGCATGTAGGAACATATGTGGAGCGCCCCTGGTGGCAGCTGTGTTTTGTATAAGCTCGTGGATTTCACTAGTTTAATGCGTTTTCTAACCATTCAATCATCGTTATAATTGTACAACCGTTTTATGATACTACGCGCTATGCTTGGGTTCGTGCTGATTGGAACTATACTCCTGAACATTTGTGATATTTGGACACTACAGCCTGCAATCACACCTGTTCGTGTTAACGAAGACTACACTGTTATACCTATGTTGACCCACATTCGGTACGACAGGCACGATCTGCTGCGCCACAGCAAGGTAATAACGAAAGACAATAGACTCTCCGAGCCGGTGTATTGTTTATTGAAGCTACTTGGGATAGCCGTACCACTGCGTGGGTGTCGAGCCGGCAAGAACCGTAGACGCAAACGTAATTCAGTACACACTGCACCTGTTGTGCAATCGGCCTCACCGTCAGGTCAAGCGATATATGTGATTGTAACTGCCAGGACACATATTCCCAGAACAATATTGTGAAAATCGCCTCGCCGTAGTGATCCGTGCAACTTAGTTCATGTTTGTACACGCGATAATACGAGCCCGACAAAGAGCAATCTCTCAATCGCTGTCCTTAATGCTCGTTCTGTCAGAAACAAAACGCTAACCATCAATGAATTCGTGACCGACCACAACATTGACATCTTAGCCATAACGGAAACGTGGCTGAAAAAGAACAGCGACAAACCGATAATCGCTGATCTGACGCCGAACGGATATACGTTCATCAATGATCCTCGTGCGGCTGGACGCGGTGGTGGTGTCGGCGTCATCCACAGGAACACGTTACCGTGCAAGATGCTCCCTAAAACGAACTGTGAGTCTTTCGAACTGATGCGTATCCAGTTCACTGGAGCCACATCTAGAACGTTCAACCTGTGCACGCTCTACCGCCCGCCATCATCGGCTAAGACTCCCAGGCCGATGGTGGAGTTCTACCTGGAACTAGAACACCTGTTCCGAGAGGTGTCGACATGTATAACACCAACGTGCATTGTTGGTGACTTCAACATCAGATACGACGTTGAGGCAGAGGCCCGGCCGCTCGTGCAACTACTGGACTCATATAATTTCACTCAACACGTCACACAGCCTACACATTCTGCAGGCCACACATTGGACTTTGTGATAACCCCCAAAAATGTCAATCTCGCTACTTCTGTTGACGTTATTCCGATGTCTGTATCAGATCACCACGTGGTGCGCTACGTCATGAACATCCAGAGGCCAGCTAAGACATCGACACATATAGTAAAACGCAATTACCGCTCGTTTGATGCCGATTCTTTCAATAATGACATTCGATCAACTTGTGAGTTACTATCAGCCATGGTGTCAACATCTAGCGCAGCGGAACTGGTCACTGGCTACAATTCTTCACTAAGAACATGTATCGACAAACATGCACCAGAGCGACTGACTGCCATGCGGGGTAATATGCCAAACCCGTGGTACAACAGCAACATCGATGACGCGAGGAGACGACGGCGAAAGAACGAGTCATTGTGGAGACGCACAGAGCTGGAGATTCATCGACAAATGTACGTTGATGCACGTGATGAGTGCAACAAGCTCATTGCCGTCTCAAAAAACAACTACTATCGAGATAAACGCTGACAACAAAAGCATGTTCAACATCGTGAAATCACTGAGTGGGAAGCCATCACGTTCGTATCCCGAATATGACTCCGTCGTTGCCTGTTGCCATTCATTTTCGGACTATTTCAACAACAAGGTAGCTGAAATTCGACTCGGCTTACATGCTGCCATACATCGCATGACATCGCCGCATGAAACACGTCGCTTTGTCACACCAATTGACACATTTACACCTACAACAACACGTGAAATAACGGCTACCATCGCTAGAATGTGTACGTCTTGTACACTTGATCCGTTACCATCCGATCATGTAAATCAGAACACTGACGCACTTGCGATCATTGTTGCCGATATAACAAATGCGTGTTTGGCAGAAGGAACAATGCCGGGTGAACTAAAGCGAGCACTTGTGCATCCTCTTCTGAAGAAGCCGTCACTGTGTAGGAATACTTTAAGTAACTACCGCCCAGTCAGCAAGCTGTCCCAACTTTCGAAAGTGATTGAAAAGATTGTGGCCAACAGATTGAACAGTCACCTAGCCAATGAATCACTTACGGACACATTTCAGTCCGCATACAAGCGAAACCACTCGACCGAGACAGCCCTACTGTGGGTACTCAACGAGATCAGGACCGCGCTAGACCGTAGACAAGGTACAATCGTTGTACTCATCGATCTAAGCGCCGCATTTGACACGGTAGATCAAACAATACTACTGGATCGCCTACAACGACGCTACGGCATCACCGGAGTGGTTCTCCATTGGCTGGAATCTTACCTAAGTAATCGCAAACAGAGTGTCGTCATCGACCGCGTGTTATCCAGCGAGACGATTTTGTTAACGGGGGTGCCGCAAGGGTCAGTGTTGGGACCACTATTATTTTCATTATACGTGCAGCCGATCGGTGATATCATTCACAAACACGACTTAAAATATCACCACTACGCCGATGATTTACAACTGTTCTGTCACTTCGACCTGGATGCAACTTCTCTGGTGACTGCCGTGCGTCGGATCGAGCGACGTATTGATGACGTGAAGGAGTGGATGACTTGGAATTATCTGCTCATGAATGACATGAAAACAGAAATTCTACCGGTTGTCCCCAAATCAGCATCTGCCATCGTAAGTGGGCTCCGTGTGCGCGTCGGGACAGATGAAATATGTGCAATTGATCACGTTAGAAATATCGGCGTCCACCTTGATAGACACCTGGATATGACGATGCAAGTGTCATGTACTATCAGCACTTGCTCGCTGCACCTGCGCAACATCCTGTTGATTCACCATTACCTCACTCAACCGACAGCGGAACGCGTAGTCAATGCTATGATTACATCCCGTTTGGACTACTGCAACTCTCTACTGTTCGGTACCTCAACCAATAACATCGGTCGATTGCAGCGACTCCAGAATGCTGCCGCTCGCCTTATTACTCGACAGGCTCGTTGTGAAAGTGCGACCCCTATTCTTCGCGAATTGCACTGGCTACCTATTCAACAGCGCATTGCATTCAAGATCGCTGTTCTTACGTACAAGTCGCTGCACGAAGACCTCTCGCCTGTCTACATGCAGAAACAGCTAGACGTCTTCGGTCTGCTGACTCGAACGCACTAGTTGTTCCGAGAACACGCAGCAGAGCCGGTGACTGTACATTTGCTCACGCAGCGGCAGCAGTGTGGAACGCTCTGCCGTCAAGCGTTACTAACAAAACATCACTGGAATCATTTAAATATGTGTTGAAGACTCACCTGTTCACTGCAGCGTATATGTAACTCGGACCCTTACCAACACTGTTTTGCCATAGCTGATTGATGTTTAACGTTTATTTATTATTTATTTATTTATTTTTCGTATACATTTTAGCCTCATTTATTGATGTTTACATTAATTTTAGTTTATTTATAAAAAAAATTATCTTAAAAATTTTATTTTATGATATTTTACATCACATTCGTTTTCTACTTCTACTATATTTATTGTTTTAATTGCTATTATTATTAGTTCATTTTATCTATGATATAATAATTATTGTTTTTATTCAAATGCATTTTTTTTAACATCCACTTGTATATTGTTGTAAAGCGCTGTGAACAATATTGGATGTGGCGCTTAACAAAATAAAATATTATTATTATTATTATATAATATTGTGTTGCCTACATATATGGCTCAAAACCTTCGATATTACACTAATCATGGGTCATGCATGTATGTTGCCTTCCTTGATGCCTCCAAGGCATTTGACAGGGTGAATCACACAACATTATTTACGAAGCTACTTAAGCTTGGAGTGTCTAAATATTTAATTAAAGTGATATGTCAGTGGTACTGTAATCAGACTATGTGTGTTAAATGGGGTTCGGTATTTTCCAACTTCTTCTCTGTGACTAATGGAGTTAAACAAGGGGTATGCTATCTCCTTTCTTATTTAATTTATACATGAATGATTTGAGTTTGCTACTGATGAAACTACCCATCGGATGCTATTGTGGTGATACAACTGTTAATCATCTCATGTATGCTGATGACATTGTACTACTGGCTCCATCGGCTAAGGGGTTGCAAAGACTGCTAGATGTATCATACAATTATGGATGTGACAACGACATATTGTTTAACAGAGTAAAGTCGCAGATAATGTTTTTTGACACAAGACAAACCAGTTTTGAAGTAGCTCTTAAGCTTGGTGATGCAGTTCTGAATACAACGAAGGCATACAATATCTTGGCCATATAATCTGTAATGATCTGTCGGATGAAACGGATATGAAATCCAAAGAAAGGAGTTTGTACGGCAGAAGAAATATTCTACTCAGGAATTTTCACTTTTGTTCAGTGAAGGTGAAGAACAAACTGTTCACATCCTATTGTAGTAATGTGTATTTATGTTCCTTATGGGCTAATTATAGAAAAGCCGCTATGCAGCACTTTATTGTTTCCTATAACAATGCATTTAGAATTATGCACAGCCTATCTATGAGGTGTAGTGCTAGCCTAATGTTTGTTAGTTCTGACACGGACTGTTGCAATACTAGATTTACAGTTTTATGAGCAGAATATCTGCATCGACGAACAACATTGTTGAGAGTATTATACACAGTGATGTTTATACGACCTCTGTATTGCGCAGGAAGTGGATTAGTGCAATATATATAATATACTTTTTATTTTTACTTTTTTACTATGGACATAGTGCATATTACATGTATGCTTTTTTGCCTGAAATAAAGATTGATTGATTGATTGATTGATTGATTGATTGATTGATAGCAATTAACAATTGTGCAATTCTCTTGGTATTGATCCAAAATATATTTCTTCAGATATAAAGAGAAACCGTGAAGGCTATGAGTATTGACTTTTTCCGTAATTCTAGGTGGCATGTTTCTGAGTAGAGCTGGCTGGTAGTATCTTATACATTTTCTGGTTCAGAAGGTACGGCTGATCGGAATAGAGATGTAATGACTTTGCCTAGTGTGATGGCTATTGTGTGTGTAGTATTTTGTTAAAATAAAGATTTACAGTAAGAAGGAACGCTACTATTCACAAGTTTATGAAATGAAATATCATACATTTGCGCCTGCAAATGTGGTTGACTTTCAGTAAGTTTAGTGATTTCATTAGAGGTTCTGTATGGGAATTATATTTGCTATAGGTTATAATTGTTATCGCATTTTTCTGCAATTTCGAAATTCTGTTTGAATTAAAGCCCTACAATGAATACTATAATTTAAATATGGCGCAATTAACGAATTGTACATTATATTTAGAGCACATGTAGGTAAGATGTGCTTTAACTTATGTAATATACCAAGAGTTCGTGATATTTGATGGCAATTTTATCATTGTGATTTACAACTGCATGTTTATTTTTCTACACACACTTATGACCATTGGCTTGATCTTTTTATAACTTGTTTATCTTGCAAAACTATTAAGAAACTTTCAGTTTCTGGTGGCTTATCCGATCGTCATACTGTAATTGTTGATGTTAAAATTTTTACAACGTTCCTATCCAAAACGAAGATTTCGTAGAGACCTATACATAACATTTACATTATCACTTTTAATAATGATATTCTGTAATTAGATCTGTTTAGAAAACCGACAAACGATAACTCGTATGGACAATATTGTTTGGTGCTTAAAGCCTTACTTGGGAAACATGCTCCTATTGCCAATACATTTGTTTCACATAAAGTACCTTTCCCGTGGATGATACCTGAAATTCTACAGTCTAAACGACGCCGTCGTTTCCTTGAATGTATTTGACGTAAATCTCGTTCCCCGTTGGATAGATCACGCTATTCGAAACAGTGTCTCTATTGTAATAGACAAATGGCAAAAGCAAAGCCAAATTATTTTACAAATATCATATCCAGTAATTCGGAAAATTCTCGTCAGTTATGTGATTGTATAAATACACATCTTCACAGACAGCCTGCTCCATCACTACGAAAACACGATTCACTAAAATATATGATTATTTTAAAGACAAAATTAGCTTTATTCGTTCTCCAATTCCGATTCAATCTTTGAATCATGTAAACATTAAAATTCCATAAATATATATTTTGATTGCTTCTTTCACACCTGCAACAGTTGAAGAAGTGAAGCAAATAATCAGGGCATCTCCAAATAAGTCCTGTGAGTTTGATCCGTTACCAATTCTACTGTTAAAAGCAAGTCTCACCTCTCTACTTGATACAGTTACAAATATCATAAATCTGTCACCAAGTTCGGGATATTTTCCATCCAATTTTAAGCATGCATATGTAAACCCTCTCCTCAACAAGACATCCTTTCCTAAAGATAACTTCAAGAATTGTAAACCCGTTTCAATCTCAGTTTAATTTCCAAAATACTTGAGAACAAGTTGTAGAAAACGCCTTGGATCTCATATTAAATGAAAATGTGTTTTGTAATGAATTACAATCTGCGTACAAAAAGCTTCATTCGACGGAAACGGTCCTTTTAAAAGTGCATAATGATATTATGTTAAATATGGATAAAGTTAAAGTAACAGCGGGTACCTTGGTAGATATGTCTGCTGCCTTTGATACATCTGATCATGTCATTCTCATAAATCGTCTGTCTTTATGGTACGGTGTATCCGGCATAGCTTTAAGTTGTTTTTGTCATATATAACACATTGGCATGAAACAGTGAAGATTGCGAATTGTCTTTCATCACCTCGCTCTATTTCATGTGGTGTTCCTCAGGGTTCCGTCCTCGGACCTTTCCTTTTCACTCTCTGCACAACACCACTGTGCTCAGTTATTAACAGTCACAATCTAAATCATCTTCTTTATGCAGATGATACTCAAATTTATATTTATTTATCTACGCCTAGTACTAATTGTTCCTTAGATCCGCTTAGAAATTGTGTTAATGACGTTTTCGTTTGGATGACTGAGAGTAGACAAAATCTAAATGCTGATAAACATTTGTTTCTTATTATTGGTACGGAGAGGCAGCGTGACAAAATATGTTTCCCACACCTATGCTTAGCTAGTATGTTACGCTTGCACTTTCAGAAAGAAATCTCGGAGTTATCTTTGATGATAATTTCAATTTTAGACGGCATATTTCTTAAACTAGTCACTGGTGTTATTATCACATTCGTGATTTACAACGTATCCGCCGTTATTTGCCTGTTTCTGTTGCAAAAACTATCGCAACAGCATTTGTTACTAATAGGCTTGACTACTGCACTTTCATAATATTGCCTTTAAGGATTTCTAATTCTAATTATCTACGTCGTAAGGAGCGACTGTTGGCTATGGTATATCACTAGGTTACACCGTGTACAGAATTGCTAAGCTAGGGTTGTGACTCGGTCTCAGCGGTTTCTCATTCAGTGCCTCTTCTAAAGTCTTTGCACTGACTTCCTGTCCGATATCGTACTTTTTAAGATCTGTATCATTACCTACCAAACACTTCCATGCAAGCAACCAGCACATATATGTATATTAATTGCCTAATCCTGTAAAAAAGCCTATCCAGCTTCGAACATCTAGTTCTGACTTACTTTTTGTTCTCAGAGTCAATACTAATATTGGGACTAGGACATTTTCTGTTGCTGCGCCAACACTCAGGAGTACGCTCCGTTTTAGTACTAGATCAGTTTAATATATTACTCAATTTGGCCGTCATTTAAAAACGTACCTTTATAACCTTGTGTATCCACCTTAGCTCCGTGGCGTATCGATTCCTCTCTTGTCGACTTTAGTATGGCTTATCGATTCTGATATTAACTAACCCTTTTGTATTGTCGCGCCTCTCAGCTTGGTTTCCAAGGACTTAGGCGCAAAAGAAATGACCTTATTATTAATATTATTATTACTCTTGTTAAACAATCATTGAGCAAGGATGCGGTTATAGAAAAGTCCGTACATTCAAATTTATGAAAACCAATAAAACCTTTGCGGGGCTCAAGTTTATTGTGTACCCATCTTATGCAAATTGCAAGCTGTTCGTGGTTTAACAGTTCACTCGCTTCGTCAGCCATGATGCTGAAAATCCGTGTTGCGCAAGGAGCTAGCTATTTGTCGCAAGATCGTTATACCCGTTACCTGCAACATGTTATTTTGCATCTCGGCAAATCTGCGTATTTGCAGGCCTTTTCTTCGAGCTCTGCTGACAAATGTTCATATACATCACACATGGCCACATGTCAAGTTAGCAGGAGCACAATTGTTCACATACGTCACACGTGGTCACAGGTAAAGTTAGCAGGAGTACAAGTGTTCACATATATCACACGTGGTTGCAGGTAAAGTCAACTTCTCCGGAGTTGCCACTACGAACAAGGATGATAAACTAAAAAGTATATACACTCAACATTTCCGGAATTTTTATTACGAATAAGTTCGATAAACTACAAACGTAAACATATTCAACTGTTCCGGAATTTTCACTAGAACAAGAACAATAAACTACAAACGTAGATATACTCAACTGTTCTGGAAGTCGGTTCCACGAGCAAGAACGATGATCGGGTTTCCAAGTAGATGACTTGATAATCGTCCACTAACACTGTTAAGGTTTGAATTAGTTTACAACCTCACACAAGTGGGCAAACTTAACATAAGATCGTACGAAACTAAATGCCCAAGCATCCGCCGCTGATTGACTCAAATGGTTAATAGTCGCTGTCTATCCTGCCGTGCGGTTAGTCGGTCTGACTTGTGGGAATATGTTCCTCCGATGCCACATTTAAATGTGGTTGGAATTAATATTTTATGTCACCGACTCACAAACTAAAACACCATTTCGGAAATTAAAAGCGTTTGCATTGACATTTAGTTCGACATAGTGAATGCCAAGCGGTTGTCGACACTAATGGTTTCCCAGTTCGAGTCAGTCATGGGAATATCGATGTCTAGGTTCCTTAGATCCGAACAATAATGCATAAAACATCGTTCTGAATGTGATCACTTTCAGCAAATTAAATGAAAACATCACATTGCAATTATTTCATAGATGGAGTACCATGAGCTTACGTCGTGGTTCAGTATAAACACGCAATTCACACTTTTAATCTACCTGTATTTGACGTGAATCCACGGCGTCTTTGTGAGTCGTTGATGGTCAATGCAGTATTGATGAACATTTTACAAAATACAATTGCAAAAGCACACGAACGGATGGTTGATCAGTAAAAGTAGACTCTGTAGTAGACTTCTTCAGGATAGTTAATTTCTATGCAAGTTAGTTCTTTTGGACATATCCAATACGTGGATTTTACACAGTACTGAAGGTATCACGAAATGTGTTTTCTCTAAAAACAATTAAGATCCATCAATTTACAGACATGCGGATGCCAAAATGAACCATATATGTATTTACTACTGAAGAATAATTAATACAAAAATATCAGCTCTCCCGGAATATTCTTCAAAAAGCCATCGGAGATAGGTGAAGCCGTCGCATCGAAATGGCTCCAACTACCATTTCCATTTTATCTTGCATGTTTTGTTTAAGACCGTAATTCAGGAACGCAATAACAGTTCTAATGTGCATATTGTGTCAACGTCATTTGTTGTAAAGTTCTCATACAGCGCAGTATTCAGTCGTTAAGACTACACTCAGATGAAGCATTCAGCCACGCTGCAATGAATACGCGAAAATTATGCATACACACACATCCACCACTGTATGTAGCCAGGCACTCAATTCGGAGCAACGTTGATTGAAAGAACTTGCCTAAAGTTCGACGAGGGAGCATTTTGTCAGGTTGGACAATGGCGTGAGTCCAACGAGTACAATGCTAAAGTCATATATCAACATATAAAATCATATTAAGCTACGTCACATTCTATTATAAATGGTTGTAAATTCGCATGTTTCATATATATATATATATATGTGTGTGTGTGTGTGTGTGTGTGTGTGTGTGTGTGTGTGTGTGTGTGTGTGTGTGTGTGTGTGTGTGTGTGTGTGTGTGTGTGTGTGTGTATTTACAACGATTTAAAAGTATTGTTATATGCAACCGGCTGAACGCATCAGAGGAAAATGTGTTCTTTGTTTTATAAAAACAATGCCGTTTATTCAATGGCGTTTGGCGGATCTGAATCGGACTGACGTCTTCGTTTTTGTCGACTATCAACGCATTTCATGATTACATTAATATTTAATATTGCACAGTGACATTTTACGATAGTCGCAATCATTGCCATGTTGCAACATTTCATTGCGAACGTTGGTATACAATGCCACCTTCTAGGTCCTAGAAACCCAAACGCTCACATGCATAGGCACTTACACGCACGCACGCACACTCACACACACACACACACACACACACACACACACACACACACACACACAAATACACACACACATAAAAGAGTTTGCCCCGATTCAACGATTTCTAATTAAATAGTTACGCTTTATTGTTAAAATCGGGACGCTACAATCCTTTTAAATGTAATTAAGCTTTAAACTTACGCTTTAGCCTTTGCTCAGGGCTTAACATCCCTTACTAATTATTATCTAAGTTATATATAATGATATAGTATATATTATTACATCTTAACCCCTAAAAGTATGCATTTCTACGTTGAATAGACATTAAAAAAATTAACTTACTGTTGTTAAACTTCTCACTTGGTAAGTTGGTTTGTAACATTCCGGCATATTAATTGTTGCCTGCTATTTGTGGGACATGGTTATGTGCCACTATTCAACATATATCGGATGTTTCTTCCAGGTATCAATAGGGGTGTAGGTTTTGTTTTAAATATTTCAATTGAATGATTATTCCTACTGAGTGTTTTCTTATTGTCCAGTTCATTTGCTATCAGTGCCAACGACTTCTCTATATGCAATCCCTTAAGTTCTGAGCATTTTGACGTGCTATTTCCCAATTATACTACGATACTAAATTCACTCTCAATTTCTACAGCTTACTATGTCTCCATCTTTGTTGTAATCGGAAACCGTTGCCGGTTGTTCACAATACTGCGCCAACGTTCAAATTAAGAATGCTGCTTCATTAACAGGATATGTTAGTCCCAAACCTGGACCAGCTATTAGTCACAACATCTGTTTTGCCACGACTAATATTCGGTCTATTTGTGGCAAGACAGCATCTTTAGGTGACTTGGCTTTAAAAAAAAAAAAATCTTGCTGTCGCGGAAACGTGGCTGAAACCAATCCTTACAGCGGCATATATGTATTGCTGGTCTAACACCTCCAGGATGTTCTTTCTTTCACCAACTGCGGTTAGTTGGGAAAGGTGATGGAGTGGCTTTCCTCTTATTGGAGCATTTAAACATTAATGTACATTCGGTTCCTTCATACTCCAGCGTTGAGACTATGTGTGTTGACATTTCTGGTTCTTTTTTTCAGCCTATTCCACCGGCTTTTATCGTTCACCAGGATATTCAGTTCATTTCTTCGAACAGTTTTTGGAACTGGAATTGGAATTGAAACAATTTATTTTACAATAAACAAACAAAAGCACAAAATGCAAAACAAATTTTACAATAGTTAGTCTATGTCGGGAGACTCTCACTAAGGCTCAAAACCGCTAGCGTGAGAGCCCCCCGGGAAAAGAATATTTACTGCAATTAGTCAATTAAACATAGATAGAACATATAAATGATTAATCTTTTATGTCATTCATATCCGTATTCTCCCACTGTGGTGAGTAGTAGTCGTGCCCTGTTTGCCCCCGTGCAAAACGATTAATCATAAACATCAAAGGAACATCTACTTATAAAAAATCCTCTCATGACCCCGACTAATTTTTTCCTAAGTTTTGAAACATACTTATAAAAAAGGACATCAAAGGACGTCGGCACTTTTTCCTAAGTTTTGGCCCATACTTATAAAAAATCATCTTATCTTCTTACTTATAAAAAAATCCTAATTACCCTTTGATTGACAGCTGTCAACTTCCCCGCTGGAACCGCCCTCTAGCGGGTATGCGTGTGCTATCTGCCCTCTAGTGGTGTTGTTAGGACATACTTTTCGTCATTATTTTAATGTCGGGCGTTCTAAGTACTTACGAGTATTGGCGGAGTCGGTAAAACCGCTGTATAAACATATATCCACTGTATAACCACCCTAAGCTTATAGCCGCTGGTAAAACCACTGCATAAATATATAACCACTGCTTTTCGTCCTGATTTTAAAGTCGGGCGTTCTAAGTACTTACGTGGATCGGTGGAATTGGTAAAACCACTGTATAAACATATAACCACTGAATAACCACCCTAAGCTTATATCCGTTGGTAAAACCACTGTATAAACATATAACCACTGTATAACCACCCTAAGCTTATATCCGTTAAATAACCATATGTATGTCGTTCTTGAGACTGATGCCAGCTGAGCCAACCGCGCGGTTGGACTTTGGCCAGCGGCGGCCGTGAGTCGTGACGGCTGTTTTCTTTCTAGTAAGGTGTATTTTCAGCTTTATAGCGTTTATACATTACTGCCGGCTAGTCAGCGCACTAAAAGTGTACAGCGGTTATAGCGTTTCATAAAACAGCCTTGTTTTATCGCCGGCTAGTTGGCGCTGATAAACGCACAGACGGGGCGATTATGTAAGTTGAATATTTTATTCCCAAGATTCAGCGTTATAGCGTTTAAACAAGACTGTTTTACTGCCGGCTAGTCAGCGCACTAAAAGCGTACAGCGGTTATAGCGTTTCATAAAACAGCCTTGTTTTATTGCCGGCTAGTTGGCGCGGATAAATGCACAGACGGGCCGATTATGTAAGTTGAATATTTTATTCCAAAGATTCAGTGGCGTCATCATCGTCCGACAAGGGTGGATGCCCGTAAATAATTCGGCGGCTTGACGGTGGAATATAATTAAAACCACCGCGCGACAATGTCACATTTGGGATTTCATCGTCCCAACTATCCCGCCACCAAGGCCGGGTAGGCTGTGGAGGACCCTGGACGCCGCGCACTTTCATGACGGCGCGTACAGATGTTCTGTTTGGTAAGGGCGGCGGTGTTCGTGGCCGGCCGACGCTCGGGGTTCGCGGTAGCTGTAGGGCCCCTCGGCCTCGGGGCGCCCGCGGTTGAGTCGGAGAGGACTCGTCAATAGCCGTCAATACGGCGGCTCGTCCTCGGTGAATGAATTG
Source organism: Paraescarpia echinospica (assembly GCA_020002185.1). Taxonomy (NCBI): domain Eukaryota; kingdom Metazoa; phylum Annelida; class Polychaeta; order Sabellida; family Siboglinidae; genus Paraescarpia; species Paraescarpia echinospica. The sequence continues at coordinate 52,949,993 of CM034541.1, forward strand.
GCATGACCACTATTGTTAATAACCTTGGCAGACTCGCCGGTTTTGTGGTGCACGTGTTTAGGCGCGCGTGCGCCTTTCACTAGACTTGTATCAAGCGGTAGGCTTCTGTATAAAGCGGTAGACTTCTGTATTCACTCGTTGTATTAACGTTGTTCTGCAGATCACAATGGCGGAGGCAGCGGGCAGCGCAAGGAAGAGAGCGAGAAAGCAGACGTTCAGGCCTGTGGTCGTCGGGCGTCCAGCTGCACAGGGAGCCGCGGCCACCTCGACCGGGACGGGGAGCCAGCAGGGCGGCGCAGAAAGGCAAGAGTGCGCAGCAGCGGGGCCGGCGGCGACGGGGAGCGCACGGGGAGCCGCGGCGACGACTGCTGCGAGAAGCGCGTCAGGCCCACCGCCTGACAGGGGTGCTGTAGTATTTCTACCCTCGTCGGTGAGTGTGATGGAGTTGAGCGAGGCTACCGACGGCCTCTATAAAATTGCAACGCTCGTTACAATCGAGGCGATTTCATGGAGGGATAAATGTACGTACGAGGGTTGCGCACGATGTCGTCGCAAGATTTACGCCTCCGGAGACGGCCCTATGATATGTCCCTCGCACGGTGCCCAGGCCGCCCCAAAACATTTTTTTTCGTTGCTCCTAATGGTACAGGATGGGCCGACCGTTGAGAGCGAATTGTGGCTGACTTTATTCGACAACGTCATGACGAAACTCGTTTCGTACGAGGCCGACTACCTGGCCTCTTTGGACCAAGAGGCGTTGCGTGATACCGTGCTGGCGCTCGTAGGTACGCGCATAGAGATCAGTGTGCGTAAGATTTCGTGGGAAGGCATACCGACATACACCGTGTGTGCGTTGAAGAAGATCGATGATGATAATGATTGATTTGACTAATGACGCTTTTTTCTTTATGCTGTAGGACGTGCATCGTATACTGGACGCTATAAAATCGGTTAACGAAGCGCGACATGCCAGGCGCGATCTCGCCGGCGCCCTCATACAGGCCCTGTTGGAGTCGGCGGATGAGTATCGTGCTTTGAAACGCACCCTAACGAAAGCCGATTAATAGAGTGCGGCTGTTAATAATAATCACCGCTTTATTCTGTAAGACAAGGCGGAAGTGCGTACGCCTGGGGAGGTGCGCCTTCGTCGCTGCTTTCGTAGAGGCTACGCGGGAAGCGGCGCCCGGGCGACTAAATTGCGTTGGAACATTCGAGAGCCGCTAATAATAATAATAATCTGTGTGGTGTAGGACGAACCGGAGGCGCGAGATCGTGCGCTGGACACTGTATTGGACGGCGTTTTGGAAATGTCGGAAGAGGCCGCGCGCGACTTCGCCGAAGCGTTTCCGGGAGAGGCTGCAAAGCGTGCGAGCGTTGACGACGACGCCGCCCCCCGAGACGAGTGGCCGCCTTCATACGCGAGCCTGTACCCAGTGGTGGATGTATCGTCCCCTTCGACGTCGTCGGAGCTCCGACGTTGGTGGCCCCGAACGTGCAACGGACGCCCATCGTGCCGACTCAGCTAACGGCTACCCAGCTGACCGCGGCCCAGGAGACGTACATGATGGGGGCATTTATGGAATTCCTCGGCGAAGCGATACTGGAGCGCGCGCGCCAGGCCTGCGGTGCGTGCGAGGCGAACGAAGGATGGCCGTACGTGCACATATGCGGCTACCGCGCAGGGAGACCGAACCGATGCTATCCGCGCGTGTACGACGAAGTGGGCGACATAGTCACGCGCTTCTTCCAACCCGTTCTGGAGGCGCATCTTCGACGAGCGTTGATACCGTGCTTTACGAGACTCGTAATGCTCATGCACGCTCTTCTGAAGCTGATCTAGCCGGATCGTCTAGCTGAAATCGCGATCATGCAGTTCGTTTCCGACTGGCTACTCGCCACCGATTTTGTCGAGACTACGTCAACAGGGCCGTCCTGGAGGCGGCTATTCATTCGTACGTGCTGAAGAGAAGTGGCCTCGCTGACTTGTGAAACGAACATTATGAGAAAAGAGACGGTTATAATGCCTGCTTAATATTCGAAGCGTAAAACCGACTTAAACGGTTGAAATCGCTGTTTAAATGCGTGCTGAACATTAATACAACGCTATGTAGACGAACGTTACGAGCAAAGTTATAATGCCTGCTTAATAGTCGGATCGTGCTGTCTAACGGTTATTGAATGCGTGCTGAATACAACGCTATGCTGTTTAAAAATATGTCGTCGCTTAATAAAACATTGAACCGAGAAAAGAGACGGTTGCCCGCTGTAATGAAATAGTGGTCGCTATGCTATTTAAATGTACGGTTGTCGCTTAATAAAACGTTGAAAACATATTCTTTCTGTTTGCTATCTCTGTCCCGCACGGCAGCTAGGATCACTGGGTCAACGCATACACTAAAAATACAACGCTATGCTCTTCAGTTGTAGTAAAACGCCCCGCGTCGAAATTAACTAGGACACCGGGTCAACGCATAGACCTATCCACCATCACCGCCGTCACTCTTTATAAGCGGTTGGCGAAACGCGTCCGTAGTTAATAGCGTTCGCGCTGCCAAAGATCAAACCAGTCTGCCCCGTATGCGGTAGAACCGTCGAGCGTCTGATAGATCACTCTTGCGCTAAGCCGCAGTGCCCGAAATGCGGGAATTATTTCGCCCGTCACCACGCTTTCTTGAAACATACGAGGCTGTCGAAAACCTGCGGGAATGAAAAGGCGATCGAAAATGATCGCGCGTGCTCGAAATGCGGCCGGTCTTACTGCCGGCGCACGCATATGGTGAGACATCTGAAGATCTGCGGCGGAAAGCCGCCACCAGCGGAGCCACATGACGGTCCTAGCGATCAGCCGCCGCCAGCGGCGCCACATGACACATCAGCCGCCGCCACCTAGCGAACAAGACGACGAGCTATCGGCCGGTCTACGGCGCGTCGTGGAGGAGCACTGGTCTAGCATAGAGATGTCGGTGTCGCGCGGCCCTATACAGTCCCGCTATAATTTTCGATTGACCGCCTGTTTGGACACTAGGGAACACGAACACCGACTAAGACGAATGTTCGAGGCGCAAACGAACGCGTTTAAGATAAACGTAAGCTACGTGTTTATCTTGCGCCACAAGGACTCGGGTCGCTACCGCTATTTTAATTCGTCCTGTAATTGCTGCGGCCGCCTCCTGGAAGTCCCCGCCCTCGTTACCGACGCCCGCTCGTTCGAGCGCTTCCTCGACGCCGTCCGTACGTGCGACGTTCTTCTGTACGTGATAGCGCAGCGCCCCGACTCGGGGTGGGTCGCCGAATTGGTGACGAAAGCGACATACTTTCTGAACGCCATCATAAACCACCCTATCGGTTGCGCCGGCGCGCAACTCCCCGCCTACCTGCGCGCCAGCAATGCCGTCGTCAAGCTAGTGAAAGATCGACGGGGCACCCCCTACGCGGACAATATATGCCTATTCCGTTGTCTGGCCCTTCATAAGCGACGAATAGCCACGGGCAGCAATGCCGACGTCGATCATTTGACGGTTCCCGCCAAACGTCTATACGACGACTACTGTAGAGCCACCGGCACGACTCCGTTCGACGTCGTCCCCCTGAACGACATCGACCGGGTGGAGGCGGTCTTCGGCGTCAACGTGGTCGTCTATCGACTGACGGAAGCCGACACCGCCGAATTGGTCCGTCGGTCGCTCAACGCGCACCCCACGACGCTGAACGTCAACGTATGCGATGCGCACTATTCGTATATACGCGACGTCTCGAAGTACACGAACACGTCACGAAGCGACGAGCGATGGCGGCGTTCGCCATGTCTTTCCCGGCGGCGTCTACCACCCGATACCGTCCGTGTATCAGCGGCTAGAGGAAGAGGGCGTCTACGTTGACGATGACCTGCGCTACTATCCGTAACGGGCGACGTTCGACATCAGCGTACCGGGCCTAACCCTGCTGTACCTCTTCAACGATCTGCCGGCGTCAATCAAATTCACTCTGTTCAACGAACCGAATAAGGACCTGCACCGCCTCCTCCAATCGCAGATCGTCGGCGGTCCCTCGATCTTCTTCGCGCGCCATCACGAGGTCGGCGTGACCGTTCTACGTCGCGACGCGGCGCTGCCTTGTCGCTCGATCGTCGGATTCGATGCGAACGCCCTCTATCTATGGGCGATAATGCAACAGATGCCGACGGGGTGGTATACGCGCCGCCGCGCGGAGAACGCCTTTCGACCGGAACGCGTGCACCGCAACGGCCGTATGGCCGTGCAGTGGCTGACGTGGGAGGCCGAGCGAACGGGGGCGCGCATACGACACCAGCATACCGCGTCATCGCAAGAGAAGGTAGGCGACGCAGTATTGTCCGCATACGTTAGATACCACGCACTGTAGTCTCTTGTCGTTGTACGCCCACGCGTCGCCGCAGTTACGGCGAAGGAAGGCGCGAAAGTCGTCGTGCAGGGGCGGCAGGCCGTACGAGTCGAAGTAGTCGCCTTGTCCGTTGACGTCCGCGTAGAGAGCGACCCAGTGCATCCCCGGTTCGCCCCCGTCGTCGGTGTTGCACACGAAGGCCGCCGGGAGCGCGGTGAGCCGTCTTTTCGGTAGCCCGTCTCTCGGTCTGACGCCGTCGACGATGCGTTTTGTGAACGGGTCGACCCGTAGGCGGCGCATCAGCTGAAACGTGTCCACTGCTGCTCGAGCACGACGTTCCGGTTCTTGTCGATCTCCACTACCGCCTCGAACTCCCCGTGCACGACGACGTTCACCGTTTGGGGTTGGGCGACTGCGAAGTGTTCCTCGGCGCGCAGGTTTCCCCTACGCACGTGGTTGAAGTGGTCCACGTCGCAACAGTCGGGCGTCAGGTCGAAACCGAATATGGTGTAGCCATATTTGTGGGACATTGTTATGTGCCACTATTCGACAAGGGTGGATGCCCGTAAATAATTCGGCGGCTTGACGGTGGAATATAATTAAAACCACCGAGCGGCAAAGTCACATTTGGGATTTCATCGTCCCAACTATCCCGCCACCAAGGCCGGGTAGGCTGAGGAGGACACTGGACGCCGCGCACTTTCATGACGGCGCGTACAGATGTTCTGTTTGCCTAGGGCGGCGGTGTCCGTGGCCGGCCGACGCTCGGGGTTCGCGGTAGCCGTAGGGCTCCTCGGCCTCGGGGCGCCCTCGGTTGAGTCGGAGAGGAATCGTCAAAAGCCGCCAATACGGCGGCTCGTACTCGGTGAATGAACTGGCATGACCACTTGATTTTTACTATCGTTAATAACCTTGGCAGACTCGCTGGTTTTGTGGTGCACGTGTTTAGGCGCGCGTGCGCCTTTCACTAGACTTGTATCAAGCGGTAGGCTTCTGTATAAAGCGGTAGACTTCTGTATTCACTCGTTGTATTAACGTTGTTCTGCAGATCACAATGGCGGAGGCAGAGGGCAGCGCAAGGAAGAGAGCGAGAAAGAAGACGTTCAGGCCTGTGGTCGTCGGGCGTCCAGCTGCACAGGGAGCCGCGTCCTCCTCGACCGGGACGGGGAGCCAGCAGGGCGGCGCGGAAAGGCAAGAGGGCGCAGCAGCGGAGCCGGCGACGCCGGGGAGCGCACGGGGAGCCGCGGCGACGCCTGCTGCGAGAAGCGCGCCAGGCCCACCATCTGACAGGGGTGCTGTAGTATTTCTACCCTCGTCGTTGAGTGTGATGGAGTTGAGCGAGGCTACCGACGGCCTCTATAAAATTGCAACGCCCTTTACAATCGAGGCGATTACATGGAGGGATAAATGTACGTACGAGGGTTGCGCACGATGTCGTCGCAAGATTTACGCCTCCGGAGACGGCCCTATGATATGTCCCTCGCACGGTGCCCAGGCCCCCCAAAACATTTTTTTTCGTTACGTCTAATGGTACAGGATGGGTCGACCGTTGAGAGCGAATAGTGGCTGACTTTATTCGACAACGTCATGACGAAACTCGTTTCGTACGAGGCCGACTACCTGGCCTCTTTGGACCAAGAGGCATTGCGTGATACCGTGCTCGTAGGTACGCGCATAGAGATCAGTGTGCGTAAGATTTCGTGGGAAGGCATACCAACGTACACCGTGTGTGCGTTGAAGAAGATCGATGATGATAATGATTGATTTGACTAATGACGCTTTTCTCTTTATGCTGTAGGACGTGCATCGTATACTGGACGCTATAAAATCGGTTAACGAAGCGCGCCAGGCCAGGCGCGATCTCGCCGGCGCCCTCATACAGGCCCTGTTGGAGTCGGCGGATGAGTATCGTGCTTTGAAACGCACCCTGGCGAAAGCCGATTAATAGAGTGCGGCTGTTAATAGTAATCACCGCTTTAAGCTGTAGGACAAAGCGGAAGCGCGTACGCCCGGGGAGGTGCGATTTCGTCGCTGCTTTCGTAGAGGCTACGCGGGAAGCGGCGCACGGGCGACTAAATTGCGTTGGAACATTCGAGCGCCACTAATAATAATAATAATCTGTGTGCTGTAGGACTAACCGGAGGCGCGAGATCGTGCGCTGGACACTGTATTGGAGGGCGTTTTGGAAATGTCGGAAGAGGCCGCGCGCGACTTCGCCGAAGCGTTTCCGGGAGAGGCTGCAAAGCGTGCGAGCGTTGACGACGACTCCGGCCCCAGAGACGAGGGGCCGCCTTCATACGCGAGCCTGTACCCAGTGGTGGATGTATCGTCCCCTTCGACGTCGTCGGAGCTGTCGACGTTGGTGGCCCCGAACGCGCAACGGACGCCCATCGTGCCGACTCAGCTAACGGCTACCCAGCTGACCGCGGCCCAGGAGACGTACATGATGAGGGCATTTGCGGAATCCCTTGGCGAAGCGATACTGGAGCGCGCGCGCCAGGCCTGCGGTGAGTGCGAGGCGAACGAAGGATGTCCGTACGTGCACATGTGCGGCTACCGCGCAGGGAGACCGAACCGATGCTATCCGCGCGTGTACGACGAAGTGGGCGACATAGACACGCGCTTCTTCCAACCCGTTCTGGAGGCACATCTTCGACGATCGTTGATACCGTGCTTTACGAGACTCGTAATGCTCATGCACGCTCATCTGAAGCTGATCGAGCCGGATCGTCTGGCTGAAATCGCGATCATGCAGTTCGATTCCGACTGGCTACTCGCCACCGATTGGCGAGACTACATCAATAGGACCGTCCTGGAGGCGGCTATTCATTCGTACGTGCTGAAGGGAAGCGGCCTCGCTGACTTGTGAGACGAACATTATAAGAAAAAAGACGGTTATAATGCCTGCTTAATATTCGAAGCGTAAAACAGATTTAAACGGTTGAAATCGCTGTTTAAATGCGTGCTGAACATTAATACAACGCTATGTAGACGAACGTGACGAGCAAAGTTATAATGTATGCTTAATGGTCGGAGCGTGCTGTCTAACGGTTATTGAATGCGTCCTGAATACAACGCTATGCTGTTTAAAAATATGTCGTCGCTTAATAAAACATTGAACCGAGAAAAGAGACGGTTGCCCGCTGAAATGAAATAGTGGTCGCTATGCTGTTTAAATGTACGGTTGTCGCTTAATAAAACGTTGAAAACATATTCTTTCTGTTTGCTATCGCTGTCCCGCACGGCAGCTAGGATCACCGGGTCAACGCATACACTAAAAATACAACGCTATGCTTTTCAGTTGTAAAAAAACGCCCCGCGTCGAAATTAACTAGGACACCGGGTCAACGCATACACCTATCCACCATCACCGCCGTCACTCTTTATAAGCGGTTGGCGAAACTCGTCCGTAATTAATAGCGTTCGCGCTGCCAACGATCATGCCAGTCTGCCCCGTATGCGGTAGAACCGTCGAGCGTCTGATAGATCACTCTTGCGCTAAGCCGCAGTGCCCGAAATGCGGTAATTATTTCGCCCGTCACCACGCTTTCTTGAAACATACGAGGCTGTCGAAAACCTGCGGGAATGAAAAGGCAATCGAAAATGAACGCGCGTGCTCGAAATGCGGCCGGTCTTACTGCCGGCGCACGCATATGGTGGGACATCTGAAGGTCTGCGGCGGAAAGCCGCCGCCAGCGGCGCCACATGATGGTCCTACCGATCAGCCACCGCCAGCGGCGCCACATGACACATCAGCCGCCGCCACCTAGCGAACAAGACGACGAGCTACCGGCCGGTCTACGGCGCGTCGTGGAGGAGCACTGGTCTAGCATAGAGGCGTCGGTGTCGCGCGGCCCTATACAGTCCCGCTATAATTTTCAATTGACCGCCTGTTTGGACACTAGGGAACTCGAACCCCGACTAAAACGAATGTTCTAGGCGCAAACGAACGCGTTTAAGATAAACGTAAGTTACGCGTTTATCTTGCGCCACAAGGAGTCAGGTCGCTACCGCTATTTTCATTCGTCCTGTAATTGCTGCGGCCGCCTCCGGAAGTCCCCGCCCTCGTTACCGACGCCCGCTCGTTCGAGCGCTTCCTCGACGTCGTCCGTACGCGCGACGTTCTTCAGTACGTGATAGCGCAGCTTCCCTACTCGGGGTGGGTCGCCGAATTGGTGACGCACACGACCTACTTTCTGAACGCCATCATAAACCACCCTATCGGTTGCGCCGGCGCGCAACTCCCCGCCTACCTGCGCGCCAGCAATGCCGTCGTCAAACTAGTGAAAGATCGACGGGGCACCCCCTACGCGGATAATCTATGCCTCTTCCGTTGTCTGGCCCTTCATAAGCGACGAATAACCACGGGCAGCGATGCCGACGTCGATCGTTTGACGGCTCCCGCCAAACGTCTATACGACGACTACTGTAGAGCCACCGGAACGACTCCGTTCGACGGCGTCCCCCTGAACGACATCGACCGGGTGGAGGCGGTCTTCGGCGTCAACGTGGTTGTCTATCGACTGACGGAGGCCGACACCGCCGAATTGGTCCGTCGGTCGCTCAACGCGCACCCCACGACGCTGAACGTCAACGTATGCGAGGCGCACTATTCGTATATACGCGACGTCTCGAAGTACACGAAGACGTCACGAAGCGACGTGCGGTGGCGGCGTTCGCCATGTCTTTCCCGGCGGCGTCTACCACCTGACACCGTCCGTGTTTCAGCGGCTAGAGGACGAGGGCGTCTACGTGGACGGAGACCTGCGCTACTATCCGTACCGGGCGACGTTCGACTTCGAATGTAACTTCGTCGATAGCGACCTGCCGCCGGACACCGACAAATGCCGGTGGCTAGCCCGCCACGAACTACTCAGCGTGAGCATCGCGTCGAACGTCCCCGGCCACGAGACGGCGCGGTGCTTCGTCACGACCGGCGATTCGGCCGATCTCGCGAGGCGCCTGATCGACGCTTTGGAGGCGGCGAATGAAGCGGCGTGCACGGCTCTGCGGCCGTTGTACGACTCGAACTTCGAGGCCCTCGACGCGGTCGACGCCGAAAGGCGGTGGGCCGCCGCCCCCGAGAAAGATTCGTCACCGTACACCACACTCGCAGAGCGCCTGTGGACCTATCTGCGCCAGCTTCCCCTCCTCGGTTTTAATTCGGGGAAGTACGATTTGAACGTCGTCAAGAAGTACTTGACCCCCCTCCTCATGACCGACGATCAGCACACGTCGTCGACGTTCACCATCAAGCGCCAGAAAAACTACATGTGCCTGACGACGTCGACGCTGAAATTCCTCGACATTACCAACTACCTGGCCCTTTGCGTCAGCTACGAGCGGTTTCTGAAGGCTTACGGCTGCGATGCGAAGAAGGACTACTTTCCCTACGACTAGTTCGACGCGTTGCGAAAATTGGACGACACCGAACTGCCGCCGCGGGACAACCACCTGAAACAGGAAGACCTCTCCGCTGCGGCGTACGATGTTTGCGTGAAGGCGTGGCGCGACGAACGTATGACGTCGATGCGCGACTTCCTCGTGTGGTATAACAATAGGGACGTGGTGCCGTTTCTCGAGGCCGTCGACAAACAGTTTGCGTTCTACCGCCAGCGTCGCATCGACATGTTCAAGGACGCCATCAGCGTACCGGGCCTAACCCTGCTGTACCTCTTCAACCATCTGCCGGCGTCGATCAACTTCACCCTGTTCAACGAACCGAATAAGGACCTGCATCGCCTCCTCCAATCGCAGATCGTCGGCTGTCCCACGATCTTCTTCGCGCGCCATCACGACGTCGGCGTGACCGTTCTTCATCGCGACGCGGCGCGGCCTTGTCGCTCGATCGTCGGATTCGATGCGAACGCTCTCTATCTATGGGCGATAATGCAACAGATGCCGACGGGATGGTACACGCGCCGCCGCGCGGAAAACGCCTTTCGACCGGAACGCGTGCACCGCAACGGCCGTATGGCCGTGCAGTGGCTGACGTGGGAGGCCGAGCGGACGGGGGCGCGCATACGACACCAGCATACCTCGGCATTGCAAGAGCAAGTAGGCGACGCGGTATTGTCCGCATACGTTAGATACCACGCTCTGTAGTCTCCTGTCGTTGTACGCCCACGCGTCGCCGCAGTTACTGCGAAGGAAGGCGCGAAAGTCGTCGTGCAGGGGCGGCAGGCCGTACGAGTCGAAGTAGTCGCCTCGTCCATCGACGTCCACGTAGAGGGCGACCCAGTGCTTCCCCGGTTCGCCTCCGTCGTCGGTGTTGCACACGTAGGCCGCCGGGAGCGCGGTGAGCCGTCTTTTCGGTAGCCCGTCTCTCGGTCTGACGCCGTCGACGATGCGTTTAGTGAACGGGTCGACCCGTAGGCGGCGCATCAACTGAAACGTGTCCATCACTGCTGCTCGAGCACGACTTTCCGTTTCTTGTCGATCTCCACTACCGCTTCGAACTCCCCGTGCACGACGACGTTCACCGTTTGGGGTTGGGCGACTGCGAAGTGTTCCTCGGCGCGCAGGTTTCCCCTACGCACAAGGTTGAAGTGGTCCACGTCGCAACAGTCGGGCGTCAGGTCGAAACCGAATATGGTGTAGCCGCCACCGAAGTCACCACGCGTCAGGTCGTTTCCCTCGTCCTCGTACGCCTTTCCCGTTGCCCCGAAGAGGTTCATGTAGCTTCGGATGTAACGTCACTGCGCGAAGTTCGGTTGCAGTGGCTTGCTCGGTACCTGGCGTCCGTCGACGTAGAGATCGACGAAGTTTGTGTTGTTTTGCTTCGCGTTGAACGGGTTTTTAGTGTAGCTTCCGTTAAAGGCGTCGTTGTCGATAAAGGTCAAGAAAACGCGTTTCGGGTGGACGCCCAGGTAGACGTTCTCGTGCGTGTGAGACATCGTCCCCTGCGGTATCGAGAACACTTTGCAGTCGACTCGACGTATCGGGTACTTGGCCGTCCCTCGCGCCAACGCTTTAATGTGACCGAGCTGGACGGGCGGGTTCCCCTTAGCCTTTCGCACTTGCAGGTAGGTCTCCAGCAGTTAGATCTGCCACCCCGGATCGACTTGCGCGCCTATGAGCGCGAAAGCGTCCTTCGCGCGCACCATTCGTATCTTCATGTCGACGCCGTTCAGCAGGTACCGGTCTTGCATGAGGACGTCGACGTGCAGGCGTCCCATCATCTCCACCTCGCGGCTCCCCCGCGTAAGTCGGCGCCTCTTCTCGTACCCGTCGTTGTGAGCCATGGTCTCCTCCATGGCGCCGGCTGTGTCTTTGTACCACAGGGCGCCCAGGAGCTGCGTCCTTTTCGCGTCGCCGCCGTAGCTCAGCGGGGTTTCGAGGTAGGCCCGATGCGGATACGTATTGGTCGACGGCGTCACGAGAGTGCCGTTCAGCGATACGTCGACTTGACTGAACATCGAATGCAGAAATTGTTTTACGGGGGCCACGACAGCGCCGTTCGCGAGACCGGTGCCGTCCCCTAGAGTAGTTTGAAGCGGACGTACTGTCTAACGCTCGACAGATCCGTATAGTCGTCTCCCGAGCCCGGGACGAGGAACTAGATAGTCCCGCCGGCGTCGAGGGACGTCAGCGGCTGGTAATCGATCCACTGACCGCTCTCGATGCTCGTCTGTGTCGACGGCAAGGCGAACAGGTTCAGTTCGCTCTTTATACCCTCGCACGACTGCTGAAGCACGAACGCCATTCTAGCCGGTGGCGAATATATCGTTCGATAACGTCCGTTCCGGGCGTCACCGCTTCTTCTTACTGGCCGTCGCCGCCTTACCCGGTGGTTTTATACGTCGTCGTTTTTGCGTCGACGGCCTGTTCAGCAGGCCTTCGAGAAAGTCGGCCCCGGCCTGTTTCGCGCGTCATTTTACCGACTGTTTCAGATTCTTGCCGGCGACGACGTCCTGCGCCACGCGTTCGCCCGTATTAAGGGCGCGCTTCCCCAACGCCACGGCGCCTCTCTTGATAAGCGGCATGGCGCTTCGAAACAGGCTCCCAAAGAGATTGCCCAGACCGTGTCCCCGCTGCCCTCGACCGCCGACGAAGACCGGTAGAGCGCCGCCGACCTGTCGAACGTAGTAGTCTTCGTACGCGTTACGCGTCGTCATCGTCAAAACAGTTTATATTTGTAGCGTCTGATGTGAAGCGTCGTCACGAGTTTTCCCCCTCGAATGGTATCGGTTGACCTCATATCGATCTCGACCGATTCGAATTGTCGCCGGAGCAGAGGTACGTATTGGACGCGGTCGAAGACATTCGAGATATTGAGTCCGTACTGTAGCTGTACTCCAGGCGGGCCTTTGCTTTATCGGTGCTCAGTTTGATCAGCGCCTAGTTGATTTTATGCATCAACTCGTAAGCGCTGTTGTAAAAGCCGTGCGGAATGTCGCCCTGTTGGAAAACCGCCTCGCCGTCGCGGCTAAACGGTTCACCTTCCGCCCCCTCGCAAATCAGGTAGAAGTACGCGTCCGCGGCTCTCACGTTGTACCACGTATGCGGGTACTGTAGCGTTACTACGCCGCACTCCCATTGACCCGACATGACGATGCGTTGCGGCAGAATCGTGGTGTAGTGAGTCAACGTGTTTTCGGGGTGCGCCTTCATAGACGCGTTGCTCGGTAGGGTCAGGTAAAATCAGACGATGCCGCCATCGCGCCGACTCATAGACGGACTCGGGAGTAGGTAACCGAGACAGCTACTCAACAGCGCCGTCCACAGGTTGGAGTCGCCCTGACATTTCGTCAGATTGTATATACTCACGACGATAACCGTGTACAGGACGACGATCTGGCACAGGAAGATGATCTCGGCTTTAGGGCATTCATTCCCGCAGAAATTGCCATGGAATGTGTTCGCGGATGGAAGGGGTGGTAGATTCGGTAGCGTCGACGCAGTCTGCGGCTGTTGTTACGTCGACGTTGAAGCAGTCTGCGGCGACGGCTGTCTCCTCGTCGGTTATCGTATCGCCACTGCGCTCTCGTTGTGCAGCGTCCTCCTTTAATATTCGTCGTCGGCGCACCCTACCTCGTGTAGTCGACAGCATATCCAGTGTCGCGTCCACGACATGACCCCTACCGTCCGACGTCCTCCTCCTACCCTTTATAGTCCACTAGCGCCTTGGCGTCGATCCAGCTGTTGAACGAAGCTGGATAGCCGCTCAATTTCACGAGCACCTCCGCCGCGCCCCCCTTACGACGACGCTGTAGAACGACTTCCACGCGATACAGTTTTTCCTTCGGGAAGACTACGCGTTGCAGTTCCGATTCGTAGAAGGTGCCGTCTAGCGGCGTCCCGGCGTCGTCCTCCAGTCGATACACGGGCGGCTCGGACGGGTGCGCTTCTACGACGGTGAAGAGCTCTTCGCTCCAGTTAGCCATGTACCCTTTTCTCAACCGACCCTTCGCCTTGCTGATGCGTACGCGGTTTCCCTCTCGCAGTTTCGGTTTGCTGCCGCCGCCGTCGCCGCCGCCGTACAGCCGTTGCCATACGCTCTCCTGATTCGCGGCGTTAACGCTCGCCGGTGTCCTACCGATGCTTCGGTGGTAGGCGTTGTTGTACGACCGTACGAGATGCGGCAACGGCTCTACGTATCGCAGCGTCTGATGTTTCGTAAAATACCGCCACATGCGCGTCTTCAACGTCCGATTGAACCGCTCCACGACACTCGCTTTAGTCTTCTCGTTATGCGTCACGAAATGGTGGACGCCGTAGTCCTTCAAGAGTTTCTGTAGGGGTCTGTTGAGAAACTCCGTCCCCTTATCGGTATGCAGCGCGTTCGGCGGTTGTTCCTCCCGCAGTAGGGTCTCTAAGGCCGCGACGAGCGCCTGGCCGGATTTACTCTTCAACGGGACGCACCACGCCCGCTTCGAGAAGACGTCGAAAACCGTCAATAGCAACGTTATGCCGTCGTTGTGTTTTTTCAGTGTAGCCACGTCGACCAAATCCGCTTGCCACTGCTGGTTTCGACCGCCTACGATAACACAGCGTCGTTTGAAATGTCGTTTAACCGGCTTGTGCAAGGTGTACGTATCCTGCGCCGCTAGCCACCGATTGACGACCGCCCCCTTGTGCAACGCGTCGATGCCGCCGTAACTGCCCGCCTGTTTCGGATAGTGATAGACGCGCTTCAGGCGGTCGTCGTCGTTGTCGTCGTCGTCGTCGTCGTCGTCGTCGTCTCGTTGAGTTCGACGCTTTCATTTTGCGTTACGACGAGACCACTCGGACACCATGACGATGATAAACGATTGCGATTGACGAAGACTAATATACACATATAGAGATCGACGGCCGCTACGGCGATGACGATGATGACGATTACCGACCTTCGAGGGCTCATCGCTCTTTAATACGTCTCCCACGCCGACTCCAAGACTCTGCTACGCCGTTTTCTACCCGTCACTTTTACAGCTGGCCGCCGGTCCGTCTCTTTTTCAGCTAGCCGCCGGTGTTGCTGCATCCACGTCACTCCGATACGACTGCGTTTACCCGGCGTCGTCGCCGCCTCTTCTAGCCGCTTCGGCTGCTGCTGCTGCATGTACGTTCGATACCGGGGGTTACCGACGAACTCCGTAGGAATGTTCAGACCCCTCATACGCTCCCGAACGCTTTCCACCCTACAGGTGGCGCCATCTTCTTTCGCGTTCGCATGAGATCATTCACGAGGTCGACCATGTTGCTGCCCGCAAGAGTTTGACCGTCGTACACGAACTCGCCGCGGGCGTTCCATCGACACAACTTATCGGTTTTCATTTTTGCGATAAGGCGGCTGGCTTTTCCTTTCACAGTTTTCGGCACGCTGTCCACGATCTCGCGTTCTATAGCGTTCCGCCTCCTCAACCGGTGGCGCCGTTGCCGACTCGTTGTTCACCACCGACACGCGAACTGGTTGCGCCGCTCGAGCCGCCTCTAGCGCGTTGTAACGACTCAGCAGTTGATTGTACGACGCCACCTTATCGTGTTCGGATAAATCCGACTGGTCTAGAACATTCTTCATGTCGCTGTCCAGGCTACTCATTGCACGTGATCGGGTCGTGCTCGGCGGCTGGTCGATGAGCGGCAAGAGGCTCTCCACCAACCGCGGGTCGACCAACACCATCTTCTTCGCGTGCTGCATCTTCACCCCCCCCGGTAACCTGTCTGAGCAGGGGGAGGAAGACGGTGCACGCTAACGGTGCTAGCAGCGCCGTCTGAAAACACCCCGCTCCCGTTTGCAGGATGGCCCGCCTCTGTCTGACGGGTACTCTTTTGTCCGCTAGCTTATGGAAGTGGTTCCTGTATTTTAGCAGTACTCTTTTCTGCTTCTTCGATAGTTTCATGTTCCCTTTCAGAATGTTGTACGCGCAATCGCACAGATTACATATGAGGTCGGAGTCCGCGTGGGCGAGTACGGCTTTTCGCAGCTCGATGTTCCTCTTATATCTACTCAGCATCTGCAGGGCCATAATATGTCTCTTCACGCGGTCCGTCATCCTTAAACCGAATGACGCGCGCGGTGACGCCCCCCTCTTTTTATAGTCACTTCCTTGTGTAGACGTACTGGAGGCGGTCGTCTGGAAAAATGCCCGTGCGCAGGCGCATGTCTTCCTCCGTTTCCTGTTTCAGGTCTACGAGGAGATAACCGTACGCCGCTGACGTGGCGTCTTTGAAGGCCTCGAGCATGTAGTTGACCTTGCCCGGATACATCTGTTTTGCTAGGTGACCTACTTGTCCTGCGTCCCGGGGGCTCTTGAATAGTACCATGTATTGGGCGTTCAGACTAATTGTGCGGTTTTCTTTTCCTTTTGGAAAAATATTCTGCAGCAGTTGTACGACGGACGTGTTACAGTGATGGCTTTTTTTAGTAAACAGGGTCGTGACCCTGCTATCGGTTTCCTCCATGAGGTCATCGAGTACTAGAAGCGACCTCGTTTCGGCGTCTAAACGCTTCGGATCCGGTAGGCCGTCTACGAATTTAATTTTGGCTGGCATAGAGGCGTAGGCGGATTGCCACTGGCCGTAGCACCAAAGGAATTTCTCCGGCGGTTGCTCGTTCATAGTGTCAGCGTGCTGTAATAGGCGAGCGACAAAAGTAGTCTTACCGCACCCCGTGGGGCCGGCCACTATACACGTAAAGGGATGCTTCAACGGCAAGCACATATTCACGATTGCCGCGTGCGGGGACGAACGATGACTTTTTATTCATTTCGTCTATACGCTTCGCGCACCTCCATCAATAATTTACCGAGCATATTTTGTCACTCTCCACCTCCGAGTTTCGTACCCCAGAAGCCGTCGCACGACGGTACCCACTCCACTAGTTCGGCTTTTCCCGTAGCCAATAGGGCGTATTTCAACTTCTTTGTCCCTCCGAACTTAGCCATCAACAGGCTCTTCATGCAGTCGACCCTAACGGCGTTCCATTCGTCGCCCGTTCTCTTTTTCACGATTTTCCAACTTCGTCGTTTTGCGATGTAGGCCGACCACGACTGTTTCATGGATTCGGCCCCTTCGACGTCTTCGTTAAACATCGCTTTTCTATACTGGTAAGCGTGCTCTACGGACCGAAAGGCCCGACCGTACGCCGCGACTCGACACGGATACATATTCGACAGGAACGACACCGACCCTCCGAAATGTATAGGAGACTCCATACCGCCGTCACTCCGCTACTGGCCACACCGCCTCTCTTCCGCGCTATATATATAAAAGACGCGTAAGTACCTACACAAACGCTAGGACACCATAGGAGCCGCTAGAGGGGAGCTCCAGAAGACAGCTGTCAATCAAAGGTACATTGACCTAGTGACCTGGTGACCTGGTGACCTACTGACCTACTGACCCACTGATATACTGTCCTACTGACCTACTGACCTACTGACCTATTGACCTACTGACTAAGCATTAAGTCTAATTAGGGTAATCAATGTTCTTAATTACTTAGAACAGGTCTTTACGTAATTAAGTCATTAAGCATTAAGCCTAATTAGACGCCACATAGCCGCTAGATGGCGGTTCCATCGGGGAAGTTGACAGCTGTCAATCAAAGGGTAATTATGATTTTTTTTTAAGTAAGAAGATAAGAGGATTTTTTATAAGTATGGGCCAAAACTTAGGAAAAAGAGCCGATGTCCTTTGATGTCCTTTTTTATAAGTATGGTTCAAAACTTAGGAAAAAATGAGTCGGGGTCATAAGAGGATTTTTTATAAGTAGATGCTCCTTTGAAGTTTATGATTAATCGTTTTGCACGGGGGCAAACAGGGCACGACTACTACTGTGGTGCACGCCATAAAAATATGAAGCGATTTGGTAGAATATACACAAGGTCGCCATAATCCAGCACAATAATGATGAGCCTACATGTGATTTATCAATGGCTATTTCGTTTCATAGGAAAACATTTAATTGGAGAACAGAATACCGTGCTCGGTTTAGACTAAAATATAGTTTGCCGTTAGTCGCAATTGCTTCTGATATTATGAAAGACAAGACACGACACAGATACTAAACTGTTAGTATAAACGGAGGCATGTTAGATCTTCATAACCAGGGCTGCTCTGGTTCGGGAATACACATGGAAATCGGCCTATTAGTAAAAAGGTGATACCATTAGGCAATATGAGTGGTTTCGAATCAATTTATGCAGATACAAGCATGTAGGCTTTTTATTATATAATATTGTGTTGCCTACATATATAGCAATAAACAATCGTGCAATTATCTTGGTATTGATCCAAAATATATTTCTTCAGATATAAAGAGAAACCGTGAAGGCTATGCGTATTGACCTGTTCCGTAATTCTAGGTGGCATGTTTCTGATTAGAGCTGGTAGTATCTTATACATTTTCTAGCTTGGGAGGTACGGATCTTGCACTCTACGAGGCGGTGTTTGGCACGGAATGTGTGGAGCAGGAACTTACGTTCTATCAGGCGGTGGTTAGGACATAATGTGTGGCACAGGGTATTGCAATCTATGCGGCGGTGTTTGGCACGGAATGTGTGGAGCAGGAACTTACGTTCTATCAGGCGGTGGTTGGCACGGAATGTGTGGGAAAGGATCGTTATCCTATGCGGCGTGAATATGGAAGCCGGTGTAAGTGCGTGAGGACGTGTGTCATATATAGTGTTATTTGGAGCGCTGTGGTGCAGTAATAAGAACTTCGTACTCTTGAACGAGAGAACCGGGGTTCGACTACTGTGCTGTCGTGTCGAACTTTGGTCAGCTTCGTTGCTCCAGTTCTCTCGGTTCTAGTAATGCGTACTTGGCTATAAACTGTGGTAGATATTTGTATACGAATAGTCTTCGGTTATTAACTGCAGCATGGCTGGGTGCTACTCATAGAAGGCAAGGTGCTTTTTGTTTGAACAGGTCTGCCAGGGAGTAAAACGTAAAGCGCATTGAGCAGTCATGAGGACTGCATACTGCACTGTATAGGAAGTTACCTTTTACCTTATATATGTTATATTCCCGCTTCAACCAGTTCTCCTCAACACACGGGCGCAAGTATTTGTGCGAGTTGCCTCATGAAAAAAGAATGGCTAAAAATTGTTATTGTTGTAATGAAAGTTTGTCTTACACACAGGCGGGCTCGCGCGCGCACACACACACACACACACTCACTCACACACACACACACACACACACACACACACACACACACACACACACACACACACACACACACACACACACACACACACACACACACACACACACACACACATATGCGGAGATAAGAAATCATTTCTTTTCGTGGTCGATATCTAAAGGAATCTCGTCGGAACCCGCTTTGACTGCGCTGCTAACCGAGCATAGCAACGAACTGGACATTGCTGGGGATCTCACTGTTGGTTGACTGCCGTAGGATTGTGCGCAGGCGTAGGTAGCTAAAGGTGTTCATTAGATCGCGGTTTGAGGCGTTATGTGTTTGCGTAAACTCCTATGTTCGTTTATATTAAAAAAATCACGTCGTTTACTAAGACACTCATCTTAGCGTTAAGAACGTTCTTAGCCGCTTCATAAAACCGACCCCTGGGGGCGGTTTCAAGTAGCGGCTAATACCGTTCTTAATGCTACGTGAACTACATTGGCTGCCAGTGAAATACCGGCTCCGCTTTAAGGTCAACACCTGTACGTATAAAGTGCTCAACGGATTGGCACCGGCATACATGAGCGACATTGTGGAGAAAAATCAACTAACGCGTACCTTAAAATCAACGGAGACGTCCCTTCTCGTCGTACCTGTGCTACGGAGTTGAACTTATGGTGAACGTTGTTTCAGCCGACACGTGGCCATACTGTAGAACGACTTTATTCGTAATGTTTTATTTATGTTTGTATTGTAAGTGTAATTTTAGGTTTAAAGCAGTTCTTGTACGCTATTTTGTTTAATAAATAACACATATTTTATAGTTTTAGTTAATTGATGCAGTTTTATGTAAAGCGCCTGAGGGCATTTTATCTTAAGTTGATTTGGGCGCTATATAAATTCCGATATTATTATTATTATCGTCACAGTGTACACAGGATAGGTTTTGTTCTGCTACCTAATAAATGTGCATAAACGAACTGGAACATCACAGTGTACATAGGCTAGGTATTGTTCTGCTACACAATAAATGTGCACAAATGAACTGGAACATCACAGTGTACACAGGCCATGTTTTGTTCTACTACATAATAAATGTGCAAAAACGAAGAGGAACATCACAGTGTACACAGGTTAGGTATCGTTCTGCATGCTACACAATAAATGTGCACAAACGAACTGGAACATTAGAGTGCACACAGGCCATGTTTTGTTCTACTACATAATAAATGTGCAAAAACGAAGTGAAACATCACAGTGTACACAGGTTAGGTATCGTTCTGCATGCTACACAATAAATGTGCACAAACGAACTGGAACATCACAGTGCATACAAGCCAGGTTTTGTTCTACTACATAATTAATGTGCACAAACGAACTGGAACTTCACAGTGTACATAGGCTAGGTATTGTTTTGCTACACAATAAATGTGCACAAATGAACTGGAACATCACTGTGTACACAGGCTAGGTATCGCTCTGCTACACAATAAATGTGCACAAATGAACTGGAACATCACAGTGTACACAGGCCATGTTTTGTTCTACTACATAATAAATGTGCAAAAACGAAGTGGAACATCACAGTGTACACAGGTTAGGTATAGTTCTGCATGCTACACAATAAATGTGCACAAACGAACTGGAACATTACAGTGCACACAGGCCATGTTTTGTTCTACTACATAACAAATGTGCAAAAACGAAGTGGAACATCACAGTGTACACAGGTTAGGTATCGTTCTGCATGCTACACAATAAATGTGCACAAACGAACTGGAACATCACAGTGCACACAGGCCAGGTTTTGTTCTACTACATAATCAATGTGCACAAACGAACTGGAACATCACAGTGTACATAGGCTAGGTATTGTTCTGCTACACAATAAATGTGCACAAATGAACTGGAACATCACTGTGTACACAGGGTAGGTATCGTTCTGCTACACAATACATGTGCTCAAATGAATTGGAACATCACAGTGTACACAGGCTAGGTATCGTTCTGCTACACTATAAATGTGTACAAATGAACTGGAACATTACAGTGCACACAGGCCAGGTTTTGTTCTACTACATAATAAATGTGCAAAAACTAACTGGAACATCACAGTGTACATATGCTAGGTTTGTTCTTTAGCAGAAAGGTAATAAAATGAGTTGGGGAAATCTGAATTGCGAAAACAGCTTTTAACAGTAATATGTGTGGGGGTATCTGTGTTGAGTAATATGTTATTTGCTGCCGTAATAATAAGTTAGCACATCTCACACAACTAATCTGTGTCTTGCTGTCAACAATGGACCAGGTTAAGTGTAATATAAAAATTACATATTTAATCTTCTTCTTTGGTATGCTATATACACACATTGTTTTTTATAATGTCATCAGAGTTTGTTCGTCTCACACAGAATAGTCACTTGTGTTTCTGTTGTAGAGTAGTAGTTATTCCCAACTTTCCACCTGCAAACGTGTTACCGGAGGCAACAGAAATGTTACAAAGACCAAATGAAAACAAACGTGAAGAACTGCAACAGAGACACGACTACGTGGGAAACTGACTGTGAAGACCGTGTGCGATGGAGGTTCATATTCAAAACCGACGTCGAACATTTTGAAATTAACCGTGTAGCACACGAAGCCGAAAAAACAACAGCGGCGGAAGGATCGTGAACTCTACAAGAATACATTGACGACTATTACCGCTGCTGCTATGCAACCATATGTGTGTGTGATGTGTGTGGCCGGATCTGCAAATCTCGAATCGGCCTGTTCAGTCACCGACGAACTATCAGATATAACTGAATATTATCATCATCATCTTCATTATGACTCGGATGATCATACTCCACAACGAATGTGATTGCAAGAAAGATATTAGTAGACATTGCTACCAAGTATCCACTTTCGTGTAGTCTTTTAACCTGTGCCTGGCTTTGCGCAACTTTGTCATTCCCTTCATCTTGATGTGTCGTAGACGCTGCCAATATGTATGTGTCAGGCTTCAGGTCCCCCAGACGGATACTGCCCTGCTCCGTGCGCAGCTCCCAAAGCCAGTCCGGATATTTGTAGTCTTTCTTTCAGTTCTGACTATGTTCTCTGCTTGTAGATGTTGGGTCTTCAGATACAGAAATAGGAATGTTTTTTACTCTGGCCTAAATTATTAGCAGCATCCACCATGTAGGTACTCCCCTGTGTTGAAGGATAGGCGGCTTATAGTTTCAGAAGGATGAACGTACTCTGGTCCATTTAAGTACAAGTTTACCCAGAAATGACGGTGGTCACGATTAAATAGGTGAATGGGCGATAATGTGAGGTATCGGTCAATCGGACCTGTTTACCGATTAGAAGAACAATTTTACTAAAACTGAATTAAATGAAATTCACTTAATTTCTCAACAGCATAACAATTCGATAGTATCTTCCAAACTCTTGCTGTGTTAGCATGTACAGCTGAAACGGAATATGTGAACCGCACAGTCGCTGAAATGTCAACTTGAACGTCGCCATTATAAGCAGGTGTCGCCATATCGCGTTTGTGCGTCCGGATCACGGAGTTAGGTGCGAGTAACCAGCGTCAGTGAGATGGCTACTATTCAGAGTTCGCCCTGCGACGTCGCGATCCGCCGCGGTTCGCCGCCGGAAGTTGAATTGCCATTCCTGTCATTAGGAACATCTTGGTTTCGGTAAAATCTCAACTTGCCATGCCCGTGTGTGAACTGAAGTGCTCAAACTACCAAAGATACCATTAAAAAGAATTACCATCAAATGTAAAACCAACTAGGGAGTCTATTTTTGGAGACGCACTGGAGTAGTGCACGTCGCGACGTCAGCACATCGTAACAAAATCGATTTTCGGGACTAAAAGCGATGTCGCGGTGGGCGCGAACTCTAGACGCGGCCCAGCTGCGAGTAACCAGCCTCCGTGAGATGGCGCCACTAGTTGTCGCTCACAACCTAGAACTTTTACTAGTAGTTTCCAGCTCTCGACAATATTTTATTAACTGATTAGCCTGTGTAAATAATGGTTAGAATGTCATGGTTTTATGACGTCTCATATTAAATTAATCATCATTTCTCCGAACATTATCGCCGAACTGACCTTTTGTATACTGGCATTGATGGTTCTCTGATATATGTGTAATGCCACGTAAAATAGTCGATGTAGACGATATATTCGTCTTTGTTCACCTTATTAGAACATGTGTGTACATATCATATTTCAATGCAAGGAAAATGTATTGATACAAATTTCTGATCGTGGATGCTTATGTAACAAAAAGTAGCCGTACACAATATATCGCTGTACAATGAAGTCGACGGTGTTGTCCATAACTGAACCTCGCGTTTAATTTAAGCGAAGGGTGCTAAAAAGCGTTATTGTTATAACGGATTAATTAGTACAATATCTCCGATCTCGATCTGCCTACAGTAGATTAACGAACGTTGCTCCAAATCTCTATGATTTATGGTCTTACACTCAACGGATTGTCGTCACGACGCCTCTGCGACCGGAACTCGACGTACGAGAACGACGTCATCGCACCGAGGCTGGCACCGGAAACCCGACATACGAACAATACCCCCTTCTTGTGATGGCCGAGAATAGCAATCCTGTGTCGTTCTGAATTCCGCAACGCGGTGTTGTGATGCGATGGACGATGAACGATGCAAAGCGCGACGGTATGGGTGATCCTACAGCCAAGAAGAGTCATCGCGCATATTTAGCACCTCGCATTGTGTCTCATATACAGCGTCTCGTCGTACATCACAGCACGCATCCCATTGCGTAACGCGTAATCACACATCGCATTGCTAAATTTAGAAGTACGTATCGATAGCCTTTCTTTGGCACCATAACGTCTCATAGAATCATATAATCACATCTATAAAGAATCACATCTATAAAGACTGATATATTTCATGACTTCATTTTGTGAAATCAATAATTCGTGAGAGAAGCATTACCAGGAAGGCAAAATGGATCATTATAAGCGCACGGCGACCAGCTTTGTCCAAGCAGTAATATCACCTTACTATAATTTATCTACCCCTAATATAATTAACAAAACTTTGACACACCAATAGCCATTATCATGCGATGAACAAGCATAAAGAATAGTTTGCTTATTTAGTACATAACTCCCCCGTAACCTGATTCCTCGTAATCTGACATATAATCGGTATCGATATATAGCCATTAATAAAGTCAATTGAACCGACAGTTTCAGCAACTAAGCGCAATTTTTTTCATTAAACGCATGCAGATTGTAGTCTACTAAAAAGTCTACTATTTAAAGTATTCTCGCATTATATATTTTATTACCAACTATAATACTAGTTAACATATATTTCAATGGTCTAAATTAATTTCATAGGAATCTTTAATCAAAACAATCAAAACAATCAAAACAAAGACTGATGAGCCGAAACATTTGAAATTAAGAAATGTATTTACAGCATGATGGATATCTGGACGGTCACATATAATTATGCAGTTGAATCCCTCAAAGTGGTCACTTCTTTGAAAAGGCCGTCCCTGAATAGCGTCCACTTTATAAAAAAAATAAGTTATATATAGAACAATGCCCCGTCCCTAACACTGGTCAAAACACTTTACACTTTACTCCTGGCAGACCTGTCCAATCGAACACCATCTCGACTTCTCTGGGAAGCATTCAGCCACATTGCAATTAGTGCGCGATTAGTATTCCTACTCAAATGTCCACAACTGTATATAGGTAGGTACTCATTCATAAAGCTGAACGAACATGAGCAACGAAGAATGAACGAGTTTGCCCAATGATCAACACGGCAGCACAGGATTCGAACCCAGTTTCGTTCGATTGTGGTTCTATTGAACATTGATGAGCGAATAGTTGATTGCGTCGTTAGAGTACAGCATACACACAGGTATATTACCATATTGTACATACAATTTCATGCGTACAACCAGCGCTGACATATATTGGTCCTACGTATACTACGTCCTAAAGTACATGTCACACTACGTCCTAAAGTACATGTCACACACGAATGGCCACAATAACCTTATCAGGAAATGTCACTTAATTACACATAAGCATCAGTGCCAATCGCTAATATACAACAATAACATCAAATGCACAAATTAAAACATGTGACGCCAGTTTCATTGTCACGACTCCAAGCCGTTTACACAGTCCACTATTCACTGGATCGTGACACAGAGTGGAACCTCGTTAATGATTAACAAAAATGTGTTACTCAATGTATGTGTCCGGATTAACGAATTTTGCTTAGAATATACGGGTCCAGTGTTGTGATTGGGCTTTCTTCAGAGTTGACGACCACATTGTGGCTGACCACGGTCCGAACAGTGCAGGGAACACCGAGGTCATGTATGACCGCAACCATAGCCGATTCACTGTAACAGTTCCGGGCTGGCGGTGACGTGTCGTCCACCGCATGAAGGTCATGTATCTGAAAACAGACACACAACGTATTCTGAAGACAAGACTTTACACCGCGTCATTGGTACTTGAAAGCACAAACTCAGGCATAAATGTGAACATAGTAAAATACGGCAAAGAAAGAATATACGCGGCGTTTAAAACTGTCCATCAAAGACAACTCTACCGATATGCATCGTTTGTAAATAATAATTATTGCACAAATGCAAGACAGAGGGAGTGACATAATGTAAACAAAACAACGATCGTTAAAACTATCGGTATACACATAAATAACATTAATAAACATCACCTTACTGTAATGCGTGAATTAACTAATTAATCAATTCACTTGGATACATAACAATTGGTTAATTGTTTACGTAACACAACAAACCTTAATTATCTAACAGTGAAATTGATCCGTCAAGCAACTGAAGTATAATGAGAAACTGTACTCGCTGTTTTGAGACGACCCGTCGATCGATTTATAGCGGCGTCTGACACTTAATTAATATTGACACCTGCCGAAGTCACATCTGGCAGCGACACATTAATTAAATCGGGGAGATGATTAATTAAAATGTGGAGTTACTCAATAACTTCAACAAAACCTGACGGAATATTAAAACATGAACATATATTTGTAAATCATTATAATTATCATTGTGTATAAATCATTATAATTATTGTTGTGTATAAATCATTATAATTATTATTGTGTATAAATCATTATAATTAGTGTTGTGTATAAATCATTATAATTACTGTTGTGTATAAATAATTATAATTATTGTTGTGTTTAAATCACGAAATTATTGTTGTGAACAAATAATTATAATTTTTGTGTGTATAAGTTCGGTCTGAGATGAAATGTTTTAAATTTGAATGTTGTGTTAGTTAACCCCTGAAAGGTAGTTACCCGCTGACCGATGACGTCACGCCAGTAAGTGCGTGACGTGAGCGGGTGACTTGTGACAGGGTGTGAGGAAGATCACATACGTTGATTGTAGTTGTTTACCTGTGGCCGGTGTCGGACGAGTCTACGGCAACAGACGTCGTATGTTGTCTTCAGCGTGTTGTTCAAGGCGTTGTAGTTCCGTCAGGTCCCTGGCCCAGTCCCCCTCGCGCGCCTTCACACGCCGGGCCACATCATGGATCCGGGCCAGATACCCCTGCCACCAGGCCAGTGTGTCGACTCGGGACTCTCACGGTGAGTGCTGCAGGTCGAGTCTACAACAAGACACGTCTGCGGCAACTGTCGTCTCTCGCCGTCACACGTCAACCTACGAGTGGCGCACTCTAGTGGCCACCCACTGCTTACACGACGTCATCATGTTACAAATCAAGTTAGGGTCATATTTGCGTGGTCAGTTTGGGAGTGGTCAGGGGCCGAAAGACGCCGACTGCACTGGTAGACACTGCAGCAGTGGGTCGTCTGTTGTACGTGACAGACGCCAACTGTCGGCGTGACGTCACGTACGTTACAACTATTGTGACTGTTGTGTGAGATAAAGTGTACAAGTTAAGTCGACGTTGGAGTTGAGTGATCCTACAATGACACGAAGGACTCGTCCTTTAAAGACGACGACGACAGAGTCAGTCACTCGAGATACGTAACCCTGGTGTTAATATCTCGTTACTGATAGACAGTAATATACAGCAGTAATATACATAAACATTGAAACAATATTACCAAGTCGTCATCGGGTTTAATATCACGTCACTGATTAGACTGTAACAAGATAAACACACATAAACATTTTTACACTGTGAGAGCGTCACCCCGTCTCTTGATTAGACTGTAACAAGATAAACACACATAAACATTGTTACACTGTGAGAGCGTCACCCCGTCTCTTGATTAGACTTTAACAAGAGAAACACACATAAACATTGTTACACTGTAATGGCGTCACCCCGTCTCTTGCGCCCAGCCTCAGTTGACGTCTTTCATCTTCTCTCAGTCGCCACTCGTCTTTATTGCCGCAGGGGAAAGTCACTTGTAAAATGTTTGTCTCAACAGATTAGAGATTAGTAATATTTATCTTTAAAACAATATTTAGAATAACATTTATTTGTGAAACAATCATCAGTACAATTATTGGTAATAATAAAATGTGTTAGAGATGATAATATAACTAATACTAATAACTAATGATAATGTTTTGCTTTGTGCGAGTAGTTGTGCCACCCTGACAGGTATTTCAGAAAGGAGTGTAAAAGGAGATAAATGCGACGTGATCAAAAGTGACACGTTTTTTAGCAGCAGAAACTTGATAAAGTGGTCGATGTCGCCAGGTATAGGTGAACTTTGACCTGGGACAATCAATAAGTCGACGTGTCACTTACTCGAGCCAGGTCAGTTTGGGGAGTGACTCGAGGACGACTGAGACAACAGCGACAGCGTCGACGTCATCCAGGTAGTTGGACGACAATCTGCCGACAACAGATCGTCTCGTACAGCGTCGGCGACAAGTGTCACTCTCACGGCACTAGCGTCTCATGACACCAACACTTGTTCGTGTACGTGCGTGCGTGGGTGTTCATGCGTGCTATGTTCGTGCGTCTATGTGTTCGTGCGTGTGGGTGATCATGGATGCATGTATTCGTGTGAGCGCGTGCATGTGTTCGTGTATACGTTTGCACGTGTATATGTTCGTGCATGCATGAATTTGTGCTTGTGTTCGTGCATATGTTCGTGCATATGTTCGTGCATATGTTCGTGCATGTGTTCATGCATGTGTTCGTTCATTAGTTATGCATGTGCTCGTGTGTGCATGTGTTCGTGCGTGTGTTTGTGCGTGTGTTCCTGCATGTGTTGGTGCATGTGTTCTTGCATGTGTCGGTGCATGTGTTCGTGCATGTGCTCGTGTGTGTGCTCCAGCGTGCGTGTGTTGGTGGGTGTGTTCGTGCATGTGTTCTTACATGTGTTCGTGCATGTGTTGGTGCGTATGTGTGTGCGTGTGTTGACACATGTGTTCGTGCGTGTGTGTGTTGGTGCGTGTGTGTGTATGCAATGTGGTATCACTGACCACAACGTCTTGAGCCCGGAAGCAGCTGCCAGAGCAGTCGTCAGCGTCGACACGTCGTCGGTGTAGACAAGTGTAGACTGTTCAACAACAAACACTTGTTTACTTCTGACAACACTCACATACAAATATATAATATCGAAATGTGACGTCATTTGTCAGGATTTACATCATCGTCTAGACATTCCTTACTACTTGCATTTGTTCGTATTTGTGTAACAATGACAACATTATTGTAGTTAGTCTACAGTGAACACGCGAGAGATATTGTCACTTCGCTGTAACCTACAAACCTTATCTTCTGTAGCCAGGGCGCCTTCAGCAGACACTCCGGCAACACTCTGTCTGGGGCGGCCCCGTGGAAGTTGTTCAAGTCGAGGCTGTGAACATGAAACAAACTGTCAACATGCACGTCGATGTGTCCAGAAATCACCTTTCTACATCGTTACTACCGTTATTAGGCCCTACTGGTTAATGGTCTCCGAACGTAGAAGTCTGCATTTAATACCAATACATTATTACCAGCACGAGTCAGGACTTACCTTGAGAAAGACAAAACGTGATCAACACACTAAATAAAGTACGTAACATTTCATCGACCATATATATAACAGGCAGATTTTAGAAACAATGCCGCGACCACGTCCACATAGCGAGATATCCAACTTGGAATAAACGACAGCAAAACAACCCAGCCTCGACTCGTTCTGTCGAGTGTCCGTCTGTCGTCTACATACGTTGTTTCTACCGCTAACCTGAAGGGAGACATTCCCGCGTCAACTCGGGTCATCGGGTGTCAGGACGCGACCGATATTTTTTGTCATTACATTAATTTCGTGGCTTCACATAAAACGTTTGACATGTTTAATAGCTAGTCGAACAGGAGGCGTGTAAAATCTAAGATAACATGTAGCGAATGGAAGGATTCCGTTTCAGTTTTGACGGGAATTTAAAGACAACAGTACTAAAAATTTAAATGTAGGGTCTACACATAGGCTGTTTACACGGGTTGTTGGGCACACATTTCTATTGGAGCCAGCCAACACTCTTTCTTTGAAACAATAATTCGATTCTTCACTGATGCATGACAATGGGTAATCTGTAATACTGTTTTTTTCTGTGTACTAGGGCATTTCATAGTATATAAAGTTGATTTTTGTATAATTGCTTAACTATTTTTAACACTTACAGTTTTTTTTGTATTTTTAGACGTTTGTTCTCATAAAACCCACACATGTGTTGTAACCACAAATACCTACATTCTTATGTGCGTTAATTGCTGATCTAAAGCGGGAAAGTCACATTTGTTATTTGTAACATGACAGCAGTCAAACAGAACAGGCAACACGATTCCAGCGGGAATCTAAAAACATTCTCTTAAACTAGATCAATGAAATGTTGTATAACTGAGGTCAAAACGTTCAGTTCACACCACCTAATACATTTTGTATGTGCTCGCTTATTTACTTACATAGTCACACCTTATCGACGAAATTATACAATATTGCCACAAGTGAAACTTGATAATTAAGCAGACGACACCGACATCATTATTGTGCTGTCACCTGGTGTCGGTTGTGAACTAATTTAGTTTCAGTTTCATTCGCTATAATATTATGTCGTTGGGGAAGATAAATTATAACATGCGTTTCAGGCCCTTGGTGTGATTGTTTTGTTTTTTGGTTGCGGATTTCGGCGATTTTTTTTCGCAATTCGACGGTGTGTAGCATTGTATTTTGTTTGCGGTTCGACAATGTAGTGCTAGATATGTACCGCGATTCGAGAGGGTAGTCTACCTCTTGGAGATTTTTAGCGGTAACGTTAACATTTGTTACGGAGTTTCAAATTTTTCACGATACGACCCAGACCCGTAGCGTGGTTGATTATTTTTATTGGGACATTTTCTCGATTCGAGGAAGCGTTGAAAATTAATCTCGGTTCGAGAGGGGGAATGTTGGAATAGTTCCCATGCTTAATGTGGATAATATATCAGATTTTGTGTAGTTTTACCGTGCAGTTTTCGCGGTAGAATAAGTCGGGGCATAACGCCTAGTTATCGGGATATGCAGAGAAAATATTAGAAGTATTATCGTCTGCGTGTTATGGATAATCTAGTTCGGTTTCTTAGGAACGTTCCTTGTGTTGACATTTTTACCGTTCTTGTTTTTGAAAATATATTTAGTTATTTGAGCGGAAATCTTATCGTGGGGTATTATGCCCACCTACGTGGCAAAACGCCGTGAAGTGGACGTTTGAAATATTAACGTTTATTTATATTAATAAATACGTTTATATTGTTGTTATATTTTGCATGCGATCGAAACATTTACACAACTACTACAATACTATTTCCATGTTCGACACATTCGCATCATTTTTCTTAGTTTATCGTGGCTACTGCATACAGTCCCCCATTGATAAGAACCTTTATGTGTGTAATTCTGCTAGTAAAATGGTAATGTGTGTTTTGTATCTGTTGCACCCTTGTTATAACTGGAGAGACTTGATGATTTGCAGCTTCACCTGTCTACCTCGAAATTCCTATTTTCAGATCTTATAGGTAGATAGGATGGGAGGGCGTTTCGCCCCAGAGGGGAAATGCTCACCATTTTAAATAATTACAATATTAAACCCAGTGAGCTGACTATATTTGGCAACATTCAGTTATATTACAACTTAAACACACGTTCCTGCAAGACAATTTTACATGACATTATGTTTAGACCTGACAATTGCAAAAGTTGATTTCACACTGTGCTGCTAACCTGCCGCTATTTCTCAGTGTATGTAGTTTGTAACTTGATCGTCATGGTGACTTTGAGAACTACCTGTCTGTGTGTATCAAGCACACGTAAACATACTAGTGTTTCACCAAGATATATCCCATGTATTACTCTGAGCCACAGAATGTGCAAAGTGCAAAATACACATGCTTTTATGCTATGCAACTCATGAAACCAAATAAATATGTACTTTCAATATACCAAACAAATGTTACCTGATGGACCTACAATGCACCCTGTTTAGCAGCAGGGTCGTTCACAAGATGGCGGCTATCATGAAGCAAGTCAACCGTCATTGTGATAAACTCAGACTGATCCGTTGCTGTTATTTTCATGGTTGACGTATGCATGATACGATTTCTGGATTCTCGCACCTAAGATAGTAGAAATGAAATGTACGAATGCAATTGGCACCGTACGAGTTAGGCGACACTCACAAACCGATAAAACAACACGATCCTATTCGGGATCTCGTCAGCCCTATGTTAGATAATACAGTTTCATTCGAAAGCGGCACACTATTTTTGGATTTCGCGTTACATACATAGCTAGTAAGATGAATCGATGACTGGGAAGTAAACATTACATATTTAATATTTGTTGGTGACAAAACATATTTGTGAAACCCGTTGTTACGGTGTGCTTTTGCATCGCAGATGGCGTCTTTTTGTGCCATTTGATTTAGTGTTGTTTCTCTCAAAACAACTTATCAAGCGATCTGTTTATAATACCAATAACTGATAATGTCCACGCTTGTAAATCCTCACATTAGTGTATTCCGATCATTTTGCAATCGGCTTACTACTGAAGACGACGCTAGAGAATAGTGCTCAAAGGCATATAGTTGGGTTATATGTCAACAAATCCAGCGGCCCTACTTCGGGCAAAGACAAGCTCTTATAGGTGGCCGATGTTACACCGCGAGCCCAGAATCGAATTTCGTTGTCTGGCAGATGGCGCCACCGAACACGCCGCAAAAAGCTTAGTAGCTACACAATTCTCTTTCAGTGTAGATGTGAACATTCTGTACACTAATTGGTTTATACGTGACTACATATCACTGGCGTCGGAAATGGGTAGCTTAGGGGGAGGGCGCTGAGAACCAAATATTTTAAGGTAAAGGGGGTGCTAGATATACGTTTAGCCCCCAAAATTTTTTGAGCCTCAAGGGAGGGTGCTGTTTTTTTTTTTTTGATTTTTGATTTTTTTACTTTATTACCCACTTCAAGGGGTGGTTTCGGCGGCAATCCACCATCCCACAGCAGGTAGCAAAGCCTTTTTATGACGTCGGGGTGTGGTCTCTTCACTCCATGGGGTCAAACATTTTTGGCGTCGTTGCATAAATAATAGTTCTCTTGGGCCGTAAACGCGTGTATCGTGACGCGTTGACATAAAACAACGAGGGCGCGTTTATACCAACACCTCGATCTATCAAACAACCAGAGCTTCGTCATCTTAACGCGTTGACATAAAACAACGAGAGCGCGTTTATACCAACCCCTCGATCTATCAAACAACCAGAGCTTCGTCATCTTAACGCGTTGACATAAAACAACGAGGGCGCGTTTATACCAACACCTCGATCTATCGAACAACCAGAGCTTCGTCATCTTAACGCGTTGACATAAAACAACGAGGGCGCGTTTGTAGCAACCCCTCGATCTATCGAACAACCAGAGCTTCGTCATCTTAACGCGTTGACATAAAACAACGAGAGCGCGTTTATACCAACCCCTCGATCTATCGAACAACCAGAGCTCCGTCATCTTAACGCGTTGACATAAAACAACGAGAGCGCGTTTATACCAACCCCTCGATCTATCAAACAACCAGAGCTTCGTCATCTTAACGCGTTTATACCAACCCCTCGATCTATCGAACAACCAGAGCTTCGTCATCTTAACGCGTTGACATAAAACAACGAGAGCGCGTTAATACCAACCCCTCGATCTATCAAACAACCAGAGCTTCGTCATCTTAAAGCGTTTATACCAACCCCTCGATCTATCGAACAACCAGAGCTTCGTCATCTTAACGCATTGACATAAAACAACGCGAGCGCGTTTATACCAACCACTCGATCTATCAAACAACCAGAGCTTCGTCATATTAACGCGTTTATACCAACCCCTCGATCTATCAAACAACCAGAGCTTCGTCATCTTAACGCGTTGACATAAAACAACGAGGGCGCGTTTATACCAACCCATCGATCTATCAAACAACCAGAGCTCCGTCATCTTAAAGCGTTGACATAAAACAACGAGGGCGCGTTTATACCAACCCCTCGATCTATCAAACAACCAGAGCTTCGTCATCTTAACGCGATTATACCAACCCCTCGATCTATCGAACAACCAGAGCTTCGTCATCTTAATGCGTTGACATAAAACAACGAGAGCGCGTTTATACCAACACCTCGATCTATCGAACAACCAGAGCTTCGTCATCTTAACGCGTTTATACCAACCCCTCGATTTATCGAACAACCAGAGCTTCGTCATCTTAACGCGTTGACATAAAACAACGAGAGCGCGTTTATACCAACCCATCGATCTATCAAACAACCAGAGCTCCGTCATCTTAACGCGTTGACATAAAACCACGAGGGCGCGGTTATACCAACCCCTCGATCTATCAAACAACCAGAGCTTCGTCATCTTAACGCGTTTATACCAACCCCTCGATCTATCGAACAACCAGAGCTTCGTCATCTTAACGCGTTGACATAAAACAACGAGGGCGCGTTTATACCAACACCTCGATCTATCGAACAACCAGAGCTTCGTCATCTTAACGCGTTGACATAAAACAACGAGGGCGCGTTTGTATCAACCCCTCGATCTATCGAACAACCAGAGCTTCGTCATCTTAACGCGTTGACATAAAACAACGAGAGCGCGTTTATACCAACCCCTCGATCTATCGAACAACCAGAGCTCCGTCATTTTAACGCGTTGACATAAAACAACGAGAGCGCGTTTATACCAACCCCTCGATCTATCAAACAACCAGAGCTTCGTCATCTTAACGCGTTTATACCAACCCCTCGATCTATCGAACAACCAGAGCTTCGTCATCTTAACGCGTTGACATAAAACAACGAGAGCGCGTTTATACCAACCCCTCGATCTATCAAACAACCAGAGCTTCGTCATCTTAACGCGTTTATACCAACCCCTCGATCTATCGAACAACCAGAGCTTCGTCATCTTAACGCGTTGACATAAAACAACGAGAGCGCGTTTATACCAACCACTCGATCTATCAAACAACCAGAGCTTCGTCATCTTAACGCGTTTATACCAACCCTTCGATCTATCAAACAACCAGAGGTTCGTCATCTTAACGCGTTGACATAAAACAACGAGGGCGCGTTTATACCAACCCATCGATCTATCAAACAACCAGAGCTCCGTCATCTTAACGCGTTGACATAAAACAACGAGGGCGCGTTTATACCAACCCCTCGATCTATCAAACAACCAGAGCTTCGTCATCTTAACGCGTTTATACCAACCCCTCGATCTATCAAACAACCAGAGCTTCGTCATCTTAACGCGTTTATACCAACCCCTCGATCTATCAAACAACCAGAGCTTCGTCATCTTAATGCGTTGACATAAAACAACCAGAGCGCGTTTATACCAACCCCTCGATCTATCGAACAACCAGAGCTTCGTCATCTTAACGCGTTTATACCAACCCCTCGATTTATCGAACAACCAGAGCTTCGTCATCTTAACGCGTTGACATAAAACAACGAGGGCGCGTTTATACCAACCCATCGATCTATCAAACAACCAGAGCTCCGTCATCTTAACGCGTTGACATAAAACCACAAGGGCGCGTTTATACCAACCCCTCGATCTATCAAACAACCAGAGCTTCGTCATCTTAACGCGTTTATACCAACCCCTCGATCTATCAAACAACCAGAGCTTAATCATCTTAACACGTTTATACCAACCCCTCGATCTATCGAACAACCAGAGCTTCGTCATCTTAACGCGTTGACATAAAACAACGAGGGCGCGTTTATACCAACCCATCGATCTATCAAACAACCAGAGCTTCGTCATCTTAACGCGTTGACATAAAACAACGAGAGCGCGTTCATACCAACCCCTCGATCTATCGAACAACCAGAGCTCCGTCATCTTAACGCGTTGACTTAAAACAACGAGAGCGCGTTTATACCAACCCCTCGATCTATCAAACAACCAGAGCTTCGTCATCTTAACGCGCTTATACCAACCCCTCGATCTATCAAACAACCAGAGCTTCGTCATCTTAACGCGTTGACATAAAACAACGAGAGCGCGTTTATACCAACCCCTCGATCTATCGAACAACCAGAGCTCCGTCATCTTAACGCGTTGACATAAAACAACGAGAGCGCGTTTATACCAACCCCTCGATCTATCAAACAACCAGAGCTTCGTCATCTTAACGCGTTGACATAAAACAACGAGAGCGCGTTTATACCAACCCCTCGATCTATCGAACAACCAGAGCTCCGTCATCTTAACACGTTGGCATAAAACAACGAGAGCGCGTTCATACCAACCCCTCGATCTATCAAACAACCAGAGCTTCGTCATCTTAACGCGTTTATACCAACTCCTCGATCTATCAAACAACCAGAGCTTCGTCATCTTAACGCGTTTATACCAACCCCTCGATCTATCAAACAACCAGAGCTTCGTCATCTTAACGCGTTTATACCAACCCCTCGATTTATCGAACAACCAGAGCTTCGTCATCTTAACACGTTGACATAAAACAACGATGGCGCGTTTATACCAACCCATCGATTTATCAAACAACCACAGCTCCGTCATCTTAACGCGTTGACATAAAACAACGAGGGCGCGTTTATACCAACCCCTCGATCTATCAAACAACCAGAGCTTCGTCATCTTAACGCGTTTATACCAACCCCTCGATCTATCAAACAACCAGAGCTTCGTCATCTTAACGCGTTTATACCAACCCCTCGATCTATCGAACAACCAGAGCTTCGTCATCTTAACGCGTTGACATAAAACAACGAGGGCGCGTTTATACCAACCCATCGATCTATCAAACAACCAGAGCTCCGTCATCTTAACGCGTTGACATAAAACCACAAGGGCGCGTTCATACCAACCCCTCGATCTATCAAACAACCAGAGCTTCGTCATCTTAACGCGTTTATACCAACCCCTCGATCTATCAAACAACCAGAGCTTAATCATCTTAACACGTTTATACCAACCCCTCGATCTATCGAACAACCAGAGCTTCGTCATCTTAACGCGTTGACATAAAACAACGAGGGCGCGTTTATACCAACCCATCGATCTATCAAACAACCAGAGCTTCGTCATCTTAACGCGTTGACATAAAACAACGAGAGCGCGTTCATACCAACCCCTCGATCTATCGAACAACCAGAGCTCCGTCATCTTAACGCGTTGACTTAAAACAACGAGAGCGCGTTTATACCAACCCCTCGATCTATCAAACAACCAGAGCTTCGTCATCTTAACGCGCTTATACCAACCCCTCGATCTATCAAACAACCAGAGCTTCGTCATCTTAACGCGTTGACATAAAACAACGAGAGCGCGTTTATACCAACCCCTCGATCTATCGAACAACCAGAGCTCCGTCATCTTAACGCGTTGACATAAAACAACGAGAGCGCGTTTATACCAACCCCTCGATCTATCAAACAACCAGAGCTTCGTCATCTTAACGCGTTGACATAAAACAACGAGAGCGCGTTTATACCAACCCCTCGATCTATCGAACAACCAGAGCTCCGTCATCTTAACACGTTGGCATAAAACAACGAGAGCGCGTTCATACCAACCCCTCGATCTATCAAACAACCAGAGCTTCGTCATCTTAACGCGTTTATACCAACTCCTCGATCTATCAAACAACCAGAGCTTCATCATCTTAACGCGTTTATACCAACCCCTCGATCTATCAAACAACCAGAGCTTCGTCATCTTAACGCGTTTATACCAACCCCTCGATCTATCAAACAACCAGAGCTTCGTCATCTTAACGCGTTGACATAAAACAACGAGAGCGCGTTTATACCAACCCCTCGATCTATCGAACAACCAGAGCTTCGTCATCTTAACGCGTTTATACCAACCCCTCGATTTATCGAACAACCAGAGCTTCGTCATCTTAACGCGTTGACATAAAACAACGAGGGCGCGTTTATGCCAACCCATCGATCTATCAAACAACCAGAGCTCCGTCATCTTAACGCGTTGACATAAAACAACGAGGGCGCGTTTATACCAACCCCTCGATCTATCAAACAACCAGAGCTTCGTCATCTTAACGCGTTTATACCAACCCCTCGATCTATCAAACAACAAGAGCTTCGTCATCTTAACGCGTTTATACCAACCCCTCGATCTATCGAACAACCAGAGCTTCGTCATCTTAACGCGTTGACATAAAACAACGAGGGCCCGTTTATACCAACCCATCGATCTATCAAACAACCAGAGCTTCGTCATCTTAACGCGTTGACATAAAACAACGAGAGCGCGTTTATACCAATCCCTCGATCTATCGAACAACCAGGGCTCCGTCATCTTAACGCGTTGACATAAAACAACGAGAGCGCGTTTATACCAACCCCTCGATCTATCAAACAACCAGAGCTTCGTCATCTTAACGCGTTTATACCAACCCCTCGATCTATCAAACAACCAGAGCTTCGTCATCTTAACGCGTTTATACCAACCCCTCGATCTATCAAACAACCAGAGCTTCGTCATCTTAACGCGTTTATACCAACCCCTCGATCTATCAAACAACCAGAGCTTCGTCATCTTAACGCGTATATACCAACCCCTCGATCTATCAAACAACCAGAGCTTCGTCATCTTAACGCGTTTATACCAACCCCTCGATCTATCAAACAACCAGGGCTTCGTCATCTTAACGCGTTGATATCACTATTTTAGCGTGGCTATAGTGACGAGTTTAATAAGACTAAATGACGCATTGATATATCCACAAATGAGAGCGCGTTTATATTAACACATTGGCACCGCGTCACCCGTTACTTTAAAGTATATATATATATATATATATATATATATTGTGGGCGTGGCTGACGAATCTGATTTACACTAGCCACATTAATAAGCCGTTATAATGCAGCGCATGACGCGGTATCAGAGCGTGCGTTGGCCCGTAGTAGGACTACTGGCTTTGTTGGCATATAACCCAGGCACAGGCCCCAGCTGTTCTGACGTCATTTTCTGTAGTAGGTCGATTACGCCTGAGATGGACTGATGGTACGAGCGTGAACATCATAAAATGGATACTGTAAACATATCGCTTGAAAAGTCACTATAAGATGTTCCTTATTTCATTGTTTCATATTTATTAATATATCCATGCAATTGTAGATACTATACGTGATCATGCGCATGTACACGCGCAGGTGTTATATAATGAATTATGATGAACCTTTGTAGACTTACCGCTTTAGTTTTCTTTTTATTCACCGGGGGGGTGAAGAAACTACAGTTGATCAGTAGATCCAATATTCCAGATGCATCGTTGTCACAGGGATTGACTCTAGACCGGTTCTGGCCTCTGTTCATGAAACCTTTGGCGACTTGCCTTGGTTCGACAGGCCACTAACTAATGTGACTGTTGTCAAGCGTTAGTCGGGTTCTGCGAGTGGCTCTCTCTGCGGCAATGCCTGCCAGACATTGCGAGCAGACGTTGTCGGGGCAGTTCATCGAGTAGGCCTTAGTGTTTCTGTCGTAAGTGATGTTTCCAATGGAACAGGGAACACTGCGCCGGGTCCCCCCACAAGTGAGCTTTAACAGATGGTGCAAGTCGTCCATCTGGTCATGGCAGAATGACCGCAAAGCTTCTATGGTGACGTAAAGAGCACGCCTGGCCTTGATCCAATTGAGATACTCTGCGTCGTTCAACTGGCCAATGACCCCCGCAGTACCACCTGTTGCTATGGCAATGTTTATGGTGATCCTACAAATTAAAACATATGTTCACAGAGAATACTCTATGGATATTATGGAAAATGTGACAATTACACTATAATCACAGTACGTGCACATATACAGATCAAGTTTCTATCACAATTCAAAAACAATGCACGATAACATGACACTTTGATTGGATGGGATTACTTCAATATAATTACTGGAAACTATGGAGCAAACTAGTATTACGATAGAGAGAAAGTGAGAGTGAGAGAGAGTGAGAGAGAGAGAGAGAGAGAGAGAGAGAGAGAGAGAGAGAGAGAGAGAGAGAGAGAGAGACAGAGACAGAGACAGAGACAGAGAGAGGAGAGAGAGAGAGAGAGAGAGAGAGAGAGAGAGAGAGAGAGAGAGAGAGAGAGAGAGAGAGAGAGAGAGAGAGAGAGAGAGAGAGAGAGAGAGAGAGAGAGAGAGAGAGAGAGAGAGAGAGAGAGAGAGAGAGGGACAGAACCACGTAGAAACAGAGCCGCCATATTACTGAGCCGACCGGGTTTCTACAGCGTCCTAGGTAGCTGAATACTGGCGTATTTAAGACTCCCGCAATCAGCAATAAATAGGGTACTGTAAACATACACAGCAACTTCACGCCAGTCGATGATCGAGCCTCAGCGAGCTTCGTCGCGGTCCAGTGGCTCACTCGGAGGCGGGTTGCTGGGCTAACACTGGGTGGCCCATGTCAAGGAGACAAGTGCCGTACCCGCTGGCAAATTAGATGAATACATTCGATGACTACATTGACACTTGAGTAACCGGTTGAGATCTTCGAGGTGTCTTGTCATGTCCGTATTGCGCAATGCACTTCCCGAATCAGAGACATAATTGGCAACGTGTAATATTATGTTTAATCCAGATGCCTTGATTTTAAATGAAGCGATTTGTAATACATTCGTTCTGACATTAATAGTTTGATCCAATATATTTTAATGAACCATACAAATATAACCTAAACTTCAATACACCAAAATTGGCTCGCCCCCGAATAAATATTGGCAAAAGTAGTTTGGGTCATTCTACCAATTCTAAATTTTTTACATCAGCTTTACTTGTCCTTGAAATATTGTTATTTAAATATCATGACTGATTAACGTCGTCGAAATATGCAAGCTTACAAATGAACTTTATTTCGGTTACAAGTACAAATTAGTGAACACATGTACAATGCATTATACAAACAGAAAAACAAACAAATATTGCAACCGTGGAGATCTTCTAGAAACCCCTAGGGGCTTATACCGAGGACCACCATAAATAATAATTTAACAATAGTTTCCTTGTTCCATAAAATTAAAACATAAACATAGGACAGTACGTTCTTCTGGAATTAAGTGAATAAATAATCTCATAGATACAGTTAATGTATACACATACATTACTAACAATACATAAATAGAACAGGTTGACTACTAATTAAATTGCACTCATTATAACATAATAATATATAAAGAATAAATTAACAAATTTTCAAGTAAAACATGAATACAAACTTAATCATTTATACCGTGATAAAATGATGGTATGCTTAATTTATAACGTACGATATTTAAAAAAATAAGACAAATTAATGATATTTTGACAATAACAGCTCTTTTAGTTTCTTCTTAAATTGATTGATGGATACAATTAGTTAAACATTTTGAGGTAGTGCATTCCAGAATATTGGTCGTGAATAACTTGTTGTGAATTTGTTTGTTTGTTCTTATTTGTTGGATGTAACATGCATTATGGTTTCTCAGCTTGTGTTTATGTACATTATCAGTTCACAATAACATTGATGACATATTATCTGGGAGTTAGTTGTTTATTTGTTGGATGTAACATGCATTATGGTTTCTCAGCTTGTGTTTATGTACATTATCAGTTCACAATAACATTGATGACATATTATCTGGGAGTTGTTTATTTGTTGCTTTTTGCATAAAAATACCTAACTGATGTTTGTATATATCATCCAATTTTAATAGTTTTAACTTAGCGAACAGTGGATTTGAGTGTGCAATATATTGGGATAATGTCATTATCCGAATAGCTTATGAATCAGTATGCCAAAAATAGTTTAAGATATTAATGTTATTCCTTTGTCTACTCTTTTACAGTCATTCCCATGTGTAGTATAGAGTAATGAAACTTAAAGGGAAACAAAAGGCAATTGTTTAGGTCTATGCATATAAAACTATTTATGAATGGTGCCAAGTGCCGTAGTGTAGTGTGTAGTATGTAGTTTGTGATTCATACTCTCGCTTTCAGCTACAACCACCAGATAGCTCCTTGTGATGAAACGGGAGCCGAGTGCGTAATTCTCCCCTGCTGGTACATAGCCTCTCTATAAACAAGTCTCTACCCCAATCTCATTGTGGAATAATGCGTATACTGGGCACATTGCGGCCCCAGGCTAATGTGCTAGGGACCTCGGAGCAGGTTGGAGCCTTAAAGGTGCAGTGTGCAAAGCCCACCATCGTGTGGATACGTCAAGATGCTGTACCATTCCAACTCCCAACTATGGACAAATAGTACTGGGCAGATCATGCTCACTAGCCAAGGTAGGCAGGTGATCTAGGAGAAGGAAAACTCTGACATAAAACTGCACTAGCAGGTCAGTCAGGGCAGTGCTGTTGAGTGGCTATGATGTCCCAAATTATATGATGGTACAAGAAACAGTGATGAACAAGAGGGCTACCGCGTCTGGGGCAACCGATACGCCGTCTGCCTTGGCAGCGGCGAGAAGACAACGAAGTGCAAGGGGATCGTCCGGCCGGCAGTTTGAATGTTGGCTCAACGAGCGGTAAAGCGTTTGAGGTGGTGGAGATGATGGGGAGATGATGGGGAGAAGGCGTTTGGAAGAGCTGTGCATACAGGAACCAAAATGGAAGAGGGATAGAGCGAGAATGGTGATGGATGGATTCAAGCTACTGCACACAGGAGGAGATGGAAGAAGTAATGTAGTTGACACCATTTTATGAGAAGAGATCAGTAAGACGGTGATTCAAGTTGATAGATGGAAGGGACACATAGTGATGACATGGCTGATGATTAGGAAACAGCTGGTGTGGGTTGTGTCTGTCTACGGGCCACAGACAGGAAGGATGGAGGCAGAGAAAGAGGAGTTCAGGGATGCTTTGGAGGGGATCATGGGATCGGTGGATCTGTTGGTGATGTTGTGTATTGCGGGAGACTTCAATGCACATGTTGGAGTAGTGGAACCAGGTGAAGAGGAGAGTGTTGGCAGACACGGGTGGGGTGTGAGGAATAGAGAGGGTCGATTTATGGTGGAATTGATGGCTAGAAATGACTTAGCAGTGGTTACCTCTTCCTTCCAGAAGCGAGAGAGCCATACGATTACGTACAGAAGCGGACAACACAAGACGGAACTGGATCTGCTGATAGTTCAGAGGCAGCAGCCAGGGAAGATTAAGGCCTGCAGAGCTATTGCTGGAGAGCATGTCACGACACAGCACAAGCCAGTGGTTGTGCGTATGCAGAAGAAGAAACACATTAAGACCGTGGGCCGCTGGATTATTAAGTGGTGGAGGTGCAAAGACGATGTCGCTGTTGAGTACAAGGAGCGGGTGACAGCTAAATATGAAATGCTCGGTGAAGAAGTTGGCAGTCTGGAGGAAAAATGGAAAAAGTACAAAGAAGCATTTGTGGGAACTGTAGAGGAGGTATGTGGAAGAACATTTGGAAAGGGTGGAGTGTCTAGAAGTAGTAAACAAGGATGGTGGACAAGCGAAGTTGCAGAAATAATGCGTGAAAAAAAGGAAGCAAGGAAAGAAATAGAGAAAACAAAGGAGAGGAGAAATCAACCGGATGCAAGGCTGATACACACATACGGACAGAACAAGAAATCGACAAAGAGAGCAGTTGATAAGGCGAGGAGTGACATGGAAGCAGAAGTGTACAGCAAGCCAGATGAGGGTGATGGAAAGAAGATTATATGCAGGAATGGCCCCATACAGGGATGAGAATAGTAAGATCGTGAAAGGTGGGACGGTGATCAAAGATAGAAATGGGAAGTTAGTGTCAGAACAAGAAGTAGTGTTGAAGGTCTGGGAAAACTACTTCAAGGAGCTACTGAACAAGGAAGGAATTAACAATGACTTGGAATCACCATCATATGTAGAAAGGATAGTGGAGTTAGCTGATATTACTGATACAGAGATGCAAACTGGGTTAAAAGAGATGAAGAAAGGGACAGCATTTGGTATGGATGAGACGCATGTTGAGATGGCAATGGTAGCAGGGGAGATTGGAATCAGTTGGACAATGATGCTACTGAATACATGTATGAGGCAAGGTAGAGTACCAGAAGAGTAGTTGACAGGACTATTAGTCCCAATATGGAAAAGGAAGGGAGATGTGCAAGATCCATGGAAATACAGAGGGATCACAGTTCTAAGTCACATCATGAAGCTGCTGGAGAGGATCCTGGATGGGAGGATTCAAAAGAGAGTAGATCAGGAATTAGTTGAAGAACAACGGGGATTCAGAAAGGCCAGAGGGACGACATATGCAATTTTTGCATTGAGACAGCTGGTGGAGAAGAGGTTGGAGATGCAAGGGAGAAAGGCAGTGGGATTTGGTGACCTGGAGAAGGCCTACGACACAGTCCCAATAGAGATGGTGTCGGCAACAGTTAGACGGATGTGAGTGACTGAAGCCAGGATAGTGGGAGCAATGTGTGGAAGAAGAACAGGAAGAGTTGTGACTGGATATGGGATGTCGAAAGAGTTCCAGTTAACATCGGCGGGCCGGCGGCGAAAATTTTTGAGTAATGCTGAAGCTCTGTTAGCCCCCCCCCTCCCAATATGAATTTCGTTCCCGTCCTACTGGAAGTCATGATGTACAGAAAAATATCGAAAAAGCTGAAAGGGAAGGTCCTGAGAAAGTGTGTTATACCGG
Source organism: Paraescarpia echinospica (assembly GCA_020002185.1). Taxonomy (NCBI): domain Eukaryota; kingdom Metazoa; phylum Annelida; class Polychaeta; order Sabellida; family Siboglinidae; genus Paraescarpia; species Paraescarpia echinospica. The sequence continues at coordinate 52,994,105 of CM034541.1, forward strand.
CATCCTATATGGTATGGAGACAGTGGCGCTGACAGAACAAAAACTACAGAAGCTGCAAGTTTGTGGGAACGACTGGATTAGAAGAATAACAAGAACAAAGAGGGTAGACAGAAGACGGACGAATAACCTGAGAACAGAGGTTGGAAAGCTGTGTAGTGTAACAGAAGGATTATTGAGAAACCGGATGAGATGGGCAGGCCCCTTGGCAAGGATGGATGCCGGAAAAATAGCGAAGAGAGCAGAGGCGGAACAACATAAAGGACACAGAAAAAGGGGAAGGCCATAGCTGAGATGGGAGGACTGCGTGAGGATGGACATGGGAAGATCGGGGGCGGACGAAAGATGAAGAGAGGGAGCGATGGACAGAAAACGGTGGACGGAAAAACAGAGAGAGTGGTTCAGCTTTACTGTATCTGACCCTCACCCGTGTTCAGCAAGGAACAAGGAGGAGACACAGAGAGTGGTTCAGCTTTACTGTACCTGACCCTCACCCCTGTACAACAGGGAACAAGGAGGAGACACAGAGAGTGGTTCAGCTTTACTGTATCTGACCCTCACCCCTGTACAACAGGGAACAAGGAGGAGACACAGAGAGTGGT
>CM034541.1:52995703-53022778 GCA_020002185.1 Paraescarpia echinospica
TGTGGCATCCGTAGTCTCGTGACATATCTCGGTCATAGTCTCGTCTCTTGTCTCGTCGGTACTCTCGTGTGACGTGTCATCCGTAGTCTCGTGTGATGTGTCATCCGTAGTCTCGTGTGATGTGTCATCCGTAGTCTCGTGCCATATCTCGGTCATAGTCTCGTCTCTTGTCTCGGCGGTACTCTCGTGTGATGTGTCATCCGTAGTCTCGTGTGATGTGTCATCCGTAGTCTCGTGCCATATCTCGAAGGAATTGATGCAATAACACGTCTATTTTCCTGCAAAAGGAAGGAATTGATGCAATAACGTCTATTTTCCTGAAAAAGGAAGGAATTGATGCAATAACACGTCTATTTTCCTGAAAAAGGAAGGAATTGATGCAATAACACGTCTATTTTCCTGAAAAAGGAAGGAATTGATGCAATAACACGTCTATTTTCCTGAAAAATGAAGGAATTGATGCAATAACACGTCTATTTTCCTGAAAAAGGAAGGAATTGATGCAATAACACGTCTATTTTCCTGCAAAAGGAAGGAATTGATGCAATAACACCGCCATTTTTCCCGGAAAGGAAGGAATTTCCAGATGCAATAACACATCTATTTTCCTGAAAAGGAAGGAATTCGAGGACGCGATAACACGTCTAATTTCCTGAAAAAGAAGGGCCAACATCGCCTATTCTGAAAAAGCAAAGGAATTGATGCAATAATACCGCCTATTTTCCTGAAAAAGGGAAGGAATTGATGCAATAACACGTCTATTTTCCCTGAAAAAAGGAAGCGAAATTGATGCAATAACACGCCCATTTTCCTGAAAAGTGCGAAATTCATAATAAATACCTATTTTTCCTGCAAAGTGGAGGCGGAATCGATGCAATAACACGCCTATTCTGAAAAGGGTGCTGAATTGATGCAATAACACATCTATTTTCCTGAAAAAGGAAGGAATTGACGCGATAACACGTCTATTTTCCTGAAAAAAGAAGGAATTGATGCAATAACACGTCTATTTTCCTGAAAAAGGAAGGAATTGATGCAATAACACATCTATTTTCCTGAAAAAGGAAGGAATTGACGCGATAACACGTCAGATTTTGTGTCTTTTCCTGAAAAAAGAAGGATTTGACGCGATAACACGTTAAGATTAGTGTTTCGTTTGTACAAATAGTTGATCTAAGTCCAATTCGTGACACGTGTTGGTCAAAGCATAGTGTGTCGTTTGCACAACTAGTTGGTCTGAGTTCAATGTTCGATTCGTTCAGCGTGTTGGTCAAAGCATAGTGTTTCGTTTGTGTGACTAGTTGATCTGAGTTCAATTTGTGACATGTGTTGGTCAAAGAATAGTGTTTCGTTTGTCCGACTAGTTGGTCTGAGTTCAATTCGTGCAGTGTAATCGGTTAAGTTTCTGTTTCGTTTGCGCAACTAGTTGATCTGAGTTCGATTCGTGTCGTGTGTTGGTCAAAGCATAGTGTTTCGTTTGCACCACTAGTTGGTCTGAGTTCAATTTGTGCAGCGTAATCGGTTAAGTTTCTGTTTCGTTTACGCAACTAGTTGGTCTGAGTCCGATTCGTACCGTGTGTTGATCAAAGCATAGTGTTTCGTTTGCACCACTAGTTGGTCTGAGTACATTAATATCTCTGTACTGAACTACACAGACATGAGTGGTTAACATATCTGTACTGAACTACACAGACATAAGTGGCTATCATCTCTACTGAACTACACAGACATAAGTGGCTATCATCTCTACTGAACTACACAGACATACTTGTGAAGTGTAAGACTATTAGTAAGGTTCCCAACATATGCTTTGCATTACACTATGAAAAAGACATAAGATGAGGTTTGCACAGTTTATTCGTGAACAACACAAACGTATTTACATGTCACGCTCCATAACTGCAAGAACCATATGTTTCATAGTGTTTCGCCACTGTTTCGAAACGGATTCTTGCAACCAAGTATTGATATTACACAACTGTTCGACTGTCACGTCGGATAGTTTCACACCTGCGTCTAACAAAATCACTCAAACAGTCTTTCACCATCTAATTGGTCTGAGTTCATGGACGTGATGTGTGATTTGAGGATGACGTTAGGCATAGTACTATCGTGGTACAACTGTGATGGTGGTCGGTTGACAGATGGTGATGCTGAAGATGACAGTGACCGTCGACGTTTTCGTGACGCAGACGTAGTTGAAACACTGTCAGCAGCAGCGATGCACTCCTTTTCTTGTCGCTGAAACAGTAACGAGATGAGCTTAGTAATGAATGTTCAACTGATATATATATATATATATAAGAAAAAATATAATATTATGGTCTTTTGAAAATGTTCTAACAAAATAGCACGAATACCATTTGAACACTATGAAAAATTGAAGCTTACTGTTATCTCTTCAAGTTGTTCTTCAAGCTGTTCTTCAAGTTGTTCTTTACGTCGCCGCTGTTTATCTTGCTTCCTTTGACCCTTGTCGGACGTTATCACTAGTCATGTTGTTCATCTTCCAAAATGTAAGATATAATGACCACAACAAACAGACGCAGGTCTTTTATAACAGTTCGACAGAACATAAAGGTCACGTGGTCGTGCCGAACGAACATTTGTCCACTAGGGGATGATGTTTGTAGTTCGTGATGTATCCGTCAGGGGGCTCTATTGCACGCAAGCGTGCAAGAGACACGAATATTTGCAGTACTAGAATATTTAATTTACAACTTGTCCACAATATGACACCACTTGTATAACTAGTACCGACAAATTCCGATAGGGGGCGCTGTTTTAGTTAATCAACTATCCACCAGGGGGAGCTATTTTAATTCACCAAATATCCGTCAGGGGGCGCTTTGATTGTTTTGGCGGGAAATAATTTTTTGGCGGGGAATATTTCAGTTTCGAAAAATTCCGCTAGGTGGCGCTATTTTGGTTTTGGCGGGAAATAATTAGTTCACCAACTATCCGCCAGGGGGCGCGATGATATTTTTGGCGGGAAATATTTCAGTTCCGAAAAAACCGCTAGGTGGCGCTTTTAATCGCAGACCGCGCAGAGGCTGCTGGGATACCCTCATTTGCATAATTAGCCACGCCCATAATGCCCAGCTCGCTCGTGATTGGTCAATTCAATACCACGTGACCATCTCATTTGCATAATCCTTAACTTTGTAGCGCTGCGGTGCAAGTGCAAAATCCCTATCTCTTAACATGGCACTTGCACTTGCACCGCTGCGCGGTCCCCGGTACTTAACCTCTATTATTACTTACAGCTATTATGGTATTGGTGTACCATAGATATTAATCATATAGCTTAATCAATAGGGGTCGGTGACTCCTATTAAGACACAATTGTCGCTATCATAGGAGCCACCCTATTTACGTGATAATTTATGTGGTCATTTTACAAGGTGTCTATCTCATGTATGTTTTTTTGGGAGTGCTTGTTTTATGTGAGAATGTAAGTTTGTATGTGTGTTGGTTGCCTGAAACTAGCATCAAATGTATTGTATTTAATGGTTTTGTTGATATGTGTAGCAATTTGATAGAGTGCATAAATCATTATATTTGTGTAACAAGTATATTTTTATATAAAATGAGAAGCCTCGCAAACTGTGAGTATATATTTTGTCTTTGATTATATCGGGGGTGTCATTTATAGCATGTGGTAGGCTGTATTTGAGACATTCCATTGCAAATTCATGCTTAGTTCTAAAAGTATGTATATAATTTGTTTCACGAGTATTATAATTACTTGGGATAATTTGCCAGTTAAGTAAATAAGGAGGTAACATTTTATGGATGTATTTAAAGTAAAATTTTAATTCATGTAACTTTAATATGTCTTCTACTTTTAGTAGTTAAAGTTTTTTTTAAAGTGGTTCCGTGTATGAGTTGTATTTATTTAAGGTTATTATTCGCACGGCTTTTTTTATAATTTTTGTAATTCTATTTATTTGGTATCCCCAAACCATGATACAATAATTGATATGAGATAATATTAATGTGTTATATAACAACACTTTTATATATAAAGTTAATACATATTTTAATCTGTTTATTATGCCAATTGTTTTGGAGCACTTATTTGAAATTTTCTCAGTGTTTTTTTTTCCAATTTAGGTTAGTATCTAAAGTTAATCCTAGAAAGTTAAATTCATCTACTCTTTCAATATTTATATTATCTATTTTAAGCGTCTGAGAGTCTGCGTGCGTTTATTAGGCAAATTAAAAATCATGTATTTTGATTTGCTTTTATTTAAAGATAATTTATTTATGTTTAGCCATTCATTAACTTTAAAAAGTTCTTCATTTATTAAGAATTCTGTACTTTTGTTGCATGTGTTGTTGTTGTTAAGAAATTTTAAAGAGCTAGATAATGTGTCATCAGCGTACATGACGAAATTAAATAATTGACTAGCTTGTGAGAAATCATTTAAGTAAATGATAAATAATAGTGGTCCAAGGATTAAACCTTGTGGGACGCCGATTGTTATAGGTAAGATGTCTTAATGTATCAAATAAAAGCTTCATATCATTGAAATATGAATATAATTGAATAAAAAATAATTGTTCTAGTACTTTAGAAATTGTAGGAAGAAGGGAAATTGGTCTGTAATTTTCAAATATGAAATGCCATCAAATCCACAGCTGTCTTTTGTGGGAAGATTATTAATAGTTTTCCTAATAGTCTCTTCATCTAAACTCTGAAACGTAAATACAGAATTAACGTTTTTGTTTAAATAATAACTATAGTTTTTGTTACCTTTATATTTAATACCTTGTGCGATGGTCTGACCTATATTTGTAAAATAATTATTAAATTTGTTTGCAATATCCTTTTTATGAGTTATTTTTGTACCATTTTCTATTTAAAAAAATGGTAATCTACGGTTTGTACGATTTTTTGAAATAAATTCATTAATAACGTTCCAGGTATTTTTTATATCATATTTAAATCGATTAAATCTTTGTTCAAAATACACTTGTTTGGCTGCACGAGTATTTTTCTTTAATATCGCATTATAAGTTTTTAGATTAATATTAATAGCTTCATAGCTTGTCGAATTTGGTTGTGTCAATTTCAATTGTTTATAGAGTTTGTCTCGATATTGAATAGATTTTAGCAATCCTTGTGTAATCCACATTGATCTTTTATGTTTATATTTATGAAATTTCACCAGCTTAGTTTGCATATGCTTATTTTTTGCCCGTATAATTTCTTCGTAGATTATATCATAATTTAAATTTGAGTCTGCATTTATATTTTTATTTAGCTTATTGTATATCTCATTTTATTTTATTTCGTGTTTAACTTTATGCATTGCCTCTTCATTTAGTATATTTATTTTAACATATTTAGGTGGAGGTTCAGTCTTTAATGAGACGTTGATGAATATAAAATACGGCTGATGGTCAGAAAATGTTTTGATTAAAATCCCTGCAGTACTCTCCAACATAGATTTATTAAGTGTACAGGATTCGAACCCGGGTTCTCTCGGTTGAGAGTCAGAAGCTCTAGTCACCGCAGCACGGCGCTACATCAGAAGCGACAGCCGCGAAAGCAGCAACAACAGCAGCCGCACCAGCGGCAGCAGCAGCGGCAGCAGCGGCAGCAGCAGCACCAGCGGCGGCCGCAGTTGCAGTAGCGGCACCAGCGGAGTCAGCTAAATGTTGTGCCATCAATGCACAATCTATTCGTGATAAGACAAGTGAATTCACTGAGTTTATAATTGAGAGCAATCTGGACATAATTGTTATATGCGAAACGTGGCTTAAACAAGAAGATGATGTGACCTGTGTTGAAGAAGACAAACTTGGACCCAACAGTGATGACCAACTATCGCCCTATATCAAACTTACGTTTCCTCAGTAAGACATTGGAGCAAGTTGTAGCCAAACAACAAACTTCCTGGCCGACAATAATCTTATGGATGAATACCAGTCAGCCTATCGGGGCACATCACAGTATAGAAACTTCAATAGTAAACGTTCACAATGATCTACTGCAGGCCATGAACTACGGCAAGATTACCCTTCTTCTGTTACTCGACCTATCCGCAGCTTTTGACACTGTTGACCATTCTATACTTTTATCTCGCATGACCAGCTACTTCGGAATATGCGGTGTTGCACTTGACTGGTTCCTGGACATTGTGTAATACTGATCTTATACTATTTATGAATACAATTTATTGTATTTATTATTTATTATATTACTTCTACATCATCATTTATTAAGTATACTAGAAACTGATATAGATTTCTAGAAAGGTTGTCTTAACGAGTTTATATTACATTGATAACAATATTTGTTATTGATTTTATTATGTATAATCTCTGTAACAGACAAATGTCCAAAGCTCAATCAGATTATTATACAAATATGGCCATAAATAAGTCTGATATTACGCCAGCGACCTCGGTGCGGAATCTAGGAGTGATCTTTGCTAGTAACTTCAATTTCCGACAAAGCATATCTCGAACGTGTCGCTGTGTTTTTGATCACATTCGTGATCTTCGCTCTATTCGACGGTATATGTCATTTCCTTTTGCTAAAACTATTGCAACAGCGCTTGTTATCAGCAGACTTGACTATTGCAATTCCCTCCTTTATAATATCGCTAGCAAGGATATCACAAAACTTCAGCGTGCCCAAAATTGTCTAGCAAGATCTCCTCGTTTTTCTCGCTCTGTACCACTTTTGAAGTCTTTGCATTGGCTTCCTGTACAATTTCCTGTAAAATATCGTATAATATCCCTCTTAGTGTTATCTTATGATACTCATTTTATAATTTCTAGAACGTTGCTCTTATCGTATTTAGAATAATAATAATAAGAAGATAACTTCTATTGCGCCTAAATCCTTGGAAACCAAGCTCAGAGGCGCATCAAAACAAAAGGATTGGTCAATCTCAAAATCCATAAGCAGTATGCCAGTTATCAACAGATGGGTCAAGGCGCTAGGGAGCTACGGCGGATAAGCAAGGTTCTAAAGATAAGTTGTTTTAAATGATGACGGAATTTTGTAATATTTTCAACTGATCTAACACTAAGAGGGAGCATATTCCAAAGAGTTGGTGCAGCAACAGAAAAAGCCCTAGTTCCAATATTAGTGTTGACTCTAGGAACAAAAAGTAGGTCAGAACTAGATGCTTTTACAATTCTTAAAATTACTACTTTAAAGTCATCAATGGTCAACTATTGTGCAAGCGCCATGAGCGCCTTTACGGCGGATACCGGTACAATATAAGATTTCGTTATTATTATTATTAAATGAGACAAAAGACTGCGGGGCACAGAACTGTCTGAACAGGACGATCACGAATTTAGGACACGTAACCCAGACAATAACAAGACGAAAAATGAACTTGACGCACCACTAATACTAACCATTGGAACCGGTTCAAATTATGTTCAATGCATGTATATGGAACGTCTAATTAAGTAATTAGCTCGTTCGTTGTAACTGTAAGACATAATCTCAAATGTTTTGGTTAGTGTGCTCCCCCGACTGCAACCATGCCATTCCCGGCGCGGCAGTGCCACTGGCCAGCGCCAGAGGCTACGCACGATTCGATTGTCGTTAGGTAATATACATAGAGTGGCACAGAGTGAGAGAAGACTTGGGTCGCATATTTAACTCGCGAAGCCAAAAACGGAGGCAAGTCAATGTGCTTGTGTATCGGTTTAGGAGTCATAAGCACAGCATTTCTGGAATCGGTCAGAAAAAACTGCCGAACGTAGCTCCACTCAATGCTTTTCCCATCTCTTTTGAAGCCTGTTTTCTTGAGGTTGTTCCACATATTTTTAGCAGATGAGGTGGGTCGTACGTGTCATAGATCTTGTTCTCGTTTTGGAGGAAGAAAGATTCATAGAAGTGCCTCAAGTGTATTTCGATTATTCGACCCCTGGTAACATATGAAGAATTATGATTATTATATATGTACAAACAATTGTCGTACATAACATGTGTGGTCCATTAATCTGTAATCTGGATATACCTGGCTGTGCACAAGATGTTGGCTATTGTATATACTATATGTGCTTAATAAGCTGGCCCGAAACACCCATTCAGCCCGTGTCAGTTACGCGACATCTTAATGGCCAGCAGCGGGCGCGGGAAAAATTTGTGGGCAGGAGACGATGCAGTGTTTCTCGTCACTTCGATTCGCCTCGCCATCGTGACAACTTCAGATTTTACTCCGAAATTTTGAATCCCACCCACCCACCCGTTGTATCGGTTGTACATGTACCGTGTTTTAGTTACTTCCATATTAGCATACATAATACGGATGTTACATGAATACTGTATGATGGGGGGTTCTTACCCCCCACTTTTGTATATATCAAACTGGAATTACTGTAGCTAGTACTATAGAAAAGTGGGCAGTCTGCACACCGGGTATCTTTTTCCCTTGTGTTTTATATACTGTGAACAAATGACAGTCGGTATGCTGTAATTTCATATAACAGCAATGAAGGTTTTTTTTGGTAAATGACTGGCAACATTGAAGAATTATGATTATCATATATGTACATAACATGTGTGGTCCATCAATATGTAATCTGGATGTACCTGGCTGTGCACAAGATGGTGACTATTGTATATACTATATGTGCACAGTGGCAATCCCTGTGTTAATAAATTGGATTGCCCATTACCAACCTACGCAATAGTTGGTGTAAATTCAGTACAAACAGAGAAAGGGTTGCATGGACATGTTCATAACACAGATACACCGGGAATAGGGGGGGGGGGGGTGTACCGAGTGGAGTAGTACACGAAATGACCACCTTGATGTTCAAATCAGTGCTGGTCAAACTGTCGACACACATTTCTAGACGTGATTTCAGTGTGTCACCACGGAATGGTCAGCTGGATGAAAAATATCGTCTGCTCGCAATGGCTGGCCGGCATTGCGAGCAGACGTTGTCGGATACATTAATACATCTGAAACAATGAAACAACGAACATTTTATTGACTTCGCAAACAATATGTTTACAGTATCCATTTTATGATGTTCACGCTCGTACCATCAGTCCATCTCTGGCGTAATCGACCTACTACAGAAAATGACGTTAGAACAGCTGGGGCCTGTGCCTGGGTTATATGCCAACAAAGCCAGTAGTCCTACTACGGGCCAACGCACGCTCTGATACCGCGTCATGCGCTGCATTATAACGGCTTATTAATGTGGCTAGTGTAAATAAATCAGATTCGTCAGCCACGCCCACAATCTATATATATATATATATATATATATATATATACACACACACATATATATATATACACACATACTTTAAAGAAACGGGTGACGAGGTGCCAATGTGTTAATATAAACGCGCTCTTATTTGTGGATATATCAACGCGTCATTTAGTCTAATTAAACTCGTCACTATAGCCACGCAAAAATAATGATATCAATGCGTTAAGATGACGAAGCTCTGTTTGTTCGATAGATCGATGGGTTGGTATAAACGCGTTAAGATGACGAAGCTCTTGTTTGATAGATCGAGGGGTTGGTATAAACGCGTTAAGATGACGAAGCTCTGGTTGTTCGATAGATCGAGGGGTTGGTATAAACGCGTTAAGATGACGAAGCTCTGGTTGTTCGATAGATCGAGGGGTTGGTATAAACGCGCTCTCGTTGTTTTATGTCAACGCGTTAAGATGACGAAGCTCTGGTTGTTCGATAGATCGAGGGGTTGGTATAAACGCGCTCTCGTTGTTTTATGTCAACGCGTTAAGATGACGAAGCTCTGGTTGTTCGATAGATCGAGGGGTTGGTATAAACGCGCTCTCGTTGTTTTATGTCAACGCCTCACGATACATGCGTTTACGGCCCAAGAGAACTATTATTTATGCAACGACGCCAAAAATGTTTGACCCCAGGGAGTGAAGAGACCACACCCCGACGTCATACAAATGCGTTGCTACCTGCTGTGGGATGGTGGATTGCCGCCGAAACCACCCTTTGAAGTGGGTAATAAAGTAAACAAATCTTCAACAGCACCCTCCCTTGAGGCCCACAAAATGTTGTATCTAGCACCCCCTTTATCTTAAAATATTTGGGTCTCAGCGCCCCCCCCCCCATTAGCTACCCATTTCCGACGCCAGTGATATGTAGTCACGTATAAACCAATTAGTGTACAGAATGCTCACACCTACACTGAACGAGAATTGTGTAGCTACTAAGCTTTTTGCGGTGTGTTCGGTGGCGCCATCTGCCAGACAACGAAATTCGATTCTGGGCTCGCGGTGTAATATCGGCCACCTATAAGAGCTTGTCTTTGCCCGAAGTAGGGCCGCTGGATTTGTTGACATATAACACAACTATATACTTTTGAGCACTATTCTCTAGCGTCATTGGTATTATAAACAGATCGCTTGATAAGTTGTTTTGAGAGAAACAGCACTAAATCAAATGGCACAAAAAGATGTCATCTGCGATGCAAAAGCACACCGTAACAACGGGTTTCACAAATATATTTTGTCACCAACAAATATTAAATATGTAATGTTTACTTCCCAGTCATCGATTCATCTTACTAGCTATGTATGTAACGCGAAATCCAAAAATAGTGTGCCGCTTTCGAATGAAACTATATTATCTAACATAGGGCCGACGAGATCCCGAATAGGAACGTGTTATTTTATCGGTTTGTGAGTGTCGCCTAACTCGTACGGTGCCAATTGCATTCTTGCATTTCATTTCTACTACCTTAGGTGCGAGAATCCAGAAATCGTATCATGCATATGTCAACCATGAAAATAACAGCAACGGATCTGTCCGAGTTCATCACGACGATTGTTGACTTGCTTCAAGATAGCCGCCATCTTGTGAACGACACTGCTGCTAAACAGGGTGCATTGCAGGTCCATCAGGTAACATTTGTTTGGTATATTGAAAGTACATATTTATTTGGTTTCGTGAGTTGCATAGCATAAAAGCAAGTGTATTTTGCACTTTGCACATTCTGTGGCTCAGAGTAATACATGGGATATATCTTGGTGAAACACTAGTATGTTTACGTGTGCTGATACATACGACATATATCGTTGTCTACTACTAAAACAATACCAACTGCACTGATTATTAGCCGCCTTAAGTATTGCAACCCAATGCTAAAGAAGGTTACTGAAATAAACGTAGCTAAAATCCAGCATACATGTGCAAAATTGTCGTGCACGTGTCGTACTCAAGGCGCCTCGTTTGTTACTGTAATGTTCATTGTAATTATTATAACAGCATAACCATACCGTGAGGTGCTGTCGTCTGGCGGACAAAATCACGTAGTAACGCGTTGGATCTGGTCAGTGTAATCGGTGTATTATGCGGTAGTGAATAAAGATGGTGTCCGTTCAAGCCATGTGCTCGACTCTGGCAATTCGTTCTAAACACGACTAAACATGACAATCACCACCACTGCCCCTATTTAAACAGACCCTCTGGTTTCGTATTACATTGCGAATGAAACTTATAGTTTCCACTTTTGCTTTCCGAGCTCTTTCTGAACAGCGGCCCCATATTTGACTAATCCCCTGGTCTTTCCAATATGGGCAGGCAGCTCAAATAATCGACCTCCCGTCAACAGGAACGAACTCCACAACACATTAACGTCAACTGAAAATACAGCCATATTCCCCTAAAGAATTGAAGACATATTTATTCAAAATTGCTTCTCCACCCAAATCGTCGGCGTTACCTGGCTTTTAATAATGACTGCTCGTTCCACTTTATCGTTTTCTTAACGAATCTAACATGTTGCACTTTTGAGCGCGGGTTCCCGACTATTTAAGCGCTTCAGAATGTCATCATTATTATTATTAAATACATCATTTCGTAATTAATGCCATTCTCGCAAGGCTAATTACGTGCATTTTGTAGTTTGACCAATCAGTGCCTATTGTTCGTGGATACAACAAAGGTTTTGTCTAGATCCAGAATACTCCAATCGACGTGAGAGATGCAACTTTCATTCGAGATGAACGCACGGCGTGGCAGCAGGCTCTTTCCGCTGCGGACATCCAGCACAGACAGGTAGTTCTCAAAGTCACCATGACGATCAAGTTACAAACTACATACAACGAGAAATAGCGGCAGGTTAGCAGCACAGTGTGAAATAAACTTTTGCAATTGTCAGGTCTAAACATAATGTCATGTAAAATTGTCTTGCAGGAACGTGTGTTTAAGTTGTAATATAACTGAATGTTGCCAAATATAGTCAGCTCACTGGGTTTAATATTGTAATTATTTACAATGGTGAGCATTTCCCCTCTGGGGCGAAACGCCCTCCCATCCTATCTACCTATAAGATCTGAAAATAGGAATTTCGAGGTAGACAGGTGAAGCTGCAGATCATCAAGTCTCTCTAGTTATAACAAGGGTGCAAAACACACATTACCATTTTACTAGCAGAATTACACACTTAAAGGTTCTCATCAATTGGGGACTGTATGCAGTAGCCACGATAAACTAAGAAAAATGATGCGAATGTGTCGAACATGGAAATAGTATTGTAGTAGTTGTGTAAATGTTTCGGTCGCATGCAAAATATAACAACAATATAAACGTATTTATTAATATAAATAAATTGTAATATTTCAAACGTCCACCTCACGGCGTTTTGCCACGTAGGTGGGCATAATACCCCACGATAAGATTTCCGCTCAAATAACTAAATATATTTTCAAAAACAAGAACGGTAAAAATGTCAACACAAGGAACGTTCCTAAGAAACCGAACTAGATTATCCATAACACGCAGACGATAATACTTCTAATATTTTCTCTGCATATCCCGATAACTAGGCGTTATGCCCCGACTTATTCTACCGCGAAAACTGAACGGTAAAACTACACAAAATCTGATATATTATCCACATTAAGCATGGGAACTATTCCAACACTCCCCCTCTCGAACCGAGATTAATTTTCAACGCTTCCTCGAATCGAGAAAATGTCCCAATAAAAATAATCAACCACGCTACGGGTCTGGGTCGTATCGTGAAAAATCTGAAACTCCGTAACAAATGTTAACGTTACCGCTAAAAATCTCCAAGAGGTAGACTACCCTCTCGAATCGCGGTACATATCTAGCACTACATTGTCGAACCGCAAAAAAAATACAATGCTACACACCGTCGAATTGCGAAAAAAAATCGCCGAAATCCGCAACCAAAAAACAAAACAATCACACCAAGGGCCTGAAACGCATGTTATAATTTATCTTTCCCAACGACATAATACTATAGCGAATGAAACTGAAACTAAATTAGTTCACAACTGACACCAGGTGACAGCACAATAGTTTGAATTGAATTGAACGTTTTAACCTCAGTTATATAACATTTCATTAATCTAGTTTAAGAGAATGTTTTTAGATTCCCGCTGGAATCGTGATGCCTGTTCTGTTTGACTGCTGTCATGTTACAAATAACAAATGTGACTTTCCCGCTTTAGATCAGCAATTAACGCACCTAAGAATGAAGGTATTTGTGGTTACAACACATGTGTGGGTTTTATGAGAACAAACGTCTAAAAATACCCAAAAAATGTAAGTGTTAAAAATAGTTCAGCAATTATACAAAAATCAACTTTATATACTATGAAATGCCCAAGTACACAGAAAAAAACAGTATTACAGATTACCTATCAGTGAAGAATCGAATTATTGTTTCAAAGAAAGAGTGTTGGCTGGCTCCAATAGAAATGTGTGCCCAACAACCCGTGTAACCAGCCTAAGTGTAGACCCTACATTAAAATTTTTAGTACTGTTGTCTTTAAATTCCCGTCAAAACTGAAACGGAATCCTTCCATTCGCTACATGTTATCTTAGATTTTACACGCCTCCTGTTCGACTAGCTATTAAACATGTCAAACGTTTTATGTGAAGCCACGAAATTAATGTAATGACAAAAAGTGTCGGTCGCGTCCTGACACCCGATGACCCGAGTTGACGCGGGAATGTCTCCCTTCAGGTTAGCGGTAGAAACAACGTATGTAGACGACAGACGGACACTCGACAGAACGTGTCGAGGCTGGGTTGTTCTGCTGTCGTTTATTCCAAGTTAGATATCTCGCTATGTGGACGTGGTCGCGGCATTGTTTCTAAAATCTGCCTGTTATATATATGGTCGATGATATGTTACGTACTTTATTTAGTGTGTTGGGCACGTTTTGCCTTTCTCAAGGTAAGTCCTGACTCGTGCTGGTAATAATGTATTGGTATTAAATGCAAACTGTCTACGTTCGGAGACCATTAACCAGTAGGGCCCAATAACGGTAGTAACGATGTAGAAAGGTGATTTCTGGACACATCGACGTGCATGTTGACAGTTTGTTTCATGTTCACAGCCTCGACTTGAACAACTTCCACGGGGCGGCCCCAGACAGAGCGTTGACGGAGTGTCTGCTGAAGGTGCCCTGGCTACAGAAGATAAGGTTTGTAGGTTACAGCGATGTGACAATGTCTCTCGAGTGTTCACTGTAGACTAACTACACTAATGTTGTCATTGTTACACAAATACGAACAAATGCAAGTATTAAGGAATGTCTGGACGATGATGTAAATCCTGACAAATGCCGTAACATTTCGATATTATATATTTGTCTGTGTTTACACCCGAGTGTTGTCAGAAGTAAACAAGTGTTTGTTGTTGAACAGTCTACACCAGTCTACACCGACGACGTGTCGACGCTGACGACTGCTCTGGCAGCTGCTTCCGGGCTCAAGACGTTGTGGTCAGTGATATCACATTGCATACACACACACACACACGCACCAACACACACACGCACGAACACACGCATGAACACACGCACACACATACGCACGAACACACGCACGAACACATGCACGAACACATGCAAGAACACATGCACGAACACACCCACCAACACACGCACGCAGGAGCACACACACGAGCACATGCACGAACACATGCACTAACACATGCACCGACACATGCAAGAACACATGCACCAACACATGCAGGAACACACGCACGAACACATGCACGAACACATGCACCAACACATGCAGGAACACACGCACGAACACATGCACGCACAAACACACGCACGAACACATGCACACACGAGCACATGCATAACTCATGCACGAACATATGCACGAACATATGCACGAACACATGCACAAATTCATGCATGCACGAACATATACACGTGCAAACTTATACACGAACACATGCACGCGCTCACACGTGCTCACACGAATACATGCATCCATGAACACCCACACGCACGAACACATAGACGCACGAACATAGCACGCATGAACACCCACGCACGCACGTACACGAACAAGTGTTGGTGTCATGAGACGCTAGTGCCGTGAGAGTGACACTTGTCGCCGACGCTGTACGAGACGATCTGTTGTCGGCAGGTTGTCGTCCAACTACGCGGATGACGTCGACGCTGTCGCTGTTGTCTCAGTCGTCCTCGAGTCACTCCCCAAACTGACCTGGCTTGAGTAAGTGACACGTCGACTTACTGATTGTCTCAGGTCAAAGTTCACCTATACCTGGCGACATCGACCACTTTATCAAGTTTCTGCTGTTAAAATTAATGTCGCTGCTAAAAAACGTGTCACTTTTGATCACGTCGCATTTATCTCCTTCTACACTCCTTTCTGAAATACATGTCAGTGTGGCACGACTACTCGCACAAAGCAAAACATTATTAGTAGTATTAGTTATATTATCATCTCCAACACATTTTATTATCACCAATAATTGTACTGATGATTGTTTCACAAATAAATGTTATTCTAAATATTGTTTTAAAGATAAAGATTACTAATTTATAATCTGTTGAGACAAACATTTTACAAGTGACTTTCCCCTGCGGCAATAAAGACGAGTGGCGACTGGGAGAAGATGAAAGACGTCAACTGAGGCTGGGTGCAAGAGACGGGGTGACGCTCTCACAGTGTAACAATGTTTATGTGTGTTTCTCTTGTTACAGTCTAATCAAGAGACGGGGTGACGCCCTCACAGTGTAACAACGTTGATGTGTGTTTCTCTTGTTACAGTCTAATCAAGAGACGGGGTGACGCCCTCACAGTGTAACAATGTTGATGTGTGTTTATCTTGTTACAGTCTAATCAAGAGACGGGGTGACGCCCTCACAGTGTAACAATGTTTATGTGTGTTTCTCTTGTTACAGTTTAATCAAGAGACGGGGTGACGCTCTCACTGTGTAACAATGTTTATGTGTGTTTCTCTTGTTACAGTCTAAACAAGAGACGGGGTGACGCTCTCACAGTGTAACAATGTTGATGTGTGTTTCCCTTGTTACAGTCTAAACAAGAGATGGGGTGATGCTCTCACAGTGTAACAATGTTTATGTGTGTTTCTCTTGTTACAGTCTAATCAAGAGACGGGGTGACGCTCTCACAGTGTAACAATGTTTATGTGTGTTTCTCTTGTTACAGTCTAATCAAGAGACGGGGTGACGCTCTCACAGTGTAACAATGTTTATGTGTGTTTCTCTTGTTACAGTTTAATCAAGAGACGGGGTGACGCTCTCACAGTGTAACAATGTTGATGTGTGTTTCTCTTGTTACAGTCTAATCAAGAGACGGGGTGACGCTCTCACAGTGTAACAATGTTGATGTGTGTTTCTCTTGTTACAGTCTAAACAAGAGACGGGGTGACGCTCTCACAGTGTAACAATGTTTATGTGTGTTTCTCTTGTTACAGTCTAATCAAGAGACGGGGTGACGCTCTCACAGTGTAACAATGTTTATGTGTGTTTCTCTTGTTACAGTGTAATCAAGAGACGGGGCGACGCTCTCACAGTGTAACAATGTTTATGTGTGTGTCTCTTCTTACAGTCTAATCAAGAGACGGGGTGACGCTCTCACAGTGTAACAATGTTTATGTGTGTTTGTCTTGTTACAGTCTAATCAAGAGACGGGGTGACTCCCTCACAGTGTAACAATGTTTATGTGTGTTTCTCTTGTTACAGTCTAATCAAGAGACGGGGTGACACCCTCACAGTGTAACAATGTTTATGTGTGTTTCTCTTGTTACAGTCTAATCATTGACGTGATATTAAACCCGAGGACGACTTGTTAATATTGTTTCAATGTTTATGTATATTACTGCTGTATGTTACAGTATATCAGTAATGAGATATTAACACCAGGGTTACGTATCTCGAGTGACTGACTCTGTCGTTGTCGTCTTAAAGGACGAGTCCTTCGTGTCGTTGTAGGATCACTCAACTCCAACGTCGACTTAACTTGTACACTTTATCTCACACAACAGTCACAATAGTTGTAACGTACGTGACGTCACGCCAACAGTTGGCGTCTGTAACGTACAACAGACGACCCACTGCTGCAGTGTCTACCAGTCGGCGTCACTCGACCCCTGACCACTCCAAAACTGACCACGCAAATATGACCCTAACTTGATTTGTAACATGATGACGTCGTGTAAGCCGTGGGTGCCCGCTAGAGTGCGCCACTCGTAGGTTGACGTGTGACGGCGAGAGACGACAGTTGACGTAGACGTGTCTTGTTGTAGACTCGACCTGCAGCACTCACCGGGAGAGTCCCGAGTCGACACACTGGCCTGGTGGCAGGGGTATCTGGCCCGGATCCATGATGTGGCCCGGCGTGTAAAGGCGCGCGAGGGGGACTGGGCCAGGGACCTGACGGAACTACAACGCCTTGAACAACACGCTGAAGACAACATACGTCGTCTGTTGCCGTAGACTCGTCCGACACCGGCCACAGGTAAACAACTACAATCAACGTATGTGACTTTCCTCACAACCGGTCACAAGTCACGCACTTTCTGGCGTGACGTCATCGGTCAGCGGGTAACTACCTTTCAGGGGTTAACTAACACAACATTCCAATTTAAAACATTTCATCTCAGACCGAACTTATACACAACAAAATTATAATGATTTATACACAACAATAATATCGTGATTTAAACACAACAATAATTATAATGATTTATACACAACACTAATTATAATGATTTATACACAATAATAATTAATGATTTATACACAACAATAATTATAATGATTTATACACAATGATAATTATAATGATTTACAAATATATGTTCATGTTTTAATATTCCGTCAGGTTTGAAGTTATTGAGTAACCCCACATTTTAATTAATCATCTCCCCGATTAAATTAATGTGTCGCAGCCAGATGTCACTTCGGCAGGTGTCAATATTAATTAAGTATCAGACGCTACTATAAATAGATCGAGGGGTCGTCTCAAAACATCGAGTACAGATTCTCAATATACTTCAGTGGCTTGGCGGATCAATTTCACTGTTAGATGATTAAGGTTTGTTGTGTTACGTAAACAATTAACCAATTGTTATGTAACCAAGTGAATTGATTAATTAGTTAATTCACGCATTACAGTAAGGTGATGTTTATTAATGTAATTTATGTGTATACCGATAGTTTGAACGACCATTGTTTTGTTTACGTTATGACACTGTCTCTGTCTTGCATTTGTGCAATTATTTACAAACGATGCATATCGGTAGAGTTGTCTTTGATGGACAGTTTTAAATGCCGCGTATTTTCTTTCTTTGGCGTATTTTGCTATGTTCACATTTATGCCTGAGTTTGTGCTTTCAAGTACCAATGACGCGGTGTAAAGTCTTGTCTTTAGAATGCGTTGTGTGTCTGTTTTCAGATATATGACCTTCATGCGGCGGACGACACGTCACCACCAGCCCGGAACTGTTACAGTGAATTGGCTATGGTTGCGGCCATACATGACCTCGGTGTTCCCTGCACTGTTCGGACCGTGGTCAGCCACATTGTGGGCGTCAACTCTGAAGAAAGCCCAATCACAACACTGGACCCGTATATTCTAAGCAAAATTCGTTAATCCGGACACATACATTGAGTAACACATTTTTATTTCTCATTAACGAGGTTCCACTCTGTGTCACGATCCAGTGAATAGTGTACTGTGTCACATGTTTTAATTTGTACATTTGATATTATTGTTGTATATTAGCGATTGGCATTGATGCTTATGTGTAATTAAGTGGCATTTCCTGATAAGGTTATTGTGGCCATTCGTGTGTGACATGTTCTTTATGACGTAGTGTGACATGTACTTTAGGACGTAGTGTGACATGTACTTTAGGACGTAGTGTGACATGTACTTTAGGACGTAGTATGACATGCTTTAGGACGTAGTGTGACATGTACTTTAGGACGTAGTATACGTAGGACCAATATATGTCAGCGCTGGTTGTACGCATGAAATTGTGTGTACAATATGGTAATATACCAGTGTGTATGCTGTACTCTAACGACGCAATCAACTATTCGCTCATCAATGTTCAATAGAACCACAATCGAACGAAACTGGGATCGAATCCTGTGCTGCTGTGTTGATCATTGGGCAAACTCGTTCATTCTGCGTTGTTCATGTTCGTTCAGCTTTATGAATGAGTACCTGGCTATATACAGTGGTGGACATTTGAGTAGGAATACTAATCGCGAACAAATTGCAATGTGGCTGAATGCTTCCCAGAGAAGTCGAGATGGTGTTCGATTGGACAGGTCTGTCAGGAGTAAAGTGTAAAGTGTTTTGACCAGTGTTAGGGACGGGGCATTGTTCTATATATAACTTATTTTGTTACAAAGTGGACGCCATTCAGGGACGGCCGTTTCAAAGAAGTGACCACTTTGAGGGATTCAACTGCATAATTATATGTGACCGTCCAGATATCCATCATGCTGTAAATAAATTTCTGAATTTAAAATGTTTCGTCTCATCAGTCTTTGTTTTGATTGTTTTGATTAAGATTCCTATGAAATTAATTTAGACCATTGAAAAATATGTTAACTTCTATTATAGTTGGTAATAAAATATATAATGCGAGAATACTTTAAATAGTAGACTTTTTATTAGACTACAATCTACATGCGCTTAATGAAAAAAATTGCGCTTAGTTGCTGAAACTGTCGGTTCAATTGACTTTATTAATGGCTATATATCGATACCGATGATATGTCAGATTACGGGGAATCAGGTTACGGGGGATTTATGTACTAAATAAGCAAACTATTCTTTATGCTTGTTCATCGCATGATAATGGCTATTGGTGTGTCATAGTTTTGTTAATTATATTAGGGGTAGATAAATTATAGTAAGGTGATATTACTGCTTGGACAAAGCTGGTCGCCGTGCGCTTACAATGATCCATTTTGCCTTCCTGGTAATGCTTCTCTCACGAATTATTGATTTCACAAAATGAAGTCATGAAATATATCAGTCTTTATAGGTGTGATTCTTTATAGATGTGATTGTATGAATCTATGAGACGTTATGGTGCCAAAGAAAGGCATATCGATATCGATACGTACTTCTAAATTTGGCAATGCGATGTGTGATTACGCGTTACGCAATGGGATGCGTGCTGTGATGTACGACGAGACGCTGTATATGAGACACAATGCGAGGTGCTATATATGCGCGATGACCCTTCTTGGCTGTAGGATCACCCATACCGTCGCGCTTTGCATCGTTCATCGTCCATCGCATCACAACACCGCGTTGCGGAATTCAGAACGATACAGGATGGCTATTCTCGGCCATCACAGGAAGGGGGTATTGTTCGTATGTCGGGTTTCCGGTGCCAGCCTCGGTGCGATTACGTCGTTCTCGTACGTCGAGTTCCGGTCGCAGAGGCGTCGTGACGACAATCCGTTGAGTGTAAGACCATAAATCATAGAGATTTGGAGCAACGTTCGTTAATCTACTGTAGGCAGATCGAGATCGGAGATATTGTACTAATTAATCCGTTATAACAATAACGCTTTTTAGCACCCTTCGTTTAAATTAAACGCGAGGTTCAGTTATGGACAACACCGTCTACTTCATTGTACAGCCATATATTGTGTACGGCTACTTTTTGTTACATAAGCATCCACGATCACAAACTTGTATCAATACATTTTCCTTTAGATTTCAATGCAATATTATATGTACACACATGTTCTAATAAGGTGAACAAAGATATTTATATATTATATATCGTCTACATCGACTATTTTACGTGACATTACACATATATAAGAGAACCATCAACGCCAGTATACAAAAGGTCAGTTCGGCGATAATATTCGGAAAAATGATGACTAATTGAATATGAGACGTCATAAAACCATGACATTCTAACCATTATTTACACAGGCTAATCAGTTAATAAAACATTGTCGAGAGCTGGAAATTACTAGTAAAAGTTCTAGGTTGTGAGCGACAACTAGTGGCGCCATCTCACGGAGGCTGGTTACTCACAGCTAGGCCGCGTCTAGAGTTCGCGCCCACCGCGACATCGCTTTTAGTCCCAAAAATCGATTTTGTTACGATGTTCTGACGTCGCGACGCGCGCTACTCCAGTGCGTCTCCAAAATTAAACTCCCTAGTTGGTTTTACATTTGATGGTAATTCTTTTTAATGGTATCTTTGGTAGTTTGAGCACTTCAGTTCACACTCGGGCATGGCAAGTTGAGATTTTACCGAAACCAAGATGTTCCTAATGACAGGAATGGCGACATTTGTAACAATTCAACTTCCGGCGGCGAACCGCGGCGGATCGCGACGTCGCAGGGCGAACTCTGAATAGTAGCCATCTCACTGACGCTGGTTACTCGCACCTAACTCCGTGATCCGGACGCACAAACGCCGACACGATATGGCGACACCTGCTTATAATGGCGACGTTCAAGTTGACATTTCAGCGACTGTGCGGTTCACATATTCCGTTTCAGCTGTACATGCTAACACAGCAAGAGTTTGGAAGATACTATCGAATTGTTATGCTGTTGATAAATTAAGTGAGTTTCATTTAATTCAGTTTTAGTAAAATTGTTCTTCTAATCGGTAAACAGGTCCGATTGACCGATACCTCACATTATCGCCCATTCACCTATTTAATCGTGATCACCGTCATTTCTGGGTAAACTTGTATTTAAATGGCCCAGAGTACGTTCATCCTTCTGAAACTATAAGCCGCCTATCCTTCAACACAGGGGAGTACCTACATGGCGGATGCTACTAATAATTTAGGTCAGAGTAAAAAACATTCCTATTTCTGTATCTGAAGACCCAACATGTACAAGCAGAGAACATAGTCAGAACTGAAAGAAAGACTACAAATATCCGGACTGGCTTTGGGAGCTGCGCACGGAGCAGGGCAGTATCAGTTTGGGGGACCTGAAGCCTGACACATACATATTGACAGCAAGACACATATTAGTTGTGTGAAATGTGCTAACTTATTATTACGGCTGCAAATAACATATTACCCAACACAGATACCCCCACACATATTACTGTTAAAAGCTGTTTTCGCAATTCAGATTTCCCCAACTCATTTTATTACCTTTCTGCTAAAGAACAAACCTAGTGTATGTACACTGTGATGTTCCAGTTAGTTTTTGCACATTTATTATGTAGTAGAACAAAACCTGGCCTGTGTGCACTGTAATGTTCCAGTTCAATTGTGCACATTTATAGTGTAGCAGAACAAAACCTATCCTGTGTACACTGTGATGTTCCAGTTCGTTTGTGCACATTTATTGTGTAGCAGAACAAAACCTATCCTGTGTACACTGTGACGATAATAATAATAATATCGGAATTTATATAACGCCCAAATCCACTTAAGATAAAATGCTCTCAGGCGCTTTATATAAAACTGCATCAATTAACTAAAACTATAAAATATGTGTTATTTATTTAAAAAAATAGCGTACAAGAACTGCTTTAAACATAAAATTACACTTACAATACAAACATAAATAAAACATTACGAATAAATCATTAGCATATATATCAATGCCATTAAAACGAGAGCGATTTCAATCACGTCAGTCGTACGCCAGTTTAAAGATATGTGTTTTGGGCGTCTCTTGAAAGAGCTAAGAGTGTTCGGTTGTTTAATGTTCTCAGGTAAGTCGTTCTACAGTATGGCCACGTGTCGGCTGAAAGAACGTTCACCATAAGTTCAACTCCGTAGCACAGGTACGACGAGAAGGGACGTCTCCGTTGATGTTAAGGTACGCGTTAGTTGATGTTTCTCCACAATGTCGCTCATGTATGCCGGTGCCAATCCGTTGAGCACTTTATACGTACAGGTGTTGACCTTAAAGCGGAGCCGGTATTTCACTGGCAGCCAATATAGTTCACGTAGCGTTAAGAACGGTATTAGCCGCTACATGAAACCGCCCCCAGGGGTCGGTTTTATAAAGCGGCTAAGAACGTTCTTAACGCTAAGATGAGTGTCTTAGTAAACGACGTGATTTTTTAAATATAAACGAACATAGGAGTTTACGCAAACACATAACGCCTCAAACCGCGATCTAATGAACACCTTTAGCTACCTACGCCTGCGCACAATTCTACTGCAGTCAACCAACAGTGAGATCCCCAGCGATGTCCAGTTCGTTGCTATGCTCGGTTAGCAGCGCAGTCAAAGCGGGTTCCGACGAGATTCCATTATAAATCGACCACGAAAAGAAATGATTTCTTATCTCCGCATGTGTGTGTGTGTGTGTGTGTGTGTGTGTGTGTGTGTGTGTGTGTGTGTGTGCGCGCGCGCGCGAGCCTGCGTGTGTGTAAGACAAACTCTCATTACAACAATAACAATTTTTTAGCCATTCTTTTTTCATGAGGCAACTCGCACAACTATTTGCGCGCGTGTGTTGAGGAGAATTGCTTGAAGCGGGAATATAACGTATATAAGGTAAAAGGTAACTTCCTATACAGTGCAGTGTGCAGTCCTCATGACTGCTCAATGCGCTTTACGCTTTACTCCCTGGCAGACCTGTTCAAGCAAAAAACACCTTGCCTTCTATGAGTAGCACCCAGCCATGTTGCAGTTAATAACCGAAGACTATTCGTATACAAACATCTACCACAGTTTATAGCCAGGTACGTATTAATAGAACCGAGTGAACTGGAGCAACGAAGCTGACCAAAGTTCGACACGACAGCACAGTAGTCGAACTCGGGTTCTCTCGTTCAAGAGTACGAAGTTCTAGTCACTGCACCACGGCGCTCCAAATAACTCTATATATGACACACGTCCTCACGCACTTACACCGGCTTCCATATTCACGCCGCATAGGATAACGATCCTGTCCCACACATTCCGTGCCAACCACCGCCTGATAGAACGTAAGTTCCTGCTCCACACATTCCGTGCCAAATACCGCCGCATAGATTGCAATACCCTGTGCCACACATTATGTCCTAACCACCGCCTGATAGAACGTAAGTTCCTACTCCACACATTCCGTGCCAAACACCGCCTCATAGAGTGCAAGATCCGTACCTCCCAAGCTAGAAAATGTATAAGATACTACCAGCTCTAATCAGAAACATGCCACCTAGAATTACGGAACAGGTCAATACGCATAGCCTTCACGGTTTCTCTTTATATCTGAAGAAATATATTTTGGATCAATACCAACATAATTGCACGATTGTTTATTGCTATATATGTAGGCAACACAATATTATATAATAAAAAGCCTACATGCTTGTATCTGCATAAATTGAGTCGAAACCACTCATATTGCCTAATGGTATCACCTTTTTACTAATAGGCCGATTTCCATGTGTATTCCCGAACCAGAGCAGCCCTGGTTATGAAGATCTAACCTGCCTCCGTTTATACTAACAGTTTAGTATCTGTGTCGTGTCTTGCTTTCATGATATAAGAAGCAATTGCGACTAACAGCAAACTATATTTTAGTCTAAACCGAGCACGGTATTCTGTTCTCCAATTAAATGTTTTCCTATGAAACGAAATAGCCATTGATAAATCACATGTAGGCTCATCATTATTGTGCTGGATTATGGCGACCTTGTGTATATTCTACCAAATCGCTTCATATTTATGGTGTGCACCACAGTGGGAGAATACGGATATGAATGACATAAAAGTATAATCATTTATATGTTCTATCTATGTTTAATTGACTAATTGCAGTAAATATTCTTTTCCTGGGGGGGCTCTCACGCTAGCGGTTTTGAGCCTTAGTGAGAGTCTCCCGACATAGACTAACTATTGTAAAATTTGTGTTGCATTTTGTGCTTTTGTTTGTTTATTGTAGAATAAATTGTTTCAATTCCAATTCCAATTCCAAAAACTGTTCGAAGAAATTAACTGAATATCCTGGTGAACGATAAAAGCCGATGGAATAGGCTGAAAAAAAGAACCAGAAATGGCAACACACATAGTCTCAACGCTGGAGTATGAAGGAACCGAATGTACATTAATGTTTAAATGCTCCAATAAGAGGAAAGCCACTCCATCACCTTTCCCAACTAACCGCAGTTGGTGAAAGAAAGAACATCCTGGAGGTGTTAGACCAGCAATACATATATGCCGCAGTAACGATTGGTTTCAGCCACGTTTCCGCGACAGCAAGAATTTTTTTTTTAAAGCCAAGTCACCCAAAGATGCTGTCTTGCCACAAATAGACCGAATATTAGTCGTGGCAAAACAGATGTTGTGACTAATAGCTGGTCCAGGTTTGGGACTAACATATCCTGTTAATGAAGCAGCATTCTTAATTTGAACGTTGGCGCAGAATTGTGAACAACCGGTGTACTGGTCTGGAAGGAGGTTCCGGTCTGAGAGTAAGTTCCGGTTCCGTTTAGCGTATTGCGCATGCGATTGTACATGTCAAAGGTTAGCGCCTACTTTCGGCCCGCAGCTGTATGGTCTGGAAGGAGGTTCCGGGCTGAGAGTAAGTTCCGGTTCCGTTTTACGTACACACAATACATGTCAAAGGTTAGCGCCTATTTGTAGCCAGCTTAACACGGTGTTTACCGAAAGAATGTGTGATAGTTTCCGTTAATGATACGGTTACTTTTGTAATTGTTAGTATACATAAAAAACCTCATAATTAGCATAACTTGTAGTTATTTGCAAAGCAAAATGTGTTTATTTTGATGTCATTGTCTCAGAGCGTTGACGTTGTGTATCTTACGACTTCGTCACACAGAGCTGCAGTTTTCACTGCTTTATACGCACAGCGGGTTTTGTGGTAAACACAAATCTCCGCATTTTAAATAACATGACACATACTTATCTCCGTCAGTTTGGCATGTATGAAGCTGAAATTTGTTGTATAATCTAGCAGGCCCATTGGGGGTGGTTCGTAGATTTAGATTTTTATAAATTCGTTGGGGGTAGGGATCTTGGGGGGTAACAATTTATAAATGACACATATCTCTGTTAATTTAACATGTATGAAGCTGACATTTTGTGTGTGATTTAGGGTGTCCGTTGGGGTAGTTTGTACATAGTTTTTTTTTCGAAATTCATCCAGGTGGTGGGGGTCTCGGGGAGGTCACAATTTAAAAATTGCACTTATCTCTGTCATTTTGTCATATGTGGAGTTGAACTTTTGTGTTTGATCTAGCAAGCCCATTGGGATCTAGATATTTAAAAAAAATCAAAATGTGGGGGGTCACAATTTTAAAATGGCACTTATCTGGGCCAGCCATGCCTGTATGGGGCAGACATTTTATGCGATCTAGCGTACCCATTGGGATGGTTCGTAGTTTTATATTTTTCTCTAAATTTGTCCGGGGTGGCGGACTGGGGGTCACAATTAAAAAATAGCACTTATCTCCATAAGTTTTGGAAATATGGGGCTGACATTTTGTGTGCAGTCTAGAAGTCCCATTGAGGCACTTCAAAATTCGTACGGAGGGTGGGGATCTTGGGGTCACCATTTCCAAACAGTTTTTCCCAACGCAACTCCGAGTAACTCAACAATTCTTTAATACATTTATGGAAACGGGTCATGCATTCACGACTTACATAAGTAAACATTTATTATCATGTCAACGTGTATAATTATGTGTGACATAACAGTTCAAGTAGTATTATTAAATGAAATATAAAAAAAAAAATATTTACACAGATCAAAACTAGCCCTTTTTGTATAATACTGTTATGTTTCATCAGACAAGTGATCAAATGCAATTATAAAAAAATAAACCTATTGTTACAAATAA
>CM034541.1:53023778-53053232 GCA_020002185.1 Paraescarpia echinospica
CTGTAGAGATTTCCAATGTATATGCCTGTGGTTAAAATCCCCCATAATAATACTGTCCCGTTTGCTTACTTCCCTTATAGCTTTTTGTATTTTTTCATTCTCTTCTGTGCTTATATTTGGACTTCGATAAACTAACCCAACTGTTAATGTTGAGTTTCCTGTAACTATGTTGCACCAAACAGCTTCTTCGCAATCTGCTTCTCTTTCTAATTTTATTTCATAAGCCTGAATAGATTCTTTATTATATAAAATAACTCCACCTCCCTTTCTTCCTATTCTATCTTTCCTAAACATTACATATCCTGTCAGTCCCAATTCGGCATCTGATATATCGGTGGTGGTCCAAGATTCGGTTATACCTATTATATGAGGGTCAATATCTTCTACCATAATGTTTAGTTAATTTCTTTTGTTTACTATACTCTTTGCGTTTAAACAAACACATTTATATCCAGCTTCAGAAGAGTTTTCCAGACTGTTCTTTGCTGATGTATTTGTGTTGTCTTTATCGATCCCTCCAGTTTCAGGCTCTTCTGTGAGTCCCCCCTGCGAATCTAGTTTAAATAGATGCAACCTGTCCCGCTGTCAACAGATCGCAGCAGGTTCTCTGAGAAAACTGCTGCCCCCTTTCCGCTAAGATGGAGGCCATCTCTCATGTATATATCTTCCCTCCCAACAAAGTATCCCCATAAATCTGTGAATCCCACCCCCTCTTCTTCATACATCTGCACAAATAGTGCATTGATCGACAACCTCTTGCAGTTTCTATACGTTGCCCCCCTTCCTCCCATTACTGCCAAAATTCCTGACAGAATTATCTGTTCAACTCAAGTATTTTTTAGCTTCCTCACTAACTCTCTATACTTCCGTACTATCCCAGTTGTTCCCTCCCTGTCAGCATTATTTGTTCCTACATATACCAGTATAGACCCTCCCTTGCCCCAATACCTTCTCTACCCTGTCAGTTACATCTTCAGTCCTAGCCCCGGTAGACAAATAACAACGTCCTTCCCCTCGCTCAGTGTCTTGTCCGTCTTTCTCACAATGGAGTCGCCCATAAACACCCTCTCTTTCCTCATTGCCCCCTCAACCACTACCTTAGAGTAGTTCCTTCTTCGGTTTGTATCTGTCTGGTTGTTGTCTTTTCCCTCTGTCGTCGTCTCTCCTGTCACATTCTCCTCCGATCCATTCTTTCCTGTCGCTTTTTCTCTTGTCACCTTTCCTCCTGTCAGCGTCCCTTTGATTGAATTCTCTTCTAACACATTTGCTCTCACTTCCTTTCGTCCCTTCATCTTTCCTCCCGTCTCATTTTCTGCTCTCCTCTCCCGTCCCATCTTCCCTCCTTCCTTCTCTACGGTCATTTTCTCCCCTGTCACCTTCACGCTTTCTGTCGTCGATTTTCCAATTTCTTCCCCTCCAATCACCTTCCCTCCTCTTAATCTCCTTTCCTCAGTTTTCTTGCCACTGCTATTCTCTTTCAGTCTTGCAGTATTCTCACCTCTCTCCCTGTCGTCTCTCTCCATTCGACCTGTTTCCTTTCTAATTTCCATCTCCATTCCCTTCACAATATCTGTCAACCTAACTATCTCCTTCTGCAGACACTCCACCTTCCAACACCCAATGCACTGAAAAGTGATTCCTTCCTCCATGGTTTCTGCCCATGACTTCCCACAGCTTGCAAAATCTACCCAGCTGTGGCAGTTAACGCACACCAAGTGTCGCTTTGCCTTGACTTGCCGCTTGCAAGGCGCAATATCCCTATCAAAATTTATGTAATAACTTAACTAACTTAGTCTTTATAAAGACTGTTTCCTGTGTACTACAGCACACTTTATGTTACAGATTTCAATTACACAGCCGACTATTTGTTCTATCACGAACGCTAACATTACCGGTAGTGACTTAATTTAAATATAATCAATTACGTTACATTGGGCTGCTTTATTTATTTAGGAAACGCCGCCCCACTATCGTCGTTGCTTAATTTTAACAATAATGCTACCTAATCAAAATATCTAGCAAGTACTGGCTTACACAGATATTATCTTATGTAAGTAGTTTGATGGTTGTTACTTTATCTCCTATATATTCTACCACATAATCAGGTTTGTTAAATCTTGTTTACACCTTATCGAAGGCTAAGTTACCCTATTATCACTCACTATACCAAGGTGTTCTAAATACTTTAACTAACTAATTTTAAGCACATCTGCTACTCAATATATGTTTACTGCAACTTTAAGAATTATATTAAGGCAAGAATAATACTTATCAATCATTAATTCCACTTGTTTATCAACTTTTCTGCACCATCAATTTCTACGATCTATCTCCGCCAAATATAGCCTCGAAGTGAAAACCTTTAAGAGACAATGACTTTTTTACATGCAAACCGTTAAATTCTGGCCATTTTGATGTACTGTTTCACAGTTACATTAGGATACAACATTCAGTCTCAAATGTCCACAGCTTGCCATGTCTCCCTCTCATTCCTAAAGATAACTTCAAGAATTATAAATCCATTTCAATCTCACGTTAATTTCTAAGATACTTAAGAAAAAGTTGTAGAAAACTCCTTGGATCTCATATTAAATCAAATGGCTTTTCTAATAAATTACAATCTGCGTACAAACATCTTCATTCGACGGAAACTGCCCTTTTAGATGTGCATAATTATATTACTTGAGATATGGATTAAGGTAAAGTAACAGGGCTTACCTTGCTAGATTTGTCTGCTACAATTGATCAAGTCATTCTAATAAATCGTCTGTCTTTATGGTATGGTGTGTCAGGCATAACGTTAAGTTGTTTTTGTCATATCTAACACTTAGGCATGAAACAGTGAAGATTGCGGATTGTCTTTCATCAGCACTCCCTATTTCATGTGGTGTTCCTCAGGGTTCTATCTTCGGCCCTTTCTTTTCGCTCTCTACACAACACCACTGTGCTCAGTTATTAACAGTCACAATCTAAATCATCTTCTTTATGCAGATGATACCCACATTTATATTTCTTTATCTACGCTTAATACTAATTGCTCCTTAGATGCACTCAGAAATTGTGTTAATGACGTTTTCGTTTGGATGACTGAGAGTAGATTAAACAAAAATGCTTATTATTTTTCCCCACACCTATGCTTAGCTAGAATGTTTGTTATGCTTGCACTTTCGGAACGAAATCTCGGAGTTATCTTTGATGATAACTTCAATTTTAGGCAGCATATTTCTCAAACTTGTCGCTGCTGTTATTATCACATTCGTGATTTACAACGTAGTCGCCGTTATTTACCTGTTTCTGTTGCAAAAACTATCGCAACAGCATTTGTTACTAATAGGCTTGACTACTGCACTTTCACAATATTGCCTTTAAGTATTTCTAATTCTGATTATCTACGTCGTAAGGAGCCACTGTTGGCTATGGTATATCACTAGGTTACACCGTGTACAGAATTGCTAAGCTAGGGTTGTGACTCGGTCTCAGCGGTTTCTCAGTCAGTGCTTCTTCTAAAGTCTTTGCACTGACTTCCTGTCCGATATCGTACTTTTTAAGATCTGTATCATTACCTACCAAGCAACCAGCACATATATGTATATTAATTGCCTGATCCTGTAAAAAAAGCCTATCCAGCTTCGAACATCTAGTTCTGACTTACTTTTTGTTCTCAGAGTCAATACTAATATTGGGACTAGGACATTTTCTGTTGCTGCGCCAACACTCAGGAAAACGCTCCGTTTTAGTACTAGATCAGTTTAATATATTACACAATTTGGCCGTCATTTAAAAACGTACCTTTATAACCTTGCGTATCCACCTTAGCTCCATGGCGTATCGATTCCTCTCTTGTCGACTTTAGTATGGCTTATCAATTCTGATATTAACTAACCCTTTTATATTGTCGCGCCTCTCAGCTTGGTTTCCAAGGACTTAGGCGCAAAAGAAATGACCTTATTATTAATATTATTATTACTCTTGTTAAACAATCATTGAGCAAGGATGCGGTTATAGAAAAGTCCGTACATTCAAATTTATGAAAACCAATAAAACCTTTGCGGGGCTCAAGTTTATTGTGTACCCATCTTATGCAAATTGCAAGCTGTTCGTGGTTTAACAGTTCACTCGCTTCGTCAGCCATGATGCTGAAAATCCGTGTTGCGCAAGGAGCTAGCTATTTGTCGCAAGATCGTTATACCCGTTACCTGCAACATGTTATTTTGCATCTCGGCAAATCTGCGTATTTGCAGGCCTTTTCTTCGTGCTCTGCTGACAAATGTTCACATACATCACACATGGCCACATGTAAAGTTAGCAGGAGCACAATTGTTCACATACGTCACACGTGGTCACAGGTAAAGTTAGCAGGAGTACAACTGTTCACATATATCACACGTGGTTGCATGTAAAGTCAACTTCTCCTGTGTTGCCACTACGAACAAGGATGATAAACTAAAAAAGTATATACACTCAACATTTCCGGAATTTTTACTACGAATAAGTTCGATAAACTACAAACGTAAACATATTCAACTGTTCCGTAATTTTCTCTAGAACAAGAACAATAAACTACAAACGTAGATATACTCAACTGTTCTGGAAATCGGTTCCACGAGCAAGAACGATGATCGGGTTTCCAAGTAGATGACTTGATAATCTCCACTAACACTGTTCAGGTTTTAATTAGTTTACAGCCTCACACAAGTGGGCAAACTTAACATAAGATCGTACGAAACTAAATGCCCAAGCATCCGCCGCTGATTGACTCAAATGGTTAATATTCGCTGTCTATCCTGAGTGCGGTTAGTCGGTCTGACTTGTGGGAATATGTTCCTCCGATGCCACATTTAAATGTGATTGGAATTAACATTTTATGTCACCGACTCACAAACTAAAACACCATTTCGGAAATTAAAAGCGTTTGCATTGACATTTAGTTCGACATCGTGCATGCCAAGCGGTTGTCGACACTAATGGTTTCCCAATTCGAGTCAGTTATGGGAATATCGATGTCTAGGTTCCTTAGATCCGAACAATAATGTATAGAACATCGTTCTGAGTGTGATCACTTTCAGCAAATTAAATGAAAACATCACATTGCAATTATTTCATAGATGGATTACCATGAGCTTACGTCGTGGTTCAGTATAAAGACACAGTTCACACTTTTAATCTACCTGTATTTGACGTGAATCCACGGCGTCTTTGTGAGTCGTTGATAGTCAATGCAGTATTGATGAACATTTTACAAAATACAATTGCAAAAGCACACGAACGGATGGTTGATCAGTAAAAGTAGACTCTGTAGTAGACGTCTTCAGGTTAGTTCATTTCTATGCAAGTTAGTTCTTTTGGACATATCCAATATGTGGATTTTACACAGTACTGAAGAAGGTATCACGAAATGTGTTTTCTCTAAAAACAATTAAGATCCATCAATTTACAGACATGCGGATGCCAAAATGAACCATATATGTATTTACTACAGACGAATAATTAATACAAAAATATCATCTCTCCCGGAATATTCTTCAAAAAGCCATCGGAGATAGGTGAAGCCGTCGCATCGAAATGGCTCCAACTACCATTTCCATTTTATCTTGTGTGTTTTGTTTAAGACCGTAATTCAGGAACTCAATAACAGTTCTAATGTTCATATTGTGTCAACGCCATTTTTTGTAAAGTTCTCATACAGCGCAGTATTCAGTCGTTAAGACTACACTCAGAAGAAGCACTTAGCCACGCTGCAATGAATACGCGAACATTATGCGTACACACACATCCACCACTGTATGTAGCCAGACACTTAATTCGGAGCAACGTTGATTGAACGAACTTGCCTAAGGTTCGACGAGGGAGCACTTTGTCAGGTTGGACAATGGCGTGAGTCCAACGAGAACAATGCTAAAGTCATATATCAACATATAAAATCATATTAAGCTACGTCACATTCTATTATAAATGGTTATAAATTCGCATGTTTCAAATATATATATATATATATATATATATGTATTTACAACGATTTAAAAGTATTGTTATATGCAACCGGCTGAACGCATCAGAGGAAAATGTGTTCTTTGTTTTATAAAAACAATGCCGTTTATTCAATGGCGTTTGGCGGATCTGAATCGGACTGACGTCTTCGTTTTTGTCGACTATCAACGCATTTCATGATTACATTAATATTGAATATTGCACAGTGACATTTTACGATAGTCGCATCGCGAGCATTGCCATGTTGCAACATTTCATTGCGAACGTTGGTATACAATGCCACCTTCTAGGTCCTAGAAACACAAACGCTCACATGCATAGGCACTTACACGCACGCACACACTCACACACACACACACACACACACACACACACACACACACACACACACACACACACACACACACACACACACACACACACACACACACACAAATACACACACACATAAAAGAGTTTGCCCCGATTCAACGATTTCTAATTAAATAGTTACGCTTTATTGTTAAAATCGGGACACTACTATCCTTATAAATGTAATTAAGCTTTAAACTTACGCTTTAGCCTTTGCTCAGGGCTTAACATCCCTTACTAATTATTATATAAGTTTTATATAATTATATAGTATATATTATTACATCTTAACCCCTAAAAGTCTGCATTTCTACGTTGAATAGACACACAAAAATAAATGGGTGACTTACTGTTGTTAAACTTCTCACTTGGTAAGTTGGTTTGTAACATTCCGGCATATTAATTGTTGCCTGCTATTTGTGGGACATGGTTATGTGCCACTATTCAACATATATCGGATGTTTCTTCCAGGTATCAATAGAGGTGTAGGTTTTGTTTTAAATATTTCAATTGAATGATTATTCCTACTGAGTGTTTTCTTCTTGTCCAGTTCATTTGCTATCAGTGACAACGACTTCTCTATATGCAATCCATTAAGTTCTGAGCATTTTGACGTGCTATTTCCCAATTACACTAGGATACTAAATTCACTCTCAATTTCTACAGCTTACTATGTCTCCATCTTTGTTGTAATCGGAAACCGTTGCCGGTTGTTCACAATTCTGCGCCAACGTTCAAATTAAGAGTGCTGCTTCGTTAACAGGATATGTTAGTCCCAAACCTGGACCAGCTATTAGTCACAACATCTGTTTTGCCACGACTAATATTCGGTCTATTTGTGGCAAGACAGCATCTTTGGGTGACTTGGCTTTTAAAAAAATTCTTGCTGTCGCGGACGGAAACGTGGCTGAAACCAATCGTTACTGCGGCATATATGTATTGCTGGTTTAACACATACAGGATGTTCTTTCTTTCACCAACCACGGTTAGTTGGGAAAGGTGATGGAGTGGCTTTCCTCTTATTGGAGCATTTAAACATTAATGTACATTCGGTTCCTTCATATTCCAGCGTTGAGACTATGTGTGTTGACATTTCTGATTCTTTTTTTCAGCCTATTCCATCTGCTTTTATCGTTCACCAGGATATTCAGTTAATTTATTCGAACAGTTTTGGGAATTGGAATTGGAATTGAAACAATTTATTCGACAATAAACAAACAAAAGCACAAAATGCAACACAAATTATACAATAGTTAGTCTATGTCGGGAGACTCTCACTAAGGCTCAAAACCGCTAGCGTGAGAGCCCCCCCCCCCGGGAAAAGAATATTTACTGCAATTAGTCAATTAAACATAGATAGAACATATAAATGATTATACTTTTATATCATTCATATCCGTATTCTCCCACTGTGGTGCACACCATAAATATGAAACGATTCGGTAGAATATACACAAGGTCGCCATAATCCAGCACAATAATGATGAGCCTACATGTGATTTATCAATGGCTATTTCATTTCATAGGAAAACATTTAATTGGAGAACAGAATACCATGCTCGGTTTAGACTAAAATATAGTTTGTTGTTAGTCGCAATTGCTTCTTATATTATGAAAGACAAGACACGACACAGATACTAAACGGTTAGTATAAACGGAGGCAGGTTAGATCTACATAACCAGGGTTGCTCTGGTTCGGGAATACACATGGAAATCGGCCTATTAGTAAAAAGATGATAACATTAGGAAATCTGAGTGGTTTCGAATCAATTTATGCAGATACAAGCATGTAGGCTTTTTATTATATAATATTGTGTTGCCTACATATATAGCAATAAACAATCGTGCAATTATCTTGGTATTGATCCAAAATATATTTCTTCAGATATAAAGAGAAACCGTGAAGGCTATGCTTATTGACCTGTTCCGTAATTATAGGTGGCATGTTTCTTATTAGAGCTGGTAGTATCTTATACATTTTATAGCTTGGGAGGTACGGATCTTGCATTCTATGAGGCGGTGTTTGGCACGGAATGTGTGGAGCAGGAACTTGCGTTCTATCAGGCTGTGGTTAGGACATAATGTGTGGCACAGGGTATTGCAATCTATGCGGCGGTGTTTGGCACGGAATGTGTGGAGCAGGAACTTGCGTTCTATCAGGCGGTGGTTAGGACATAATGTGTGGCACAGGGTATTGCAATCTATGCGGCGGTGTTTGGCACGGAATGTGTGGAGCAGGAACTTGCGTTCTATCAGGCGGTGGTTAGGACATAATGTGTGGCACAGGGTATTGCAATCTATGCGGCGGTGTTTGGCACGGAATGTGTGGAGCAGGAACTTACGTTCTATCAGGCGGTGGTTGGCACGGAATGTGTGGGACAGGATCGTTATCCTATGCGGCGTGAATATGGAAGCCGGTGTAAGTGCGTGAGGACGTATATATATAGGGTTATTTGGAGCGCAGTGGTGCAGTGACTAGAGCTTCGTACTCTTGAACGAGAGAACCAGAGTTCGACTACTGTGCTGTCGTGTCGAACTTTAGTCAGCTTCGTTGCTGCAGTTCACTTCGTTCTATTAATGCGTACTTGGCTATAAACTGTGGTAGCTATTTGTATACGAATAGTCTTCGGTTATTAACTGCAGCATGGCTGGGTGCTTCTCATAGAAGGCAAGGTGTTTTTTGCTTGAACAGGTCTGCCAGGGAGTAAAGCGTTAAGCGCATTGAACAATCATGGGGACTGCACACTGCACTGTATAGGAAGTTACCTTTTACCTTATATACATTATATTCCCGCTTCGTCCAGTTCTCCTCATCACTCGCGCGCAAGTATTTGTGCAAGTTTCCTCATGGAAAAAGAATGGCTAAAATTGTTATTGTTGTAACGAGAGTAGATTGTAAGACCTATATGTCTTACACACACACACACGCGCGCGCACACACACACATACACACACACACTCTCTCTCTCTCTCTCTCTCTCTCTCTCTCTCACACACACACACACACTCACATGTGGGGATAAGAAATAATTTGTTTTCGTGGTCGATTTCTAATGGAATCTCGTCGGATCCCGCGTTGACGCCGCAGCTAACCGAGCATAGCAACGAACTTGACATTGCTGGGGATCTCACTGTTGGTTGGCTTTCATAGAATTCTGCGCAGGCGTACGTAGCTAAAGGTGTTCACTAGGTGGTGGTTTGAGGCGTTATTACGGCTCGTTCACAGTTGCCAACACATACTTGTACAGAACGCACTAATTAGCAATAATTCCTCTCCCTCAATTAGTACTTTAAAATTGCTTTAATTGTCCAGTTTAAAAATCATATGTAGGTATGTAGGTCTAAGAGTTTTAAATATAAAGGACATCATATAATCTCAACCATATATAATAATGTGTAGAAAATCGACGTGCAAAATGGGCCCTGTAAGCGAGATTGGATATAAAGTTGACATTTTTCATTGTAGTAAATCAGGTCATCTTCTCCACTTATTTGTCTATGTCTCTGCTAACATTTAGCGTATTTCTATTAAAAGTTGTTTTTGATTAATTTGGCGTGGCATGCCCCCTACTTTTACACATGTATATGAAGTACACCAGCACATGTATATTTTTGTGTAAATGTGTTGGATAATAATGGTGATAACAAAATACAACAAATTCTAGGAACGTAGCCGCCATTTGTATACTGACAGAGCATTATGACTGTACTTATTGCCTATATTACAACATTAATGCGACAGAAGGAATGTGTTTAAAATTGCGTAACTCCGGTTAATAAGTTCCTTTACAGGTGGATGTGGTCTGTTTGAATGTTGTATTCGTTGGCACTCATCGTTTTGTTTCAGTTTGTCGATGAACGTATTGTTATTGTTATTGTAATGTCGGAGCGGTATGCCGATATTATGACGTAGAGTATTTTCCTTTTCAGTAGCCCTGTTATGTTGGAAGGGTAGAGGTAGTTTCGAGGAAGGTAGATATATCGAGGTGGCAATTAGATGTGTTGATTTCAGGATTGTAGGATTATTAGATGGATTGATAGGATAGTCATGGAGACTCAACAACTAACTGAATTAGGTAAAGAGTTAGGTCTTGAGGGAGAAGAACTTAGAAACTTTATCACGAAAGAACAGGAAGTAGCCAGAGCAGAGCGAGCTCTTGCGAGAGAAAAGCAAAAGGAGTAAAGAGAGGAGAGAGAATGAAAGACAAGCTGTCTTAATGAGAGAAGAGAAGGAAAGAGAGGAGAGAGAGAACGAAAGAGAAGAAAAGGAAGCGTGTCGGCGACACGAGAAGGAACTGTTGGCAATGAAGCTGGAAGCTGACAACCAGCAAAGACAGGACACTAGTGGAGTGAGCGACACTTCACAGAGAGTTAGGGTTATAGGAAAAAGTCCCAAA
Source organism: Paraescarpia echinospica (assembly GCA_020002185.1). Lineage (NCBI taxonomy): Eukaryota > Metazoa > Annelida > Polychaeta > Sabellida > Siboglinidae > Paraescarpia > Paraescarpia echinospica. The sequence continues at coordinate 53,034,515 of CM034541.1, forward strand.
CTACCCGCATTTTGTGATGGGAAAGATGATATGGACTCATATCTTCAACGATTTGAGAGGTATGCCGAAAACGAAGGATGGGATTTTAATTGTTATGGTACTTACCTAGGGTTACTTTTATCCGGTCCAGCACTGGATATGTATTCCAGATTGCCAGCCTCCGAGGCCCGCAATTAAGCTCAAGGACGCATTACTGAGAAAATACCAATTGACGAAAGAAGACTATCGGAAGAATTTTTGTAGTGGACGTATGGTATCAAACGAATCAGCTTCACAATTCTTGGATAAGTTAGAGCATCAATTTGATCAATGGGTAAACTTGTCAAAAGTAGAGGCGACTTTTGGAGGATTAAGTTAATCATAATGGAACAATTCTTACATGCGTGCCCTCGGGAACAGGCCCTGTTCATTCGGGAACGTTCACCCAAAGATTTGAGTAAGGTCGTGGAATTAGCTGGAGTCTTTACCTCCGCAAGAGAATCGATAGGATTATCTGGATCAAGAAGAACATTATCACCCCACGCGTTACTCCGGCACGAGCTAGTCCTCTATTAACACCGTCACCGGCGACGCCGTCGCCACGTAGATTTGAGGGTAATCCCTCGAGATATGATCCTAGAGAGAGATTATGCTTCTTATGTCAGAGACCAGGACATCTGGCTCGTAACTGCCCCACGCGACGACCCACTGCACCCGGGAATAGAGGGGATAGATTACCCAGGCCAGCGATAAGCGGAAATTCGGGAGTAACGACCAATCCTTGCCAGCATGAATATTCGTTCGTTGATGGGAAAGCCTACTTACAGTGAATGCTCCCTGCCCATTGTAGGAAGCGTCGGTGCTTACGGACAAAACAATCTCCCCCTTACACAAGGACGAGTAGGAGATATGGTTGTTACGGTACTGAGGGATACCGGGTGTAGTGGCGTAATAGTCAAGACAGACCTTATCGACGATAGATTGTTGACAGGACAGAAACAAAAGCTAGTCTTAATGGATCGATCGGTTATGGAAGTACCTGTGGCGAAATGTTTCATTGACACCCCTGTGTTTACGGGGGAAGTGGAATCACTGTGCTTACCTGATCCCACCTGCGAATTAATAATAGGGAACATACCGGTGGTACACCCTCAGGTTCTAGGACGAGATAGTAGAGATGGTCGTCATTTTTTTTCAAAATTTAGGAGAGAAGACGCAGACTCAGGACTACAACGGCGACTGAGAGCGAGAACTGAGGAAGGAAATAGAAGAGAGTACCCGAGAGATAGACAAGAGAATACGAATACCAGAGGAAGACGAGGACAGCGATGAGGTGAAGAGGGAGAGAGGAATGCATGACTTCGAGGAAGCCAGAAGAATGACATCGGAGGTAGAAACGACTGACGAGAAAGTGGGTTGTACGGTCCAAACCCGGGCGCAATTAGTTAGAGCAGCGAAACCGGTAAATCCGCTCTGGGTTCCAAATACTAACACTTTGCCTGTCTCCGCGAAAGAATTCAAAATCGCTCAACAGCAAGACGATACCCTAAGCAAATATTATGAACTGGCCGGGATAGAATATGGAGATGAGATGGAGGAAAAGACCTGGTTCAAAGTAGAAGAAGGTATTTTGTATCGATTCTACAGACAATCAGGAGATGCGAATATCATCCAACAAGCAATAGTACCTAAAATATTCCGCGGCGAAGTATTGAAGATCGGACACGAAGGGATTCTAGCCGGCCACCTAGATACTCGGAAATCCTCCGACAGGATCCTGGCGCAATTCTATTGGCCGGGTATTCTGGAAGATATCAGAAGATAATGTCAGTCTTGCGATACATGTCAGCGGACCGTAGATAGAGGGAGAGTAAGTAGAGCTCCATTGCAGGGAGTTCCCCAGGTCCGTCTCCCTTTTGATAAGGTAGCCATCGACCTAGTTGGGCCAGTGTTTCCTGCGTCCAACCGAGGACATAGATGGATCTTGACGCTCGTGGATTATGCCACTCGATACCCAGAAGCGATACCACTCAAGAACATCGACACAGAAACTGTCGCGGAAGTCTTGCTAGGTATATTCTCGAGGGTGGGATTTCCCCGTGAAATCCTGAGCGATAACGGGACACAATTTGTTTCGAAAGTCATGCAGGAAGTAACTAGACTAGTTTCGGTGAAACAATTGTTTGCATCACCATACCATCCCATGGCGAACGGGATATGTGAGAAATTCAACGGTACTCTGAAGAAGATGTTAGTTTGTATGTGTTACGAACAACCTCGTGACTGGGATCGATATCTCGAACCCCCATTACTTGTTTATAGGGAAGCGCCTCAGTCTATTTCAGGATTTTCGCCGTTCGAGTTATTATATGGACGAACCGTGCGTGGGCCGACGACGATTCTCCGGGAGTTATGGAGGAAAGCGAATGCAGATCAGGAAGTGACTACTACTTATTAGTATGTGTTCGATCTCCGAAACAGGATTGAACAAACCTGCGCGTTAGCACGAAAGAATCTAACATCGGCCCAACAGCGGTACAAAATGCATTTCGATAAGAAAGCTAAAAGGAGATCCATGAATATCGGAGATAAGGTGCTAGTGATGCTTCCCACTGACCTAAACAAATTGTTGTTGCATTGGAAGGGACCATATACGGTCGTTGAGAAAGTCGGATGTAGCGACTACCGAATTGAGATAGGAACTCGTAGAGGCTGTTCCACGTGAACATGCTGCGCGAATACAGGGAGAGAGAACCAATCGTGGCCGCCCTGGCTGCTATTCTAGATCCGTTAGAATGCGCTGAATTGGATTGGGAAGGAGAACCCAACCATAAGCAGGAGACGTGGAGAGATGTCAAAATTAATGGTGACGTAAGTGAAGGATGTGACAAAGAATTGCGATAACTGATGGAAGAATTTGGCCACATCTTTTCGGGCGAACCCGGATGTACTAACCTTGAAGAACCTGTAATCAAATTGAACACAGAGAAGGCAATCAGAATGAAACCGTACCCGGTTCCTTTCTCCCGTATTGGTGACATAGAGACATATGTGAATAAGATGTTAACATTAATTTAATGTTAATGTTAAGTTACCCATCTAAATCTCTATGTTGTTCTCCACTCTTGCTAGTCAAAAAAACAGACGGGTCTTATCGTCCAGTGGTTGATTTCCGCCAAATCAACCGGGTCATGGTTTTCGACGCGGAACCGGTGCCTAATCCGGAGATGATCTTTGCCAAATTAGCCAAGGATAGGATATTCTCTAAATTTGATTTCTGCAAAGGGTATTGGCAAATACCACTAAATCCCTATGACAAGGAGTAGACTGCCTTTTCTTCTTCCCTCGGATTACATCATTTTCATAAGATGCCATTTGGGTTAGTAAATGCCGGTGCTACTTGTGGTAGAATGATGCGCGAACCACTTCGAGATCTAGCGGACGTAGACAATTATGTAGATGATGTGATAGACCACTCGCAGACTTGAGAAGAGCATATGGAAACTCTGAAAGCTATATTCCTTCGTATCCCTGAAGCTTCATTCCCGGTGAAACATTCAAAGTGTAGGGTAGGTTTCTCTCAGGTAGACTTTATGGGACACAAAGTGGGAGTTGGTCAAATACTAACCCAATCTGACAAGGTGGAGAAACTCAGAGATGCCCAAATCCCTCGCAACAATACTCAGGTTAGGTTGTTGTTGGGATTATCTGGTTATTATCGGAAATTAATTCCGCATTATGCCAGTATTACGGCTCCTTTGTGTGACTTGACGAAGAAAGGGGTACCCAATGTGATGAAATGGTCCGGAGAGCTCGATAAAGCGTTCAACGATTTTAAGTCCTGTATGTGTAATGCACCGGTTCTTCGATTACCGGATGGGATAAGGACTTTATCCTCAGAATCGACGCATCTGGCAACGGTCTAGGGGCCTTGTTGCTCCAAACGCATGGCGAGATGTGTTTTCCCGTAGCTTTTGCTAGTAAGAAGCTGACGGAGGCTCAGGGGTCTTACGCAACGGTAGAGAAAGAGTGTCTAGCGGTTGTCTGGGCGATTGAGAAATTCAACACCTACCTGTACGGACGTACGTTTACGTTACAAACCGATCACCAACCATTGGCATTTCTCAAATCTGCGCGAAGATGACTAATCCTCGGTTAATGCGTTGGCCATTAAAGTTTCAACCTTACCAGTATCAGGTTGAAATCATCCCGGGTAAAGATAATGTGGATGCAGATTATTAGCCGTTTGGATTAGGCGTTGGAGAGGGAAAGCTCATTATTCAGGACCTAACGATGGGTTATACTGTATAGAAAGGGGGATTTGTGTTATTCGGGGAGAAACGTAAATTTTAATTACCTATGTTAAGTCTTGTTGTGGGGGGTAATGTCACGATGTGGGGTTTAGTACTTAACATATGTTGGTAGCGAATGTGAAAGTCTACAGTTGGGGTTACCATGTACGGCTATTGACGGCTGGCTAGTGCTTACGCAATAGTGTGAATGCGCTGGGGAGGTAGCATAGGGTCAGATTTCAAAGGACCGAGGAAACAGTACATTATAGTTAGGGTAGACAGGTAGGAAAGTTGAATCTAACATGTAATAATTATATAAATGGTAGGCAGCTTTACATGTATATGAACTGTGGTACGGGTGGACATTTAGATGGGATAATTTTATAGCGTATAGGAATGTTGATATAATGAAGATTTAGGCACATGGTGAATTATTGTATGACTTATTGGGCGGTGAAATTATTGCAATGGTGTACCGCCGCATCAGCAGGGATCACATGACAGATACAAAGTATATGGTTGATTAAATTATGTTTGGGAAAGAGGGAACACACCTGTCTACAGTGATCCATAGGCGGGACGATGTAACCAGGTCTTCTCTGTAACGAGAAATTATTACAGTATGGTTATCAAATCCATACATCGAAGCCATACCGAGCCGTTGCTTACACGATGATATCTTGCGTTCATGTATAGTCTAGAAGAGAATACCGGAGTGTCGGGTCGGTGCGACGGCCATCTATTCGACTGTACAGTTGCCATGTTCATTTGACTAAGACTGTTTTCTCGCAGCGTCTTTGGTAAATTCCCACCATTACCAGTTTTTTGTGAGGCACTTTCGTGGGTTAAGATTACATACAATTCCATTTATATATTTATTTATTGCTTATGTTAGAGTTTTACGAATAGGGACCCCATAATGTGTGGGTTATACTTCGAAATGTATCAACGACCCCGAGTTCAAGATGCATTGGCCGCAAACTTCACATAATATATTCATCACATATTTATTTTTATATAAAATTATATGCATTTCATTTCTCAAAATAAATTAAGATGACTGTGTCCATTTATGTATGCACGTCTGCGTGTTCAACGAAGAATCATGTTATACCTGGGATTAATAGTCCCGTAATAACAGGATACTTCGTTGAACACGCAGATATGCTTAATATTAATATGCACAACTGACATTAGGTAAACGTGCAACAATGTCTTTCTATGGTTAGTCTTAGAAAATCTAATGAAAACAAAACACCGGTATTTGTCCAGTGGCTTAAGATATAATAATATTCATATAATTCAATGACTCTTCCAAACTAAAGTCGCCCTAGTTTTGGTTTTGTGTTGTACCGTTGAAAACAAAGTTAAGGGCAATCAATGGAAAGTTAAGTCTACCACTTCAATGCTTCTCATTATCTTGCCGACCCAACAGGGTACGCATAGCGAGTAATAGCATCATCGCATTCTACAATGGCGCAGCGCATCAAAATCGAAACGATGGTTCAGGCAATCTAATGCGTGTTATTGAGGCCAGTCAATCTGATTGAGAAGCCATCGTTTCGTTGGGAAACCTGAGAATATATTGTGCTGGTTTAGTTCCGGTTTCCTCTGAGAATATGCCATAAGCGAATCCGGAAGTGCTCGCCCGTCAACACGTACATGATGCAGTTGCACGCGTAGTGAGACAAACCCAGCTCCTCCACGATCTTCCTACACGTTATGAACTTGAAGTAACACTGCCACTGGTGGTCGGTCCTGATCTGTGCATCTCTCAAGAAGGGATTGCCGCCTACAAACTCCTCGTTCAAGATGTACACGAGCGTCACCGGAAGTGTGGTGAATATGACGTAGAAGGACACCGACAACAAGGTCACTGTTGTCACGACACGCGCGTTCATGTTCTGCTTCGACTTCCCCCGAAGTGGATTGGCGGACATACGTCGGATCTCGCACAGAACGAGCACATTGAATGTAAGATTGACAATGGGCACCACAAGGAACAAGAGGAGTTCCGTGCACCACGTCCACAACGACCACAAAGACATAGCTTCTCCGAGCATAGCTGCCTTGCGTATCGTGCACTGACCGTCGACGTATGTCCAGAAGTAGGCCTGCATGAGGCTCATCCCCACGGACAGAACAACGAAGCCGGCGACCACCTTCTGGACGCGACTTGTTGTGCAGTAGCGCTTCTTCTGCAATGGCCTGCACACGGCGATCCAACGCTCCACCGAGAACCCCAACACCAGCAGAGGAGATATATATTGTACGGCGAAGTAACACACGATGTTCGTCTCGCAGAACACAGGGTACGACAGAATATCGATACCCCAGGCGTACCTCAGTTCCACGAAGACGTGTAGGAGGAGGAACACGAAATGAGTGACGGACAACGTCGCGAGGTAGATGGCCGAAGAGTTGACGTGACGAATCCCCTTCTCCGCCCACACGAGCAAGGACAGGATGTTGCCGCAGATACCGATGACGTACCACAAGGGCGTTACGAATCTGTCGACGTAGAGCGCAGTCGGACTGTGCAAGGCTAATACCTCCGACCACGTGCTCCGATCATACAGGTACGGCAGCGTGTTGTTCGTCGTACTTCCATTGGTAATTGTGTCGACGTTCATCACTGGCTCTGCAACACAACGAAACTGGTCAATGGCGACGGTGGCTTGGTTGCGACATTACTCTGTGTATAAGGCCACGGCACAATGTCTCATCATAAAAAATTGTATTTTATATTATTAACAATATACATTCTAGCAGCGTGAATGTTTGAAGACAAAATTTGCAAATATATTTTGCTCACTTCGATTAAGGTGCACGAACAAGATATACAGTCATACTATACACCATGCGGATGTACAATTTCGATTATTTACAGTGACAAAGCAAATTCTGCGATGATTTGCGTTCTATCTCCGGGCCTATATGTGCACGACATTTCGTCCATGTTGTGAACGTCTGCTGACTGATCACAAGAGGGCGCTGTGATCATAAGCCTGGTGCGTGTACTACGTAGGACCTACGAGTATGAGATATAGACCATCGTCTCGTAAGATTAATCCCTCTTCTATTTAGCTCTGCTTGAAGATGAATGAAATATATCACACAGAGTGATCGAAAGCTGTCTGTACGGAACGTGTATGATATGTATTTAAATTTACCGACATTATAGATGTCTTACAGATAGAACACTAATAGTCGCTGCAATCACAAGGATGTGTTTTAAAGCCGCCAGCTGCATTGACAAGTCACGATACTCAGCGGGCACGTACGTAGCAGACGACACACATAAGTATCAGCTGACACTAGTCGTAGACGAGACGACAAGTAGGCCTCATAGACCAGTGTTTACATTTATCACATATATGGCTTGACGGTTTAACAAGATTTAACAAGATTGCCACCAAGAGAACTAACTCTAGATGGCAGGTGGACAAAGAAGCCCTTTGGCTTATCGAGAGTCCAACCCTTTTTTCTACGTGTATCCCGCCCTTCTGAGGTATGTGTCGATTTTATTTTAAAACATATTCACGCCACTAGCACCCACACTATCAGCAGATAATCTGTTCCATTCATTTACAGTCCTTTGTGACAATGAGAACTTTCTTATATCTAGTCTACACTGCTCCTTTATTAATGTAACTTCATGACCTCTAGTCCTTCTATCTTTTTAATAATATTTTCATAACCATTCAATATTTTAAACACTTCTATGTGATCTCCGCTCAATCTTCTGGTCTCTATCGTTGTTAAACCAAATTCTTTTAGGCGTATTTCGTAACTAATATCCCTCTGTTTTGATATAATTATAGTGGCTCTCCTCTGTACTTTCTTGCATACCTAAGTCCTTCTTGCGATATGGCCTCCACGCTTATATACACTATTCTAAAAGAGACCTAACTCTTGTTTTGTACAGAGGTATTATTAGTTCTTTTTCTTTATACGCTATATTTCGCCTAATTAATCGATGGATTTTATTTCCCTTTGAAGCTGCAATTCAGCACTGCTCCAAAACCTTCATATCAGCACTAACGGTTAACCCTAAGTCCTTTTCTTTTACAATAGTACTTAGTACAGTAACAGCCCATTGTATATTGTACATCTTCGCACCCATGTTCAGTGTGGATGCGTTTACATTTCCCAAAATTGAACAACATTTACCACTTTTCAGACAATTTGATCAACCTGTCAAGGTATTCTTGTAAATGCTGACTAACTCCATCACGTTTAATCCTTCTAAACACTTCTGTATACGCAAATTTCAACACCTTTCTTATTATATCATCGTCCAAATCGTTGATATATATTAAGAATAATGTAGGTCCCAGTTCTGATCCCTCTGGTACCCCACTCAAAACTGACTTCTAGTTTGAAGCCTCCCCATCAACTACTACCCGTTGTCTTCTGTCGATCAGCCATTTTTCTATCCAGTTAATTATACCATTTCCTATGCCATGGGTCATTAGTTTAAGCAGTATTCGTTATGTGACACTTTGTCGAAAGCTTTCTGGAAATCTAAGTAAATGATATCTACCGGTGATCCCTTCGATAAACTAACCCAACCGTTAACGTTGAGTTTCCTGTAAGTATGTTATATCAAAGAGCTTCTTCGTAATCTGCTTCTATTTCTAATTTTATTTCATCAGCATGGACGTGGATAGTCAGTCCAAATTCGGCATCTGGTATATCGGTGGTGGCCCATGATTCGGTTATACCTATTATATGAGGGTCAATATCTTCTACCATAATGTTTAGTTCACTTCTTTTGTTTACTATGCTCCTTGCATAGTAAACAAACAAACGCATTTATATCCAGCTTCAGAATAGTTTTCCAGAATGTTCTTTGCTGATTTATTTATGCTGTCTTTTTTTGTCTGTGAATCTCCCCTGCACATCTAATTTAAATAAATGCAACCTGTCCCACTGTCAATACGGAATACTGTAAGTAGCCTTTGTAACTAGAAATCACTACCCGCATGCCGTTTGTAAAAAAGCTTCGTTAAACCGCCGTTTAGAATGCGTTACCGACGATATATGAACTATAAATAAAAATGGCAAAATCCTTTGATCTTTCGTGCTGAAATTCCAGCGTTGGTCACGACTAGCAAAAACAATTAAGATAAAGACACCAAAGCGACGGTCGCGGCCGGGAAAAAACCGTTCAGATAAGGGACGCCAATCAGCACCGACCACTCCTACTAGGCGCTGGCAGTTACGGTGGCTGAGTCTAGTACATTAATTAATAATACAAATTGTATATGTCATTAAGCACACGCCACCCTTACTAGGCGCTCGCAGCTACATCTGAACAAACACAACACGGATTCCAGTCAGGCGGTCTTGTGAATCTCAACTCATCGAGACAGTCCTTGACTGAATGGCTACTATGGACAACAAGACACAAATAGATGCAATCCTGCTTGATTTTCCAAAGCTTTTAAAAAAATCCCCCACAAACGCTTACTATCCAAACTAGCCTCCTACGGAATAACTGGAAACACACAAAACTGGATCAAATCATTTCTGTCAAACCGTAAACGGTAAGTATCAGTCAAAGGAATTCTGTCGGACACAACAGATGTTACATCTGGTGTTCCACAGGGCTCAGTCCTAAGATCAGTCCTCTTCATACTCTACATAAATGACATAAACGAAAACATCCAATTTCCCACACGCCTCTTTGCAGACGACAGCATTATATATCCTAAAATCACCTCCGAAACCGTCCATGACATTGTTCAATCTGACCTGATCTAACACCAAACATGGTCTGACAAATGACAAATGGAATTTACCATTTCTAAATGTGTCCACCCCCAAATAACAAACAAAACTAAACCCACACTACACTCATATTCACTCTTCTGCATCATGCCACTCGTTGCAGTATTCAACCATCCGTATCTTGGAGTAAAATTATATTCAAAATTAACCTGGGCAAGTCACATCACCGACATGGTTTCCAAATCCTCAAAGGCCCTAGCGTGATTAAAAGGAACCTTGGTCCATGTAAACCCAAAGACAAAGAAATAACTTATAGCATGCTAATCCGGTCAAAACTCGAGTATGCATCTCCCATATGGAATCCACACACACTGACCTCCAAATTAAGCATCTTGAAAAATACAACACTTTGCTGCCAGATTTGTTTAAAATGATCAAAGACGCCAAATCAACTCAGCAGACCTTGTAACCACCCTTGGATGGCCAACTCTTGAACGACAACGCATTATCAAACAAGCCATGACATTAAACAAAAATTAAATAACATTAATAATAATACATTTAATTTGTTATAGCGCCATATCCACAATTGTTCGTGGCTCTTTACAATAAAGCATGCGTCATGATCATTAAACTAAAATATTAATGCTAACTCAGTCATTTGAATAAAAAATTGTGCCATACAATAATAATAAGAATATTAATAAATAAATTAAGTAAAAGGCAACAAAATATTTGCAGTATGGTAGTAAGACGTTAACTTAAAATAAACATAGTACAATATAATATAATTAATAAATTATTAAAGTGCATAAATTAATCACTAAAATATAGCAGTATAAAATCAAATATATAAATAGTCCTAAAATAATACTAATATAAATGAGTTCACCGGATCACTGAGGAAAGTCACAAATAATAATAATATATTTTATTTAATATAGCGCCAGATCCAATTATAAATTGTTCGTGGCGCTTTACAACATGTAGAACCCAGATAGAGGTAATAATGATGGCTAAATTAACATGCATTTTCTAAAAGAAATTCTTAAAAAATAAATATTAGTAAAATACAAATAAATACAGTAATTAAATAAATATACTAAAATAATGATCATAGCTACAGTTCTATGTAGAAATAAGACATTGTCAATTCATTTAACTGAACTAATGTACATGTAGGTATAAAATAAATATATAAATAGGTTAATTAATACATAAGAGATATAAAACAAATCACTGCAGAGAGTAAACTATGCCACATTGGACAAGAACGAGAGTCTAAAAAATGAGTCTTTAAGCGTGCCTTGAAAGTAGAGAGACAATCAGACGTTTTAATGTCATTAGGCAGTGTTCCACAAAGTCGCTGCGGCGACCGCAAACGAACTGTCCCCAGCTTTGACATGAGTCCGCAGGACTGTTAACATGTTATTGTTGGTAGAGCGCAGAGCTAGAGCGTAGAGCTAAAAAAATGAGTCTTTAAGCGTGCCTTGAAAGTAGAGAGACAATCAGACGTTTTAATGTCATTAGGCAAAGTGTTCCACAAAGTCGCTGCGGCGACCGCAAACGAACTGTCCCCAGCTTTGACATGAGTCCGCAGGACTATTAACATGTTATTGTTGGTAGAGCGCAGGGCTCTTGTTGGTTTGTATGGGCATACAAGGTCGCATAAATATTTCGGGGCATCGCCATGCACAGCTTTATATGTAAACACTAATAGCTTAAAGTCGATTCTGTGTGCTACAGGCAACCAGTGAAGAATGCACAACAAAGGCATGGCGCTGTCACTCCGTGGGCGGCGTAGGATCAACCTAGCAGCAGAGTTGTGCATTCTCTGCAGTCAAGCGATGTTGTTGACAGAAGTGCCGTATAGAAGTGAATTGCAGTAATCAAGCCGTGATGTAATAATGGCGTTGACGACACGTTCTTTTGTCGTCGTTGGGAGATAACGACTCATCTGGTTAATATGGCGCAGGTGAAATGAGCACACACTGACGATGCTTGAAACTTGCTTCTTAAAATCCTTCGCGCAATAACTTTCTCTATGACTTTTGACAGATGGCTTAAGTTGCTGACTGGACGGTAGTTGTTGAGTATGTCCTTGTTGAGTGATTGTTTCTTGAGCAACGGCCGGACAATTGCGTGCTTAAGCAGCACAGGCATGACTGCCTCCTCGAGTGAGGCGTTTACAATTTGTATGATGAAAGGCACGATACTGTCCATGTTGTCATTTAGTTGCTTAGTTGGTAGTGAATCAAGTGAGCATGTCTTATCCGTAGTGCCAAGAATATTGGTGATTTCGGCTGTAGTAGTTGGCTCGAACACTTGAATTGGGTCAGTAAAACAACGTGTCTCGTCTTCTGTCGGGTCAACGGCAATGCGGTAGTGCAAGTTAATCAGTAATTTCTCGATCTTTTCTTGGAAGAAACGTGATAATTTATCACATCCTTCCTTCACTGAGCAGAATTCAGGAAGTTGCATTTTGTGTACGTCGAGTGATCTTAGAATGCGAAACATGTTCTTGTTATTAGCGTTCTGTAATTGTCCGCGATAATACTCGGTTTTCTTACTGGCTATCATTGTAGTGCAGTCGTCGCGAGCGGCGACGTATAATTGGCGGTGTATTTCGAGTTTAGTTCTTCTCCACAGATTCTCACATGTTCGCCTCTTCTCTCTTGCTTCGTCGACCTCAGCGTCATACCACGGATGCGGCAAGTTGCTCCTGACGTGTACGTAGCGCCAAGGAGCGTGCTTGTCTAAGCAGTTAGTGAGACAGGTGTTGTAGTCCGATGCTAAAACCTCCGCTTGCTGACCGTCAGCGTGGGCACACATGCCAGAACACACAGAGTTAACGTCATCATTGAACATTGTAGCATCCATGATGCGGAAGTTGCGCTTGGCAATTACTGAAGTTTCAGCTGACGGTTTCAACACATTTAATGCCAGTTCTATGCGATAGTGGTCCGATATGCAGTCTGGATAAACAACAACAGAAGATACTAAGTTATCGCTGCCATGACTTATCACCAGGTCCAATGTATGTCCTGTTTTATGGGTCGGCGAATGAACGTGCTGCAGCAAATTGTAGGAATCAAGTAGATTGCGAAGCAGTTCTGATTTCTTTACATCATCAAAATGAATATTAAAGTCTCCAGCAGTTACGGTTGGTATAACGGAAACAGATGCTTCTGTAAATAAGCATTCAAGTTCAGCATAAAATTCACACGAAGTTCCAGATGCCTTACTTGAAGCAGGCGGGTGGTAGATGACACACATGTCGAACGATATAGAATGGGCTGCAGAGAACTGCACACGGAGAAGTTCAATGGTATTCAAATGGAGAGTAGGAAGAATCTTCGTTGTAAATGTATCGCGGTGCAAGATTGCAACACCGCCACCACGACGAGAAGATCGTGCCACGTGGTGGAAGAGGAACCCGGGAGGGGTCACTTCAGCAATAACAACTTCGTCGCCGCTCTTCCTTAACCACGTCTCGGTTATCGCCTAGATGTCGCATTTGTGTTCAACGACGTATTCGTTGATTTTGAGAGCTTTATTGCACACGGAACGAGCATTCAGTAATGCCACATTGACGAATGGCGTATCGTGTGGCATAACAGGGGCGGCTCTTAGAGTTACCAGATTCGCACTGACACTGCCTTGCCGACATACAATTCGTGAAGGATCTTCAAAACGGCTGGTAATCCGCGTTCGAATCGCGCGCTGTTTGCGCGTGCCCCCACGTCTGCCACGCAGAGTTGGACGCGCCGCGGACAATCCTAGACGTCTGATCAATTAATACACTGTCTCAGGTAATCGCGGAGTGACACCCCTGATGGCAGGACGGAAAGCCCGAAAGACGTTCTGTAGGCACATCGCCGCCAACGGTAGAACAATGCCTTGTTAATTATAGTTTACCAAATTAGGTCACTCACGGGCGTTGTCGGTCTAAAGACATGTAGTCCACCAGCTTCGTCAGCAACACGGTTGGCTGACGACATTAAAACATTTCAAGATTGTAGACAACGTACGCTACCTTGTTGTATAAAAAGTTCAGCAAGACAGTCACTGCAGCATCACGAGTAAATAGTGAAGTTATGATTGTTCAATTCTTCGTAAACAGGCAGAAAACATGTTAATATCACGAGCACGATTTGGCTTGCTGCCTGTCAGGCGCTACCGTAAACTTACTAACAAAGTACTAGCGTTCGTCTAGAATGATATTCTAAATAAATGTGCTTTTAGTTTACATTTAAAATCTCAAGAGAGTCCGATGATTTAATGGTAGGTAGAGTGTGTAGCCAGTGCAGATCATGCACCAGCGGAGCAGCACTGTCACTCCGCGGGCGAGGCAATATCAGACGAGCGGCCGAGCTGTGAATTCGATGCAGACGAGCGACGTTGTTTGCATATGTTCCGTATATGATTGAGTTGCAATAGTCCAGCCGCGATGTTATTATGGCGTTGACTATGCGTTCCTTCGTTGTGTTAAGTAAAAATCGGCTGATTTGATTAATGTGGCGTAGGTGGAATGCGCACACACTAACGGTTTGTGACACCTGTTTGTTCATGTTCAGGTGTCTGTCCACGTAGACGCCGAAATTCGGGACACATCGTGAAGTTACAATCGTACAGTCACCAACACATATTACGCTGCCATCCACAAGTGCAGCGGCAGACAACTGCAAGAGGTTGATTAGCAGGATATATTAGCTATTAACTATGTGTGCGAGGCGTTTTATCTTTTCAAATCTAACTTGATGGCCATTACTGATAGCATTTCCCCCTTGAAGTATGTCCGTACTTGGATGACCGGGGAGATATTGGATCTCATTGATGAAAGAGATCGGGCGTTTGCCAAATTCAAAAAAGACCAAAGACCATAGTTAGCATGGCAAATACATTTATTTTTGGAATCTTCGGCCTAATCAAATTTCATAGAAAACAAGGCTGATGAATATAAACAACAACCGAAGAAAGTTAATTATGGCAAATGCTAAAAAACCTCGGAACTTCGTCTCAACGTAAAACTAAGCCAGGAAGCATAGGACTTGATATCGACAGTACCATTGGGTTTGATAAAGTAAAGGTGTCTGAGTACTTTACATTTTTTATTAACACAACCTCAACACTGGTTGACTAACTCCCACGAAATAATGGGAAATATGAGTGGTAACACATCCAAGAATATTACAAATCATTGTGTGTCACCAGTAAAATTGAAATTTTAGTGAAGTCACCAAAAACGAAGTATTAGGGATCCTGAACAACACGAATTCGAGCAATTGTTTAGATCAAATGTCACCCAGATTTATAAGGGATGGTATTGTATTGTATTTATTCAGATTCCAACAGGTCCAGTGGACCCAATAACAGGACTGATAACTGAAACAATACATATAAATAATAAAACAATAATATAATAATAAAAACCACACAATATCAACATCAAATATACCAGACAAACATCCGTTATACATAGAAATGTTTTTGAATTGAGGATCTAAAGGTTTCAGCTCCTGAAAATATATCACAAGTTGGATCACTTAAATACAATGTGTTGAAAGTAGTCATACATCTATTCAAAACACAATGTTTTCTAATGTTGATTCTGCTATTGGAAACTCTAAAAGGGATGTAGTTTCGTAGAGATCGTGAAGGACAGTGAAATTGGATAGCCCCTTTTGTCAATAAACGTACGTTGCCAGGGATTCCAGATAACACTGCAATACTCCAACTGGCTCCTGACTAGAGATATATATATATACAAGGATCGCAAAGCATGTACATCGGTAAATGTTGTGCAAACGCGCTTAATAAAACCACTCATCTTAAAAGCTTTACAAACACAACGATTAATATGATCTTTAAAAGTCAAACTGTCTCGGTCAATGTGATACCGAGATCTTTGACAGCGGTGACCTTGGACAGAGACTGGCTTAAAATCGTGTAGTCATAGGATATACGTTTCTTTTTGTTAGTGAATGATGACATTATGCAGTATTTATCAACGTTAAGTTTAAGGTGCCATGTCTCACACCAAAGACATACACTGTCCAGATCCTTCTGCACCAACTGACAATCGGTCACCGACGAAATTTCTTTATAAACAATTTGGAATCATCAGCATACAATGACATTTCACATGAATCAACATGCTTAGTGAGATCGTTAACATACAAGATAAACAGAAGAGGTCCAATTTGTGAACCTTGTGGTACACCAGACAACACCGGCTTCCAGTCAGATGTTTTGCCTTCGAGGACCACGCGTTGTTTATGGTTGACAAGGTAAGACTGCAACCCCTCTATGCATTGCCCGGAATAGCCACATGATCTAAGCTTGTGAATTAACAATGGGTGGCACACTGAATCAAAGGCTTTACAGAAGTCCGAATAAACAGACTAAACCTGTTTCTTGTTGTCAATAGATTCAGAAATACCGTTCAAGTAACAAGCTAGATTAGATACTGTACTTCTACACCTCACAAATCCGTGTTGGTTGCCCGAAATTGTGTTACGCACGTGCTCATACAATGAGTCGTATACGACTTTCTCAAAAACTTTGCTAAATAGCGGTAACAGCGATATAGGTCTGTAGTTGCACACATTTCGTTTATCTCCCTTCTTGCACACGGGAACAACATTTGCTCTTTTAAAACAAGTTGGAAATGTTCCACAGTTTAAGGACATATTAAAAAGCATAGTTAGTGGACCTGCTAATTCGGCAGCACATTCCCTAAGGATTACACCTGATATATTGTCAGGACCGTATGCTTTGTTTACATCGGTGATTCTTAGTACCCCGATGACATCATTATAAGACACATTGATTTTAGTCATTGATTCGGATTGTAAGGAGGGAATACTTGGATAAATAAGGTTATCTACTAATGTAAAAACAGATTCGAAGTGGTCAGAAAATAATTATACTATGTCAGCTGGACTGTCTGCCTCAGTGCCTTTATATACCATTGAGGTAGGAAGTTTTACATTAGTTTGTTTGCTTTTGGCAAAACTGAATAGACGTTTGGTGTTTTGTTTGACGGATTTTTCAATTTCCGATATGTAGACACAATACTTTTCTCTCTTAAGTTTCTTAAAAGTGGTTCGTAGTTCAGAAAATACTTGGTAATCAGATAACGAAAGTGAGCATTTCCATGCTTTTGGTGCGGTGTCTTTATCTTTCAAGGTTGCGATCATATCGTTATCATACCATACTGGGCATTTACGTCCACGAATGCAGATACGAGGAACGCATTCGTTTATGGCAGCATACAAAATGTCATAAAATATATCAAAACTGTCGTCAATGTCAGTACTGTCCTTGAGAAATGACCATGGGATACAAGACAATACGTGTCTTAGGTGACTAAAATCCGCTTTGCGATAGTTATAAACAAAATATTTAGCGGGTTCCTGCTTTGTTCGGTTGGCACATAACAGTTCACAATGTGTGGATTTCACCGCCTTGTCTATTTTCTTAACATTACACTCTGCACCACGCACAAAGACAAGATCTAGTGTGTGCTCGTTGCACGTGTGGTCAGCGTTACACTGCACAAGGCCGTATTCAAATAGCATTTCAAGACACAGTGCGGACTGTGAATGGGGCATAAGGCCTATTATGTTGTTTGACGGTGTCCATTGAATGTCTGGACGATTGAAATCGCACAAGAGTATCACACAGTCGCAGTCGGGGTTCATAGCTCTAGTGACCTGTTCCAGCGATTTGTCGAGCTCTGACCAGGTGTCCACATCCGACCAGGTCGGGGCGTAAACACACCCTAGATAGAGGCTTTGTCCCGTCAAGCGCGTTTGAGTCCATACTATTTCAAGATCAGTTTCCCGATCCAGCCTACGTTTGGAGTTGTACGTATTACTCACTGCAACCAAGGCACCACCGCCGTGACACTTCTTCTTGTTTGCCACGACTGTGCTGTCTCTGTCTCTTCTGTATATGTTGTATGTATTTGGCAGTACCTCGTTGTCGAAAATATCCCCCCGCAGCCACGTATCGATTAGCGATATGAAGTTGTAGTCATGATCGCTAAAGAAAATGTTAATGTATTGTAATTTGCCGATGATGCTAGTAGTGTTCTGGAAAAAGAGTTTACGGTTTGGGCTAGGTCCGGGGTTGGGATTTACATCCCCACTCAGCGTAAGCAGAATCGGCAGAAGACCCATCAAGATGAAACCGGCCGTCACGCGTGTGTGACTCCGTCGATGCATGTCACCGCCGTGATGGAGACTCGACGACTTGTTCATTCTTGTTAATTCCCTGACAGTTACACACACGCCATTTATGGAGCCTTGCATTGTCAAATCAGATGCGCTTGTCATATGTACGATATGTAAACATATTTCGTTCGGAAATAGTGGCGGATTTATCATCATCATAATCTCTGTGTACTGTTTTGCTGCGAGTAATTTCAACAATGCATGTATAATCGCAAACACTTATACACGAACAAACACACATATACACACTCATACAACTGAACAGATGTATTGCTGCACATACAACCATACACACTAATATTCACACAGGCACAGTGTACACATGCGTACATAAACACTTGCGCATACGCATCATTATATTTGCAACAATAAAATTGTAATAGCATATTCGAGGTGTTTAAATACCGTGGCTCGTTTGTATTATACATTCCCAGCCAGGCAGCTCTGTTCGCCTTGGCACACACAAGGATC
>CM034541.1:53054232-53096231 GCA_020002185.1 Paraescarpia echinospica
GCGTCGATGTGCTCGTACGGGAAGTAGCCCTTCGTTGCCGAGCAACCGTACGCTTTCAGAAAGCGATCGTAGCTAACGCCGGGCGCGAGGTAACTCGTTATGTCCAGGAACTTCAACGTCGTCATCGACAGGCACATGTAATTGTTCTGACGTTTAATGGTAAACGCCGACGACGTGTACTGCGCGTCGTCGGTTATGAGCAGGGGTGTCAAGTACTTTTTGACGAAGTTCATGTCGTACTTACCCGAATTGAATCCCAATACGGGCATTTGACGAAGGTACGTCCACAGCCGTTCGGCGAGAGTGGCGTACGGTGACGCGTCGGCGTCGTCGTCGTCGTTGCATCGTCGACGCCAGTCGGCGTCGAGCGCTTCGAGCGCCTAGAAGGTCGCGTCGTAGCGGGGACGTAGAATCGCGCGCTCCGCCGCGATCACCGCTTCCAGGTCGTCGATTAGGCGACGCGCGAGTTCCGACGAATCGCCGGTCGTGACGTAACAGCGCGCCGCTTCGTGACCGGGCACGTTCGACGCGACGCTCACGCTGAGCAGTTCGTGCCGCGCGATCCAGCGGCATTTGTCGCTATCCGTCGGCAGATCGTTATCGGCGAAATAGCACTCGAAATCGAACGTCGCGCGGTACGGGTAGTAGCGCAGGTCGTCGTCGCCGACGTCGATGCCTTCGTCGTCGAGTCGCTCGAATACGGACGCCGTCGGTCGGTAGACGCCGCCGGGGAACACGTGACGAACGCCGCCTTCGCACGTCGCTTCGTGACGTCGTAAATCGCGCGCGCTCCTCCAGAGGACGCTGCCGCATTTCCCGCACTTGTACGTTTTCGTGTACGCGCGCCGATCGCTTATGTACGAGAAGTGCGACTCGTACAGGTTGACGTTCAGCGTCGTGGGGTGCGCTTCGCGCGATCGACGGACTAGTTCGGCGACGTCGTTCGTCAGTCGACGATAGACGACGACGTTGATGCCGAAAACCGTCTCCACGCGATCCAATTCGTTCAGGCGCACACCGTTCGAGGTCGACGTGCGCTCGGCGTGACAATACCGCGCGTACAGACGTTTAGCGTCTTTCGTTAAACGGTTCGTATCGATGTGGCGTTCACTTTCGCCTCGTCGGTGACCTTGCAGGTGAAGGCCGATGCATCGGAAGAGACACAGATGGTCGTCGTAGGGCGTGCCTAGATGATCTTTCGTCAACGACACGATGGACCTGTTGAGGCGCACGTAGGCGGGAAGCGTCGTCACGCCAACGCAGCCGATAGGATGATTGATGATGACGTTCACGAAGTAGGTGGCGTTAGTTACGAGCTCGACGATCCATCCCGAGTCGGGACGCTGCGCGATGGCGTACTGCAGTACGTCGGTAGTGCGCACGGCGTCGAGGAATCGTTCGAATGAACGGCAATCGGTAACTAGGGCGGGTGTTTCGAGGAGGCGACCGCAACAGTTACACGAAGAATGAAAATATCGGTACCGACCCGACACCTTGTGGCGTAATACAAAACCATAGCTTACGTTAATTTTAAACGCGTTCTTTTGTGCGCGAAACTTTTCCCTCAGACGCGGTTCGAGCACGCGCGTACTCGTACAGGCGGTCTTACGATAGTTGTAACGCGACTGTATGACGCCGCGCGCCACCGACGTCTCTATGCTACGCCGGTGCTACGCGTGGTGAATAGCGTGCCACATTTTGGACACTCTCGACGTTTTACGCATAGCGCTTCGTCGCCGCATTTTTTCGAACTCTTTACGTGTCGTTCTAACGTCGACTGCGTCGCGAAATGGCGCCCACATTTCGGACATTGCCATCTAGTAGGTGATGGTGGTGGTGGCATTCTCTCTAATGATATTTTTCGAGCGTCGCTATTTATAACGGCGACGGTGACGGTGGCGGTGGTGGTGGTGGTAAGTACACCCTAGCGGGAAGATTTTTCTAACCCTAGCGGTGGAATGCGGTGACGGTTTTTCTAACTGTAGCGGAAACGAGCGATGGAATGTGGTGGTTTTGTTTTTCTAACCCTAGCGGGAAGAGCGGTAATTTTTCTAACTGTAGCGGAAACTAGCGGTGGAATGTGGTGGTTTTTTCTAACTAGTGGTACGACTAGCGGTAATTTTTCTAACTAGGTAACTCGGAAACGGAAAGTACATTTTCAACGTTTTATTCGGTACTCTTACAACATTCAAACACAGCGTGAAGCCTTTGTTTCAATAGCAAGCAAATAATAAAATGTTCTCTATTCTACTAGTGTTCGTTCATTCCAGTCCGCTCCGGCGTTGCACGTACGTGTGCACGACCGACTCGAGTTGCACGCGATTCATATAATCGCGCCAATTCGTTCCCAACAACCAGTTCGACACAAACTGCACCAAATACAATTCTCCTGCACGGCCCGTTTGCGGCTGCTGTTCACCGGAAGAAATCGACACCGTAGTCTCGTGTAGAATATGCACTAGTCTCGTGAAACAGGGGATGAGCGATCGACGTAGTAACGTTTCCATGACGCCGTTGAAATAACGCGTCACAATACAACCCGGCTTATCGAAACGTTGCATGTAGACGCGATTCGGCCGTCCCGCGCGATAGCCGGGCATGTGAACGTAGGGGCAGCCTTCATTCGGGTCGCATACCCCGCAATGATCCCGCGCCTTCTCCAGAACCATTTCGCCGATAGTCTCGGCGACGAGATCCATCGCCAGTCGTTCGTAACGCCCGACCAACTGACTCCGGCTCGGCACGACGAGTTGCCGTTGGCACGTCCCCAGCTCCTCCGATACGCTCCAGTACGGCGAACACGTCGGTCCCATCGTCCCCAGGCTGTCGTTATACGTCGGTGGAGGGGGGCGCGTTCGGGTCGAGCAGTCGCCCAGCGCCTCCTCAATTATCGCCTCCAATACGTGAGCGTCACGTACTCCTCCGCCACTACCCTACAGCACAAAGCAGTTCTACTCTTTACGAATCACCGTCAGCAACGCGTGTAGGAAGTCGCTCATACACTCACGTCTGGTGTGTTGCATCAGAGCGTCCTACCAACACATTATTATGATTAGTCCTCCTTCTTTTCCTCCTCCTCCTTCTCCTCCATCTTTACTGTCCCCGGCACACCCCGTTCCAACAACGTTCTTACGAACGTCGCAACCTCGTCGTACTGAGCGCGAATCCTTTCGTTGTTTGCAAGCATTTTTTGGAGTACGCAGCGCACTTCCTAAAGCATATAAAAGCACAACTGTTAGTACATCAAACTACTACGAAATAGGCTTGCTTCATAGGCCAACCAAAACGCTCTTATATATTGTTCGGCCGACTCGGCTAATAGTTCAAAGCTCTCCTTGCTTAGTTCCAGCCCCCGACGATCTCTCATTCGTTGTCGTTCGTTGGCGTGCTTCAATAAATCTACCAGTAGCGGCCAATTTTCCTCCTCCTCCTACAAACAACACAAGACAACAACATTAGTCATCGTCGACGTATCTTTTTAGTGTGCGGACTGTACACTAATCTCCACTTTAGTACCGGTTAACTCGAGCACGGTATCGCGGAGATCCTCCTCGTTCAATTCCGTCAAGTACTCGGCCGTGAACTCGACGAGATTAGACATTTGGCTATCGAACAACGTAAGCCAAAGCTCGTCTTCTTCCTCCTCGCCGTCCTTCACCATCACACGCAACGCGAAGAAATATTTCGGTACAAACACTTCATCGTGCGTTCGACATATCAGGGTCCCGTCTTTGCTTGTCTGCAATTTCCGGCGACAACGGGAACATCCCAAATAGGTGGTGCCGGGCTCACCTTTGTACGAGACGGCCTCGATCGTAACGGGCGACAGGAGTTTATACACACCGTTGACAGCGCACTTCAGATGTCTCAGACTCACCGCTGTGGCGCGTGTCGACGCCGCCGATTCACGCTCCATAGAACCGCTCCGCGACAGGACCGGGGGCTGATCGGCCGTGTCGTCGGGCTCCAAGCGCGCCTCTTCGGCGCTTCTCTTTCGGCCGACAGTCAACGGGGCCGCGATCAGCGTAACGGGGCGCTTAACGGGTGGTGACACCCCCGTTGACAAGGCTGCAATCAGTGCCGAAGGTTGACTGCTGCTGCTGGCCGCTGTCACTGCCTTCATCGACTGCTTACGTGGTGCCTTCGACTTTTTTGGTTGTTGTTGTTGACTTTCATCCGCCATGTTGCGGAATAACGTCTGCTGCTTGCTGCTCTGCTGTTGTAGAAAGAATACACGGTTAGAAGTTCAGCGTCATACAATATAACATTTCTCTCACCCGTTTTATACCTTTTCCAAATAACACGCATGCGCACTTCACGCTTATACGTCATCTTACTAAATTATCAGCGTGCGTGCCTCGTACATTTCAGAATTTTTTTTTTCGAAAAAAAGTATCCGGTCACGTCAGTACATTCGCCGTTAAATCTCTCCTTACATAGATTTTCTCTAATATCGATGCACCTCACGTTTCCTGACTCCACAGAGAATCTATACAACGTTTAGTTTCGTGCTTTTAACGTTTCGTTTATTGTTTTTGAAATGTCATTGTCTACACTATAACGCGCATGCGCACTTCACACTCATATCCTTATCTTTTTCAATTATCGACGTGCATACTTCATCCAACCCAGGCATTTTGTTTTCGGAAAAAAGTTAGCGTTCACGTCAGTGCATTCATTGTCAAATGTGAGTTTTACATCGAATTTCTCTAATATCTATGCATCTCGTGTTTCCTGATCCCCCAGCGATCTTATACAACGTTTTATTTCGCGCTATTAACGTTTCATTTATCGTTTGTAACAATCCATTGTTCTCCGTTCACATTCCAACTCGTTAAGTCACGCGCAACAGATGTCACACATGTGCGCTTAACGCATTCCGCCTACTCTACCGAGGAATTTGTTTTAGGAAAAAAGTTAGCGTTCACGTCAGTGCATTCATTGTCAAATGTGACTTTTACCGCGAATTTCTCTAATATATATGCATCTCGTGTTTCCTGACCCCCCAGTGATCGTATATAACGTTTAATTTCGTACTTTTAACGTTTCGTTTAACGTTTGTAAAAATCCTTTGTTCTCCGTTCACCTGTCAATCAAAATCAGTCGTAGTGTCATGCGCCGCCGCCGCTGTTTGACGACGCGCACATTTCATACACACTTTTACAAACACAAACACTCGACGTCTCCATACATCGCTCCAACAACATGGCCACGTCCACAACAAAACCACGGTAAGACAGTGCTTACTATAGCATGCATGCATTTTATTTAAATGCACGTTTTTATTGTTGTAACATATTTAAACAGTGCTTACTATAGCATGTATTTTAAACATGCATGCATTTTATTTAAATGCACGTTTTTATTGTTGTAACATGCATGCATTTTATTTAAATGCATGTTGTTTTTACTAGTACGCATTATGTATTTTATCGTTTAAATGCATGTTTTTATTGTTGTAATGCATTTTATTTAATGCATGTTTTTACTAGTACGCATTATGTATTTTACCGTTTAAACATGCATGCATTTTATTTATAAGTACATGCATGCATTTTATTTAAACAATGCATACTATGCATGTATTTTACCAAGACAGTATTTTATTTCAATTTACTACATACCGTTTAAACAATGTATACTACGCATGCATTTTATCTCACTCATTTTATTCATTCTTTGTTTATTTCATAGACCGATCCAACTGCCTACAAGGAACACGTACACGCCACGTAGGCCAATAGATCTCCCCGACGCGTCGACGACGTCGACCCGGGCAACATGCGCGGTCGCGGCGTCCGTCCGTGCGCCTTCGCCACCTCCTACGCCGCCCAATGTCACGCCTTACTACAGCTCGTCTGACGATGATGACATCGTCCCCGATCTGGCTCGGGTCTTTCTCGTTCGACAGGCAAACGGCCTATGGAGGACAATAACGCCTCCCGAACTCTATCGGCGGGAAGGCTTCGGTCCCCCGCCGGAGACTCGCTTCGGCTCCCCGCCGGAGACCAGCAGGCAGCAACCCGTCGGTCGCGGCCGAATACTCCAGTATTATTCCCAATAAAATATTCCAGTCACTACTCACGTTTTCACCCGTCTATTTTCAATGCATAAACACCCTACTGAATGTTAGTGTATTTATGCATTTGATTGTCATTGTAATCCCACGACTAGATGTATTTAAACGCATTGCTTTCGTTTTAATCCGTCCACCAGAACAACGTTGATTACCGTTAGCCAGCTATGCCGTCATCCAGGGGTCAAAGACCACTAGAGCAGCCGGTGGCCTTATCGCTGCAGCAGTCGTCGTCGCTCTTGCTGTCAACATCACATACGGGGACATCTCAACGTTTATACAATGGTTTTAATATACAATGGTTTTAGCGTGGTTAGCGTATTGCTTACGTCAGCACAACTCCTACCCCAGTTATAGGTGCTCCAGTACGAAACTTAACTTATATACTTTAGCGTGGTTATAAAGTACGAAACTAAACTTATATACTTTAGCGTGGTTATAAAGTACGAAACTAAATTTATATACTTTATTATTAAACGCATTATTGCTTACGTCAGCGCATTCTAGGGGGACATCTCAACGTTTATACAATGGTTTTAATATACAATGGTTTTAGCGTGGTTAGCGTATTGCCTAAGTCAGCACAACTCCTACCCTAGTTATAGATGGTCGATCAAAAAAAAAACTAAACTTATATACTTTATTATTAAACGCATTATTGCTTACGTCAGCGCGCTCTAGGTACGGCGTTGATCGCTAGGACTAAAATACTCTCTGCACTCACCGCTAGGTGGCATCTCTCTAGTGTACTGTCAATCATCCAATTAGTATCAAATTACATCGCTCATCAATCACGTTTTTTATAAGTAGGTTTCCCAAACTCATTAGTGTCAAACATAAAGCCTTTGATCTTTTTTTATACATAGGATTAGTCTCGCATTATTACTGACTCAGCTGGGTGCCCGAATCGTTTAGTGGTCATTAAAACGTTTTTTATAAGTAGGGTTTTATGACCGTACAGGTCTTACTATCTACTAACGAGAGTTTGTATATATGTCTTACACACACACACACGCGCGCGCACACACACACACACACACACACACACACACACTCTCTCTCTCTCTCACACACACACACACACACACACACACACACACACACACACACACACACACACACATGTGGGGATAAGAAATAATTTGTTTTCGTGGTCGATTTCTAATGGAATCTCGTCGGATCCCGCGTTGACGCCGCAGCTAACCGAGCATAGCAACGAACTGGACATTGCTGGGGATCTCACTGTTGGTTGGCTTTCATAGAATTCTGCGCAGGCGTACGTAGCTAAAGGTGTTCACTAGGTGGTGGTTTGAGGCGTTGTTACGGCTCGTTCACAGTTGCCAACACATACTTGTACAGAACGCACTAATTAGCAATAATTCCTGTCCCTCAAATAGTACTTTAAAATTGCTTTAATTGTCCAGTTTAAAAATCATATGTAGGTATGTAGGTCTAAGAGTTTCAAATATAAAGGACATCATATAATCTCAACCATATATAATAATGTGTAGAAAATCGACGTGCAAAACGGGCCCTGTAAGCGAGATTGGATATAAAGTTGACATTTTTCATTGTAGTAAATCAGGTCATCTTCTCCACTTATTTGTCTATGTCTCTGCTAACATTTAGCGTATTTCTATTAAAAGTTGTTTTTGATTAATTTGGCGTGGCATGCCCCCTACTTTTACACATGTATATGAAGTACACCAGCACATGTAGATTTTTGTGTAAATGTGTTGGATAATAATGGTGATAACAAAATACAACAAATTCTAGGAACGTAGCCGCCATTTGTATACTGACAGAGCATTATGACTGTACTTATTGCCTATATTACAACATTAATGCGACAGAAGGAATGTGTTTAAAATTGCGTAACTCCGGTTAATAAGTTCCTTTACAGGTGGATGTGGTCTGTTTGAATGTGGTATTCGTTGGCACTCATCGTTTTGTTTCAGTTTGTCGATCAACGTATTGTTATTGTTATTGTAATGTCGGAGCGGTATGCCGATATTATGACGTAGAGTATTTTCCTTTTCAGTAGCCCTGTTATGTTGGAAGGGTAGAGGTAGTTTCGAGGAAGGTAGATATATCGAGGTGGCAATTAGATGTGTTGATTTCAGGATTGTAGGATTATTAGATGGATTGATAGGATAGTCATGGAGACTCAACAACTAACTGAATTAGGTAAAGAGTTAGGTCTTGAGGGAGAAGAACTTAGAAACTTTATCACGAAAGAACAGGAAGTAGCCAGAGCTGAGCGAGCTCTTGCGAGAGAAAAGCAAAAGGAGTAAAGAGAGGAGAGAGAAGGAAAGACAAGCTGTCTTAATGAGAGAAGAGAAGGAAAGAGAGGAGAGAGAGAACGAAAGAGAAGAAAAGGAAGCGTGTCGGCGACACGAGAAGGAACTGTTGGCAATGAAGCTGGAAGCTGACAACCAGCAAAGACAGGACACTAGTGGAGTGAGCGACACTTCACAGAGAGTTAGGGTTATAGGAAAAAGTCCCAAACTACCCGCATTTTGTGATGGGAAAGATGATATGGACTCATATCTTCAACGATTTGAGAGGTATGCCGAAAACGAAGGATGGGATTTTAATTGTTATGGTACTTACCTAGGGTTACTTTTATCCGGTCCAGCACTGGATATGTATTCCAGATTGCCAGCCTCCGAGGCCCGCAATTAAGCTCAAGGACGCATTACTGAGAAAATACCAATTGACGAAAGAAGACTATCGGAAGAATTTTTGTAGTGGACGTATGGTATCAAACGAATCAGCTTCACAATTCTTGGATAAGTTAGAGCATCAATTTGATCAATGGGTAAACTTGTCAAAAGTAGAGGCGACTTTTGGAGAATTAAGTTAATCATAATGGAACAATTCTTACATGCGTGCCCTCGGGAACAGGCCCTGTTCATTCGGGAACGTTCACCCAAAGATTTGAGTAAGGTCGTGGAATTAGCTGGAGTCTTTACCTCCGCAAGAGAATCGATAGGATTATCTGGATCAAGAAGAACATTATCACCCCACGCGTTACTCCGGCACGAGCTAGTCCTCTATTAACACCGTCACCGGCGACGCCGTCGCCACGTAGATTTGAGGGTAATCCCTCGAGATATGATCCTAGAGAGAGATTATGCTTCTTATGTCAGAGACCAGGACATCTGGCTCGTACCTGCCCCACGCGACGACCCACTGCACCCGGGAATAGAGGGGATAGATTACCCAGGCCAGCGATAAGCGGAAATTCGGGAGTAACGACCAATCCTTGCCAGCATGAATATTCGTTCGTTGATGAGAAAGCCTACTTACAGTGAATGCTCCCTGCCCATTGTAGGAAGCGTCGGTGCTTACGGACAAAACAATCTCCCCCTTACACAAGGACGAGTAGGAGATATGGTTGTTACGGTACTGAGGGATACCGGGTGTAGTGGCGTAATAGTCAAGACAGACCTTATCGACGATAGATTGTTGACAGGACAGAAACAAAAGCTAGTCTTAATGGATCGATCGGTTATGGAAGTACCTGTGGCGAAATGTTTCATTGACACCCCTGTGTTGATGGGGGAAGTGGAATCACTGTGCTTACCTGATCCCACCTGCGAATTAATAATAGGGAACATATCGGTGGTACACCCTCAGGTTCTAAGACGAGATAGTAGAGATGGTCGTCATTTTTTTTCAAAATTTAGGAGAGAAGACGCAGACTCAGGACTATAACGGCGACTGAGAGCGAGAACTGAGGAAGGAAATAGAAGAGAGTACCCGAGAGATAGACAAGAGAATACGAATACCAGAGGAAGACGAGGACAGCGATGAGGTGAAGAGGGAGAGAGGAATGCATGACTTCGAGGAAGCCAGAAGAATGACATCGGAGGTAGAAACGACTGACGAGAAAGTGGGTTGTGCGGTCCAAACCCGGGCGCAATTAGTTAGAGCAGCGAAACCGGTAAATCCGCTCTGGGTTCCAAATACTAACACTTTGCCTGTCTCCGCGAAAGAATTCAAAATCGCTCAACAGCAAGACGATACCCTAAGCAAATATTATGAACTGGCCGGGATAGAATATGGAGATGAGATGGAGGAAAAGACCTGGTTCAAAGTAGAAGAAGGTATTTTGTATCGATTCTACAGACAATCAGGAGATGCGAATATCATCCAACAAGCAATAGTACCTAAAGTATTCCGCGGCGAAGTATTGAAGATCGGACACGAAGGGATTCTAGCCGGCCACCTAGATACTCGGAAATCCTCCGACAGGATCCTGGCGCAATTATATTGGCCGGGTATTCTGGAAGATATCAGAAGATAATGTCAGTCTTGCGATACCTGTCAGCGGACCGTAGATAGAGGGAGAGTAAGTAGAGCTCCATTGCAGGGAGTTCCCCAGGTCCGTCTCCCTTTTGATAAGGTAGCCATCGACCTAGTTGGGCCAGTGTTTCCTGCGTCCAACCGAGGACATAGATGGATCTTGACGCTCGTGGATTATGCCACTCGATACCCAGAAGCGATACCACTCAAGAACATCGACACAGAAACTGTCGCGGAAGCCTTGCTAAGTATATTCTCGAGGGTGGGATTTCCCCGTGAAATCCTGAGCGATAACGGGACACAATTTGTTTCGAAAGTCATGCAGGAAGTAACTAGACTAGTTTCGGTGAAACAATTGTTTGCATCACCATACCATCCCATGGCGAACGGGATATGTGAGAAATTCAACGGTACTCTGAAGAAGATGTTAGTTTGTATGTGTTACGAACAACCTCGTGACTGGGATCGATATCTCGAACCCCCATTACTTGTTTATAGGGAAGCGCCTCAGTCTATTTCAGGATTTTCGCCGTTCGAGTTATTATATGGACGAACCGTGCGTGGGCCGACGACGATTCTCCGGGAGTTATGGAGGAAAGCGAATGCAGATCAGGAAGTGACTACTACTTATTAGTATGTGTTCGATCTCCGAAACAGGATTGAACAAACCTGCGCGTTAGCACGAAAGAATCTAACATCGGCCCAACAGCGGTACAAAATGCATTTCGATAAGAAAGCTAAAAGGAGATCCATGAATATCGGAGATAAGGTGCTAGTGATGCTTCCCACTGACCTAAACAAATTGTTGTTGCATTGGAAGGGACCATATACGGTCGTTGAGAAAGTCGGATGTAGCGACTACCGAATTGAGATAGGAACTCGTAGAGGCTGTTCCACGTGAACATGCTGCGCGAATACAGGGAGAGAGAACCAATCGTGGCCGCCCTGGCTGCTATTCTAGATCCGTTAGAATGCGCTGAATTGGATTGGGAAGGAGAACCCAACCATAAGCAGGAGACGTGGAGAGATGTCAAAATTAATGGTGACGTAAGTGAAGGATGTGACAAAGAATTGCGATAACTGATGGAAGAATTTGGCCACATCTTTTCGGGCGAACCCGGATGTACTAACCTTGAAGAACCTGTAATCAAATTGAACACAGAGAAGGCAATCAGAATGAAACCGTACCCGGTTCCTTTCTCCCGTATTGGTGACATAGAGACATATGTGAATAAGATGTTAACATTAATTTAATGTTAATGTTAAGTTACCCATCTAAATCTCTATGTTGTTCTCCACTCTTGCTAGTCAAAAAAACAGACGGGTCTTATCGTGCAGTGGTTGATTTCCGCCAAATCAACCGGGTCATGGTTTTCGACGCGGAACCGGTGCCTAATCCGGAGATGATCTTTGCCAAATTAGCCAAGGATAGGATATTCTCTAAATTTGATTTCTGCAAAGGGTATTGGCAAATACCACTAAATCCCTATGACAAGGAGTAGACTGCCTTTTCTTCTTCCCTCGGATTACATCATTTTCATAAGATGCCATTTGGGTTAGTAAATGCCGGTGCTACTTGTGGTAGAATGATGCGCGAACCACTTCGAGATCTAGCGGACGTAGACAATTATGTAGATGATGTGATAGACCACTCGCAGACTTGAGAAGAGCATATGGAAACTCTGAAAGCTATATTCCTTCGTATCCCTGAAGCTTCATTCCCGGTGAAACATTCAAAGTGTAGGGTAGGTTTCTCTCAGGTAGACTTTATGGGACACAAAGTGGGAGTTGGTCAAATACTAACCCAATCTGACAAGGTGGAGAAACTCAGAGATGCCCAAATCCCTCGCAACAATACTCAGGTTAGGTTGTTGTTGGGATTATCTGGTTATTATCGGAAATTAATTCCGCATTATGCCAGTATTACGGCTCCTTTGTGTGACTTGACGAAGAAAGGGGTACCCAATGTGATGAAATGGTCCGGAGAGCTCGATAAAGCGTTCAACGATTTTAAGTCCTGTATGTGTAATGCACCGGTTCTTCGATTACCGGATGGGGATAAGGACTTTATCCTCAGAATCGACGCATCTGGCAACGGTCTAGGGGCCTTGTTGCTCCAAACGCATGGCGAGATGTGTTTTCCCGTAGCTTTTGCTAGTAAGAAGCTGACGGAGGCTCAGGGGTCTTACGCAACGGTAGAGAAAGAGTGTCTAGCGGTTGTCTGGGCGATTGAGAAATTCAACACCTACCTGTACGGACGTACGTTTACGTTACAAACCGATCACCAACCATTGGCATTTCTCAAAACTGCGCGAAGATGACTAATCCTCGGTTAATGCGTTGGCCATTAAAGTTTCAACCTTACCAGTATCAGGTTGAAATCATCCCGGGTAAAGATAATGTGGATGCAGATTATTAGCCGTTTGGATTAGGCGTTGGAGAGGGAAAGCTCATTATTCAGGACCTAACGATGTGTTATACTGTATAGAAAGGGGGATTTGTGTTATTCGGGGAGAAACGTAAATTTTAATTACCTATGTTAAGTCTTGTTGTGGGGGGTAATGTCACGATGTGGGGTTTAGTACTTAACATATGTTGGTAGCGAATGTGAAAGTCTACAGTTGGGGTTACCATGTACGGCTATTGACGGCTGGCTAGTGCTTACGCAATAGTGTGAATGCGCTGGGGAGGTAGCATAGGGTCAGATTTCAAAGGACCGAGGAAACAGTACATTATAGTTAGGGTAGACAGGTAGGGAAGTTGAATCTAACA
Organism: Paraescarpia echinospica; assembly: GCA_020002185.1. Taxonomy (NCBI): domain Eukaryota; kingdom Metazoa; phylum Annelida; class Polychaeta; order Sabellida; family Siboglinidae; genus Paraescarpia; species Paraescarpia echinospica. The sequence continues at coordinate 53,067,392 of CM034541.1, forward strand.
TGTAATAATTATATAAATGGTAGGCAGCTTTACATGTATATGAACTGTGGTACGGGTGGACATTTAGATGGGATAATTTTATAGCGTATAGGAATGTTGATATAATGAAGATTTAGGCACATGGTGAATTATTGTATGACTTATTGGGCGGTGAAATTATTGCAATGGTGTACCGCCGCATCAGCAGGGATCACATGACAGATACAAAGTATATGGTTGATTAAATTATGTTTGGGAAAGAGGGAACACACCTGTCTACAGTGATCTATAGGCGGGACGATGTAACCAGGTCTTCTCTGTAACGAGAAATTATTACAGTATGGTTATCAAATCCATACATCGAAGCCATACCGAGCCGTTGCTTACACGATGATATATTGCGTTCATGTATAGTCTAGAAGAGAATACCGGAGTGTCGGGTCGGTGCGACGGCCATCTATTCGACTGTACAGTTGCCATGTTCATTTGAGTAAGACTGTTTTCTCGCAGCGTCTTTGGTAAATTCCCACCATTACCAGTTTTTTGAGAGGCACTTTCGTGGGTTAAGATTACATACAATTCCATTTATATATTTATTTATTGCTTATGTTAGAGTTTTACGAATAGGGACCCCATAATGTGTGGGTTATACTTCGAAATGTATCAACGACCCCGAGTTCAAGATGCATTGGCCGCAAACTTCACATAATATATTCATCACATATTTATTTTTATATAAAATTATATGCATTTCATTTCTCAAAATAAATTAAGATGACTGTGTCCATTTATGTATGCACGTCTGCGTGTTCAACGAAGAATCATGTTATACCTGGGATTAATAGTCCCGTAATAACAGGATACTTCGTTGAACACGCAGATATGCTTAATATTAATATGCACAACTGACATTAGGTAAACGTGCAACAATGTCTTTCTATGGTTAGTCTTAGAAAATCTAATGAAAACAAAACACCGGTATTTGTCCAGTGGCTTAAGATATAATAATATTCATATAATTCAATGACTCTTCCAAACTAAAGTCGCCCTAGTTTTGGTTTTGTGTTGTACCGTTGAAAACAAAGTTAAGGGCAATCAATGGAAAGTTAAGTCTACCACTTCAATGCTTCTCATTATCTTGCCGACACAACAGGGTACGCATAGCGAGTAATAGCATCATCGCATTCTACAATGGCGCAGCGCATCAAAATCGAAACGATGGTTCAGGCAATCTAATGCGTGTTATTGAGGCAAGTCAATCTGATTGAGAAGCCATCGTTTCGTTGGGAAACCTGAGAATATATTGTGCTGGTTTAGTTCCGGTTTCCTCTGAGAATATGTCATAAGCGAATCCGGAAGTGCTCGCCCGTCAACACGTACATGATGCAGTTGCACGCGTAGTGAGACAAACCCAGCTCCTCCACGATCTTCCTACACGTTATGAACTTGAAGTAACACTGCCACTGGTGGTCGGTCCTGATCTGTGCATCTCTCAAGAAGGGATTGCCGCCTACAAACTCCTCGTTCAAGATGTACACGAGCGTCACCGGAAGTGTGGTGAATATGACGTAGAAGGACACCGACAACAAGGTCACTGTTGTCACGACACGCGCGTTCATGTTCTGCTTCGACTTCCCCCGAAGTGGATTGGCGGACATACGTCGGATCTCGCACAGAACGAGCACATTGAATGTAAGATTGACAATGGGCACCACAAGGAACATGAGGAGTTCCGTGCACCACGTCCACAACGACCACAAAGACATAGCTTCTCCGAGCATAGCTGCCTTGCGTATCGTGCACTGACCGTCGACGTATGTCCAGAAGTAGGCCTGCATGAGGCTCATCCCCACGGACAGAACAACGAAGCCGGCGACCACCTTCTGGACGCGACTTGTTGTGCAGTAGCGCTTCTTCTGCAATGGCCTGCACACGGCGATCCAACGCTCCACCGAGAACCCCAGCACCAGCAGAGGAGATATATATTGTACGGCGAAGTAACACACGATGTTCGTCTCGCAGAACACAGGGTACGACAGAATATCGATACCCCAGGCGTACCTCAGTTCCACGAAGACGTGTAGGAGGAGGAACACGAAATGAGTGACGGACAACGTCGCGAGGTAGATGGCCGAAGAGTTGACGTGACGAATCCCCTTCTCCGCCCACACGAGCAAGGACAGGATGTTGCCGCAGATACCGATGACGTACCACAAGGGCGTTACGAATCTGTCGACGTAGAGCGCAGTCGGACTGTGCAAGGCTAATACCTCCGACCACGTGCTCCGGTCATACAGGTACGGCAGCGTGTCGTTCGTCGTACTTCCATTGGTAATTGTGTCGACGTTCATCATTGGCTCTGCACCACAACGAAACTGGTCAATGGCGACGGTGGCTTGGTTGCGACATTACTCTGTGTATAAGGCCACGGCACAATGTCTGATCATAAAAAATTGTATTTTATATTATTAACAATATACATTCTAGCAGCGTGAATGTTTGAAGACAAAATTTGCAAATATATTTTGCTCACTTCGATTAAGGTGCACGAACAAGATATACAGTCATACTATACACCATGCGGATGTACAATTTCGATTATTTACAGTGACAAAGCAAATTCTGCGATGATTTGCGTTCTATCTCCGGGCCTATATGTGCACGACATTTCGTCCATGTTGTGAACGTCTGCTGACTGATCACAAGAGGGCGCTGTGATCATAAGCCTGGTGCGTGTACTACGTAGGACCTACGAGTATGAGATATAGACCATCGTCTCGTAAGATTAATCCCTCTTCTATTTAGCTCTGCTTGAAGATGAATGAAATATATCACACAGAGTGATCGAAAGCTGTCTGTACGGAACGTGTATGATATGTATTTAAATTTACCGACATTATAGATGTCTTACAGATAGAACACTAATAGTCGCTGCAATCACAAGGATGTGTTTTAAAGCCGCCAGCTGCATTGACAAGTCACGATACTCAGCGGGCACGTACGTAGCAGACGACACACATAAGTATCAGCTGACACTAGTCGTAGACGAGACGACAAGTAGGCCTCATAGACCAGCGTTTACATTTATCACATATATGGCTTGACGGTTTAACAAGATTTAACAAGATTGCCACCAAGAGAACTAACTCTAGATGGCAGGTGGACAAAGAAGCCCTTTGGCTTATCGAGAGTCCAACCCTTTTTTCTACGTGTATCCCGCCCTTCTGAGGTATGTGTCGATTTTATTTTAAAACATATTCACGCCACTAGCACCCACACTATCAGCAGATAATCTGTTCCATTCATTTACAGTCCTTTGTGACAATGAGAACTTTCTTATATCTAGTCTACACTGCTCCTTTATTAATGTAACTTCATGACCTCTAGTCCTTCTATCTTTTTAATAATATTTTCATAACCATTCAATATTTTAAACACTTCTATGTGATCTCCGCTCAATCTTCAGGTCTCTATCGTTGTTAAACCAAATTCTTTTAGGCGTATTTCGTAACTAATATCACTCTGTTTTGATATAATTTTAGTGGCTCTCCTCTGTACTTTCTTGCATACCTAAGTCCTTCTTGCGATATGGCCTCCACGCTTATATACACTATTCTAAAAGAGACCTAACTCTTGTTTTGTACAGAGGTATTATTAGTTCTTTTTCTTTATACGCTATATTTCGCCTAATTAATCGATGGATTTTATTTCCCTTTGAAGCTGCAATTCAGCACTGCTCCGAAACCTTCATATCAGCACTAACGGTTAACCCTAAGTCCTTTTCTTTTACAATAGTACTTAGTAAAGTAACAGCCCATTGTATATTGTACATCTTCGCACCCATGTTCAGTGTGGATGCGTTTACATTTCCCAAAATTGAACAACATTTACCACTTTTCAGACAATTTGATCAACCTGTCAAGGTATTCTTGTAAATGCTGACTAACTCCATCACGTTTAATCCTTCTAAACACTTCTGTATCCGCAAATTTCAACACCTTTCTTATTATATCATCGTCCAAATCGTTGATATATATTAAGAATAATGTAGGTCCCAGTTCTGATCCCTCTGGTACCCCACTCAAAACTGACTTCTAGTTTGAAGCCTCCCCATCAACTACTACCCGTTGTCTTCTGTCGATCAGCCATTTTTCTATCCAGTTAATTATACCATTTCCTATGCCATGGGTCATTAGTTTAAGCAGTATTCGTTATGTGACACTTTGTCGAAAGCTTTCTGGAAATCTAAGTAAATTATATCTACCGGTGATCCCTTCGATAAACTAACCCAACCGTTAACGTTGAGTTTCCTGTAAGTATGTTATATCAAAGAGCTTCTTCGTAATCTGCTTCTATTTCTAATTTTATTTCGTCAGCATGGACGTGGATAGATTCTTTAATATATAAAATAACTTCACCTCCCCTTCTTCCTAGTCTATCGTTCCTAAATATTACATAGCCTGTCAGTCCAAATTCGGCATCTGGTATATCGGTGGTGGCCCATGATTCGGTTATACCTATTATATGAGGGTCAATATCTTCTACCATAATGTTTAGTTCACTTCTTTTGTTTACTATGCTCCTTGCATAGTAAACAAACAAACGCATTTATATCCAGCTTCAGAATAGTTTTCCAGAATGTTCTTTGCTGATTTATTTATGCTGTCTTTTTTTGTCTGTGAATCTCCCCTGCACATCTACTTTAAATAAATGCAACCTGTCCCACTGTCAATACGGAATACTGTAAGTAGCCTTTGTAACTAGAAATCACTACCCGCATGCCGTTTGTAAAAAAGCTTCGTTAAACCGCCGTTTAGAATGCGTTACCGACGATATATGAACTATAAATAAAAATGGCAAAATCCTTTGATCTTTCGTGCTGAAATTCCAGCGTTGGTCACGACTAGCAAAAACAATTAAGATAAAGACACCAAAGCGACGGTCGCGGCCGGGAAAAAACCGTTCAGATAAGGGACGCCAATCAGCACCGACCACTCCTACTAGGCGCTGGCAGTTACGGTGGCTGAGTCTAGTACATTAATTAATAATACAAATTGTATATGTCATTAAGCACACGCCACCCTTACTAGGCGCTCGCAGCTACATCTGAACAAACACAACACGGATTCCAGTCAGGCGGTCTTGTGAATCTCAACTCATCGAGACAGTCCTTGACTGAATGGCTACTATGGACAACAAGACACAAATAGATGCAATCCTGCTTGATTTTCCAAAGCTTTTAAAAAAATCCCCCACAAACGCTTACTATCCAAACTAGCCTCCTACGGAATAACTGGAAACACACAAAATTGGATCAAATCATTTCTGTCAAACCGTAAACGGTAAGTATCAGTCAATGGAATTCTGTCGGACACAACAGATGTTACATCTGGTGTTCCACAGGGCTCAGTCCTAAGATCAGTCCTCTTCCTACTCTACATAAATGACATAAACGAAAACATCCAATTTCCCACACGCCTCTTTGCAGACGACAGCATTATATATCCTAAAATCACCTCCGAAACCGTCCATGACATTGTTCAATCTGACCTGATCTAACACCAAACATGGTCTGACAAATGACAAATGGAATTTACCATTTCTAAATGTGTCCACCCCCAAATAACAAACAAAACTAAACCCACACTACACTCATATTCACTCTTCTGCATCATGCCACTCGTTGCAGTATTCAACCATCCGTATCTTGGAGTAAAATTATATTCAAAATTAACCTGGGCAAGTCACATCACCGACATGGTTTCCAAATCCTCAAAGGCCCTAGCGTGATTAAAAGGAACCTTGGTCCATGTAAACCCAAAGACAAAGAAATAACTTATAGCATGCTAATCCGGTCAAAACTCGAGTATGCATCTCCCATATGGAATCCACACACACTGACCTCCAAATTAAGCATCTTGAAAAATACAACACTTTGCAGCCAGATTTGTTTAAAATGATCAAAGACGCCAAATCAAATCAGCAGACCTTGTAACCACCCTTGGATGGCCAACTCTTGAACGACAACGCATTATCAAACAAGCCATGACAAAAATTAAATAACATTAATAATAATACATTTAATTTGTTATAGCGCCATATCCACAATTGTTCGTGGCTCTTTACAATAAAGCATGCGTCATGATCATTAAACTAAAATATTAATGCTAACTCATATAAGAATATTAATTAATAAATTAAGTAAAAGGCAACAAAATATTTGCAGTATGGTAGTAAGACGTTAACTTAAAATAAACATAGTACAATATAATATAATTAATAAATTATTAAAGTGCATAAATTAATCACTAAAATATAGCAGTATAAAATCAAATATATAAATAGTCCTAAAATAATACTAATATAAATGAGTTCACCGGATCACTGAGGAAAGTCACAAATAATAATAATATATTTTATTTAATATAGCGCCAGATCCAATTATAAATTGTTCGTGGCGCTTTACAACATGTAGAACCCAGATAGAGGTAATAATGATGGCTAAATTAACATGCATTTTCTAAAAGAAATTCTTAAAAAATAAATATTAGTAAAATACAAATAAATACAGTAATTAAATAAATATACTAAAATAATGATCATAGCTACAGTTCTATGTAGAAATAAGACATTGTCAATTCATTTAACTGAACTAATGTACATGTAGGTATAAAATAAATATATAAATAGGTTAATTAATACATAAGAGATATAAAACAAATCACTGCAGAGAGTAAACTATGCCACATTGGACAAGAACGAGAGTCTAAAAAATGAGTCTTTAAGCGTGCCTTGAAAGTAGAGAGACAATCAGACGTTTTAATGTCTTTAGGCAGTGTTCCACAAAGTCGCTGCGGCGACCGCAAACGAACTGTCCCCAGCTTTGACATGAGTCCGCAGGACTGTTAACATGTTATTGTTGGTAGAGCGCAGAGCTAGAGCGTAGAGCTAAAAAAATGAGTCTTTAAGCGTGCCTTGAAAGTAGAGAGACAATCAGACGTTTTAATGTCATTAGGCAAAGTGTTCCACAAAGTCGCTGCGGCGACCGCAAACGAACTGTCCCCAGCTTTGACATGAGTCCGCAGGACTATTAACATGTTATTGTTGGTAGAGCGCAGGGCTCTTGTTGGTTTGTATGGGCATACAAGGTCGCATAAATATTTCGGGGCATCGCCATGCACAGCTTTATATGTAAACACTAATAGCTTAAAGTCGATTATGTGTGCTACAGGCAACCAGTGAAGAATGCACAACAAAGGCATGGCGCTGTCACTCCGTGGGCGGCGTAGGATCAACCTAGCAGCAGAGTTGTGCATTCTCTGCAGTCAAGCGATGTTGTTGACAGAAGTGCCGTATAGAAGTGAATTGCAGTAATCAAGCCGTGATGTAATAATGGCGTTGACGACACGTTCTTTTGTCGTCGTTGGGAGATAACGACTCATCTGGTTAATATGGCGCAGGTGAAATGAGCACACACTGACGATGCTTGAAACTTGCTTCTTAAAATCCTTCGCGCAATAACTTTCTCTATGACTTTTGACAGATGGCTTAAGTTGCTGACTGGACGGTAGTTGTTGAGTATGTCCTTGTTGAGTGATTGTTTCTTGAGCAACGGCCGGACAATTGCGTGCTTAAGCAGCACAGGCATGACTGCCTCCTCGAGTGAGGCGTTTACAATTTGTATGATGAAAGGCACGATACTGTCCATGTTGTCATTTAGTTGCTTAGTTGGTAGTGAATCAAGTGAGCATGTCTTATCCGTAGTGCCAAGAATATTGGTGATTTCGGCTGTAGTAGTTGGCTCGAACACTTGAATTGGGTCAGTAAAACAACGTGTCTCGTCTTCTGTCGGGTCAACGGCAATGCGGTAGTGCAAGTTAATCAGTAATTTCTCGATCTTTTCTTGGAAGAAACGTGATAATTTATCACATCCTTCCTTCACTGAGCAGAATTCAGGAAGTTGCATTTTGTGTAGGTCGAGTGATCTTAGAATGCGAAACATGTTCTTGTTATTAGCGTTCTGTAATTGTCCGCGATAATACTCGGTTTTCTTACTGGCTATCATTGTAGTGCAGTCGTCGCGAGCGGCGACGTATAATTGGCGGTGTATTTCGAGTTTAGTTCTTCTCCACAGATTCTCACATGTTCGCCTCTTCTCTCTTGCTTCGTCGACCTCAGCGTCATACCACGGATGCGGCAAGTTGCTCCTGACGTGTACGTAGCGCCAAGGAGCGTGCTTGTCTAAGCAGTTAGTGAGACAGATGTTGTAGTCCGATGCTAAAACCTCCGCTTGCTGACCGTCAGCGTGGGCACACATGCCAGAACACACAGAGTTAACGTCATCATTGAACATTGTAGCATCCATGATGCGGAAGTTGCGCTTGGCAATTACTGAAGTTTCAGCTGACGGTTTCAACACATTTAATGCCAGTTCTATGCGATAGTGGTCCGACATGCAGTCTGGATAAACAACAACAGAAGATACTAAGTTATCGCTGCCATGACTTATCACCAGGTCCAATGTATGTCCTGTTTTATGGGTAGGCGAATGAACGTGCTGCAGCAAATTGTAGGAATCAAGTAGATTGCGAAGCAGTTCTGATTTCTTTACATCATCAAAATGAATATTAAAGTCTCCAGCAGTTACGGTTGGTATAACGGAAACAGATGCTTCTGTAAATAAGCATTCAAGTTCAGCATAAAATTCACACGAAGTTCCAGATGCCTTACTTGAAGCAGGCGGGTGGTAGATGACACACATGTCGAACGATATAGAATGGGCTGCAGAGAACTGCACACGGAGCAATGGTATTCAAATGGAGAGTAGGAAGAATCTTCGTTGTAAATGTATCGCGGTGCAAGATTGCAACACCGCCACCACGACGAGAAGATCGTGCCACGTGGTGGAAGAGGAACCCGGGAGGGGTCACTTCAGCAATAACAACTTCGTCGCCGCTCTTCCTTAACCACGTCTCGGTTATCGCCTAGATGTCGCATTTGTGTTCAACGACGTATTCGTTGATTTTGAGAGCTTTATTGCACACGGAACGAGCATTCAGTAATGCCACATTGACGAATGGCGTATCGTGTGGCATAACAGGGGCGGCTCTTAGAGTTACCAGATTCGCACTGACACTGCCTTGCCGACATACAATTCGTGAAGGATCTTCAAAACGGCTGGTAATCCGCGTTCGAATCGCGCGCTGTTTGCGCGTGCCCCCACGTCTGCCACGCAGAGTTGGACGCGCCGCGGACAATCCTAGACGTCTGATCAATTAATACACTGTCTCAGGTAATCGCGGAGTGACACCCCTGATGGCAGGACGGAAAGCCCGAAAGACGTTCTGTAGGCACATCGCCGCCAACGGTAGAACAATGCCTTGTTAATTATAGTTTACCAAATTAGGTCACTCACGGGCGTTGTCGGTCTAAAGACATGTAGTCCACCAGCTTCGTCAGCAACACGGTTGGCTGACGACATTAAAACATTTCAAGATTGTAGACAACGTACGCTACCTTGTTGTATAAAAAGTTCAGCAAGACAGTCACTGCAGCATCACGAGTAAATAGTGAAGTTATGATTGTTCAATTCTTCGTAAACAGGCAGAAAACATGTTAATATCACGAGCACGATTTGGCTTGCTGCCTGTCAGGCGCTACCGTAAACTTACTAACAAAGTACTAGCGTTCGTCTAGAATGATATTCTAAATAAATGTGCTTTTAGTTTACATTTAAAATCTCAAGAGAGTCCGATGATTTAATGGTAGGTAGAGTGTGTAGCCAGTGCAGATCATGCACCAGCGGAGCAGCACTGTCACTCCGCGGGCGAGGCAATGTCAGACGAGCGGCCGAGCTGTGAATTCGATGCAGACGAGCGACGTTGTTTGCAGATGTTCCGTATATGATTGAGTTGCAATAGTCCAGCCGCGATGTTATTATGGCGTTGACTATGCGTTCCTTCGTTGTGTTAAGTAAAAATCGGCTGATTTGATTAATGTGGCGTAGGTGGAATGCGCACACACTAACGGTTTGTGACACCTGTTTGTTCATGTTCAGGTGTCTGTCCACGTAGACGCCGAAATTCGGGACACATCGTGAAGTTACAATCGTACAGTCACCAACACATATTACGCTGCCATCCACAAGTGCAGCGGCCGACAACTGCAAGAGGTTGATTAGCAGGATATATTAGCTATTAACTATGTGTGCGAGGCGTTTTATCTTTTCAAATCTAACTTGATGGCCATTACTGATAGCATTTCCCCCTTGAAGTATGTCCGTACTTGGATGACCGGGGAGATATTGGATCTCATTGATGAAAGAGATCGGGCGTTTGCCAAATTCAAAAAGACCAAAGACCATAGTTAGCATGGCAAATACATTTATTTTTGGAATCTTCGGCCTAATCAGATTTCCATAGAAAACAAAGCTGATGAATATAAACAACAACCGAAGAAAGTTAATTATGGCAAATGCTAAAAAATCACCAAATACGAAGTATTAGGGATCCTGAACAACACGAATTCGAGCAATTGTTTAGATCAAATGTCACCCAGATTTATAAGGGATGGTATTGTATTGTATTTATTCAGATTCCAACAGGTCCAGTGGACCCAGTAGCAGGACTGACAACTGAAACAATACATATAAATAATAAAACAATAATATAATAATAAAAACCACACAATATCAACATCAAATATACCAGACAAACATCCGTTATACATAGAAATGTTTTTGAATTGATGATCTAAAGGTTTCAGCTCCTGAAAATATATCACAAGTTGGATCACTTAAATACAATGTGTTGAAAGTAGTCATACATCTATTCAAAACACAGTGTTTTCTAATGTTGATTCTGCTATTGGAAACTCTAAAAGGGATGTAGTTTCGTAGAGATCGTGAAGGACAATGAAATTGGATAGCCCCTTTTGTCAATAAACGTACGTTGCCAGGGATTCCAGATAACACTGCAATACTCCAACTGGCTCCTGACTAGAGATATATATATACAAGGATCGCAAAGCATGTACATCGGTAAATGTTGTGCAAACGCGCTTAATAAAACCACTCATCTTAAAAGCTTTACAAACACAACGATTAATATGATCTTTAAAAGTCAAACTGTCTCGGTCAATGTGATACCGAGATCTTTGACAGCGGTGATCTTGGACAGAGACTGGCTTAAAATCGTGTAGTCATAGGATATACGTTTCTTTTTGTTAGTGAATGATGACATTATGCAGTATTTATCAACGTTAAGTTTAAGGTGCCATGTCTCACACCAAAGACATACACTGTCCAGATCCTTCTGCACTAACTGACAATCGGTCACCGACGAAATTTCTTTATAAACAATTTGGAATCATCAGCATACAATGACATTTCACATGAATCAACATGCTTAGTGAGATCGTTAACATACAAGATAAACAGAAGAGGTCCAATTTGTGAACCTTGTGGTACACCAGACAACACCGGCTTCCAGTCAGATGTTTTGCCTTCGAGGACCACGCGTTGTTTATGGTTGACAAGGTAAGACTGCAACCCCTCTATGCATTGCCCGGAATAGCCACATGATCTAAGCTTGTGAATTAACAATGGGTGGCACACTGAATCAAAGGCTTTTCAGAAGTCCGAATAAACAGACTAAATATGTTTCTTGTTGTCAATAGATTCAGAAATACCGTTCAAGTAACAAGCTAGATTAGATACTGTACTTCTACACCTCACAAATCCGTGTTGGTTGCCCGAAATTGTGTTACGCACGTGCTCATACAATGAGTCGTATACGACTTTCTCAAAAACTTTGCTAAATAGCGGTAACAGCGATATAGGTCTGTAGTTGCACACATTTCGTTTATCTCCCTTCTTGCACACGGGAACAACATTTGCTCTTTTAAAACAAGTTGGAAATGTTCCACAGTTTAAGGACATATTAAAAAGCATAGTTAGTGGACCTGCTAATTCGGCAGCACATTCCCTAAGGATTACACCTGATATATTGTCAGGACCGTATGCTTTGTTTACATCGGTGATTCTTAGTACCCCGATGACATCATTATAAGACACATTGATTTTAGTCATTGATTCGGATTGTAAGGAGGGAATACTTGGATAAATAAGGTTATCTACTAATGTAAAAACATATTCGAAGTGGTCAGAAAATAATTCTGCTATGTCAGCTGGACTGTCTGCCTCAGTGCCTTTATATACCATTGAGGTAGGAAGTTTTACATTAGTTTGTTTGCTTTTGGCAAAACTGAATAGACGTTTGGTGTTTTGTTTGACGGATTTTTCAATTTCCGATATGTAGACACAATACCTTTCTCTCTTAAGTTTCTTAAAAGGTGTTCGTAGTTCAGAAAATACTTGGTAATCAGATAACGAAAGTGAGCATTTCCATGCTTTTGGTGCGGTGTCTTTATCTTTCAAGGTTGCGATCATATCGTTATCATACCATACTGGGCATTTACGTCCACGAATGCAGATACGAGGAACGCATTCGTTTATGGCAGCATACAAAATGTCATAAAATATATCAAAACTGTCGTCAATGTCAGTACTGTCCTTGAGAAATGACCATGGGATACAAGACAATACGTGTCTTAGGTTACTAAAATCCGCTTTGCGATAGTTATAAACAAAACATTTAGCGGGTTCCTGCTTTGTTCGGTTGGCACATAACAGTTCACAATGTGTGGATTTCACCGCCTTGTCTATTTTCTTAACATTACACTCTGCACCATGCACAAAGACAAGATCTAGTGTGTGCTCGTTGCACGTGTGGTCAGCGTTACACTGCACAAGGCCGTATTCAAATAGCATTTCAAGACACAGTGCGGACTGTGAATGGGGCATAAGGCCTATTATGTTGTTTGACGGTGTCCATTGAATGTCTGGACGATTGAAATCGCACAAGAGTATCACACAGTCGCAGTCGGGGTTCATAGCTCTAGTGACCTGTTCCAGCGATTTGTCGAGCTCTGACCAGGTGTCCACATCCGACCAGGTCGGGGCGTAAACACACCCTAGATAGAGGCTTTGTCCCGTCAAGCGCGTTTGAGTCCATACTATTTCAAGATCAGTTTCCCGATCCAGCCTACGTTTGGAGTTGTACGTATTACTCACTGCAACCAAGGCACCACCGCCGTGACACTTCTTCTTGTTTGCCACGACTGTGCTGTCTCTGTCTCTTCTGTATATGTTGTATGTATTTGGCAGTACCTCGTTGTCGAAAATATCCCCCCGCAGCCACGTATCGGTTAGCGATATGAAGTTGTAGTCATGATCGCTAAAGAAAATGTTAAAGTCTTGTAATTTGCCGATGATGCTAGTAGTGTTCTGGGAAAAGAGTTTACGGTTTGGGCTAGGTCCGGGGTTGGGATTTACATCCCCACTCAGCGTAAGCAGAGTCGGCAGAAGACCCATCAAGATGAAACCGGCCGTCACGCGTGTGTGACTCCGTCGACGCATGTCACCGCCGTGATGGAGACTCGACGACTTGTTCATTCTTGTTAATTCCCTGACAGTTACACACACGCCATTTATGGAGCCTTGCATTGTCAAGTCAGATGCGCTTGTCGTATGTACGATATGTAAACATATTTCGTTCGGAAATAGTGGCGGATTTCTCATCATCATAATCTCTGTGTACTGTTTTGCTGCGAGTAATTTCAACAATGCATGTATAATCGCAAACACTTATACACGAACAAACACACATATACACACTCATACAACTGAACAGATGTATTGCTGCACATACAACCATACACACTAATATTCACACAGGCACAGTGTACACATGCGTACATAAACACTTGCGCATACGCATCATTATATTTGCAACAATAAAATTGTAATAGCATATTCGAGGTGTTTAAATACCGTGGCTCGTTTGTATTATACATTCCCAGCCAGGCAGCTCTGTTCGGCTTGGCACACACAAGGATCGCTACACTCTTCCATGATTAATGTGTGTCAACTTGAACTCAGTTTGCAACACAGCCTGTCACAGTTTTAATGTGTCCCAAACAACTGACTAACCTTTCGGAAATTGCGCGAACATATTAATGGCGAATGACTGTTGTCTGCATCTCTCGCCGGTTGTGTTGCGGTGTGGGTGCTTTCATTGTTACTTCTATACTACATCCCATATCCTGAAGTGAACGACCATTGTCTACATCTCTCGCCGGTTGTGTTGCGGTGCGGATGCTTTCATTGTTACTTCTATACTACATCCCATATCCTGAAGTGAACGATCATTGTCTGCATCTCTCGCCGGTTGTGTTGCGGTGTGGATGCTTTCATTGTTACTTCTATACTACATCCCATATCCTGAAATGAACGACCATTATCTGCATCTCTCGCCGGTTGTGTTGCGGTGTGGATGCTTTCATTGTTACGTCTATACTATATCCCATATCCTGAAATGAACGACCATTGTCTACATTTCTCGATGGTTGTGTTGCGGTGTGGATGCTTTCATTGTTACTTCTATACTACATCCCATATCCTGAAGTGAACGACCATTGTCTACATCTCTCGACGGTTGTGTTGCGGTGTGGATGCTTTCATTGTTACTTCTATACTACATCCCATATCCTGAAGTGAACGACCATTGTCTACATCTCTCGACGGTTGTGTTGCGGTGTGGATGCTTTCATTGTTACTTGTAGGCTACATCCCATATCCTGAAGTGAACGACCATTGTCTACATCTCTCGACAGTTGTGTTGCGGTGTGGATGCTTTCATTGTTACTTCTATACTACATCCCATATCCTGAAGTGAACGACCATTGTCTACATCTCTCGACAGTTGTGTTGCGGTGTGGATGCTTTCATTGTTACTTCTATACTACATCCCATATCCTGAAGTGAACGACCATTGTCTACATCTCTCGACGGTTGTGTTGCGGTGTGGATGCTTTCATTGTTACTTCTATACTACATCCCATATCCTGAAATGAACGACCATTGTCTACATCTCTCGACGGTTGTGTTGCGGTGTGGATGCTTTCATTGTTACTTGTAGGCTACATCCCATATCCTGAAATGAACGACCATTGTCTACATCTCTCGACGGTTGTGTTGCGGTGTGGATGCTTTCATTGTTACTTGTAGGCTACATCCCATATCCTGAAATGAACGACCATTGTCTACATCTCTCGACGGTTGTGTTGCGGTGTGGATGCTTTCATTGTTACTTCTATACTACATCCCATATCCTCAAATGAACGACCATTGTCTACATCTCTCGATGGTTGTATTGTGGTGTGGATGCTTTCATTGTTACTTCTATACTACATCACATGTCCTGAATTGCGTGACGAACGACGCAAGCATTGTGCAATTTTAGATTGTCCGCTTCACCACTTAACTCAGCTTCGAGGGTTTGGATAGTTTTAATTGCAGACAAAACCAGTACTCAAACAAATTACAGCACGACACAAAGGAACACCAGCTGTAATTATATTAGGCGCTGGCAAAAAGGCGCAATATTTTAAATGCGACGGCTTGTTTAAAAACCATACTTGTTGTTTCCAATAATGTTCTCTTCATGATTGATTCATTGTCGTTCATTTATTTTTTTGGTATACAAAAAAGAGGTTGGGCCTACCATATTGGCCGATAACAGTACACAACATGTTTGCATGGGCAATTAATTGAAACAAATTGCTTTGTTTTATACCCGTCGTCAGTGTTTTTATTATGTTGTGGTATTACATATATATATATATATATATATATATATATATATTAATGTGGGAACGTTGAACAACTGTATCTCCTCCGAGACCCTGATAGCATAGATAGCGGTACCACTATTAATGTTTCTTCTTAAGAAAAGGTGTCATTGCCCGCAGTAGAGCAATCACGCTTGAGTCCTGCGGCCAGTGGAAACACAACATATGATCTGGTGTTTTTACAAACAATGCATACGACGAGCTATGCAACATGATTTATTTAATTATCTGTGTGATCAAATCTCACTTCGCATCCTCCCTTTGCTAACAACACGGCCAACAACAATATCAGCCACCAGCCACCGATCTTCATGCAAGCAACCCTCGGGGATGAGGGATGTTATCCTGATGGCGACGACCACCTGTTGCACACTACAGGTGACCCCGTCGAACAGTCAGCGAGTGAGAAACTCCTTGACTTTCAATGTTTACATTAAAAGGGTCTCAACTTTGTGCATTTGAACTCACGCAGTCGTCTGCCGAAACTTGACGATTTTAAAAGTTCTCGCAGCCAACACTAAAGTGGCGGTGATCGGCATCACCGAGTCTTAGTTAGATTCGTCGGTCACAGACTCGGCAATCGAAATTACTTTCTAATACTAAACCATTATATGTATATGTTTGGTATGACCCAGCTCATTAACACGTCTACAAGGATTACCAGTGCAACTTCCACCATCTTAGGCCTCATCGTTGTCTCAGACCCTGTTAAAAAACACAGTGTGGTGTATTAGATGTTGGCATAAGTGACCATCAATTAAATATAGTACACGCAAATGGAAGAAAAGTCCTGTTAATCAACACAACGGTGTGACATTAAGATCGCTCAGAAACTGCAATAAGGTCACTTGTGAAGCAAAACTGCAAGAGATGGACTGGCTGGGTGTATTAGCTATTAACTCGGTGCACGAGGCTTTTTATGTTTTTAAATCTAAGTTGATAGCCGTCATTGATAGTATTGCCCCCTTGAAGTATGTCCGTATTAAACAGCGTACACCCTCATGGATGACCGGGGATATATTGGATCTCATTCATGAAAGAGATCAGACGTTTGCCAAATTCAAAAATACCAAAGACCATAGTTGGCATGGCAAATACATTTATCTTCGAAATCAGGTCCTATATATAAAAATAAACAGGCCAAATCATATTTCATTCTAAACAAGGCTGATGAATTTTATATAACAAACAAAGAAATTGTGGCAAATGCTAAAAAGCCTCGGAACTTCGTTAGGAAGCAAATGACTTAATATCGACAGTAACATTTGTTTTTATAAAGAAAAGGTGTCTGAGTACTTTGATATTTTTTACTAACATAGCCTCAACACTGGTTGACGAACTTCCACGAAGTAATGGAAAATGTGGGTGGCAACACGTCCAAGGATATTACAGATCATTGGGTGTCACCAGTAAAAGTTTCAGTTTTAGTGAAGTCACCGAAAACGAAGTATTAGGGATCCTGAACAACATAAGCTCGAGCAAGTGTTTAGATTAACTGTCACCCAGATTTATAAAGGACGGTGCTAAGTTCATTGCAAATGCAACGCAGCGGTATCGGAGATCCTTTTCAGAGCGCCTAACGCCCGTCACAGCGTTGAGACAGCGATTTTGTGTATCCAAGTAAACTTGTTAAGATCTCTGGATGTTCGTAAGTATGCAGTCTTCTTCTTCAGTTCAGCATATCTCTGCGAGACGTAGCTGCCCGGATAATCCCACGATACGCTGCTCTGTCTGCCGTTCGTCTCCCTGCTCTCACGATGTCGTCTTTCTTCCAACCAGTCGCTGATATCCTGCTCCCATCTTCTCCTTAGTCTTCCCCTCCCTCTCTTTCCCTCCACTTTGCCTTCTAGGACTGTTTTCTCTAAGGAATTATGTCTTTTGATGTGGCCAAAATAACTCAGTTTTAGTCCTTTTATTCTATTCACTAATTGGCAGTTGTATTTGTCTAATTTTTAAAGGATCTCTGCATTGGTTGTTCTTGTTATCCATGGCACTCTTAGGACTTTTCTGTAACATTTCATCTCAAACGCTTCTATTCTTCTCATGTCTTCTTTGTTCAATGTCCATGTTTCGCTCCCGTATAGAGCTGTTGGGAAAACGCAGGTTTTAAAAATTCTTATCTTTGTTGGTATGTTTTGTCCTTTCCATACATTTTTCAGATTATTTAGTTTCTGCGTTGCTATGGCTATTCTCCTTCTGATCTCTGATGATGTCTTGCCGTCTCCTTGTAGTCTTGCTCCAAGGTAGTCGTAGTGGTTCACATTTTCAACATGTTCCCCGTTGATTGCAATTTCTGTTTTTTCAGTAAACAGTACTAGTTTTATTTGATCTCAGCGCTGCGTTCGACACGACATGACATTCCTGTCGCTGAATTAGACCGAATCGGCGTGCGAGGCGACCCACTTTGTTGACTCGCCTCTTACCTTGCCGATCGAACACAGAGCGTCAGTGTTGGCGGTCATCTTTCTTGCGACAGCCGACTACGAAATGAAGTTCCACAGAGCAGAGTTTTGGGCCATCTGTTATTTTCTATATACTGTGCTTGTCATTCCGCTGTATTCGCAAAGCACGGTGTCCGCTACATTGTCTACGCCGACGACACCCAACTCTACGTCGATTTTCCGCGAAATGATTCTGCTTCCGCCGCCGACTAGATATCCCGTTGTGTGACTGACGTGAAAGCATGACTGGCGTCGCGCTACCTGCTCATGAACGACGCGAAGACAGAGGCGATACTATTTGCAGCACCAAACAAACGTGTTCCACAGCCAACGCCTCTTCCCATCGACATCTGCGGTAGCAACGTCAGCACTTCCACCAACAAACGTGACCTAGGAGTACATCTCGACTCCACGATATCGGTGGCCATACTTGTCGGACTGCCTACGCCCAACTACGTGGTATAGCGTGGATACGATCACATCTCCCGTTTACAGAGTTGTTCATGCGGTAGTCACATCGCGATCGACTTCGGAAAACCCGGCCCTGTACGACATTACCAGAATCTTGATGCACCGACTAGAGATGGTCCAGCGATCAGCTGTGCGTGTATTCCTCTGCTTACGTTGGCGTGACCAACACAGCATGACGGTGGCATCACGAGAGCTGCATTTGTTACCTGTGGCGCAGCGAATTCAGTTTGTTAACCTGGTGCACGGCGCTGAGCATGCTAACACTCCACAGTACCTTGCTGACCGTGTATCTGTTCATGTTCCCTGTCGCACTCTTCGCTAGGCCGACCAGTGTATCGTAGTTAATCCTAGAGTTAACATGGAACGGTTCGGCCGACGCGTTTTCTAGAGCTAAGAAGCCAACGTGACTCTGGACTTTTTAGGAGAGACCTTTAATCGGGCTTTTTGTAATTTATTTTCTTTTTAAATACATACATATATTGTTTAATGTTAAATATAGCCTACATAATAAACGAAATTATAACGACTTACGTAATGTTTTTATTTGTAAACACTCCCGAGTCTGCTTTGAAAAGATATGCGGTGTCCACATAAATTTTATTTCATTTGAATTGTGTGCGTCTCCTTTGACGCATATTAAAAAAATTTCTTTGTCGACCGGCAAAATTCCAGACAATATTAAATCAGCAAAGGTGATGTATAATTACAAAAAGAATAGTAAACTGGAAGCCGGTAACTACAGGCCGTTCTCGATTCTCAATGCAATCTCGAAATAATTTGCGAGAATCATCTGTCAACCGCTGGACGAGTACATCCAAGCACATCAGTTCCTATATGAGCATCAATCTGGTTTTAGATCCTCCTGTTCTGTCGACACATATTTGATACATATCATAGACTTCCTAACACAGGAACAGGATAAAGGCAACTATATAGGTATGGTACTTCTTGACCTTTAAAAGGTTGTTGACACCGTAACCATCAGATCCTGCAACTATAGGACTTCACAAATCTGCTTTAGTCTGGTCTCAGTCATAATTATATGAACGTCAGCAATCAGTGGACATTGTTGGTACTTGATCTAAGCCGGCGACTGTAACGTGTGGTGTCAACAAGGGTCAATTCTTGGACCTTTACTCTTTTTAAAATATATAAATGATATTTCCTCGGCTGTTCAATATAAACTTCTTTTATAGTTAGAGTTAAATCAGTCATTAACTGTAGGAGCGTCTCAGAAGATACTTAATAAATCAAATGCCAAGTTAAAGTTATTGTAGAGGCAAACAAGAAATGTCAATATGAAAACAAAATAAATTGTTCACCCCTGCCTTAATGTCATTTTGATTATGCCTGTTCATCGTGGTTCTCCGGTTTAACTAAGAAATATAAATCTAGGCTACAGGGTACACAGAACAAGGAACTCCGGTTCCTTCTTAATGCACCAGGATCAACGGAGTTTAGACTGGTTATTCCTGTTTCAGTCATATGTATATGAACGTCAGCAATCAGTTGACATTGGTGGTGCTTTACATAAGCCGGCGACTGCAACGTGTGGTGTCCAACAATGGTCAATTATTGGACCCTTACTCTTTTTAACATTTATACTATTATTATTATCCCAAGCCTACTTGGCTACTAGCCTACTACAAACCAAGCTCAGAGGCGCTAGGTATATGCCATAGCGTCGTACTGTTAGCTGATACTAGCCTATAGGGTCTATAGAGTATAGTAAACAGGACCCATCCAGGCCGCCATTGCCATTGGCTATGACTAAAAGGTAAACTCTCAAATACATTTAGTATAAGCAACATTAATATGTATACTCATACGCCTAAATATACGTGACATAGCTCAATAATTCGAAATTACTAACCGGTCTGAAAGAACTTTTGCGAACGCTGCATCTCATATGTTGACGTTGTGACTGACCCCACGCCACGGCACGGACGACGGCCCACGGCCACAGCCCACATGCACTGTCGCCAACTCCTTAATCATGTTTATTTAGTTTCGGTCCATAGTCTTTCCCAAATAGAAATACACCTTTATGCGTGGGTACTGTCTTTGTCTGTCTAATTTAGCCCATTTTGCCGTGTCGTTGGCATATGTTCGTGGACGTCCACTCATTGCCTAAACTCGGAATTCCATAACATCAACAGCGCCAATGGGTGGGGTCAAAGGTCAATATCGCCCATCATTCGTGATCACGAGAAGACAAGAACGCGATTCTACGCAAAGATCAATGTCCATACTCAGGTAAAATCGAAGCAAAAAACCGGTTTTTACCAAAAACGAAAGAGTTCGCAGTTTTTCAATTAATTTAAAAAAACGAACTAACACGTATGCAGAAACGAACTAGGATATCATTGGGAAGTACTTGATGCCTGTTTTTTGTGTGAAATTACTAAGAAACGCGAACAACAAAGCAATCGAATTGGTTGAGTACCTTTAATGTGGCGTAGGTGGAATGCGCGCACACTAACGGTTTGTGACACCTGTTTGTTTATGTTCAGGTGTCTGTCCACGTAAACGCCGAGATTCGGGACACATCGTGAAGCTGCAATCGTACAGTCACCAACACGTATTATGCTGCTATCCACAAGTGCAGCGGCCGACTTGGGCACCAATGGAATGTACTCGGTCGCGCTTTCATTCATGCACATGTAATTCCGCGCCATCCAATGTTTTATGTCATCTACGCATGCTTCCATTCGATGTAAAACAGCAGCGTAAGCGGTTGTACTGAGATCAAAGTGGGAGTAGAGTTGTAAGTCATCAGCGTAGTGGTAGCAAAGGCCATGTTTTCTGATGATATCGCCAATTGGTTGCGCATACAACGAGAAGAGCAGTGGACCTAGGACGGAGCTTTGCGGGACACATGACGTCAGAGGAGTTTTTACCCGAAAATGTGTCACAAATTACGACGCGCTGAGAACGTCCCTGCAAGTTCGATACCACTCAGTCTAATTCTTTGTCAACAAAGCCGTAGCGCAATCGTAGTCGTCGAGTTATGATAGCATGGTTAATTGTCTCAAAAGCTGCACTAAAATCGATGAGAACCAGTTGTGTGCCTTATTTGTTGTCCATGGCTGATTTCATGGCATTGATAATGTATAGTAAAGGCGTTTCCGTCGAATGGTGTTTTCGATACGCCGATTGCTAGCAGTCATTCATTCCCTGATCAGAGACGTGTATGGATATTCTAAGCTCCACTATTTTCTCAACTACTCTAAACAAATGTGTGAGATTACTCACGAGACGATAGTTATTCAAGACGTCTTTGTTAAGCGATGGCTCTTCTTCAACAAAGGACGTACAATAGCCTGCTTAAGCAATGTAGGCATGATCGCATCTTCAGAAATGAGAGAAGCATTCGTGATCAGTGTTAGCATGTACACAAGATTGGTGACAGTGTCTTTCAGCTGGTTGGCACTTGGCAGGTAGAGGATCTAGCAAGCAAGTTTTGTTCGTGGTAGCAACATTTTTTGTGATTTATTCGGCTGTTGTAGGATGGAAGACATGTATAGGATCTGCGAAACATTGCTTTTCATCACATGTAGCCAGATCAGCTGATGTGCAAATATGTAAGCTAGACAAAAAAATCATCGATACTGTCACTAAAGAAATGCGAAAATAGTTCGCATCCTTCCACAGCCGAGCTGAATTCCGGATGTAGCTGAGAATTGTGACCACCAAGAGATCTCACCAGACGAAACATAGTGTTGTTGTTAGCGTTTTCTAAACGATCTTGGAAATATTATGTTTTTCTCTCCAGTATCAATGCATTGCATTCACCACATGACGTGACATACAACTGGCGATGAATTTTAACTTTGGATTTCTACGTCCTCCATATCAACATGGGTTTCTAAAAGCGAGGTCATGCTTAACAAATATGTTATGTTTTATGGAAGATAATCACTAGGTGGGTAGAATAGTAGATATCATCTACTTAGATTTTCAAAAAGCTTTCGACAAAGTGCCACATCAAAGATTACTGTTTAAATTAAAGGCCCATGGCAAAGGAAATAGTATAATTAATTGGATAGAAAAATGGCTGATTGACAGAAGACAACTGGTAATTGTTGATGGGGAGGCTTCAAACTGGAAATCAGTTTTGAGTGGGGTACCACAGGGATCAGTACTGGGACCTATATTATTATTATTATAAATATATATATATACAAAATGTTTAGAACGATTAAAGGTAAAGGAGATAGACGTATTTTACAAGATGATCTTAACTGGTTGATCAAATGGTCTGAAAAGTGGCAAATGTTGTTCAATTTTTGGAAATGTAAACGGAGATGGAGAATATACAATGGGTGTACTGTACTAAGTACTACTGTAAAAGAAAAGTACTTAGGGTTAACCATTAGTGCTGATATGAAGGTTTCAGAGCAGTGCGGAATTGCAGCTTCAAAGGACAAATCAAATCCTTGCATTAATTAGGCGAAATACAGCGTATAAGGAAAAAGAACTAATAATACCGCTGTTCACAAAAATGTTAAGCCTCATTTAGAATATTGTATACAAGCGTGGAGGCCATACCGCAAGAAGGGCATAGATATGCTAGAAAGAGTACATAGGAGAGCGACTAAAACGAAACCAAAACTTAGGGATCTTAGTTATGAAAAACGCCTAAAAAATGTGGTTTAACAACATTAGAGACCAAGAGATTGAGAGGAGATCAGATAGAAATATTGAAAATATTCAATGGTTAGGAAAATATTGATACAAATATTTTTTTCTCAGTTAAGAAAGATAGAAAGACTAGAGGACATGAAGTTACATTAGTAAAGGAGCAGTGTAGATTATATATAAGAAAGTTCTTATTTTCACAAAGGACTCTAAATTAATGGAACAGATTATCTGCCGATTGTGTGAGTGCTAGTTGAGAGAATATGTTTAAAAATTAAATCGACACATACCTCAGAAGAGCGGGATATACATAGATAAAAAGGTTTGACTCTCGATAAGCCAAAGGGCTTCCTTTTCCACCTGCCATCTAGAGTTAATTATCTAGGTGGCCATCTTGTTAAATCTTGTTAATCACAGCTGCCACGCCTCAAGAGTAGAAGTCAATATAAAAGTCGATAAAAACTGAAGATCCACGGCACGATCGATTCCCAAATGTCCCGCATATATTCCTTGGCTATTCACAGTTCAGTATATAGAAACACGAACACTTTATAAAATTCAAAACAGTGAAGTTTTGACTACTTTACACTCTGAATCCCGGGAGCAGCCACACTGCAGCGCATCAACCGTAGTATGTGATCGATAGAAGCCCACGTAGAAAATTAAAGTGATGCCATTTATTGTAATTATTATTACCATTTGGATGTACATATCATTTGAAAGGTCCGCCAAGTTCTCCGCGGTGCTACAGTTCAGTATTTCCGTTTCAAAACACAACGTGCATAACAATTGACTTACATTTTATAGAGTGTTCTGTCATTGGATAGTTGTTATATTAAACAGTGTCAGACAATAAATACGTATTCCCAACAAAATACTCTAACAGGAGCTAAGACTAAACACCATCCAGTGCATGCGTCACCAAAATAAATGCATTCGCAGCAACCGATCCTTTTATCTTTCTTGACCAACTCATCGGTTTCTGTTTCGGTAAAGCAGATAAGAAGCGAAACAAACGACACAGACAAAGAAAAAGCACCTATGTGTCTCCCAGCACTGCAGTTAGTCGCCCTGATGCTCTCGCAAATTTCAGGCGATAGCGCCACGGATTTTGAAGTCGTTTTCAATCAGTGATCGTTGATGTCTGGCATAGTACGTTGCTGGCATCTCTAAGCAAGTGGCCTCGTTTCCGTTGGCCGCACACCCAGGACAGCGTCAGCGCTCACGGCTATGACCCGCGGAAGGCGGGGACGCGCTAGATAGCGGAGTCGGTGGCGTCGTCAGTGGGCGCTGGTGGTGCCGTAAACCTGTAGCGAAGGTGAATGGCCTCGATTCGGGTTTCACTGTACGTGGTGTGGTCGTGAGCTGTGTATACCTATGTAAGGATGTAAGTTCAGTGTCTGGCGAACAGTGTAGAACATTGCTGTGGTGTGTGACTACACACTGCATATGTGAATAAGAATCCAACAAAGTCGCATATTAATTACTGTTTTATCATATATGCGGCCACACACAGTAGCGGGTTCACGTACTCCTTTCATTCGTTCACAGATGTCTGTTCACGCAGGTTGCATATAATTCCCTGCGGCTGTGTTGACCTGCTTTGCCTACAAGGCAACCTGTTTGCGCCTTGCCGTATGAGCGAGCCGAAAATCAGTAACGTTGTGTAGAGTCAATAAATTTTTAAAAAAGCTAAAATTGAGATTATTGTATTGCAAAACATGTACATTTGTGTGTGTGTGTGTGTGTGTGTTTGTGTGTGTGTGTGTGTGTGTGTGTGTGTGTGTGTGTGTGTGTGTGTGTGTGTGTGTGTGTGTGTGTGTGTGTGTGTAATATATATATATATATATATATATATATATTCATATTTTATTATGATTATGATCGAGATTGCTGGCAGATGTCAGGTTCTGTCGTTTGTTTACATATATTCATATTTTTATTATGAATACCTCGTTTTAATTTTAATGTAACTGAATAGATCTATGCTACTTCGAAATTATGCATTTTCCTGAAACAAACTGCACCATTCCAGAGCACGAAGGCCTTAATGATCGGAACATGAATAGCGCTTGCCACAGCATGTCTAGATTTGCCTACGGTCCTGGATTGTCTGCGTAAATGGACGGTTTTAGGTATCAATGGTATTTAACGTAGGGTAAATGGGAAATATTGATATACTTGTTTTGAGACACTTTCCCAATTTTCTTTTATGTATACATAGCAAAGGAGTTGTTCATGTTACTCACGTCTTACGAATACAAATGCGGCCAAGTGTCTACGTCCACCTAGAAACTACCTTGTAATCTCCCCTTAACGACGGCTCCACTGCGATGTGTTTGTTGTAGGAATAATTATACTAAATAGACTTTGAGACAGCTATCTTTTGCAGGGGTAGTTTATCATCGGCTGAAAGTTAGACCATGTTTGACGCGTGTCACACATGGACGATGCACTTAAATATACTTTATGCTGATATGATCATTTGCTAAAAGACTACATTTACTTTCTCGCACAACCAGTAGAGCTGGTAACATTCAACCACCATACGAGTCTTTCCGGAAAAGTGCGGATTACGTCCGATGTGTGAATTCTAGTGCATATTTGCGTACGATAAATTGACACAGTTTACATTGTACGTATTAACGCATCACAGGCATGGGGTTGAGCCCCCAATATTTTTGGTGGAGGTCAGGAGATAGGATTAGCCTCCCAATATTTAGGGAAGTAGTGTGCATTTTCGGGTGGAATGTTTTGGTTGTGGGCTGGAAATAGGTTATTAGCCCCCAATTTTTAGACAAGGGTGCATTCTGGTGTGTAATTTGTTGTTTTGAAGAGCTTGAAGATGGGGTTGTGCCGAGCCTTAAGCGGGAGCCAATCGAGGTTTTTTGGAAGCGTGAATATGTTTTTGCGAACCTCAGGGGGTGTCAATTGAAGTGTTTTGAGAGCCTGGATGTGTTTTGACAAGCCGCAAGGTGGGTGCAAATCGAGGTTTTTGGAGAGCCTGAAGGTGGGTTTTCACGAACCTCATGGGGATGGATTGGCCACACGCTCCGGAAACCAGCGTCAAGAATCACCAGACTTGGAATCCCCAAGGAAAGTGAAAAAGAGGCCGGCCAAAGAACACTTGGCGAAGGGACCTCCAGATAGACACCAAGCAGATGGGCTACACAGAGAAACAGCTGGAGAGAAGTGCCCAGGACAGAGGAGTTTGTTGTTGCCTCATGTGCCGGGAGGGACAATGGGCTTAAGTAAGTAAGTAAGTAAGTCATGGGGGTGCAATTGGAGGTTTCTGGTGAGCTTCAAAAATGTTGAAAGTCGCCGCGAAAATCCCACCACCAAAATTCCCCCTCCCGTTGTCATGATACCACAGCGAAGTGGTGCTGAAGCCATGTTCCGCACTCCCATTATTAATTTAATTCCGGCGCCTATGTGTCACTATTATGTCGGAAGCTCCAACAACGTGGACTGGGTCGGAATTGTGCTGTGTGAATGTTGGGTGTGTTTTATGAGAAAAAGCGAGATAAACGAAGTCAATTAATTTCCGTTTAATGTGCTGAAAAAAGCCATTGTACAAATAGTTCGCAGTGCCTTGGTAATGCTGCAATGGCCGCATATAGCCACAGTGATTGTTGTGTTGCCGTAAGCGTTGACGCTGTCGCCATATCAAATGTAGTCACGCCTCTCCAGTTATGAAATGTGATTGAACTCAGATTACCCGTTACACTGGTGGTCACTATACGTACAACACAATCATAATTTAATATACCCTCTTGCTGTGTTGCTATTTTTTCACCATACGGGGTCACTCGGGTGCACCCTACTGCTTAATTTGTCGTCAATGTCAAATTTGCCCAAATAAGAAATGTTAATAAAACGTGCATATCAGTAAAGTTACTGCCTACTAATGGTGCACAGCCTAACATATTTGCGATATTTGTAACATCATTTTGTGTGTTGTGATTTGGTGTCTGAATTAACACGGTTGATTTTACACAGAATCGCACTGTCCACATGCTGTGGAAGTATTATAATTTGACTGTTCTGTGTGTTGAGAACTAGCAGCCAGTTCCCTGCAGTAACCGATGAGCAGCGTCGTCGCAACAGAGCATCGCCAGTCGGCTGTATACATTACGTAAATGCCTCGCGGTTGTCATCAGAATATGTAAAACAATATTTCTAAAATTTGTATCGCTGTTTGGTTGAGTGACATAACGACACAAAGGGAAGCAAAAGCATCTTGTGGACCCATGCATCTAAACAAATTAACACAAACTGACAATTAACAACTACTGTCAAGAATATTATGACAGCAGTATATTAGAATAACCTTATCGAAAACACATATTTTAAATTGCACGGACAGAGCCCTTGTGATAGAAAGCATGACGTCACCAATGCCTACTCTTCCCAATTCGCCAGTCTCCAAACTGAGAATATTAGTTTGCGTCGCCGATTATTTGTTTTTTATTAAAACTAGTTTGGCAACATTGTGCACCGTATGGTAATTTGTACAAGTATAACTCTGTATCGAATGAATCGGAGGGAATACAAGAAACCAACATATAAGCTGGCATACTCATACAGGTCGAGGAAACACAGGCATTCGACGCGTCACCGCAACGTC
Source organism: Paraescarpia echinospica (assembly GCA_020002185.1). Classification (NCBI taxonomy): domain Eukaryota; kingdom Metazoa; phylum Annelida; class Polychaeta; order Sabellida; family Siboglinidae; genus Paraescarpia; species Paraescarpia echinospica. Next base: position 53,095,301 of record CM034541.1, read on the forward strand.
ATGGTAAAACAAACTCTAGGCGTTTATTGGTCAAGCGTCGGGGGTGTATCTCAATGTATCCGCCGCCGCTGTGTTGTAGTTGCAAATGGTTAGTATATTTTAACACTTTTAGGTATATAGGTCCACATAACTGCCTTTTGTTTCTCTACAATAAGATTGTCATCTAAACCAAAAAAACCTCGATGGGGTAGATGGCAAGTGGACAAACACACGATAGTATATTATAGTTCAGTATGTATTATATAAGTGTGCATTAATGGTGACAGCAACGTTCTCATTTACGAGAAAAACTTATTTTGTTCGATGCCAAAATCGGCAAACTAGAGCACTGCGTATCGCTATCTTTTTCCTTGCAAGTTCTAAGCGAATGGTTTGAGTCGCGCCTATCTATTCAATGGATATTTTCGTTTTTTACGATATATTTAATAAATAGACATTTCTGGGCGAAAACTAAACTATGAAGCCTTGTTACATATTACATCCTTGCACAGTACAACACATGCATTGTTACGCGTTCAAAATTTAAAACGTGGAAGAAAACTAACTATGATTTAGCCAATGAAAACGTAGCCTGAGTGCGGTTGAGTGCAGGCGTACCCAGAATATGGGCGATAGAATATTGAACAGATTCGCCGAACATTACCTCATAGATGCTTAGTTATATGCAGATAAATCGACCAAAGAGGGACATGTATCCTCGATAAAGAATATGTTTTCACCTTCACCGTCTTTCCTTGCTCGTCACATTCGTATTTAGTCTTGCAATCAGCGTCCAAAAGTGACCACCGCAGACTCTTGCACAGCTTGCCGCCGGCGAACATGGCAAATTTATCATCTATAACCAGCTTTTTACTCTGGGAATCCTTCCGTAGACGTATGTGAAAAGTTGTTTCATAGCATTTATAGTATATCCAGTAGCCATTACATGCAT
>CM034541.1:53097231-53182809 GCA_020002185.1 Paraescarpia echinospica
AACCCCAACTATTTTTTCTCTAGCTAACCTAATTATATATTTTTAACCGCTAGATGGCGCCACCATGTGACGTAGTACTCCGATTATCCGCTAGGGGCGCTACACCGGAAGTGACGTCGTACCGGAAGTTACTTGACTGTCATGGCAGCCCCTACTAGGGACGACACGTCGGAAGTGACGTCACACCGGAAGTTACTTGACTGTCATGGCGGCCTCTACGCTTCCGGTATTCTCGGAAGTGTGTCAACGAATAGATATCATCCGATTATCCGCTAGGGGCGCTACACCGGAAGTGACGTCGTACCGAAAGTTACTTGACTGTCATGGCAGCCTCTACTAGGGACGACACGTCGGAAGTGACGTCACACCGGAAGTTACTTGACTGTCATGGCGGCCTCTACGCTTCCGGTATTCTCGGAAGGGTGTCAACGAATAGATATCTATCATGGCCGGTAGTTGGCGTTATTCTGAGTAGTTACACTGCTATCCGTTGGGGCCATCAGATGTCGCCTGTCTCATGAACGTGCACAGTTTTTGTGTTAAGGGAAGTCACGTGATGTACGTTCGGTCTGATTGATTATGCAAATGAGCTCACGCCGAAAACTAGTGTATATACCGTGCTTCCGACGATTCTGGTCTTTCCTTTTTCGACTCTCGAGAAGGTCGTATCGTATCTGGTCGCTCTCACTATTTGAAAATATGGAATTGTTACGTTGAAAAGATGGCTGTTTCATATACATATGTTTTCCATTAAAAGAAGCGATACTTCATGCGAGTCCTATGGTCGCCTCGTTGGACGTGAATCCGACCAAATGATCGTCTCTTGACATGAAGGTATGTGATGTTTGGCACCTCATTGAATGAAGTCCTGTCAGGTGGTTGTCCTTACATGTTATTGACATAGTCGTTTTCGATCGTAGCAGTTTTCAAATTCGCTTGCTATGGTCGTGTGTTAAAAAGTTCCGAGTCCTACCGACACTAAAAAGTTCCGAGTACTACCGATACTAAAAAGTTCCGAGTACTACCGACACTAAAAAGTTCCGAGTACTACCGACACTAAAAAGTTCCGAGTACTATCGACACTAACAAGTTCCGAGTACTACCGACACTAAAAAGTTCCGAGTACTACCGACACTAAAAAGTTCCGAGTACTACCGACACTAAAAAGTTCCGAGTACTAACGACACTAAAAAGTTCCGAGTACTAACGACACTAAAAAGTTCCGAGTACTACCGACACTAAAAAGTTCCGAGTACTACCGACACTAAAAAGTTCCGAGTACTACCGACACTAAAAAGTTCCGAGTACTAACGACACTAAAAAGTTCCGAGTACTACCGATACTAAAAAGTTCCGAGTACTACCGACACTAAAAAGTTCCACGTTAAGATTAGTGTTTCGTTTGTCCAACTAGTTGAGCTAAGTTCAATTCGTGACACGTGTTGGTCAAAGCATAGTGTTTCGTTTGTACAACTCGTGTCTCGTCGGTACTCTCGTGTGATGTGTCATCCGTAGTCTCGTGACATATCTCGGTCATAGTCTCGTCTCTTTTCTCGTCGGTACTCTCGTGTGACGTGTCATCCGTAGTCTCGTGTGATGTGTCATCCGTAGTCTCGTAGCATATCTCTTGTCTCGTCCGTACTCTCGTGTGATGTGACATCCGTAGTCTCGTGTGATGTGTCATCCGTAGTCTCGTGTGATGTGACATCCGTAGTCTCGTGATATATCTCGGTCATAGTCTCGTCTCTTGTCTCGTCGGTACTCTCGTGTGATGTTTGTGTAGCGTGTTGGTCAAAGCATAGTGTAATGAGTGCGTGAGTGAGTGACTGCGTGAACAGACACAAAGGATGAGTGAGTGAGTGAGTGAGTGAACAGATACGAAGGGTGAGTGAGTGAGTGAGTGAGTGAGTGAACAGATACGCAGGGTGAGTGAGTGAGTGAGTGAGTGAGTGAACAGATACGCAGGGTGAGTGAGTGAGTGAGTGAGTGAGTGAGTGAGTGAGTGAACAGATACGCAGGGTGAGTGAGTAACCTGTCTATTTGCTTTGCTTTGTTTTGATAACCCGTCTATTTGCTTTGCTTTGCTTTGATAACCCGTCTATTTGCTTTGCTTTGCTTTAATAACCCGTCTATTTGCTTTGCTTTGCTTTGCTTCTGAAACAAATCTCACGCGATAACCCGTCTATTTGCTTTGCTTTGCTTTGCTTTGCTTTGCTTCTGAAGCAAATCTCACGCGATAACCCGTCTATTGTGGCGGAATTGTGGTGGTGGTGGTGGAATCTCACGCGATAACCCGTCTATTGTGGCGGAATTGTGGTGGTGGTGGTGGTGGGATCTCACGCGATAACCCGTCTATTGTGGCGGAATTGTGGTGGTGGTGGTGGGATCTCACGCGATAACCCGTCTATTGTGGCGGAATTGTGGTGGTGGTGGTGGGATCTCACGCGATAACCCGTCTATTGTGGCGGAATTGTGGTGGTGGTTGTGGGATCTCACGCGATAACCCGTCTATTGTGGCGGAATTGTGGTGGTGGTGGTGGTGGAATCTCACGCGATAACCCTTGTCTCGTTGGTACTCTCGTGTGATATCTAATAGTTGGTCTAAGTTCAATTCGTGACACGTGTTGGTCAAAGCATAGTGTTTCGTTTGTATAACTCGTGTCTCGTCGGTACTCTCGTGTGATGTGTCATCCGTAGTCTCGTGTGATCCGAAGTCTCGTGACATATCTCGGTCATAGTTTCGTCTCTTGTCTCGTCGGTACTCTCGTGTGACGTGTCATCCGAAGTCTCGTGACATATCTCGGCCATAGTCTCGTGTGACGTGTCATCCGTAGTCTCGTGTGATGTATCATCCGTAGTCTCGTGACATATCTCGGTCATAGTTTCGTCTCTTGTCTCGTCGGTACTCTCGTTTGACGTGTCATCCGAAGTCTCGTGACATATCTCGGCCATAGTCTCGTGTGACGTGTCATCCGTAGTCTCGTGTGATGTGTCATCCATAGTCTCGTGACATATCTCGGTTATAGTCTCGTCTCTTGTCTCGTCGGTGCTCTTGTGTGTCGTATCATCCGAAGTCTCGTCCATATCTCGGTCATAGTCTCGTGTGATGTGTCTAGTTGATCTAAGTTCAATTCGTTTGACACGTGTTAGTCAAAGTGTAGTGTTTCGTTTGCGTGACTAGTTGATCTGAGTTCAATTTGTGTCACGTGTTGGTCAAAGTGTAGTGTTTCGTTTGTACAACTCGTGTCTATAGACCGTACTCTCGTGTGATGTGTCATCCATAGTCTCGTGTGATGTATCTAGTTGATCTAAGTTCAATTCGTGACACGTATTGGTCAAAGCATAGTGTTTCGTTTTCGTGACACGTGTTTCTCTTGTCTCGTCGGTACTCTCGTGTGCCGTGTCATACGAAGTCTCGTGTGATGTGTCATCCGTAGTCTCGTGACATATCTCGGTCATAGTTTCGTCTCTTGTCTCGTCGGTTCTCTCGTGTGACGTGTCATCCGTAGTCTCGTGTGATGTGTCATCCGTAGTCTCGTGACATATCTCGGTCATAGTCTCGTCTCTTGTCTCGTCGGTACTCTCGTGTGACGTGTCATCCGAAGTCTCGTGTGATGTGTCATCCGTAGTCTCGTGACATATCTCGGTCATAGTCTCGTCTCTTGTCTCGTCGGTACTCTCGTGTGATGTGTCATCCGTAGTCTCGTGTGATGTGTCATCCATCTCGTAGTCTCGTGACATATCTCGGTCATAGTCTCGTCTCTTGTCTCGTCGGTACTCTCGTGTGATGTGTCATGACGTGTCATCCGAAGTCTCGTGCCATATCTCGGTCATAGTCTCGTCTCTTGTCTCGTCGGTACTCTCGTGTGATGTGTCATCCGTAGTCTCGTGACATATATCGGTCATAGTCTCGTGTGATGTGTCTAGTTGATCTAAGTTCAATTCGTGACACGTGTTGGTCAAAGCATAGTGTTTCGTTTTCGTGACACGTGTTGGTCAAAGCATAGTCCAACTAGTTGGTCTGAGTACATTAACATATCTGTACTGAACTACACAGAGATACGTGGCTATCATCTCTACTCAGCAACACAGACATACTTGTGAAGTGTAAGACTATTAGTAAGGTTCCCAACATACGCTTTGCATTACACTATGAAAAAGACACAAGATGAGGTTTGCACAGTTTATTCGTGAACAACACAAACGTATTTACATGTCACGCTCCATAACTAAAAGAACCAGAGACATTGATACAGAGTCTTGCAAAGTTTAATCGTGTACAACACAAAAGAAAGTTCTTTACAGGCCACCCTCCATTACTGCCAGAACCATATGTTTCATAGTGTTTCGCCACTGTTTCGAAACAGATTCTTGCAACCAAGTATTGATATTACACAACTGTTCGACTGTCACATCGGATAGCTTCACACCCGCGTCTAACAAAACACTCAAACAGTCTTTCACCACTGCGGTTGAATTAATGGTCTCCACAGCCTCGTCAAAGTGCATGCAAATTAGAATGTCATAAGATAACATACAATCGTGATGACATTGACTAGGATGGTCTATCTTGCAACCACGACATTGTCGTCTTGAGAGTTCAAAGATGTTACATGATATGTGTCGTGCCAGCGGCTTCTTCATTTCAATTACAGGGAAATCAATGGTAAAGTTCGGACCAGTAAAGTCAGGAGCAGAAGTTGTGACGTTGGCAGGCTGGGTAGAAGTTGTGACATTGACAGCATGGGTAGTTGTGACGTCGTCAGGAACGGAAGTTGGTATCGATGATGTTCTGTTGTCGTTAATCGTCTCTGTCGACACAGAGACCATTCGTTGACGCTTTGATGGTAGCGAGCCTTCAATGTAATCCTGCAAGAATATTTCAATAATATTAAAAAAAAAAAATATTAAAGAATGAATGGGAATAGAACACCGTTGCTAGAGTACGGTGATAACGACGCCATTTTAACGGAAGTAAACATATACAGGGATGCCATTTTAGCAGAGGTAAACATACGCAGGGGCGACGATGGTGAAAGTACATAGTAAAACAATACAAAGTATGACTCACCACTGACGTATACAACTTGGCTTCATTGGCCGTCCTCTTCCGACGTGCACAACATCCGCTGGTGACGTGTTGCTTGGAATTATATTTCTGTGTGAACGATCCCCCACAGTCTGGGCAGGTGAAGGGTCTCTGCGATGGTGGTACTTGTCTCGGAGTCGGTAGGTCCTTCTCATCGGCAGCATCCGTTCGAACCATATCACTCGAGTCTGATGTATCGCAAGGGTAGTAATATGATATCTTCAACATGATGATGTTAGCCGTGGTGTCGTTGTGATACGAATGATGATCCGACTGGTAGAGCTCCGCGTTTATATAGATAGTGAATGTGCCGAAAGGTCACGTGGGCGTGCCGAACGAGCACGAAATTTCTAACCTATGAGAATAGCTAATACTCTTTTGTGAGAATGTGGTTGGCTCTGAAAAGAACCGTTTCTTGGAATTTCGTCGAATTTTTCTTATGATGCTAATGATGATGATGCTGATGCTGAACACACGAGTTGATGTTGATGTTGATGTTCGTGCTTTATCCTGGACAGTGTGTTCTTAACGAGAACGAAGCGTCGCAGGTAAGACTCCGGGTTGTGGGTCTTGCGAGTCTTGCGCATCTCGCGAAGTTTCTCGACAGACAACCTCATGAGGTGTCGTGTCTCCTTGCAGTGGTTGGATGCAGTCACTGACGGAGACATTCGCTTAGCAGGTTGATAGACACAAAGGTCGGTCGCCGGGTGTCGTCGCTTGTTGCTACCCGCAACATCTCGGTCATTGTCGGTAGCAATATCTCGGACGTTGTCAGTTGATGAAACAGAACCCATTTTCAAGATGTAATATATAATGGCCACAATACCTGACGCAGGTCTTTTATACCAGTTCCACCGAACATAATGGTCACGTGGGCGTGCCGAAAGATTATGGATTGTAAGATAGTACATTAAGGTCACGTGGGCGTGCCGAAAGATCACGGATTGTAGAAAATTCAAAAGCACGGACTGCTGAGTAGAATGTACACAAGCGCGGACTGCTGAGTAGTTATTTAGTTCACCACTTATCTAACAGGGGTGCTTTCAGTTGATGATTATATATCCACCAGGTGTTTATGGACGAGAAAAAACAAGAGACACGAATATTTGCAGTACTCATATGTGGTTCGCTCACTTGTCCACTAGGGGATGATGTTTGTAGTTCGTGATGTACCCGTCAGGGGGCTCTATTGCACGCAAGCGTGCAAGAGACACGAATATTTGCAGTACTCGAACATATAGTTCACAACTTGTCCATCAGATGGCACCACTTGTATAATTAGTCCCGAAAAATTCCGCTAGGTGGCGATATCTAGTTTTGGCGGGAAATATTTTAGTTCACCAGCTATCCGACAGGGGCGCTTTTTAAGTTTTGGCGGAAAATATTTTAGTCGCGAAAAATTCCGCTAGGTGGCGCTATCTAGTTTTGGCGGGAAATATTTCAGTTCACCAAATATCCGCCAGGGGCGCTACTTTGGTTTTGGCGGGAATTAATTAATTCACCAGCTATCCGACAGGGGCGCTTTTTCAGTTTAGGCGGGAAATATTTTAGTAGCGAAAAATTCCGCTAGGTGGCGCTATTTTGGTTTTGGCGGGAAATAATTAGTTCACCAACTATCCGCTAGGTGGCGCGATTATATTTTTTGTTCACCAACTATCCGCCAGGGGGCGCTATCTAGTTTTGGCGGGAAATAATTAGTTCACCAAGTATCCGCTAGGTGGCGCGATTATATTTTGGCGGGAAATATTTTAGTTCCGAAAAAATCCTCTAGGTGGCGTGCTATTCTAGTTCCGAAAAAATCCGGTAGGGGGCGCCACGTGACCTTGACCTACATCCGGGTACTTGACCTTGACCTTTGACCTTGACCTACATCCGGGTACTTTGCTTTTGCTTCACTCCGACTCCAGTTGCCTACGCTACTTAACCTCCTTTACTACTTACAATGCCACCTTCTAGGTCCTAGAAACACAAACGCTCACATGCATAGGCACTTACACGCACGCACACTCACACACACACACACACACACACACACACAAATACACACACACATAAAAGAGTTTGCCCCGATTCAACGATTTATAATTAAATAGTTACGCTTTATTGTTAAAATCGGGACACTACTATCCTTATAAATGTAATTAAGCTTTAAACTTACGCTTTAGCCTTTGCTCAGGGCTTAACATCCCTTACTAATTATTATCTAAGTTATATATAATTATATAGTATATATTATTACATCTTAACCCCTAAAAGTCTGCATTTCTACGTTGAATAGACAAAAAAAAAATGGGTGACTTACTGTTGTTAAACTTCTCACTTGGTAAGTTGGTTTGTAACATTCCGGCATATTAATTGTTGCCTGCTATTTGTGGGACATGGTTATGTGCCACTATTCAACATATATCGGATGTTTCTTCCAGGTATCAATAGAGGTGTAGGTTTTGTTTTAAATATTTCAATTGAATGATTTTTCCTACTGAGTGTTTTCTTCTTGTCCAGTTCATTTGCTATCAGTGACAACGACTTCTCTATATGCAATCCATTAAGTTCTGAGCATTTTGACGTGCTATTTCCCAATTATACTAGGATACTAAATTCACTCTCAATTTCTACAGCTTACAATGTCTCCATCTTTGTTGTAATCGGAAACCGTTGCCGGTTGTTCACAATTCTGCGCCAACGTTCAAATTAAGAATGCTGCTTCATTAACAGGATATGTTAGTCCCAAACCTGGACTAGCTATTAGTCACAACATCTGTTTTGCCACGACTAATATTCGGTCTATTTGTGGCAAGACAGCATCTTTGGGTGACTTGGCTTTAAAAAAAAAAAAATCTTGCTGTCGCGGAAACGTGGCTGAAACCAATCGTTACTGCGGCATATATGTATTGCTGGTCTAACACCTCCAGGATGTTCTTTCTTTCACCAACTGCGGTTAGTTGGGAAAGGTGATGGAGTGGCTTTCCTCTTATTGGAGCATTTAAACATTAATGTACATTCGGTTCCTTCATACACCAGCGTTGAGACTATGTGTGTTGCCATTTCTGGTTCTTTTTTTTCAGCCTATTCCATCGGCTTTTATCGTTCACCAGGATATTCAGTTAATTTCTTCGAACAGTTTTTGGAATTGGAATTGAAACAATTTATTCTACAATAAACAAACAAAAGCACAAAATGCAACACAAATTTTACAATAGTTAGTCTATGTCGGGAGACTCTCACTAAGGCTCAAAACCGCTAGCGTGAGAGCCCCCCCCAGGAAAATAATATTTACTGCAATTAGTCAATTAAACATAGATAGAACATATAAATGATTATACTTTTATGTCATTCATATCGGTATTCTCCCACTGCGGTGCACACCATAAATATGAAGCGATTCGGTAGAATATACACAAGGTCGCCATAATCCAGCACAATAATGATGAGCCTACATGTGATTTATTAATGGCTATTTCGTTTCATAGGAAAACATTTAATTGGAGAACAGAATACCCTGCTCGGTTTAGACTAAAATATAGTTTGCTGTTAGTCGCAATTGCTTCTTATATCATGAAAGCAAGACACGACACATATACTAAACTGTTAGTATAAACGGAAGCAGGTTAGATCTTCATAACCAGGGCTGCTCTGGTTCCGGAATACACATGGAAATCGGCCTATTAGTAAAAAGGTGATACCATTAGGCAATATGAGTGGTTTCGAATCAATTTATGCAGATACAAGCATGTAGGCTTTTTATTATATAATATTGTGTTGCCTACATTTATAGCAATAAACAATCGTGCAATTATCTTGGTATTGATCCAAAATATATTTCTTCAGATATAAAGAGAAACCGTGAAGGCTATGCGTATTGACCTGTTCCGTAATTCTAGGTGGCATGTTTCTGATTAGAGCTGGTAGTATCTTATACATTTTATAGCTTGGGAGGTACGGATCTTGCACTCTATGAGGCGGTGTTTGGCACGGAATGTGTGGAGCAGGAACTTACGTTCTATCAGGCGGTGGTTGGCACGGAATGTGTGGGACAGTATCGTTATCCTATGCGGCGTGAATATGGAAGCCGGTGTAAGTGCGTGAGGACGTGTGTCATATATAGAGTTATTTGGAGCGCTGTGGTGCAGTGACTAGAACTTCGTACTCTTGAACGAGAGAACCCGAGTTCGACTACTGTGCTGTCATGTCGAACTTTGGTCAGGTTTCATGTAGCGGCTAATACCGTTCTTAACGCTACGTGAACTATATTGGCTGCCAGTGAAATACCGGCTCCGCTTTAAGGTCAACACCTGTACGTATAAAGTGCTCAACGGATTGGCACCGGCATACATGAGCGACATTGTGGAGAAACATATACTAACACGTACCTTAAAATCAACGGAGACGTCCCTTCTCGTCGTACCTGTGCTACGGAGTTGAACTTATGGTGAACGTTGTTTCAGCCGACACGCGGCCAAACTGTAGAACGACTTGCCTGAGAACATTAAACAACTGAACACTCTTAGCTCTCTCAAGAGACGCCTAAAACACATAGCTTTAAACTAGCGTACGACTGACGTGATTGAGTCACGCTCTCGTTTTAATGGCATTGATATATATGCTAATGATTTATTCGTAATGTTTTATTTATGTTTGTATTGTAAGTGTAATTTCATGCTTAAAGCAGTTCTTGTACGCTATTTTTTTAAATAAATAACACTTATTTTATAGTTTTAGTTAATTGATGCAGTTTTATGTAAAGCGCCTGAGAGCATTTTATCTTAAGTGGATTTGGGCGCTATATAAATTCCGATATTATTATTATTATCGTCACAGTGTACACAGGATAGGTTTTGTTCTGCTACACAATAAATGTGCACAAACGAACTGGAACATCACAGTGTACACAGGATAGGTTTTGTTCTGCTACATAATAAATGTGCACAAACGAACTGGAACATCACAGTGTACATAGGCCATGTTTTGTTCTACTACATAATAAATGTGCACAAACGAACTGGAACATCACAGTGCACACAGGCCATGTTTTGTTCTACTACATAATAAATGTGCACAAACGAACTGGAACATCACAGTGCACACAGGCCATGTTTTGTTCTACTACATAATAAATGTGCACAAACGAACTGGAATATCACAGTGTACATAAGTTAGGTATCGTTCTGCATGCTACACAATAAATGTGCACAAATGAACTGGAACATCACAGTGCACACAGGCCAGATTTTGTTCTACTACATAATCAATGTGCACAAACGAACTGGAACATCACAGTGTACATAGGCTAGGTATTGTTCTGCTACACAATAAATGTGCACAAATGAACTGGAACATCACTGTGTACACAGGCTATGTATCGCTCTGCTACACAATAAATGTGCACAAATGAACTGGAACATTACAGTGTACACAGTCTATGTATCGTTCTGCTACACTATAAATGTGCACAAATGAACTGGAACATTACAGTGCACACAGGCCAGGTTTTGTTCTACTACATAATAAATATGCAAAAACGAACTGGAACATCACAGTGTACATATGCTAGGTTTGTTCTTTAGCAGAAAGGTAATAAAATGAGTTGGGGAAATCTGAATTGCGAAAACAGCTTTTAACAGTAATATGTGTGGGGGTATCTGTGTTGGGTAATATGTTATTTGCTGCCGTAATAGTAAGTTAGCACATTTCACACAACTAATATGTTGTATATAAATGTGCACAAACGAACTGGAACATCACAGTGTACATAAGTTAGGTATCGTTCTGCATGCTACACAATAAATGTGCACAAATGAACTGGAACATCACAGTGCACACAGGCCAGATTTTGTTCTACTACATAATCAATGTGCACAAACGAACTGGAACATCACAGTGTACATAGGCTAGGTATTGTTCTGCTACACAATAAATGTGCACAAATGAACTGGAACATTACAGTGTACACAGTCTATGTATCGTTCTGCTACACTATAAATGTGCACAAATGAACTGGAACATTACAGTGCACACAGGCCAGGTTTTGTTCTACTACATAATAAATATGCAAAAACGAACTGGAACATCACAGTGTACATATGCTAGGTTTGTTCTTTAGCAGAAAGGTAATAAAATGAGTTGGGGAAATCTGAATTGCGAAAACAGCTTTTAACAGTAATATGTGTGGGGGTATCTGTGTTGGGTAATATGTTATTTGCTGCCGTAATAGTAAGTTAGCACATTTCACACAACTAATATGTGTCTTGCTGTCAATATGTATGTGTCAGGCTTCAGGTCCCCCAAACGGATACTGCCCTGCTCCGTGCGCAGCTCCCAAAGCCAGTCCGGATATTTGTAGTCTTTCTTTCAGTTCTGACTATGTTCTCTGCTTGTAGATGTTGGGTCTTCAGATACAGAAATAGGAATGTTTTTTACTCTGGCCTAAATTATTAGCAGCATCCGCCATGTAGGTACTCCCCTGTGTTGAAGGATAGGCGGCTTATAGTTTCAGAAGGATGAACGTACTCTGGGCCATTTAAATACAAGTTTACCCAGAAATGACGGTGGTCACGATTAAATAGGTGAATGGGCGATAATGTGAGGTATCGGTCAATCGGACCTGTTTACCGATTAGAAGAATTTTTTTACTAAAACTGAATTAAATGAAACTCACTTAATTTCTCAACAGCATAACAATTCGATAGTATCTTCCAAACTCTTGCTGTGTTAGCATGTACAGCTGAAACGGAATATGTGAACCGCACAGTCGCTGAAATGTCAACTTGAACGTCGCCATTATAAGCAGGTGTCACCATATCGTGTCGGCGTTTGTGCGTCCGGATCACGGAGTTAGGTGCGAGTAACCAGCGTCAGTGAGATGGCTACTATTCAGAGTTCGCCCTGCGACGTCGCGATCCGCCGCGGTTCGCCGCCGGAAGTTGAATTGTTACAAATGTCGCCATTCCTGTCATTAGGAACATCTTGGTTTCGGTAAAATCTCAACTTGCCATGCCCGAGTGTGAACTGAAGTGCTCAAACTACCAAAGATACCATTAACAAGAATTACCATCAAATGTAAAACCAACTAGAGAGTCTAATTTTGGAGACGCACTGGAGTAGCGCACGTCGCGACGTCAGCACATCGTAACAAAATCGATTTTCGGGACTAGAAGCGATGTCGCGGTGGGCGCGAACTCTAGACGCGGCCCAGCTGCGAGTAACCAGCCTCCGTGAGATGGCGCCACTAGTTGTCGCTCACAACCTATAACTTTTACTAGTAATTTCCAGCTCTCGACAATGTTTTATTAACTGATTAGCCTGTGTAAATAATGGTTAGAATGTCATGGTTTTATGACGTCTCATATTCAATTAGTCATCATTTTTCCGAATATTATTGCTGAAATGACCTTTTGTATACTGGCGTTGATGGTTCTCTTATATATGTGTAATGTCACGTAAAATAGTCGATGTAGACGATATATACGTCTTTGTTCACCTTATTAGAACATGTGTGTACATATAATACTGCATTGAAATCTAAAGGAAAATGTATTGATACAAGTTTCTGATCGTGGATGCTTATGTAACAAAAAGTAGCCGTACACAATATATCGCTGTACAATGAAGTCGACGGTGTTGTCCATAACTGAACCTCGCGTTTAATTTAAGCGAAGGGTGCTAAAAAGCGTTATTGTTATAACGGATTAATTAGTACAATATCTCCGATCTCGATCTGCCTACAGTAGATTAACGAACGTTGCTCCAAATCTCTATGATTTATGGTCTTACACTCAACGGATTGTCGTCACGACGCCTCTGCGACCGGAAATCGACGTACGAGAACGACGTAATCGCACCGAGGCTGGCACCGGAAACCCGACATACGAACAATACCCCATTCCTGTGATGGCCGAGAATAGCCATCCTGTATCGTTCTGAATTCCGCAACGCGGTGTTGTGATGCGATGGACGATGAACGATGCAAAGCGCGACGGTATGGGTGATCTTACAGCCAAGAAGGGTCATCGCGCATATATAGCACCTCGCATTGTGTCTCATATACAGCGTCTCGTCGTACATCACAGAACGCATCCCATTGCGTAACGCGTAATCACACATCGCATTGCCAAATTTAGAAGTACGTATCGATATCGATATGCCTTTCTTTGGCACCATAACGTCTCATAGATTCATACAATCACATCTATAAAGAATCACACCTATAAAGACTGATATATTTCATGACTTAATTTTGTTAAATCAATAATTCGTGAGAGAAGCATTACCAGGAAGGCAAAATGGATCATTGTAAGCGCACGGCGACCAGCTTTGTCCAAGCAGTAATATCACCTTACTATAATTTATCTACCCCTAATATAATTAACAAAACTATGACACACCAATAGCCATTATCATGCGATGAACAAGCATAAAGAATAATTTGCTTATTTAGTACATAAATCCCCCGTAACCTGATTCATCGTAATCTGACATATCATCGGTATCGATATATAGCCATTAATAAAGTCAATTGAACCGACAGTTTCAGCAACTAAGCGCAATTTTTTTCATTAAACGCATGTAGATTGTAGTCTAATAAAAAGTATACTATTTAAAGTATTCTCGCATTATATATTTTATTATCAACTATAATAGAAGTTAACATATTTTTCAATGGTCTAAATTAATTTCATAGGAATCTTTAATCAAAACAATCAAAACAAAGACTGATGAGACGAAACATTTTAAATTCAGAAATTTAGTTACAGCATGATGGATATCTGGACGGTCACATATAATTATGCAGTTGAATCCCTCAAAGTGGTCACTTCTTTGAAACGGCCGTCCCTGAATAGCGTCCACTTTTTAAAAAATAAGTTATATATAGAACAATGCCCCGTCCCTAACACTGGTCAAAACACTTTACACTTTACTCCTGACAGACCTGTCCAATCGAACACCATCTCGACTTCTCTGGGAAGCATTCAGCCACATTGCAATTTGTTCGCGATTAGTATTCCTACTCAAATGTCCACCACTGTATATAGCCAGGTACTCATTCATAAAGCTGAACGAACATGAACAACGCAGAATGAACGAGTTTGCCCAATGATCAACACAGCAGCACAGGATTCGATCCCAGTTTCGTTCGATTGTGGTTCTATTGAACATTGATGAGCGAATAGTTGATTGCGTCGTTAGAGTACAGCATACACACTGGTATATTACCATATTGTACACACAATTTCATGCGTACAACCAGCGCTGACATATATTGGTCCTACGTATACTACGTCCTAAAGTACATGTCACACTACGTCCTAAAGCATGTCATACTACGTCCTAAAGTACATGTCACACTGCGTCCTAAAGTACATGTCACACTACGTCATAAAGAACATGTCACACACGAATGGCCACAATAACCTTATCAGGAAATGCCACTTAATTACACATAAGCATCAAATCCAATCGCTAATATACAACAATAATATCAAATGTACAAATTAAAACATGTGACACAGTACACTATTCACTGGATCGTGACACAGAGTGGAACCTCGTTAATGAGAAATAAAAATGTGTTACTCAATGTATGTGTCCGGATTAACGAATTTTGCTTAGAATATACGGGTCCAGTGTTGTGATTGGGCTTTCTTCAGAGTTGACGCCCACAATGTGGCTGACCACGGTCCGAACAGTGCAGGGAACACCGAGGTCATGTATGGCCGCAACCATAGCCAATTCACTGTAACAGTTCCGGGCTATCGGTGACGAGTCGTCCACCGCCTGAAGGTGATGTCTCTGAAAACAGACACACAACGTATTCTGAAGACAAGACTTTACACCGCGCCATTGGTACTTGAATGCACAAACTCGGGCATAAATGTGAACATAGCAAAATACGCCAAAGAAAGAAAATACGCGGCATTTAAAACTGTCCATCAAAGACAACTCTACCGATATGCATCGTTTGTAAATAATTGCACAAATGCAAGACAAAGACAGTGTCATAACGTAAACAAAACAATGGTCGTTCAAACTATCGGTATACACATAAATTACATTAATAAACATCACCTTACTGTAATGCGTGAATTAACTAATTAATCAATTCACTTGGGTACATAACAATTGGTTAATTGTTTACGTAACACAACAAACCTTAATTATCTAACAGTGAAATTGATCCGCCAAGCCACTGAAGTATATTGAGAATCTGTACTCGATGTTTTGAGACGACCCCTCGATCTATTTATAGTAGCGTCTGACACTTAATTAATATTGACACCTGCCGAAGTGACATCTGGCTGCGGCACATTAATTTAATCGGGGAGATGATTAATTAAAATGTGGGGTTACTCAATAACTTCAAACCTGACGGAATATTAAAACATGAACATATATTTGTAAATCATTATAATTATCATTGTGTATAAATCATTATAATTATTGTTGTGTATAAATCATTAATTATTATTGTGTATAAATAATTATAATTAGTGTTGTGTATAAATCATTATAATTATTGTTGTGTTTAAATCATTATAATTATTGTTGTGTTTAAATCACGATATTATTGTTGTGTATAAATCATTATAATTTTGTTGTGTATAAGTTCGGTCTGAGATGAAATGTTTTAAATTTGAATGTTGTTAGTTAACCCCTGAAAGGTAGTTACCCGCTGACCGATGACGTCACGCCAGAAAGTGCGTGACGTGAGCGGGTGACTTGTGACCGGTTGTGAGGAAAATCACATACGTTGTTTGTAGTTGTTTACCTGTGGCCGGTGTCGGACGAGTATACGGCAACAGACGACGTATGTTGTCTTCAGCGTGTTGTTCAAGGCGTTGTAGTTCCGTCAGGTCCCTGGCCCAGTCCCCCTCGCGCGCCTTTACACGCCGGGCCACATCATGGATCCGGGCCAGATACCCCTGCCACCAGGCCAGTGTGTCGACCCGGGACTCTCCCGGTGAGTGCTGCAGGTCGAGTCTACAACAAGACACGTCTACGTCAACTGTCGTCTCTAGCCGTCACACGTCAACCTACGAGTGGCGCACTCTAGCGGGCACCCACGGCTTACACGACGTCATCATGTTACAAATCAAGTTAGGGTCATATTTGCGTGATCAGTTTGGGAGTGGTCAGGGGCCGAGTGACGCCGCCTGGTAGACACTGCAGCAGTGGGTCGTCTGTTGTACGTGACAGACGCCAACTGTTGGCGTGACGTCACGTACGTTACAACTATTGTGACTGTTGTGTGAGATAAAGTGTACAAGTTAAGTCGACGTTGGAGTTGAGTGATCCTACAACGACACGAAGGACTCGTCCTTTAACACGACAACGACAGAGTCAGTCACTCGAGATACGTAACCCTGGTGTTAATATCTCATTACTGATAGACTGTAACATACAGCAGTAATATACATAAACATTGAAACAATATTAACAGGTCGTCCTCGGGTTTAATATCACGTCACTGATTAGACTGTAACAAGAGAAACACACATAAACATTGTTACACTGTGAGGGTGTCACCCCGTCTCTTGATTAGACTGTAACAAGAGAAACACTCATTAACATTGTTACACTGTGAGGGAGTCACCCCGTCTCTTGATTAGACTGTAACAAGACAAACACACATAAACATTGTTACACAGCGAGAGCGTCACCCCGTCTCTTGATTAGACTGTAGCAAGAGAAACACACATAAACATTGTTACACTGTGAGAGCGTCACCCCGTCTCTTGATTAGACTGTAACAAGAGAAACACACATAAACATTGTTACACTGTGAGAGCGTCACCCCGTCTCTTGTTTAGACTGTAACAAGAGAAACACACATCAACATTGTTACACTGTGAGAGCGTCACCCCGTCTCTTGATTAGACTGCAACAAGAGAAACACACATCAACATTGTTACACTGTGAGAGCATCACCCCGTCTCTTGTTTAGACTGTAACAAGAGAAACACACATCAACATTGTTACACTGTGAGAGCGTCACCCCGTCTCTTGATTAAACTGTAACAAGAGAAACACACACAAACATTGTTACACTGTGAGAGCGTCACCCCGTCTCTTGATTAGACTGTAACAAGAGAAACACACATAAACATTGTTACACTGTGAGAGCGTCACCCCGTCTCTTGATTAGACTGTGACAAGAGAAACACACATAAACATTGTTACACTGTGAGAGCATCACCCCATCTCTTGTTTAGACTGTAACAAGAGAAACACACATCAACATTGTTACACTGTGAGAGCGTCACCCCGTCTCTTGATTAAACTGTAACAAGAGAAACACATATCAACATTGTTACACTGTGAGAGCGTCACCCCGTCTCTTGATTAGACTGTAACAAGAGAAACACACATAAACATTGCTACACAGTGAGAGCGTCACCCCGTCTCTTGATTAGTCTGTAACAAGAGAAACACACATAAACATTGTTACATTGTGAAAGCACCACCCCGTCTCTTGTTTAGACTGTAACAAGAGAAACACACATCAACATTGTTACACTGTGAGGGCGTCACCCGTCTCTTGAATAGACTGTAACAAGAGAAACATACATAAACATTGTTACACTGTGAGAGCGTCACCCCGTCTCTTGTTTAGACTGTAACAAGAGAAACACACATAAACATTGTTACACAGTGAGAGCGTCACCCCTTCTCATGATTAAACTGTAACAAGAGAAACACACATAAACATTGTAACACTGTGAGAGCGTCACCCCGTCTCTTGATTAGACTGTAACAAGAGAAACACACATCATCGCTGTTACACTGTGAGAGCGTCACCCCGTCTCTTGATTAGACTGTAACAAGAGAAACACACATAAACATTGTTACACAGTGAGAGCGTCACCCCTTCTCATGATTAAACTGTAACAAGAGAAACACACATAAATATTGTTACACTGTGAGAGCGTCACCCCGTCTCTTGATTAGACTGTAACAAGAGAAACACACATAAACATTGTTACACTGTGAGAGCGTCACCCCGTCTCTTGTTTAGACTGTAACAAGTGAAACACACATCAACATTGTTACACTGTGAGAGCGTCACCCCGTCTCTTGATTAGACTGTAACAAAGAAAACACACATCAACATTGTTACACTGTGAGAGCATCACCCCGTCTCTTGTTTAGACTGTAACAAGAGAAACACACATCAACATTGTTACACTGTGAGAGCGTCACCCCTTCTCTTGATTAAACTGTAACAAGAGAAACACACATAAACATTGTTACACTGTGAGAGCGTCACCCCGTCTCTTGATTATACTGTAGCAAGAGAAACACACATAAACATTGTTACACTGTGAGAGCGTCACCCCGTCTCTTGATTAGACTGTAACAAGAGAAACACACATAAACATTGTTACACTGTGAGAGCGTCACCCCGTCTCTTGTTTAGACTGTAACAAGAGAAACACACATCAACATTGTTACACTGTGAGAGCGTCACCTAGTCTCTTGATTAGACTGCAACAAGAGAAACACACATCAACATTGTTACACTGTGAGAGCATCACCCCGTCTCTTGTTTAGACTGTAACAAGAGAAACACACATCAACATTGTTACACTGTGAGAGCGTCACCCCGTCTCTTGATTAAACTGTAACAAGAGAAACACACACAAACATTGTTACACTGTGAGAGCGTCACCCCGTCTCTTGATTAGACTGTAACAAGAGAAACACACATAAACATTGTTACACTGTGAGAGCGTCACCCCGTCTCTTGATTAGACTGTGACAAGAGAAACACACATAAACATTGTTACACTGTGAGAGCATCACCCCATCTCTTGTTTAGATTGTAACAAGAGAAACACACATCAACATTGTTACACTGTGAGAGCGTCACCCCGTCTCTTGATTAAACTGTAACAAGAGAAACACATATCAACATTGTTACACTGTGAGAGCGTCACCCCGTCTCTTGATTAGACTGTAACAAGAGAAACACACATAAACATTGCTACACAGTGAGAGCGTCACCCCGTCTCTTGATTAGTCTGTAACAAGAGAAACACACATAAACATTGTTACACTGTGAAAGCACCACCCCGTCTCTTGTTTAGACTGTAACAAGAGAAACACACATCAACATTGTTACACTGTGAGGGCGTCACCCGTCTCTTGAATAGACTTTAACAAGAGAAACATACATAAACATTGTTACACTGTGAGAGCGTCACCCCGTCTCTTATTTAGACTGTAACAAGAGAAACACACATCAACATTGTTACACTGTGAGAGCATCACCCCGTCTCTTGATGATACTGTAACAATATAAACACACATCAACATTGTTACACTGTGAGAGCATCACCCCGTCTCTTGTTTAGACTGTAACAAGAGAAACACACATCAACATTGTTACACTATGAGAGCGTCACCCCGTCTCTTGATTAGACTGAAACAAGAGAAACACACATAAACATTGTAACACTGTGAGAGCGTCACCCCGCCTCTTGATTAGACTGTAACAAGAGAAACACACATCATCGCTGTTACACTGTGAGAGCGTCACCCCGTCTCTTGATTAGACTGTAACAAGAGAAACACACATAAACATTGTTACACAGTGAGAGCGTCACCCCTTCTCATGATTAAACTGTAACAAGAGAAACACACATAAACATTGTAACACTGTGAGAGCGTCACCCCGTCTCTTGATTAGACTGTAACAAGAGAAACACACATCATCGCTGTTACACTGTGAGAGCGTCACCCCGTCTCTTGATTAGACTGTAACAAGAGAAACACACATAAACATTGTTACACAGTGAGAGCGTCACCCCTTCTCATGATTAAACTGTAACAAGAGAAACACACATCAACATTGTTACAATGTGAGAGCGTCACCCCGTCTCTTGATTAGACTGTAACAAGAGAAACACACATCAACATTGTTACACTGGGAGGGCGTCACCCCGTCTCTTGATTAGAATGTAACAAGAGAAACACACATAAACATTGTTACACGGTGAGAGCATCACCCCGTCTCTTGATTAGACTGTAACAAGAGAAACACACATAAACATTGTTACACTGTGAGAGCGTCACCCCTTCTCTTGTTTAGACTGTAACATGAGAAACACACATCAACATTGTTACACTGTGAGAGCGTCACCTCGTCTCTTGATTAGACTGTAACAGGAGAAACACACATAAACATTTTTACACTGTGAGGGCGTCACCCCATCTCTTGATTAGAATGTAACAAGAGAAACACACATAAACATTGTTACACTGTGAGGGCGTCACCCCGTCTCTTGATTAGACTGTAACAAGAGAAACACACATCAACATTGTTACACTGTGAGGGCGTCACCCCGTCTCTTGATTAGACTGTAACAAGAGAAACACACATCAACATTGTTACACTGTGAGGGCGTCACCCCGTCTCTTGATTAGACTGTAACAAGAGAAACACACATAAACATTGTTACACTGTGAGAGCGTCACCCCGTCTCTTGATTAGACTGTAACAAGAAAAACACACATAAACATTGTTACACTGTGAGGGCATCACCCCGTCTCTTGATTAGACTCTAACAAGAGAAACACACATCAACATTGTTACACTGTGAGGGCGTCACCCCGTCTCTTGATTAGACTGTAACAAGAGAAACACACATAAACATTGTTACACTGTGAGGGCATCAACTCGTCTCTTGATTAGACTGTAACAAGAGAAACACACATCAACATTGTTACACTGTGAGAGCGTCACCCCGTCTCTTGATTAGACTGTAACAAGAGAAACACACATAAACATTGTTACACTGTGAGGGCATCACCCCGTCTCTTGCACCCAGCCTCAGTTGACGTCTTTCATCTTCTCCCAGTCGCCACTCGTCTTTATTGCCGCAGGGGAAAGTCACTTGTAAAATGTTTGTCTCAACAGATTAGAAATTAGTAATCTTTATCTTTAAAACAATATTTAGAATAACATTTATTTCTGAAACAATCACCAGTACAAATATTGGTGATAATAAAATGTGTTGGAGATGATAATATAACTAATACTAATAATAATGCTTTGCTTTGTGCGAGTAGTCGTGCCACACTGACATGTATTTCAGAAAGGAGTGTAGAAGGAGATAAATGCGACGTGATCAAAAGTGACACGTTTTTTAGCAGCGACATTAATTTTAACAGCAGAAACTTGATAAAGTGGTCGATGTCGCCAGGTATAGGTGAACTTTGACCTGGGACAATCAGTAAGTCGACGTGTCACTTACTCAAGCCAGGTCAGTTTGGGGAGTGACTCGAGAACGACTGAGACAACAGCGACAGCGTCGACGTCATCCACGTAGTTTGACGACAACCTGCCGACAACAGATCGTCTCGTACAGCGTTGGCGACAAGTGTCACTCTCACGGCACTAGCGTCTCATGACACCAACACTTGTTCGTGTACGTGCGTGCGTGGGTGTTCATGCGTGCTATGTTCGTGCGTCTATGTGTTCGTGCGTGTGGGTGTTCATGGATGCACGTATTCGTGTGAGCACGTGTGAGCGCGTGCATGTGTTCGTGTATAAGTTTGCACGTGTATATGTTCGTGCATGCATGAATTTGTGCATGTGTTCGTGCATATGTTCGTGCATGTGTTCGTGCATGAGTTATGCATGTGCTTGTGTGTGCATGCGTTCGTGCGTTTGTTTGTGCGTGCATGTGTTCGTGCGTGTGTTCCTGCATGTGTTGGTGCATGTGATCGTGCATGTGCTCGTGTGTGTGCTCCTGCGTGCGTGTGTTGGTGGGTGTGTTCGTGCATGTGTTCTTGCATGTGTTCGTGCATGTGTTCGTGCGTATGTGTGTGCGTGTGTTCATGCGTGTGTTCGTGCGTGTGTGTGTTGGTGCGTGTGTGTGTATGCAATGTGATATCACTGAGCACAACGTATTGAGCCCGGAAGCAGCTGCCAGAGCAGTCGTCAGCGTCGACACGTCGTCGGTGTAGACTGGTGTAGACTGTTCAACAACAAACACTTGTTTACTTCTGACAACACTCGGGTGTAAACACAGACAAATATATAATATCGAAATGTTACGGCATATGTCAGGATTTACATCATCGTCCAGACATTCCTTAATACTTGCATTTGTTCGTATTTGTGTAACAATGAAAACATTATTGTAGTTAGTCTACAGTGAACTCGCGAGAGACATTGTCACTTCGCTGTAACCTACAAACCTTATCTTCTGTAGCCAGGGCGCCTTCAGCAGACACTCCGTCAACGCTCTGTCTGGGGCCGCCCCGTGGAAGTTGTTCAAGTCGAGGCTGTGAACATGAAACAAACTGTCAACATGCACGTCGATGTGTCCCGAAATCACCTTTCAATAGGCACTGATTGGTCAAACTACAAAATGCACGTAATTAGCCTTGCGAGAATGGCATTAATTACGAAATTATGTATTTAATTATAATAATAATGATGACAATCTGAAGCGCTTAAATAGTCGGGAACCCGCGCTCAAAAGTGCAACATGTTAGATTCGTTAAGAAAACGATAAAGTGGAACAAGCAGTCATTATTAAAAGCCAGGTAACGCCGACGATATGGGTGGAGAAGCAATTTTGAATAAATATGTCTTCAATTCTTTAGGGGAATATGGCTGTATTTTCAGTTGACGTTAATGTGTTGTGGAGTTCGTTCCTGTTGACGGGAGGTCGATTATTTGAGCTGCCTGCCCATATTGGAAAGACCAGGGGATTAGTCAAATATGGGGCCGCTGTTCAGAAAGTGCTCGGAAAGCAAAAGTGGAAACTATAAGTTTCATTCGCAATGTAATACGAAACCAGAGGGTCTGTTTAAATAGGGGCAGTGGTGGTGATTGTCATGTATAGTCGTGTTTAGAACGAACTGCCAGAGTCGAGCACATGGCTTGAACGGACACCATCTTTATTCACTACCGCATAATACACCGATTACACTGACCAGATCCAACGCGTTACTACGTGATTTTGTCCGCCAGACGGCAGCACCTCACGGTATGGTTATGCTGTGATAATAATTACAATGAACATTACAGTAACAAACGAGGCGCCTTGAGTACGACACGTGCACCACATTTTTTCACATGTATGCTGGATTTTAGCTACGTTTATTTCAATAACCTTCTTTAGCATTGAGTTGCAATACTTAAGGCGGCTAATAATCAGTGCAGTTGGTATTGTTTTAGTAGTAGACAACGATAGGTGTCGTATGTATCAGCACACGTAAACATACTAGTGTTTCACCAAGATATATCCCATGTATTACTCTGAGCCACAGAATGTGCAAAGTGCAAAATACACATGCTTTTATGTTATGCAACTCACGAAACCAAATAAATATGTACTTTCAATATACCAAACAAATGTTACCTGATGGACCTGCAATGCACCCTGTTTAGCAGCAGTGTCATTCACAAGATGGCGGCTATCTTGAAGCAAGTCAACCATCGTCGTGATGAACTCGGACAGATCCGTTGCTGTTATTTTCATGGTTGACGTATGCATGATACGATTTCTGGATTCTCGCACCTAAGGTAGTAGAAATGAAATGCAAGAATGCAATTGGCACCGTACGAGTTAGGCGACACTCACACACCGATAAAACAACACGTTCCTATTCGGGATCTCGTCAGCCCTATGTTAGATAATATAGTTTCATTCGAAAGCGGCACACTATTTTTGGATTTCGCGTTACATACATAGCTAGTAAGATTAATCGATGACTGGGAAGTAAACATTACATATTTAATATTTGTTGGTGACAAAATATATTTGTGAAACCCGTTGTTACGGTGTGCTTTTGCATCGCAGATGACATCTTTTTGTGCCATTTGATTTAGTGCTGTTTCTCTCAAAACAACTTATCAAGCGATCTGTTTATAATACCAATGACGCTAGAGAATAGTGCTCAAAAGTATATAGTTGTGTTATATGTCAACAAATCCAGCGGCCCTACTTCGGGCAAAGACAAGCTCTTATAGGTGGCCGATATTACACCGCGAGCCCAGAAACGAATTTCGTTGTCTGGCAGATGGCGCCACCGAACACACCGCAAAAAGCATAGTAGCTACACAATTCTCGTTCAGTGTAGGTGTGAGCATTCTGTACACTAATTGGTTTATACGTGACTACATATCACTGGCGTCGGAAATGGGTAGCTTATGGGGGGGGGGCGCTGAGACCCAAATATTTTAAGATAAAGGGGGTGCTAGATACAACATTTTGTGGGACTCAAGGGAGGGTGCTGTTGAAGATTGTTTTACTTTATTACCCACTTCAAAGGGTGGTTTCGGCGGCAATCCACCATCCCACAGCAGGTAGCAACGCATTTTTATGACGTCGGGGTGTGGTCTCTTCACTCCATGGGGTCAAACATTGTTGGCGTCGTTGCATAAATAATAGTTCTCTTGGGCCGTAAACGCGTGTATCGTGACGCGTTGACATAAAACAACGAGAGCGCGTTTATGCCAACCCCTCGATCTATCAAACAACCAGAGCTTCGTCATCTTAACGCGTTGACATAAAACAACGAGAGCGCGTTTATACCAACCCCTCGATCTATCTAATAACCAGAGCTTCGTCATCTTAACGCGTTTATACCAACCCCTCGATCTATCAAACAACCAGAGCTTCGTCATCTTAACGCGTTTATACCAACCCCTCGATCTATCGAACAACCAGAGCTTCGTCATCTTAACGCGTTTATACCAACCCCTCGATCTATCAAACAACCAGAGCTTCGTCATCTTAACGCGTTTATACCAACCCCTCGATTCATCAAACAACCAGAGCTTCGTCATCTTAACGCATTGATATCATTATTTTTGCGTGGCTATAGTGACGAGTTTAATTAGACTAAATGACGCGTTGATATATCCACAAATAAGAGCGTGTTTATATTAACACATTGGCACCTCGTCATCCGTTTCTTTAAAGTATGTGTGTATATATATATATATGTGTGTGTGTATATATATATATACATATATATATATATAGATTGTGGGCGTGGCTGACGAATCTGATTTATTTACACTAGCCACATTAATAAGCCGTTATAATGCAGCGCATGACGCGGTATCAGAGCGTGCGTTGGCCCGTAGTAGGACTACTGGCTTTGTTGGCATATAACCCAGGCACAGGCCCCAGCTGTTCTAACGTCATTTTCTGTAGTAGGTCGATTACGCCAGAGATGGACTGATGGTACGAGCGTGAACATCATAAAATGGATACTGTAAACATATTGTTTGCGAAGTCAATAAAATGTTCCTTGTTTCATTGTTTCAGATGTATTAATGTATCCGACAACGTCTGCTCGCAATGCCGGCCAGCCATTGCGAGCAGACGATATTTTTCATCCAGCGGACCATTCCGTGGTGAAACACTGAAATCACGTCTAGAAATGTGTGTCGACAGTTTGACCAGCACTGATTTGAACATCAAGGTGGTCATTTCGTGTACTACTCCACTCGGTACACCCCCTATTCCCGGTGTATCTGTGTTATGAACATGTCCATGCAACCCTTTCTCTGTTTGTACTGAATTTACACCAACTATTGCGTAGGTTGGTAATGGGCAATCCAATTTATTAACGCAGGGATTGCCACTGTGCACATATAGTATATACAATAGTCAACATCTTGTGCACAGCCAGGTACATCCAGATTACAGATTGATGGACCACACATGTTATGTACGACAATTTTGTGTACATATATAATAATAATAATTCTTCAATGTTGCCAGTCATTTACCAAAAAAAACCTTCATTGCTGTTATATGAAATTACAGCATACCGACTGTCATTTGTTCACAGTATATAAAACACAAGGGAAAAAGATACCCGGTGTGCAGACTGCACACTTTTCTATAGTATTAGGTACAGTAATTCCAGTTTGATATATACAAAAGTGGGGGGTAAGAAACCCCCATCATACAGCATTCATGTAACATCCGTATTATGTATGCTAATATGGAAGTAACTAAAACACGGTACATGTACAACCGATACAACGGGCGGGTAGGTGGGATTCAAAATTTCGGAGTAAAATCTGAAGTTGTCATGATGGCGAGGCGAATCGAAATGAAGAGAAACACTGCATCGTCTCCTGCCCACAAATTTGTCCCGCGCCCGCTGCTGGCCATTAGGATGTCGCGTAACTGACACGGACCGAATGGGTGTTTCGGGCCAGCTTATTAAGCATATATAGTATATACAATAGTCAACAACTTGTGCACAGCCAGGTATATCCAGATTACAGATTAATGGACCACACATGTTATGTACGACAATTTTTTGTACATATATAATAATCATAATTCTTCATATGTGACCAAGGGTCGAAAAATCGAAAGACACTTGAGGCACTTCTATGAGTCTTTCTTCCTCCAAAACGAGAACAAGATCCATGTCACGTACGACCCACCTCATCTGCTAAAAATATGTGGAACAACCTCAAGAAAACAGGCTTCAAAAGAGATGGGAAAAGCATTGAGTGGAGCTACATTCGGCAGTTTTTTCTGACCGATTCCAGAAATGCTGTGCTTATGACTCCTAAACCGATACACAAGCACATTGACTTGCCTCCGTTTTTGGCTTCGCGAGTTAAATATGCGACCCAAGTCTTCTCTCACTCTGTGCCACTCTATGTATATTACCTAACGACAATCGAATCGTGCGTAGCCCCTGGCGCTGGCCAGTGGCACTGCCGCGCCGGGAATGGCATGGTTGCAGTCGGGGGAGCACACTAACCAAAACATTTGAGATTATGTCTTACAGTTACAACGAACGTGCTAATTACTTAATTAGACGTTCCATATACATGCATTGAACATAATTTGAACCGGTTCCAATGGTTAGTATTAGTGGTGCGTCAAGTTCATCTTTCGTCTTGTTATTGTCTGGGTTACGTGTCCTAAATTCGTGATCGTCCTGTTCAGACAGTTCTGTGCCCCGCAGTCTTTTGTCTCATTTAATAATAATAATAACGAAATCTTATATAGTACCGGTATCCGCCGTAGAGGCGCTCATGGCGCTTGCACAATAGTTGACCATTGATGACTTTAAAGTAGTAAATTTAAGAATTGTAAAAGCATCTAGTTCTGACCTACTTTTTGTTCCTAGAGTCAACACTAATATTGGAACTAGGGCTTTTTCTGTTGCTGCACCAACTCTTTGGAATATGCTCCCTCTTAGTGCTAGATCAGTTGAAAATTTTACAAAATTCCGTCATCATTTAAAACAACTTATCTTCAGAACCTTGCTTATCCGCCGTAGCTCCCTAGCGCCTTGACCCATCTGTTGATAACTGGCATACTGCTTATGGATTTTGAGATTGACCAATCCTTTTGTTTTGATGCGCCTCTGAGTTTGGTTTCCAAGGATTTAGGCGCAATAGAAGTTATCTTATTATTATTATTATTCTAAATACGATAAGAGCAACGTTCTAGAAATTATAAAATGAGTATCATAAGACAACACTAAGAGGGATAGTTTACGATATTTTACAGGAAATTGTACAGGAAGCCAATGCAAAGACTTCAAAAGTGGTACAGAGCGAGAAAAACGAGGAGATCTTGCTAGACAATTTTGGGCACGCTGAAGTTTTGTGATATCCTTGCTAGCGATATTATAAAGGAGGGAATTGCAATAGTCAAGTCTGCTGATAACAAGCGCTGTTGCAATAGTTTTAGCAAAAGAAAATTACATATACCGTCGAATAGAGCGAAGATCACGAATGTGATCAAAAACACAGCCACACGTTCGAGATATGCTTTGTCGAAAATTGAAGTTACTATCAAAGATCACTCCTAGATTCCGCACCGAGGTCGCTGGCGTGATATCAGACTTATTTATGGCCATATTTGTATAATAATCTGATTTAGCTTTGGACATTTGTCTGTTACAGAGATTATACATAATAAAATCAATAAAAAATATTGTTATCAATGTAATGTAGACTCGTTAAGACAACCTTTCTAGAAAAATATATCAGTTTCTAGTATACTTAATAAATGATGATGTATAAGTAATATAATAAATAATAAATACAATAAATTATATTCATAAATAGTATAAGATCAGTATTACACAATGTCCAGGAAATGTCCACATGTCCACATCATGTCTTATTCGAAGTATACTTTAAAGAGGTGGGTTTTCAAGGCTGTTTTGAAGGTATTGATTGTTGTAGTAGCTCAAACATTGTTTGGAAGCGCATTCCAGATCTTTGCTGCGGATACTATAAACGATCGTGCTCACCACGAGTTTTTCGATTTGTGTTCTACTAGGAGTAACTTGTTTGCAGAAGCAGATTTTCACGGTATGGCAGATACTGTTTGACAAGGTTGCACGGTAGGAGAGACACGGTGGATTGTCTTGTCTTGAATACAAGCGTTGAGATTTTGTAGATGATCTTCTGTTCGATTGTCAGCCAGTGTAGTTGTTTGAGGATAGGTGTGATGTGTGTGAATTTCATGGTGAGTGTGAACAATTTGGCAGAGCAGAGCATTGCCCATGTCTAGTCTAGAAGTAATGAGAGCGTGAGTAAGTAGTTCCGCAACCGGCTGATTGAAGTGCTTACGAATCAGGCCAGTATTACGAATTGACAGACAGACGGCTCTGGATACAGCGACGATAAGTTTATTGATGGAAATGTTCTCAGCAAAGATAACACCGATATTCCTGACGCTGTCCGAAGGAGTAACCATGGTGTCGTCCACTCTGATCTGTGTGATTTAACAAGATTTAACAAGATTGCCATCCAGAAAATTACTCTGGATGGCAGGTGGACAAGGAAGCCTTTTGGCTTATCGAGAGTCCAATACTTTTTATCTACATGTATCCCGCCTTTTTTAGGTGTGTGTCGATTTTATTTTTAAACATATTCACGCTACTAGCACCAACACAATCAGGAGATAATCTGTTCCATTCATTTACAGTCCTTTGTGAGAATGAGAACTTTCTTATATCTAATCTACACTGCTCCTTTACTAATGTAGCTTCATGTCCTCTGGTCCTTTTATCTTTCTTAACTGAGAAAAAAATATTTCTATCAATATTTTCATAACCATTCAATATTTTAAACACTTCTATCTGATCTCCTCTCAATCTCCTGGTCTCTAGTGTTTTTAAACCACATTCTTTTAGGCGTTTTTCATAACTAAGATCCCTCAGTTTTGGTATCATTTTAGTCGCTCTCCTCTGTACTCTTTCTAGCATATCTATGTCCTTCTTGCGATATGGCCTCCATGCTTGTATACAATATTCTAAATGAGGCCTCACTATTGTTTTGTACAACGGTACTATTAATTCTTTTTTCTTATGCGCTATATTTCGCCTAATTAATCCAAGGATTTGATTTCCCTTTGACGCTGCAATTCCGCACTGCTCTGAAACCTTCATATCAGCACTAATGGTTAACCCTAAGTCCTTTTCTTTTACAGTAGTACTTAGAACAGTACCCCCCATTTTATACTTTACCTCTTCATTCCCATGACCTGTGTGGAGGCATTTACATTTCCCAAAATTGAACAGCATTTGCCACTTTTCAGACCATTTGATCAACCTATCAAGATCATCTTGTAAATGCTGTCTGTCTCCATCACTTTTAATCCTTCTAAACACTTTTGTATCATCCGCAAATTTTAACACCTTGCTTGTTATATCATCGTCCAAATCGTTGATATATATTAAGAATAATATAGGTCCTAGTACTGATCCCTGTGGTACCCCACTCAATACCGATTTCCAGTTTGAAGCCTCCCCATCAACTACTACGCGTTGTCTTCTGTCATTCAGCCATTTTTCTATCCAGTTTATTATACCATTTCCTATGCCATGGGCCTTTAGCTTAAGGAGTAATCTTTGATGTGGTACTTTGTCGAAAGCTTTTTGAAAATCTAACTAGATGATATCTACTGGTGATCCCTCATCTACCCACCTAGTGATGTCTTCCAAAAAACATAACATATTTGTTAAGCATGACCTCGCTTTTAAAACCCATGTTGAGATGGGTTTATCAAGTTATGTTTAACAAGAAAATCCACCATGTGATCTTTAATTAGTCTTTCTAATAATTTGCAAATCACTGATGTTAAACTCACTGGTCTATAGTTCTCTGAATTGTTTCTCGAACCTTTTTTAAATAACGGTATAATGTTTGCCTCTTTCCATTCTAAAGGAACCACTCCCTCTTCTAATGACAAATTGAAAACTGTTGCAAGCGGTACGCTAATTTGTTCTACAATTTCCAATAGTAGTTTGGGCGGAATCCCGTCCACTCCAGGTGATTTATTATCCTTCATAGCCCTTATTTCCTTAGCTACCATTTCCGAGGTTACAACTAACTGTCCTAAATAGTCTGAATCTGCCCCCTTGAACTTATCCTCTGGTACTGGCAGTGAACTAATATCTTCCCTGGTAAACATTGAACTAAAATACTCATTCAGGTCTTCTGCCATTAAGAATCCCTCTGATATTGTATTTCCAGCACTATCTTCTAGAGGACCGACCTTATCCTGAACTTTCTGTTTGCTTCGAATATACGCATAAAAACTCTTACTGTCATGTTTTATATTACTAGCTAATTTTTTTTCATAGCTTCTCTTTGAATTTCTAATTTCAGCTGTAGCTTGATTAAGTGCTTCTTTATAAATGTTGTAGTCTTCATCATTTCCAGTACATCTATATGACTTCCACATCATTTGTTTATACTTAATTTTTCGAATGGCTTCTTTCGATAAGTGTTTCTTTTTAGACCGTTTCCCTTGTTTTTTTAAAGGTACAAATTTATCGACTATGCACTTAATTTCACTATTTAAGATATTCCAGCATTCGGTTGCTGTCTTATTCTTCAGTGTGTTATTCCAGTCTATCTTTGCTAAATATTTCCTCATGTCCTTATACCTTCCTTTGTGGAAATTTCTCCTATACTGCATTTTACTATTGATGTTGACCTTTGATCTCTGTTGTTTGGATCCGACGACAATGAATTATGTCTTTCCGTCAATCAGCTTGAGGAAATTCTGCGACATCCATTGACGTAGCTCGTCAAGGCAGGCTTCAATTTGCTGTATTGCATCGTTAATTTTTGATTGTGTGGGATCGGCTGAGAGGTATATTTGTGTACCGTCGGCGTAGCAATGATAGTTGATAATTGAGGTCATGCTTTCTGATGATATCAGCAATGGGTATCGTATACATTGAAAAAAGTATTGGCCCTAGGACAGAGCCTTGCAGGTGTCCGTATGTTAGTTGCAATGTATCCGATGTTACATTGTCAATGCGCACACAGCAGGTATGTCGCTCAAGTAGGATTTGAACCAGTCAAGTGCAACACCGCATATTCCGAAGTAGCTGGTCATGCGAGATAAAAGTATAGAATGGTCGACAGTGTCAAAAGCTGCGGATAGGTCGAGTAACACAAGAAGGGTAATCTTGCCGTAGTTCATGGCCTGCAGTAGATCATTGTGAACGTTTACTATTGAAGTTTCTACGCCGTGATGTGCACGATAGGCTGACTGGTATTCATCCATAAGATTATTGTCGGCCAGGAATGAAGACAGTTGTTTGGCTACAACTTGCTCCAATATCTTACTGAGGAAACGTAAGTTTGATATAGGGCGATAGTTGGTCATCACTGTTGGGTCCAAGTTTGTCTTCTTCAACACAGGTCACATCATCTTCTTGTTTAAGCCACGTTTCGCATATAACAATTATGTCCAGATTGCTCTCAATTATAACCTCAGTGAATTCCTTGTCTTATCACGAATAGATTGTGCATTGATGGCACACAATTTAGCTGACTCCGCTGATGCCGCTACTGCAACTGCGGCCGCCGCTGGTGCTGCTGCTGCCGCTGCTGCCGCCGCTGGTGCGGCTGCTGCAGCCGCGGTTGTTGCTGCTTTTGCGGCTGTCGCTTCTGATGTAGCGCCGTGCTGCGGTGACTAGAGCTTCTGACTCTCAACCGAGAGAACCCGGGTTCGAATCCTGTACACTTAATAAATCTATGTTGGAGAGTACTGCAGGGATTTTAATCAAAACATTGTCTGATCATCAGCCGTATTTTATATTCATCAACGTCTCATTAAAGACTGAACCTCCACCTAAATATGTTAAAATAAATATACTAAATGAAGAGGCAATGCATAAAGTTAAACACGAAATAAAATCAAATGAGATATACAATAAGCTAAATAAAAATATAAATGCAGACTCAAATTTAAATTATGATATAATCTACGAAGAAATTATACGGGCAAAAAATAAGCATATGCAAACTAAGCTGGTGAAATTTAATAAATATAAACATAAAAGATCAATGTGGACTACACAAGGATTGCTAAAATCTATTCAATATCGAGACAAACTCTACAAACAATTAAAATTGACACAACCAAATTCAACAAGCTATGAAGCTATTAATATTAATCTAAACATTTATAATGCGATATTAAAGAAATATACTCGTGCAGCTAAACAAGTGTATTTTGAACAAAGATTTAATCGATTTAAATATGATATAAAAAATACCTGGAAAGTTATTAATGAATTTATTCCAAAAAATCGTACAAACCGTAGATTACCATTTTTAAAAATAGAAAATGGTACCAAAATAACTGATAACAAGGATATTGCAAACAAATGTAATAATTATTTTACAAATATAGGTCAGACCATCGCACAAGGTATTAAATATAGAGGTAACAAAAACTATAGTTATTATTTAAACAAAAACGTAAATTCTGTATTTACGTTTCAGAGTGTTGATGAAGAGACTATTAGGAAAACTATTAATAATCTTCCCACAAAAAAACAGCTGTGGATTTGATGGCATTTCATATTTGAAAATTACAGACCAATTTCCCTTCTTCCTACAATTTCTAAAGTATTAGAAAACATTATTTTTATTCAATAATATTCATATTTCAATGATATGAAACTTTTATTTGATAAATTCAGACATCTTACCTATAACAATCGGCGTCCCACAAGGTTCAATCCTTGGACCACTATTATTGATCATTTACATAAATGATTTCTCACAAGCTAGTCAATTATTTAATTTCGTCATGTACGCTGCTGACACATTATCTAGCTCTTTAAAATTTCTTAACAACAACACATGCAACAAAAGTACAGAATTCTTAATTAATGAAGAACTTTTTAAAGTTAATGAATGGCTAAACATAAATAAATTATCTTTAAATAAAAGCAAATCAAAATACATGATTTTTTCATATGCCTAATAAATGCACGCAAGTAGTATGTAAGCGATTTTGGAGGGGTATCCTACGGTGGAATGAGCGATACTAGGGAGGTTTCGAAAGCCGCCCCCCTGAGCAAAGTGAGTAGTCACGTGACCTGCGCCTCCTAGCGGAAAGAAGTGTACCTAAGCGTCCGTAGTGCCATCTAGCGACTCGGACTTTAAAACATACTCGGACTTTAAAACATGTGATGTATGTATGTATGTATGAAGAATTAGTACTAAGGGAATAACTGGTAAAAACCACAGTTTGAAAGTTGATTAGGTTTTTAATGATAACGAGGAGTGTAGAGAGGGTGTGATTATTAGTTGTGTATGAATGTACGTGTATGTGAGGGGAGTGTAGAGAGGATGTGTATGAATGTGCGTGTATGAAAGAACTAACGAAACACAAGAGTATACGAGTGCACACGTATTTTATTGACGAATGATACAAGCGTATAATATGAAACCGTGTTTTATTAAGCGAAGTACACGAACATCAAGACTTGTGGGTGAGTGAACACCACGACAGAGGTCGTGAGCTTAGGGGTCAATACGACCACGCCAGTGGCTCGTGGGATGACGATGATGGTACGACTTACGGGTGAGTGAACACCGCGTCAGAGGTCGTGAGCTTACGGGTGTGTGACCACCGCGCCATAGGCTCGAATCGTTAATGACGATGATGATGATGATATCTGTTCGTTAATGAAACACGGTTATTGCAGTTGTTTAAGCCAATCGAATACGCGGCAATCGTTTGCTACCAGATCAGTGCCGAAACCTTTTACGAAATCCTTCATGACAAGTCCACGACATCGAAACATGAGATAAGCAACACAGTATTGTCCACAAACGTTAGACACGGGACTCTGCAGTCTCTTAGAATTATGAGTCCACGTTACACAATGTTTATTCAAGAAACGTCGAAACTCGACGTGCCGTGGCGTCAAGCCGTAAGAGCAGAAGTATTCGCCGCAACCGTTGGCGTCTACGTAGATCGCTATCCAATGTTCTCCGGGTTTACCCGTGTCGTGCGTGTTGCACACGAAGGCGACTGGGTAAGCGTCTATCTGGAGTTCGAGGAGTACGTCTTTGGGTACGATCCCGCGCATGACGACACGGGCGTGCGTATCGCGGGTGAGTAGACGGACGAGCTGTATGGTTTCCATCAGTTTTCGTAGATGACGTTACGATTCCTGTCGATCTCCAGCACCTTCTCGAACTCGGCGTAGGCGACGACGTTCACAGTGGTTGTCAGCGCGTCGCGGAAATGAATCTCGACGCGCAAGTTGCCCTTTTGTACCAGATGAAAGCAGCAGTCGTCGCACGCATCGGGGGTGAGGTCCACGCCGAAGAATGTGTAGCCGTGTCGGAAGTCGTAGCGAGTCAAGCCGTTCCCTTCGTCCTGCCACGCCTTACCCGTCGAGGTGAACAGGTTATGGTAGCACCTGACAAAGAGGTTGTTGTCGAAGTCGGGCTGGAAAGGTTTGGCGGGTATCTGTCGTCCGTCGACGTACACGGCGAAGAAGTTGATGTGGTTGTTTATAGCGTGAAAGGGATTCTTGTCGTAGCATCCGTTGTAGGCGTCGTTATCGATGCAGCACAGCACGAGACGTTTCGGAATAGTACCAAGAAAGAGGTTCTCGCGCGTGTACGAACGGGTACCTGTGGGAATAGAGTAGACCTTGCATTCGACAGGTCGCAGCGGATACTTGGCGGTGGCCTTTTCGAGGGCTTTGATGTGTGCCATCTGCACACTCGGATTCAGGGTGACTTTCTTGACGAACAGTGTAGCGTTGACGATCTGTATCTTGTAGGCGGGGTTGGCTCCACCAGCAATGAGCGCGAACGCATCCTTGCTGCGTACGAAACGCATATTGAGCTCGACGCCGTTGATGAGGAGTTTATCCTGAAGCAAGAGGTCGACGTGGACACGACCTATCATATCGACCACACGACTCTGGGCGATCATGTGGCGTCTGGCGACGAACCCCGCGTTGGCTGTCGGATCGGCACCATCAACGACGACGGCGTCCATACGACCGGCCGTGTCCTTGTACCACATCTGACTCGTCAGTTGCGTCTCCTTGGCATCGTCACCGTAACTGAGCAGCGTCTATATGTAGGCGCGGTATGGGTACGTGTTGGTCGAGGGAGTCACGAGCGTTCCGTTCAGGTAGAAATCGACCTGACCAAAAAGCGAATGGAGCCAGTTATTCACGGGAGCGACGGGATCGGCGGGGTCGAGATCACTTCCGTCGGCACGCGTCACCTTCGCCTGAACGTGTAGTTTCGTGTCGGCGA
The DNA here is from genome assembly GCA_020002185.1 of Paraescarpia echinospica. Classification (NCBI taxonomy): domain Eukaryota; kingdom Metazoa; phylum Annelida; class Polychaeta; order Sabellida; family Siboglinidae; genus Paraescarpia; species Paraescarpia echinospica. The sequence goes on from CM034541.1 coordinate 53,132,876, forward strand.
GATCCAGGTAATCGTCTCCCGAACCGGGTACGACGAATTCGATCGGTCCACCCGAGTCGAGCGAGGACACCGGCTGGTGATGGACCATGCGACTGTCGATGATGGCGGTCTGAGTCAGAGGTACGGTGAAGAGATCGAGTTCGCTCTTGAGTCCCTCACACGATAGTTTATGAACGAACGCCATCGTCGAATATATCGGGTTCACGACGTACCTTCGGTCTCTGCTGTTTCCGCCGACGTCTCGCTGGTGTACTGACTCGTTTCGCAGGGGGTGTGCGTCTTATACGCTTACGCGGTCGCACGCCAGGGGTCAAGAGATCACTCATCATATCTCTACCAGCAGTGGTGACGCGACGTTTGGCGGCCGTTCTGATGTTCTGTCCCGACAGGACGTCGTCGGCTATGCGTGCGCCGGTCGACAGAGCTCTCTTTCCCAACGCCACGGCTCCTCTCTTGACGAGCGGCATGACGCTACGCAGTAGACTTCCGAATAGACTTCCCAGTCCGTGTCCCCGTTGGTGTCGGGCACCCACGAATTAAGGAATCGCACCTCCCGCTTGACGATCGTAGTAGTCGGTGTAATTCATCTCTCTCTCTCTCTCTCTCTCTCTCTCTCTCTAGAACAGTGCCGTCCGTTGCCGTTGGAAAAGAAGTGTCACCGTCACCTTACCAACCTCGAATGGCTCGCGATATCCGGTGTCGTCTCTTATATCTATCTCGACCGTGCCAAACTCTTTGTAGAGCACGGGTACGTACTGAGTCTTGTCGAAGGTCTTCGATACGATGTCGCCATGGCGACCACTCACCGGGACGATGCGCAGCAGCGGCACGAGACTGTCACCAACAACTCGCGGTTCCACGACATCCGTATAGATGTAGAGCGAGTCGAGCCCTCGTTCCATGGTGATCACGGTGTCGGCTTCCGTGATCAATACCTTGAACTCGGGTGCAGCGGGATCATTCGGGAGAGACTCCAGCGTAGCGGTGCGAAAGCCGAGAACGGCGGTCAGTATAGCAGCACGGAAGACGGTATTCGGTACCATGTGCACCGATACCTTACGCGTAATGATGTTGTAGCTCAGTTTCACTCGTCCCTCTCCCACCGCGCGACGTAGAGAGGCGTTAATGGCGAGGATCAGTGACCACGGATCTTTATAGTACCCGGTTCCGATTCGGATAGTCTTCGTGTGCAGGGTCCGTGGGTCCTGCTCTTCGTCTATCGGTAGTGTCACAGCGAACCCCGCGTCGTCGTCTACGATGTTGTACCAACTGTGCGGGTACCGTACCTCCACCAGTCCGCACTCCCATTGTCCCCGTAGTAGGATACGTTTCGGTAGCGTCGTGATGTAGTGGGTCAGCGTGTTGTCGGGGTGCGTGTGCATGGAAGCATTGCTGGGCAACGTGAAATAGAAATCACTCGCCTCCATGTTGTTGTTGTTTCAACATCGGACTGGGTAGCAGGTAACCCAACGAACTGCTCAACAGGGCCGTCCACAGAGTTAGATCGTGGTGGCCGAACGTCAGGTTGTAGATGCTGACCAAGATGACAGTGTACAAGACGACGACCTGACAGAGAAAGACGATCTCCTCTTTGGGACACGCGGTACCGAATATGTGCCACGGAGTCCTCTCTTTCTTTAGTGGTGGTGGTGGTGGTAGAGTGTCGACGTCGTCTTCTTCTTCTTCTTCTTCTTCTTCGTCGCTAACGGTGATCCGTGATGTTGTCTCGTCTGCCATACGTGGACGACTGACATCGCGACGGACGCACAATTAGTCTTTATAACCCGACGAGACCCTTGGCATCGATCCAGCTGTTGAACTTCGAAGGGTATCCGACCCATTTCACCAACACCTCCCGTCGCCTGCCTACCTTGCGACGCTGTACTATTGATTCCTCGCGGTACAGTTTATCGAACGGAACCGTCACCTTCTGCATCTCCGGTTCGTAGAAGGTACCGTCCAGTATCTCGCCGAGATCGTCCGTTAGACGATAGACGGGTGGATCGGACGGATGCACTTCGCGTATCGTGAATAGTTCCTCTGTCCAATTCATCGTGTAGCATTTATCGAACCGTCTCTTGACCTTGCTGATACGTATGCGATCCCCCACGTGGAACTTGGGTACACCCTTACCGTGATGACCACCGTACAGGCGCTGCCACACCTCTTCCAGATTAGTCGCATCCACCTGCGACGGAGGCATCCCGATGCTGCGGTGAGGCGTGTCGTTGTACGTGCGCACCAGATCCGGAAGGATATCGATGTACCGCCACGCTTCTTTGTGTGTCAGGTATCGCCACATCCGCGACATTAGTGTGCGATTGAAGCGTTCCTCGATGCTCGCCTTGATCTCCGCGTTGTAGGTGGAGAAGTGTTGGATACCGTACCTGTCCAATACACCCCGAACGCTACGGTTATAGAATTCCAGACCTCTATCGGTCTGCAACGACAGCGGCTGAATGTCGGTGAAGAGGCCGTTCAGCGCCTTCGACACAGACGTCGCCGACTTGTTCTTCAGTGGAACGCATCGGGCGACTTTCGAGAAGACGTCGATCACCGTGAGCAGGAACGTTGTACCGTCGTTTTCTTTTTTCAGACTGGTCACGTCGACGAGATCGGCCTGCCACTGTTGATCCCGTCCTCCGACGACCGTGCGCCGACGCTTGAAACGAACTCTGACCGGTTTATGTAGTGTATAGGCGTTCTGTTCCGATAGCCATTGTTCGACGATTTTTCTCGGTACGCGCGGTACGGTGGTTCGTCGCAAAGACGCGATTCCTCCGTAACTACCCACCTTGGCGGGGTTGAAGTAGACGTCCTCCAGCTGTTTACGACGGCGCACCATGATGACGTACGTATGATATAATCGATGGTAATCCCGCACACGATGGGAAGTCCGGCGTAAGCAACACCGGTAAACAGACGTGTTAGACTGTCACGTGGATCACACATTATGTCGGTGAATCGAGATGATGCGTCTCTTTTATTCGAGACGTTCCCATGGCTTACTAGTCGACGACGGTGGCGTAGGTAGAGTAGACGGGCACATTCGAGATCGTCTCCACGAGAGGGGTGTCCACTGCAGCGTTCGACGCGCTCTACCGAGCGATCGTGCGGCCGCCGCTTCTATGGTACGCTTCCTTTGTTCCTGTCGAATGGCCAGTCTCCTGGCCTCGTTACCCACCAACTCCATGGGCAGATTCATGTCGCCGAGTTGATGCGCAAACACCTGCCACCCTGTCGGAGAGCCGATGGTCTTGCGCTGACGCAACAAATCGTTCACGAGGTCCACTACCTTACTTCCGGGTACGGCTACGCCTTTGTTCATGAGCTCTCCGCGTGCATTCCACGCGACGTTCCACCAGTCGTCTGGCTTTGGCCTGGAGCCGTTTGGGAACACTGTCGATGACTTCCGCTTCCACCCCCGCCTTAGGCGGGGTCGGGTCCGTATTAGCCGCCGCCGCCGCCGCCGCCGCCGCCGCCACCGCCGCCGCCGTGACCACCGGGGTCGTGTCCTTGTTGACCGTTATCACGCGCATCGGTTCGCGCGTGCGTCGATCGGACAACGCGTTGTAGCGTTGCAACACTTGATTATACATGACGAACTTGTCACCGTCGGCGAGATCTCGTCTGTCGAGTATGACTCTCATCTCGTCGTTGAGTACCTGTACTTTGCGTCCTAGGGTATCCGTCGGTGCCGGTGCGCGTAGACTGTCCAACAGTCGCGGATCTACCAAGGCCATCTTCCGTGCGTGTTCCATCGTCGTCTACTTGAGTAGCACCTGTTTTAGCAAGGGTAGAAAGACCGCACCGGCCAAAGGTGCCAGCAGTGCCGACAGGAAACCACCGGTCTGTCCCCCTCCGCCCTGGTTGTTACCCCGTAGCAAGATGCGACGTCTCCTCGCTGCAGGTGCGTCTCTCTGTGCCAAAGCACGCAGGTTTGTTTTGTACACGTTCAGAGCACGTCTCTGCGCGTCGGTCAAGGGCAAGTTCTTCTTCAATATGTTGTAGGCACACTCGGCTAGTGCACACAACAGATCGGCGTCGGCGTTTCTGATGATGGCTCGTCTCAATTTCGTGCTCTTGTACCTGTTTAGTGTCTGTATGCAGAGGATGTGTTTCTTCACGAGTTCGGACATGCTGTTGTCTTCACGAGCATGCTGCGACTGAAGGAACGAGGCGCTGCGCGGACGTCTTATACCTTGGGTTGGTACACGTACTGGACACTGTCGTCCGGAAGGACACCCGTGCGCAGACGCATGTCGTCGAGCGTGCCCTGTTTCAGATCGACGAGGAGATAACCGTACGGGAGTGACGTGGCGTCTCGGAACGCTTCCTGTACAAACTTCAGGCGACCCGGATACATCTGTCGTGCCAAGTGTCCGATCTGTGACGCGTCGCGAGGATTCTTGAAGATCACCATGTAGTGTGCGTTCAGACTGATCGTGCGACTCTCCTTGTTCTTCGGAAACAGGTTCTGCACGAGATATAGTACGGACGTGTTCTGGTGATGACTCTTTTTTGTGAACAAGGTCGTGACCCGTTCGTCCGTTTCTGCCATCAGATCATCGATGACCACGAGGTTACGCGTCGATGCGTCGAACGCACCGCTCGGCAAGCCTTCCTCGAATCGTACCAGGTCGTTGTCAACGTAGGCACTCTGCCATACACCGTAACACCACGTGATCTTCTCTGGAGGTGGATCGATCATCGTTGCGGCGTGACGTAGCAGACGCATCACGAACGTGGTCTTACCGCATCCCGTCGGCCCCGCGACGATACAGGTGAAGGGGTGTTTCCATCGCGTGTCCATCTAGTAGTCACCGGTGGCGTTCGACAATGTCGCGTTGACCACTGTGCTGTTATTTGCGACGACGACACCTCCACCACACCAACGAAGGAAGGGATCGCAGAACAAGACGTACAAGACGTACAGATACAGACCGAGTATTCCCACTAGTGCTACAGCTACAAACGTTCCCGTCCGTGACATGCTACGTTATGACTATCGATTGCGTGGCATCTGACTAAATAGTGTTGTCTTTCTTTTTTCGTGTGTCTCCGCCTACTAACTGCGTGACAGCTAGAGGCGCCTATAACCCCAACTGACGTAGGGGCGCATTTCCTCATCGTGTCAGCAGTGGTTCGGTATTACACGTCCACCGGTCCCGTGGTGATTCCGTCTTCGTTGACCACGCGCTTGGCGTAGAAGTAGGTCAACGACGCACGTTCCTGGATGTACGTCAGCACGGACGAGTGATTGACCCGGAACCCGCGGTTCTTCCCACTTCCGCTGCGACGATTGGTCAACACGTCCAGGAACGCCTGCTTGTCGATGGTGTTGAGTCGTTTGTTAAGACCTTTGGAGCTGTATTTATCGACCGTACCCGAATAATAGTAGGTCTTGCTGCACAGACCCAGGAAACAGTCACCGGACCATTCGACCTTGAAGAGACCCGGTGTTCCCTTGTCGTACGCCTTGCGCTCCTTGCAACACGTCTCGGTGCCGTTCCACGGGCGACCGGCCAGGCGACAGCGCACGTAGTCGTTCTGATGATCGTCGCAACATTCGGACGGTAGCCATTCGGAGCGGTGACGATAGTAGTGATCGCGCAGTGCCGGGGTCACGAGGTCGTCGACGGACTCACCGGCCAGAACCAAATAGGCACTGTCCGTATCGGTTTCGCAGTACTCGAACAGCGGTCGATCCAAGTACCTGACCATGAAGTCGTAGTAGAACTCCAACATGCGTAATTTGGCCCACTGCAGCACGAAGAATCCCACGTGTGTGGGCAGTGCGTATTTGACGGTGCGCTTGTGCATTTCGATCTCGCACGCATCGGCAGCGACGACGTCGAGTTGACGGAAGCGACGATTATTGATCGCGATCGATGCGCTCTTCTCCGTGCAGTAGGTGACCTCGCGGTGCTTTTCGACGTTGGTGATAAATTTCCCATAGGAAGAATTGCCCATAAGTTTGTTGGTATCCGCGATTATGGCCTTGTCGGGATGGGCGTCTCCTTCGCGACGTACGGTGGACAACGCCTCGCCGAATCGTCGGAAGCAGGCGACCGGTGTGTACTCGATGACCTGGTAGATGTGCGTCACCTCGAGTCCGTGTGCGAGGTACCATCGCAAGAGAGGTGTGGCGAGCAAGATCTTATCCCCGCGATAACTCCCGACGAGCATGCGACGCGGAGTTGCCATGATGTTGTGTTCTTCGGCGTAGCGACGCATGAATGGTCCGAGATCATCGCGGGTCAGGTGAATGTTCTTGAAGATGGGCTGCATCTCGGCAAAGTGCGCGCGCAGGTCCTCCGGTACACGTATGTCGCACTGAATCATACCGAACACGCTACCGTTGCATACACCTGTCAGGATCTGTTATGACGTCATTTTCCAGCGCACGTGTCGACAACGTTGGCGAACGTCCAGAAACTTTTTTACGCACGGATCGCGTCTCGTGACCTTCCACTCGCATTCCCACAACTCGACGACCCTCACAAAGTGTCGAAGATAGGCTGTGTTCTTTCGTGTTTCGGCGAGCAGTTGCGTCATGGGTTTCCCGTTGACCTCGTTGAACTCGCGACCGGTGCACGGACACCCGTGGTAGTAGCATCCGTGAAACTGATAGGCCGTCTTCGTTTCGATGCACCAACCGTCCACTAACAGTTTACCGATGCGCTTCTCTCGACTGTTGGACTTGTGACGTATGGCGAGTCCCGTGCTTTCGGACTCCCACGTAAGCCATTCGACAGCCATCTGACCTGTGGGCTGTTCCACTTCGGGTAGGAACTCCTTCTCTTCCCGTCGCCTCGTGTACCATCCAGTCGGCATCTCTTGTGATATCGACCACAGATACAATGCATTCGCATCGTAGCCCACAATGGACTGACACGTTCGAGCCGCGTCACCGTAGTCGTTACGACGTATCTTCGTGACCCTCTTCTCGTGATGTCTGGTGAAGACGAGTGACGGCCCTCCGACGATGTTCTCTCTGATGAGTTGGTGGACGTCCTTGTTCGTCTCGTTGAAGAGCGTAAAGAACGTCCTCTTCGGTACGTAGGTGAACAGGTAGGACAAGGTCAAACCTGGTATACTGATCCCTTGTTTGAACATTTCGAGACCGCGGTGTTGGTAGAAGTCGAACTGTTTGGCGATGGCCTCCAAAAACGGTACGACGTCTCTGTTGTTATACCAGACGAGAAAGTCTCGCAAAGTCTCCATGTCGTTGTCTCGCCACACCTTCTGACATCGTGTGTAGTCGTCGTCGGATATACCTTCGTTCTTCAGACGACTGAAGAAGGCCTCTTTGGGAGGTAGAACGGTGTCGTCGAGTCTCTCCAAACTGTCCATGTATTCGTACGGGAAGTGACCTTTCGTGACGGCACAACCGTACGCTTTCAGGTACTTGTCGTACGAGATTCCCGGGGCAATGTAATGAGTCATGTCGAGGAATTTGAGGTTGTCCGTCGATAGACACGTAAACGTGTTGCCCCGTTTGATCACGTGAAACGTCCCCTCCTCCTCCTCCTCCTCCTTCTCCTCCTCTCCGTCCTCTGTTGCTTTCTTTTCGGACAGGAATTAGGGTACCAGGAACTGTTTGACGACGTTCAGATCGTACCTACCCGAGTTGAAACCGATGACGGGCAACTGATGAAGCCAACCGTACAATTGCCATATGAGAGTTTTGTAGGGATTGGTCGGTTGTCGCTGTGACTCGTTGTCCCCCGCCTCCTCCACGGCAGACGCTTCCTGTTCGTTCCACTTCCTGGTAGCCTCTGCGAGCTCGTGTAGGATGCCCTCGTAACTGTCTACGATGACATCGTAGGCTGCTTCGCTCATATTCTGAAGGATGGTCATCATGTCGGATACCAACTTGTTGCTGTCACCATCCGTGATGAGACATTGCACCTGTTCGAATCCGGGTACGTTACTCGTCAGGGACACACTCAACGGTACGTGACGAGCCACCCAGTGGACCTTGGCACTGTCAGACGGAAGCTGCGATGTATCGAACCAGGACTCGAAGTCGAAGGTGGCACGATACGGATAGTAGCGCAACCATTCGGCAACGTGAATGTTTTCGTCGTCCAACCGCTGGAAGACTGTCGGCGACGGATGGTAGACGCCACCGGAATAAATCTTTCGCACGCCTCCCGTACACCCGCGCTCGTGTCGTTCTAGTTCGAATACGCGGCTCCATAGTGCATCGCCACACTTCCTACATCGATACGAATGACAGTACATGTTCACGTCTTGTATGTAGGAAAAGTGTGTCTCGTGAAGATTGATGTACATCGTTTCAGGATAGTGACACAAGGAACGGCGTACGAGTTCGGCAGTCGCCTTTCCACCTTCTTCCGGTTCGACGAGCGTGTAGACGCACACGTTGATCTCAAAGGTGGTCTCGACGCGATAGAGATCGTCCATCGTCACCCCGTCAAAGTCTTTCATTGCCACCCCGTCACGGTCGTACTTCGCGTAGAGTACCCGCACAGCGGGTTCCAGGTGGTATCGGTCGCATCCACGATGCAGAGCCAGACATCGGAAGAGACACAGATTGTCGGTGTACTTTGTCTTGTTGACGGAGTCTCTTTCCAATCCGATGACGGCTTTGATTCGTTTGATGTACCTCGGCAGTGTGATGTCCACACATCCTATCGGATGATGTACGATGTGATTGACGAAGAAGGTAACATTCGTGACCACCTCACATACCCATTGACTGTCCGGACGCTGATTGATGACCCACTGCAGCACGTCTGTTTCTCGGATACGTTCCAGAAACGCATCAAAGTCTGCAATGTTTGTGATCAGACACGGTTCGTCAAGGTAACGACCACAACAGTTACAGGACGAATGATAATACCTGTACCTGTTCGTGGTCTTGTTCCTTAACACAAACCCGTAACTAAGATTAATCTTAAACGCGTGTGTCTGTTCGCGGAACATGAGTTTCAGTGACGGTTCTAGGGCGCTCGTGTCCGGTGTCGACACTCTGTAATTGTACCTGGATTGCACGGGTCCTCTAGCCGTGTGGGTTCGGGTGGTCGACCAGTGATCTCGGACGACGTCTCGTAGTTCCCTCGATAGAGTATCGGCGAAGGGGAGTCGGGGTGGCGGTTGTATCGGGTCGTCGTCGTCAGCGACACTCACACGTGGTCGCTCTGTGCGTCTCGCTCGTTTGCGTAGGGGTGGGTCGTTCGCTTCCATACATACCGACTTCGCGACACTCACACGTGGTCGCTCTGTGCGTCTCGCTCGTTTGCGTAGAGGTGGGTCGTTCGCTTCCATACATACCGACTTCATATGACGTAACAGGCTGTCACGTCTCATCTCCCACAACGATGCAGTGTATCGCTAGATGGCGCCACTCGTGGCGGTGATTTACAGTAGGCATGATCGTCGTGTGTTGTTGATGATGATGATGAATGTGTTTGGTCTATATGACGTTGTATGTCGGCGTGTGTATCGAGCACGAGACCGCAGTGACGACACGTGTGCTGTTTCTTCGTCTACCTACAACTGAAGGATGGGAGATCCTTGTACGTGTCTATATATATCCTACACTGTGTGACGTCATACGAGGCGTGACTTGTATGAGTGTGCGTGTATGTATTCGCCGATCGCAACGAGCTATGAAGGTGACAAGAACAACAGACACCGGAATCCTGGATTACATACCATTTTTATTCATGGAATATACAATAAAAGTGAAAGGTAAATAAAAGTGAGTACATGAAAGCAAAGCTAAGCCCCTGCAGTAACAGACAAGCGGCGCCTATAACCCCAGCTATAGCGTAGGGGCGCATTTCCTCTTGTCGTCACTGCAGGCGCTTCTGGAGGCTATTCGATATGTAGGCGACGTGTTCGTCGCGCGTGACATTCCGGGCGATCTCGTCACAAATCGTGCGCACAGCCACGTGTAGGCTGCATCTCTGTGTCGCAAACAGTGTCCCTGCTAGGGGCTCTATGTTTAGTTCCAGGTATCTCACGCTATCGAACGGAGCCGAGTAGGCCCACGGGATCGTTGTGTCGGTTTTCGACCATATGATGTGGCCGTCGTATGCAAGGTCGAGTGTCGATGCGTCCCTCCTGAGCGTCTCGTATTCGGAGGCGGTCATGGTGACGTCATAGTCGTCATTCTCACATGTCATGTCCAGTGTGAATGATGTTGATGCTGCTTCGGTGGAGGTTGAGGGTGACACATTCTCACATGTCATGTCCAGTGTGAATGATGTTGATGCTGCTTCGGTGGAGGTTGAGGGTGACGTGGCTGCACTTGTCATCTCCAGTAGTGGAGATGAGTTGTGCTGCTGCTCGTGCTGCTGGATAAGTAGAGCCTGTCGCAGCGGCATGGGGGTGTGGTGGCGGCGACGTTTTCGTGGCGCCCACTCTACCCGGTTCTGTGCGTACGACTGCCGAATGAGTTCCAGTCCGCTAGAGTGAGCATCGGTGGCCTGTTAGCAACACAACAACAACAACATTAGCAGGGTGTTTTTTCGTCCACCATTGCTATACCACGTGTACGCAGGATGGCTTGTACACGTGATACGATGTAACGTGACCACTCCGGTGTGCTCGCCATAAACCTGTAATGGTGCACTGCATATCTCAAATTGTCGTGGATCAGGTCACTACGCACCAGGTAGATGACGTTTGACTCACCTTCGAACAGGCGCCACAGTTCGTTGCTTATGAAACGAACGATAGCAACGAGTGTTACTGCACACAGCTCGGTGTACCAGATCTGCCTTTCGTCCCCCGTGTCGTCTTGTTCGTCCCAGGGCAGTGTCTCCTTCGGTGTGAGTGGTTCGTCTTCCTTCACATCCGACACGGTTATACCGCGGGTATGGAGACTCGCTTTCACCCGTGCTACGACATCACGAGCAAACCACGGTGTGCGCGCTACGCATACCAGCTCGGATACTACCATATCAAAGCTATCATATATACGCATGCGATCCACTTTGTACACGTCTTCGTGAACGTTCGCATAGCGACGACTCAGTGCGTCGGCCGCCTGGCGAGAGCAAGAAGCGGTTATAGTGGCCATAAATAGACTGTCATCTATCATTTGGTCTGCACGCTTCTGAATGCCATTCGCCTTCTCTACCGCCTCCTGTAATTCACTACGCCTCCGATCCTCGTCATGGTCAACATCAGCGGCCCAATCAGTATCAATATCACCATCATTAGCAATATCATCATCATCCTGATCACTAGACCACGAACACGACCCCACATAGATGACACTTGCCTCATCATCATCATCATTGTCTTCAAACAGTCGGCGTTTCACCCCACGCACGCTATACGACGATGGGATCGGTGTTGACCAAGGAGGAGTCTACAACACACGACAGAAGCAAGTGTCAAATACACACACATCATTCATTCATTCATCGCTGTCAGGTGGTGCCACATCATTCATTCGTCACTGTCAGGTGGCGCCTCTTCCGACTGGAATATTTCCAGTACGTCACTGTCAGGTGCCGCCACTTCCGACTGGAATATTTCCAGTAAGTCCACAGGTGCCACCTCTTCCGACTGGATTATTTCCAGTGCAATCACGGTGTAGTTTCGATAGCCCTCCTTTGTCTCCTTTCTAATTGTCACCCTAGCCCGTTTGCCACGTAGGCCATTCAGTGCCTCGTAGCGTTCTTGGCCGGGTTTAAGCGCCATATAGTTGATTGCTGTCATTCCCCCCAAGGCCCCCTCAACTATACGATCAAATCCTGTGACTCACACTTCATTCCCCTTGCGATCGGCGAAAAGCATACCCATAGCATACTTGTAAACAGGTTTACCCTTCTGACGGCCGTGTACAGCACATGTACTGACGCTATGGCGGTTCCCCTTCGTCATTTCAAGACGAAGGACTTTCCGATTACATATACGGCATGCCGGGTAGCATACATATTTATCTGTCAGAGCACATGTTACTAGTGTCAGCGGGCGAACAAATGCGTACGTTCCGTCACTTACTTGTTCGAGTTCTGACAGAAGCATTTCCTCGGATTTGACATTGGGCGTCGCCATCTTGTTGAGCAGTGAAGTGAAGTCGAGAGCGGCAGAGCAGTGAAGTGAAGTCGAGAGCGGCAGCAACGAGTCGGAGAGAGAATGTTTGTCCTGTTGGATTTACCCTGGGTTTATATACATAATCATTCCCTCCAGGCATCGATCACGTGTACCGTAGACAATGACATCACGCGCCCCTGGGTGTTCGCGTCTTATTAGGCGCGTGACTTTATCTCTCGCTCTCCCGTACTCTGTCACCGTGTGGCTGACTGTCTGTTTTTTGTAATGGACGCCTTAGCACTGCCTAACGAAGTCTCTCACCTGCATAAGAATCACACCGAGTATATTCTTACCTGCTTCATTACGCTTTGAACTCTTACCCCAATACCCTTCCGCACTGGGTACATTCTCAATAAGTCGTGCGTCACCTGTAGCCAGCAAGCGTTGCCGTAGTTCAGTGTGTCTTACAAGTTGCCTTCCTATCTGCGTGCATATGCTCTATCCTATATATACTAGCTCGTTTGTTACATTCTTCACATCATCTCATTCGCAACTATGTCGTCGATACCTTGGACCCAACTGTGCGCTGAATGGCGTGATCTCGAAATGTAAGTACTTTTATTATTATTATTATTATTCTTTGTTTCATTCGATAGATATCCTATACATATCATACTATAATCATCACAGTGTTCTTCACGTAAACTACCTGTGACGTCTCACCTCTATTATTCCTTATGCTTACGTTCGTTATGTGTCACGATTATCTATATTACCTTTCAGGTCTGCTGGTGCCACCGATGCTGCTACCTGGAGTCTGACAGGAAGTGTCTCCAGCGACTCCAGTATTGAGGATACCTGGAGTCTGACAGGAAGTGTTGATGATTGCACGTGAGTGTTCAACGATTACAACAATATTTTACTACCTTATTTATGTTTTCTCTTACCTCGTTCCTCATTCTCTCCAATGTATATACACAGTCTTTCTTATCTATGTGTATGCTGATCTCACTTGATCTCTTGTCGTTTCGACTAGGTATGCGGTGTTTGGTTATCGATCACGTCAGCAGACGTCTCCATTACGTATTGTATCATAGTCCGTTGATCTAGCTTGCCCTTTTATCGTATGTCGATTCCCTACGCGGTGTCTGGTTACATCACTGGCTTATTCCACCCGGCTGTACTTTGCATAATATAATTCATATATATATACAAAGTTTTCATATATGTTTCAGAGAGGAGGAGTACCGCGACAATCATTCTTTCTTGTTCTGCCAAGTGTTACGCGAACTCCTGGCGACACGGACTCCCTTTGACGCGGACCCTGTTCCTTCCCTGGTGGAGGATGTTGTTGAAGATTGGGATGCCGAGATCGAACGCTAACAAACTATTCAACTGTGCTTTTTGCATGTTCACATGTTGTTGACGAACGCACATTATTAAAAACCTAATGAACTTTCAAACTGGTTTTTTGTCGGTTATTCCCTTAGTACTAATTCTTCATACATACATACATACACACATACATACATCACATATTTTAAAGTTTCACTAATTCTTCATACATACATACATCACATGTAGGTACACTTCTTTCCACTAGGAGGCCCACTACATATGTCGGTTATTCCCTTAGTACTAATTCTTCATACATACATACATACATACATACATACATACATACATACATACATCACATGTAGGTTACACTTCTTTCCACTAGGAGGCCATTATTAAAAACCTAATCAACTTTCAAACTGGTTTTTGTCGGTTATTCCCTTAGTACTAATTCTTCATACATATAATAATAATAATAATAATAATCTTTATTGATACATAATGTTAAGTATATCACAGATGTAGCAGTAACATGAAACATGTATACATTACGTATCAAATGGAACGAAGCAACACATTGCTTGTGTTCCTTATTCATGTCATATATGCAATGAAATCTATGATTCGTGTAAAAAAAAAAAAAAAAAAAAAAAAACATCTTCATAATAAACTAACAATTTATTTAATAATGCATTATACGAGTACCGTAAGTCTGAACATCAGGTACATCTTAACATGACATCATTATGCGAGTACCGTAACACTGAACATCAGGTACATCTTAACATGACAACATTACACGAGTACCGTAACACTGAACACCAGGTGCATATTAACACGACAACATTATACGAGTACCTAACACTGAACACAGGGTACATCTTAACATGACAAAATTACATTAAAGCAGCATTTATCATATGTTTGCTAGAATTAGACGCTTGGTCCTTTGTTTGAACATATGAATAGATGTACAATATTGTAAATAGTTATTTGTAATAAATGTATTCCAGATTTTAGGACCAACATAAGCCAAAGACAGTTGTCTACAATTAGTCTTGCAGAATGGTATTTTATATGTTACTTCCTGTCTTGTATTATATTTATGTGTGGATATTTGCAGGACAAATACATCATGATATATATCTGGCAACATACCCCTATTATGCTTGTACATTAGAATACAGCATAAATATTTATTTACGTCATAAATATTCATTATTTGATAAGATGTAAATAAAGGCTGCGTATGTTCAATAAATCCTACATGACTTATTACACGCAAAACTCGTTTTTGGAGTAAATGAATTTTAGCAAGGTATATATTCGGGGCCCTTCCCCAGACGACATTACAATAAGTAATATATGGGTATATAAACATGTAATACAGGTTTAACAATGATTTGTTATCTAATTTGTTTGTCACCTTTTTTATAATACCAATATTCTTAGAAATTTTATTTGATATATATTTAATGTGTGTGCTCCAATTCAATGTATTATTTATAAGCAAACCCAAAAACTTTATCTCATGTACAGTGTTAATTTGTATGCCGTCTATGCAAATGTTATTACACCTCTCTCTTATACTGATCGTATTACTAAAGGTCACTGTGTGAGTTTTCTGTATATTCAAAGAAAGTTTATTAATGTTAAGCCATAAAGATAGTTTTTTTATTTCAGAGTTCAAAACATTTTCCATTTCGTCTATATTGTTGCCTTGTATAAAGATGCTCGTGTCATCAGCAAACATAATGGTAAACGTTGAGTCAGATAAAGTAGATAAATCATTTATATAGATAAGAAAGAGTAAAGGTCCCAGAATTGAACCCTGCGGAACACCACATGTTACATACATACATACATACATACATACACACACACACATACATACATCACATATTTTAAAGTTTCACTAATTCTTCATACATACATACATACATACATCACATGTAGGTACACTTCTTTCCGCTAGGAGGCACAGGTCACGTGACTACTCACTTTACTCAGAGGCGCAGGTCACGTGACTACTCACTTTGCTCAGGGGGGAGGCTTTCGAAACCTCCCTAGTATCGCTCATTCCACCGTAGGATACCCCTCCAAAATCGCTTACATACTACTCACGCAGACTCTCAGACGCTTAAAATAGATAATATAAATATTGAAAGAGTAGATGAATTTAACTTTCTAGGATTGACTTTAGACATTAACCTAAATTGGAAAAAACACACTGAGAAAATTTCAAATAAGTGCTCCAAAACAATTGGCATAATAAACAGATTAAAATATGTATTACCTTTAGATATAAAAGTGTTGTTATATAACACATTAATATTATCTCATATCAATTATTGTATCATGGTTTGGGGATACCAAATAAATAGAATTACAAAAATTCTAAAAAAAGCCGTGCGAATAATAACCTTAAATAAATACACACACACGGAACCACTTTAAAAAAAACTTAAACTACTAAAAATAGAAGACATATTAAAGTTACATGAATTAAAATTTTACTTTAAATACATCCATAAAATGTTACCTCCTTATTTACTTAACTGGCAAATTATCCCAAGTGTAAACATACATAATTATAATACTAGTGAAACAAATTATATACATACTTTTAGAACTAAGCATGAATTTGCAATGAAATGTCTCAAATACAGCCTACCACATGCTATAAATGACACCCCCGATATAATCAAAGACAAAATATATACTCACAGTTCGCGAGGCTTCTCGTTTTATATAAAAACATACTTGTTACACAAATATAATGATTTGTGCACTCTATCAAATTGCTACACATGTCAACAAAACCATTAAATACAATACATTTGATGCTAGTTTCAGGCAACCAGCACACATACAAACTTACATTCTCACATAAAACAAGCACTCCCAAAAACATACATGAGATAGACACCTTGTAAAAGGACCACATAAATTATCACGTAAATAGGGTGGCTCCTATGATAGCGACAATTGTGTCTTAATAGGAGTCACCGACCCCGATTGAATAAGCTATATGATTAAAATCTATGGTACACCAGTACCATAATAGCTGTACATGCGTTTGTATGTATTTTCGAAATAGTATGTTGAACATTATTATAATGATATACGTTTATGTATGTCTGCATAATGTTTATATAGTTGTTGTTTTTTACAGCATAAGTGATGTTCAAAAACCAAATAATTGTGTACCTACATGGGGTCAAATAAACGTTATGTTATGTTATGTACGGCGGTGTCGAACCTTGGATAAGTTCGTTCGCCATACGTTGTTCCAGTTTACTCAGCTGTATGAATGAGTACCTGGCTATAGCCAGTGGTGGATATTTGTGTACGAATAGTCTTCGCGCATTAATTGCAGCGTGGCTGGATGCTTCCCAGAGAAGTCGAGATGGTGTTCGATTGAATAGGTCTGTCAGGGAGTAGTGTAAAGCGCTTTGAGCAGTCCTGAGGACTGGATACTGCGCTATATAAGAACTTACCTTTATTTTACTTTACTGCTATCACTGCTGCCGCCCCTGGCACCACCGCTGTCGCCGCCTCTGGTGGTGCCGCAGCTGTCACTGCTGCCGCCACCGGTGCCGCTGCTTTCGCTTCTGCCGCCGCCGACGTCACTGCTGCCGCCGATATTAACGTTGCTGTCACTACTACCGCAGTGGATATTCGGTGTTGTTTACGTCTACCTCGGCAGCGGCGCTCATCAGGAAGTCTTATAGGATTGCGAAGTTTACACAACAGTGTCCACGTACTGCCTTGAATTATTTAATAAGTAGTGTAGATGTAGAAGGTTTGGTCTGGTTCTGTCATACTTGACCAGATACAGTCAATTGTCACTGCCAGTCACGCATGATGACCGATCTGTCGGCTGGTTGGAACGGTTTCTGGTTCTGGTTTTGTCAAGCCTGAGTGATCACCACCAGTTCAACAATACAATGTCATAAAAACAGCCTAAAACTCACATATATGTCGTACTTGTATAAAATTAACCGTCGAATTGTAGTCCACGTATATTCGCAATTACGTCTGGTAAACAGTATCGATGTCCGACAACCACCAATTATAAAATATCGCAATGCTATTGAGCTCTTACAAGGTGCTTTTATTATCTTCTATTTGATTGCATCGATTAAGGTTTGTGTTAAGCATACAATAGCAATGAATAAAGATGGTTGGCATGTCATCATTCAATGTAAACGTCTTAGGTTTTAGAAAAACAGCGATAACACCGCCTTGCCACGGAATTACGCGATGCACGAACTTGGATCACTAGTATAATAAATGAGTCGATCGATCCAGCAATGCATTGTACAACGATACATCTACCAAAATAAGTACTGACTAGTAGAGTAGTTATTTCTTGGTTCAATCATCACATGAAGGAATGAATTGTTTTTAAAATTTAGTTTTGTTCTTTCTGTAAATAATGTTTTACTCTTTCCAACGTATCAAATATAATCAACATTAAGAAAATATTCATATTTTGGAACATGGGCAGCAAATCTAATATTTATCAGGTAAGTAAACATTTTGTTTCAAAAACATATATCAAGGGTTGGATGTGGTACGAGAAGAGAAAAAAGAACAGAACAAGGTGGAAACGTTAATTGAATAGCAGACATAGATTTTGCATGTTACAGTTGATCAGTACATACATTTTAATAACCAGTTCTTTGGACGAGTAATTTCTGAGTCCTGTTACGCTTCAGTTATAATTCTTTATTCTGTTTGTAAGAGGTCGACCAACTTGAATGTCCAGGACCAAAGTGACTTGAACATAACCATTTATAGGAATTGGGAATGATGTCACAGGAACCTTCAGCATATATCCACTACACTATATTTATGGCCAGTTGTCTTGCATGAGTTTCACTCTGCAAAGCCCTAACTGTTATACACTGTACTTGTAAATATTAAATGCTGCTGGCTGGATCACTAGTTTGGGTTTCACTGGTCTGTCGTTACACTTGATTTGACTCTGGTTACCTGCAGTCAGGTATATATATTTCTATTATCCAAAAAAGGATATATGTTAGGCGATGAATGTAGACAAATCACAAATGTCTAAGGTGGAGTAAAGGTGTATATCTGGTAGTGAATATAAATATTACCAGTAGCATGTGTTTAATTGTACGTGGGTAAAAACATTGTTAATGTTTGTGAAGAAAACTTATTGTAAAGTTGCTCACGATGTCATAAGATTGTCACACTTTCATGGTGTGTGGCTGGATACTGCTTAGCTTTATAATTATGCTGGAAATAGAACTTGAGTTGAGAAGTTATAGTTGATATAAAAACCAATACCAAGGGTGAGGTGATTACACACAAATATAATCAGTTAAGATTACTATTGAAATGTATGATAACTTAGAATATGAGTGTAATCAATTACGATTTATATATTTCCGACAAGTAAACATTATTACAATTACATGATAATTATTACATTTAATAATATAATTAATATAATTGATATTGAAATAAAACTAATATGTTATAAACACCAATTGTATTCAAGTAAAATTAGGTCTACATTTATACTGTACAATAAATGCAATGTGTCAACGCACTAACAGTAAACACCTTCAAAACTAAAAAATATAAAGTAATGTTATGACAACCTGGGCTATATATGGGCCAGTAAGCACACTGTCACGAACTTCCTCAAAGTATTATTCACGTCACGGTATACTCATAATGATTTCCATTAACCTTACTGTCGAAGCGGTATAAATATTGAGTGTCCCAATTTGGTGCGTCGCGCAATTCCGTGGCAATGCATATTTTGACTACTACACTGAATGATGACAAGCCAACCAGGTATATAACAATTATAGCTGCATTTCAATATAAACTTTCACCGACGCATTTAAACAGAATGGAACAAATGATACAATACGAAACGGATATTGAATTGTCAGTGCACACAACAATAACCAATGTTACTTCGTTTTGTCTTGGAAGCTTAATCACAATTAACGCGGCATTAATGTGTACTGAACATGACGTATTTGATACAAATAACACGATTAATAACGTCTTGACTTTGCCTAGAGAACATCGAACATGACATGTGTTCGTGTTATTGTTGACGTTCCAAAATGTCGGGGATCTATAAACCGGGGAACGAGGCGGAACAACGCGGAACCGATGTAAAATCTCTCTAAGTTCTAACATTCGACGTGTGCTTCGCATCAGATTGGTATTTCATACATACTTAAATATCCATGTAATACAATCTGTCTAGCAATATGAAGGCATTAAGATATATTTCTATGCGATTTGATGAAATTTCGCTAGTGATTGCCGGAACCGCCGGTAGGTGTCAATCGTTCAATCGACGTTTCGTATCATAAAAGTGTAACTTAATCTATACATTATGCCTACATATTGTCGAACACCCTGTGTTACATGAATATTTAACTATTCGTGAAGTGTGAGTCTGATTTAAAGCACACACCAAATGCTAGAGAGATTTTACATCGGTGCCGCGTTCCGCCGCCGCATTCCGCAGTTTACAGACGCCCCAAACTGTTAACAAATCGAAACGTCACCCGCTCGACATCGGGATCCCCTTGCTGATTATGTCCAACCAATCAGGGAATTAATTGGGGAGGTGGCGGCAACCTTCAAGTGGTCTCCCTGTCAGTACTAACTCTTCGAGTTAGGAAGCTGATACCGTCAACAAGTCTACAGCTAAACCGCCAGCAATATGATGGTGAACAAACACCAGGAGTAGTAAAAGAGGTCCCTTAGTGGGGATGTATCCGTTCATGGGAGCAAAACCCATGTTAAAAGATAGGGATTTTCCTCCGAGACGCGCCCGGGTTAAAGGATAGGGAATTTTTATCCCCATGTTAAAAGATAGGGATTGTCCTCCGAGACGCGCCCGGGTTAAAGGATAGGGAATTTTAAACCCCATGTTAAAAGATAGGGAATTTTATCGCAAAGGTATGCGACCACTTTTTGGATTTTTATCGCATGTTAAAATATAGGGAATTTTTTTGCCATGTTAAAGCATAGGGAATTTGTATCTCATGTTAAAGCATAGGAGCTATTATCGTAAAGGTATACGACGATATTTTGAATTTTCACCATGTTAAGATATAGGGAATTTTTATCCCATTTTAAAGCATAGGGAATTTTATCGTAAAGGTATCCGATCACTTTTTGGATTTTTATCCCATGTTAAAAGATAGGCCCTTTTTATGCCATGTTAAAGCATAGGAGCTATTACCGTAAAGGAATGCGATCACTTTTTGAAAAAATAACATACAAAACAGCATTTGAATATGTCACACACGAGTTTACTTGACCCGTAGGTCCAGGCTCCGCCAAGGGACCGAGCCGTTATTTGTTTGACGATGACATGTGTAAAATGTTGTGTTATGTATAACAAAAGGATTATAAATTCAGCGGACGTCGTTTTGTCTGAAGTAATGTATACGAAATGTAAACTAAATATAGGACTATGTTATACCAGAACCTGTAGCCTCGTTTTTTTCGAACAGAGCGGCCATCTTGGAATTTGTTAAATATATGAGTACTGCCAAAATTCGTGTCTCTTGCACGCTTGCGTGCAAGGGAGTCCCCTGACGGATAGATCACGAACTACAAACATCATCCCTGGTAGACAATGATGTCTTTTCTTATATAGCATAGGTTGTTGACCGTTTGTTGATGCAGTGACGTCATGGTACGCACCGTAATTTTGTGAGGAGGCGAGTTGGTCAAACAGATAGTGCTTTGGTTAGACATCGTTTTGAACTTACGCGTATGTAATGTAATCCCTTCATGTGACGTCATGATGCAGTGACGTCATTAATCTATAAACTGCTACGCGCAGTAATTTGTACGCAAGGTGACTTGGTTATTCAGGTAGTACTTTGGTTAGACCTTGTACTGAACTTACGCGTATGTAATGTAATCCCATCATGCGACGTCAATTAAATAAGTAATTGCGCATGCGCAATAGTGGCTATTCTTATATGTCGTAGGTTGTCGACCATTTGTTTAGGTTTAGGTCTCTCCTAGCCTATACATTTACAACTTTAACATAGGTCCAAACCTGACGAATCGGTAGAGAACTAGTAAAATAAGTCAAATGATGACATTTCTGGATACCATATTCATATACGACCTCCCCGTCACTCTTTTTTTTGTAAATTTTTGCCTATAAAAGACTCATATTACCAGCATATGTCGACAGCTTCCAGTGTTAACAAATAGGTGTTTGTCAATTTGTGTGTACCTATAGGTGCTAAACCCTATGTTAGAGCATAGGAAGTTTCACCGTGTTAAAGGATAGGACATTTTCCCCGTGTTAAAGCATAGGGAATTTTCACCATGTTAAGAGATAGGGAATTTTCCCTGTGTTAAAGCATAGGAAATTTTTACCGTGTTAAAGCATAGGGAATTGTTATCCATGTTAAAGCATAGGGAATTTTTAACATGTTAAACCATAGGGAATTTTTATCCATGTTAAAGCGTAGGGAATTTGTATCCATGTTAAAGGATAGGGAATTTTCACCATGTTAAAGGATAGGGAATTTTCACCATGTAAAAGGATAGGGAATTTTTATCATGTTAAAGCATAGCCATCGGGGCTAAAGTCTATCTGACCTACAGCACATAACCACTGACAAACAACAGTGTATTTGTCCCGTGTTAAACCATAGGGAATTATAGGAACTTATCTGCTAAAACATTCAAACTACCAGCTATCTGTGTAATATTTTGGTCAAACTGTTTGTCATGTAACAGTATTTATCATACGAGATTTGTACTTACCGAACTTATTATAGCAGTCGATAGCCTGCATACAAACTGGTTCCAAACTGGTTCCAAACTGGTGCCAAACTGTTTTGAACTGATATTCCTTGTTCAAGTCTCATCTACATGTATGTCTCATCTGTACCTAGATATCAACCTTTTATCATACTATCATTCTTAACCTATACGTATGTACGTATGTACGTATGTACGTATGTGTATAATTTCGTTCAACCCCATTATTAAATAAATAAACACGTGCGATGCACAATGTCGACTCGGTGGCCTTGACATCAAAGACTGTATATCAATACAAGACGGTGCAGTGCTCGCTATCTATATTGTTCGAGGAAATTTCGTAAGCAGTTCGTGCGTCATTCTGGAGTTGTACCAAGCCAGACCATACGCATGCAGAAAATGCAGTTCTTTGCATTATCATTGCTCAACATTTTCAACGATAACCTAAATATTTTAATTATATAACAAGTGGTACAGCCTGACGATTATTCTGATGAAATACGAAAAACAAACCGGTATAATCCTTTGAACTATAACATTAGCTAACATACGACATTTGTACTTACCCGACTTTATATCAATACCGTTATAGTTAACACACTTTTTTGTGAGAATATGGTTGGCTGTGAAAAGAACCGTTTAAATTAAAATAAACTTTAAAAAACAACATCAAAGATGGTTGGTTCTGAAAAGAACTGTTTAAATTAGATTAAATCTTCAAAAACAAATAAAACGTTAGCTCCAAAATCAGCAGCGAAAGACGGCAAGAAGATCTCCATCACACATCCTTCAACTTGTCATTCGTATCACGACGACAGTATGGCAAACTTCACTCGTATCGGGTTTTCGTATGCAGAGGCAGTCAGAGGGCCCCAGCCCGTTGTCGATAACACAGCGGGGTTGACCCGTATAACCTACGGGGAGGCCTTCCCCCCGCTACCAACGATAGTCTCGACGGGACCATCTCCTTCACTTGCGGCCTTCACCTGTCCGGATTGTAAGTCCGATTTTACACGGCGCAACAATTGGAAGAGACACATCGAACGTGGCAGTTGTGGGGTCGCAAAAGGACAAGAATAAATTACTACATTACCGAGAGATATATTCATATCATACTGAAGGCACCTGATGATGTGTATAATTTCTTTTTATAGCAGTTCGATGAAACATAAAGGTCACGTGGGTGTGCCGGAACGATGTGCCAGAATGCTATTTGTAACTTTGTAACTTTGTTATATATATGAAAGAACATAACGGTGACGTGGGCGTGCCAAAAGATCACCGACTTCAGAGGACAAACTACACATGCGCAGATGATAGATTAGAAAAGTCAAACACGGACTGCTGAGTAGAATGGACACAAGTACGGACTGCATAGTAAAAATAGCTTTCAACACAGTCACATCGTACTATAAACAATCTGGTACCAATTGGATTTGAAGTGATATTTCCTGTCCAAGTTTCATCCGTGTTTCATCTGTACCTAGAGATCAACAGTATTGTTTCAACCTTTCAGTATGCTAGCGTTCTTAACCTATACGTATGTGTGTATGTATGTATGTATGTATATGTGCGAATCATGTTGTCAACTCACCGCCAGTGGCCTTGACACTAAAGTCGGCAAACCTCTTTTTTCGAATCAGGCGCGTAACAAAGTGAAGCGTTATGTTAGAACAGTACAGGCACATAATAACCTCCCAGATAAGATGTACCAGTATTTATATAGTTTACCGTATTAAGGGTCAAGTGTACAAATGTCCATTAGAACGTATTATCTTTTTTCGTACTATAGTATTTAAATTCGTGCTTCTTCGGTAAAACCTTCCAAACTTGCTTCTGTCGTAAAACACCTAACCTGGCATCGGTAACCGAAAATGAACTCATAGAGTTATACATAGATCCAATTTGACTACAATGAATAAAGACTGGTTGACTATTTCGTTAGATACAGGTGTGAAGCTATCCGACGTTACAGTCGAACAGTTGTGTAATATCAATACTTGGTTGCAAGACGCCGTTTCGAAACAGTGGTGAAACACTATGAAACAAATGATTCTGACAGTAATGGAGGGTGACCTGTAAAGAACTTTCTTTTGTCTTGTACACGATTAAACTTTGCAAGACTGTATCAATGTCTAGTCTCTGGTTCATCATCTTGTGTGTTTTTTTCGTAGGGTAATACAAAACCACACATAAAGAGAGGGGGAGAGGGATAGAGACATACATATAGATAAAAACATAGATACACTTCACACGAGAATACGTACGAGACAAGAGACGAGACAACGGACGAGATATTCCACGAGACTACGGATGACACATCACACGAGAGTACGGACGAGACAAGAGACGATACATCACACGAGAGTACGGACGAGACAAGAGACGAGACCACACACGAGAGTACGGACGAGACAAGAGACGAGACAACGGACGAGATATTCCACGAGACTACCGATGACACATCACACGAGAATACGGACGAGACAAGAGACGAGACATCACACGAGAATACGGACGAGACAAGAGACGAGACTACGGATGACACATCACACGAGAGTATGGACGAGACAAGAGACAAGACTACGGATGACACATCACACGAGTGTACGGACGAGATTACCGATGACACATCACACGAGAATACGGACGAGACAAGAGACGAGACTACGGATGACACATTACACGAGAGTACGGACGAGACAAGAGACGAGATATCATATGAGAGTAGTGGTTATCGCGTAAGATTCCCTCAAAAAGATGGAATTTCAGGCAATTCGACGTGTTATCGCGTAAGATTCCCTCAAAAATATGGAATTTCAGGCAATTCGACGGGTTATCGCGTGAAATTCCCTCCACTTTCAGGCAAATTCAGGCAATCGACCAAGATACACACGCAGTTTCAGGCAAAACTTAACGGGTTATTGCGTGACATCTCACCTCTTTCAGGCAATTCGACAGTTCATTGCGTGACATCTCACCTCTTTCAGACAATTCGACAGTTTACCGTGTGACATCTCTACCAAACTTAGCGCACGAGACTACGACTCAGCCATTTTTAGTGTTGGTAGGATTTACATATATACATTAGTTTTCGGCATCATCTCATTTGCATATCCAATCAGATCGAACGTACATCACGTGACTTCCCTTAACAGAAAAACTGTGCACGTTCATGAGGCAGGCGACATCCGACACCACTCAACGGACACCAATGTAATTAGTTAGAGTATTGCCATCTACCGGCCATGATAGATCTCTATTCGTTGACACACTTCCGGGAATACCGGAAGCATAGAGGCCGCCATGACAGTCAAGTAACATCCGGTGCGACGTCACTTCCGACGTAGCATCACTAGTAGAAACTGCCATAGCAAGCGAATTTGAAAACTGTTATGATCGAAAACGACTATGTCAATAACATGTTAGGACAACTACCTGACAGGACTTCATTCAAAGAGGTGACCATCATGGTTCCCGATTTGTGACTTCCGGTATAACATCACATCCGGCATAGCGTCCCTAGTAGAGGCCGCCATGACAGTCAAGTGACTTCCGGTATGACATCACATCCGGCGTAGCGCCTCCTAGTGGATAATCGGAGTACTACGTCACATGATGGCGCCATCTAACGGGTAAAATATCTAATTAGGTTAGATAGAGACAAAAAGTTGGGGTTAACCTCGCGAAAATTTAATGTTTTGTCCCTCTGGGTCAAAAACATAAAATTTTCGCGAGGTTAACCCCAACTTTTTGTCTTTATCTAAGTTATTTGAATGTCATGGCGACCTGTCATGGCGGTCTCTACGCTTCAGCTATTCCCAACGAATATGTGTGTCAACGAATAGAGATCTCTCATGGTCGGTAGATGGCAATACTCTGACTAATTACATTGGTGTCCGTTGAGTGGCGTCGGGAACCATGTGACGTCTTTGAACGAACTCCTGTCAGGTGGTTGTCCTTACATGTTATTGACATAGTCGTTTTCGATCATAGCAGTTTTTAAATTCACTTGCTATGGCAGCCTCTATTAGGAACGCTACATCGGAAGTGCCGTCTCACCGGAAGTTACTTGACTGTCATGGCGGCCTCTATGCTTCGAGTATTCCCGGAAGTGTGTCAACGAATAGAGATCTATCATGGTCGGTAGATGGCAATACTCTGACTAATTACATTGGTGTCCGTTGAGTGGCGTCGGGAACCATGACGGTCACCTCTTTAAATGAAGTCCTGTCAGGTAGTTGTCCTAACATGTTATTGACATAGTCGTTTTCGATCATAGCAGTTTTGAAATTCGCTTGCTATGGCAGTCTCTACTAGTGATGCTACGGCGGAAGTGACGTCGCTCTGGATGTTACTTGACTGTCATGGCGGCCTCTATGCTTCCGGTATTCCCGGAAGTGTGTCAACGAATAGAGATCTATCATGGCCGGTAGATGGCAATACTCTAACTAATTACATTGGTGTCCGTTGAGTGGTGTCGGGAACCATGACGGTCACCTCTTTAAATGAAGTCCTGTCAGGTAGTTGTCCTAACATGTTATTGACATAGTCGTTTTCGATCATAGCAGTTTTGAAATTCGCTTGCTATGGCAGTCTCTACTAGTGATGCTACGTCGGAAGTGACGTCGCACCGGATGTTACTTGACTGTCATGGCGGCCTCTATGCTTCCGGTATTCCCGGAAGTGTGTCAACGAATAGAGATCTATCATGGCCGGTAGATGGCAATACTCTAACTAATTACATTGATGTCCGTTGAGTGGTGTCGGATGTCGCCTGTCTCATGAAGGTGCACACTTTTTGTGTTAAGGGAAGTCACGTGATGTACGTTCGATCTGATTGGGTATGCAAATGAGATGATGCCGAAAACTAATGTATATATGTAAGTCCTACCAACACTAAACTGTCTCAATCGTAGTCTCGTGCGCTAAGTTTGGTAGAGATATCACGCGGTAAACTGTCGAATTGTCTGAAAGAGGTGAGATGTCACGTAATGAACTGTCGAATTGCCTGAAAGAGGTGAGATGTCACGCAATAACCCGTTAAGTTTTGCCTGAAACTGCGTGTGTATCTTGGTCGATTGCCTGAATTTGCCTGAAACTGCCTGTGTATCTTGGTCGATTGCCTGAATTTGCCTGAAAGTGGAGAGAATTTGACGCGATAACCATATCTCATGTGATGTCTCGTCTGTTGTCTCGTCCCTACTCTCGTGTAATGTGTCATCCGTAGTCTCGTGTCTTGTCTCGTCCGTATTCTCGTGTGATGTGTCATCGGTAGTCTCGTCCGTACACTCGTGTGATGTGTCATCCGTAGTCTCGTCTCTTGTCTCGTCCGTACTCTCGTGTGATGTGTCATCCGTAGTCTCGTCTCTTGTCTCGTCCGTATTCTCGTGTGATGTGTCATCGGTAGTCTCGTGGAATATATCGTCCGTTGTCTCTTCTCTTGTCCCGTCCGTATTCTCGTGTGATGTATCATCGGTAGTCTCGTCCGTACACTCGTGTGATGTGTCATCCGTAGTCTCGTCTCTTGTCTCGTCCGTATTCTCGTGTGATGTGTCATCCGTAGTCTCGTGGAATATCTCGTCCGTTGTCTCGTCTCTTGTCTCGTACGTACTCTCGTGTGATGTGTATCTATGTTTGTATCTATATGTATGTCTCTATCCCTCTCCCCCTCTCTTTATGTGTGGTTTTGTATTACACTACGAAAAAAGACACAAGATGAGGTTTGCACAGTTTATTCGTGAACAACACAGGCGTATTTACATGTCACACTCCATAACCACAAGAACCAGAGACTAGACATTGATACAGAGTCTTGCAAAGTTTAATCGTGTACAAGACAAAAGAAAGTTCTTTACAGGTCACCCTCCATTACTGTCAGAATAATTTGTTTCATAGTGTTTCACCACTGTTTCGAAACGGCGTCTTGCAACCAAGTATTGATATTACACAACTGTTCGACTGTAACGTCGGATAGCTTCACACCTGTATCTAACGAAATAGTTAACCAGTCTTTATTCATTGTAGTCAAATTGGATCTATGTATAACTCTATGAGTTCATTTTCGGTTACCGGTGCCAGGTTAGGTGTTTTACGACAGAAGCAAGTTTGGAAGGTTTTACCGAAGAAGCACGAATTTAAATACTATAGTACGAAAAAAGATAATACGTTCTAATGGACATTTGTACACTTGACCCTTAATATGGTAAACTATATAAATACTGGTACATCTTATCTGGGAGGTTATTATGTGCCTGTATTGTTCTAACATAACGCTTCACTTTGTTACGCGCCTGATTTGAAAACAGAGGTTTGCCGACTTTAGTGTCAAGGCCACTGGCGGTGAGTTGACAGCATGATTCGCATATATACATACATACATACGTATAGGTTAAGAACGCTAGCATACTAAAAGGTTGAAACAATACTGTTGATCTCTAGGTACAGATGAAACACGGATGAAACTTGGACAGGAAATATCACTTCAAATCCAATTGGTACCAGATTGTTTATAGTACGATGTGACTGTGTTGAAAGCTATTTTTACTCTGCAGTCCGTACTTGTATACATTCTACTCAGCAGTCCGTGTTTGACTTTTCTAATCTATCATCTGCGCATGTGTAGTTTGTCCTCTGAAGTCGGTGATCTTTCGGCACGCCCACGTGACCGTTATGTTTTTTCGTATATATAACAAAGTTACAAAGTTACAAATAGCATTCTGGCACATCGTTCCGGCACACCCACGTGACCTTTATGTTTCATCGAACTGCTATAAAAAGAAATTATACACATCATCAGGTGCCTTCAGTATGATATGAATATATCTCTCGGTAATGTAGTAATTTATTCTTGTCCTTTTGCGACCCCACAACTGCCGCGTGCGATGTGTCTCTTCCAATTGTTGCGCCGTGTAAAATCGGACTTACAATCCGGACAGGTGAAGGCCGCAAGTGAAGGAGATGGTCCCGTCGAGACTATCGTTGGTAGCGGGGGGAAGGCCTCCCCGTAGGTTATACGGGTCAACCCCGCTGTCTTATCGACAACGGGCTGGGGCCCTCTGACTGCCTCTGTATACGAAAACCCGATACGAGTGAAGTTTGCCATACTGTCGTCGTGATACGAATGACAAGTTGAAGAATGGGTGATGGAGATCTTCTTGCCGTCTTTCGCTGCTGATTTTGAGCTAACGTTTTATTTGTTTTTGAAGATTTAATCTAATTTAAACGGTTCTTTTCAGAACCAACCATCTTTGATGTTGTTTTTGAAAGTTTATTTTAATTTAAACGGTTCTTTTCAGAGCCAACCATATTCTCACAAAAGAGTGTTAACTATAACGGTATTGATATAAAGTCGGGTAAGTACAAATGTCGTATGTTAGCTAATGTTATAGTTCAAAGGATTATACCGGTTTGTTTTTCGTATTTCATCAGAATAATCGTCAGGCTGTACCACTTGTTATATAATTAAAATATTTAGGTTATCGTTAAAAATGTTGAGCAATGATAATGCAAAGAACTGCATTTTCTGCATGCGTATGGTCTGGCTTGGTACAACTCCAGAATGACGGACGAACTGCTTACGAAATTTCATCGAACAATATAGATAGCGAGCACTGCATCGTCTTGTATTGATATACAGTCTTTGATGTTAAGGCCACCGAATCGACATTGTGCATCGCACGTGTTTATTTATTTAATAATGGGGTTGAATGAAATTATACACATACGTACATACGTACATACGTATAGGTTAAGAATGATAGTATGATAAAAGGTTGATATCTAGGTACAGATGAGACATACATGTAGATGAGACTTGAACAAGGAATATCAGTTCAAAACAGTTTGGCACAAGTTTGGAACCAGTTTGTATGCAGGCTATCGACTGCTATAATAAGTTCGGTAAGTACAAATCTCGTATGATAAATGCTGTTACATGATAAACAGTTTGACCAAAATATTACACAGATAGCTGGTAGTTTTATTGTTTTAGCAGATAAGTTCCTATAATTCCCTATGGTTTAACACGGGACAAATACACTGTTGTTTGTCAGTGGTTATGACCTGTAGGTCAGATATACTTTAGCCCCTGTGGCTATGTTTAACATGGTAAAAATTCCCTATCCTTTAACGTGGTGAAAATTCCCTATCCTTTAACATGGTGAAAATTCCCTATCCTTTAACATGGATAAAAATTCCCTATGGTTTAACATGGATAAAAATTCCCTATGGTTTAACATGGTAAAAATTCCCTATGCTTTAACATGGATAAAAATTCCCTATGCTTTAACATGGATAAAAATTCCCTATGCTTTAACATGGTGAAAATTCCCTATCCTTTAACAAGGATAAAAAATTCTCTATGGTTTAACATGGTAAAAATTCCCTATGCTTTAACATGGATAAAAATTCCCTATGCTTTAACACGGTAAAAATTTCCTATGCTTTAACACAGGGAAAATTCCCTATCTCTTAACATGGTGAAAATTCCCTATGCTTTAACACGGGGAAAATGTCCTATCCTTTAACACGGTGAAACTTCCTATGCTCTAACATAGGGTTTAGCACCTATAGGTACACACAAATTGACAAACACCTATTTGTTAACACAGGAAGCAGTCGACATAATTATGCTGGTAATAAGAGTCTTTTGTAGGCAAAAATTTACGAAAAACAGAGTGACGGGGAGGTCGTATATGTGTATGGTATCCAGAAATGTCATAATTTGACTTATTTTACTAGTTCTCTACCGATTCGTCAGGTTTGGACCTATGTTAAAGTTGTAAATGTATAGGCTAGGAGAGACCTACACCTAAACAAATGGTCGACAACCTACGACATATAAGAATAGCCACTAATGCGCATGCACAATTACTTATTTAATTGACGTCGCATGATGGGATTACATTACATACGCGTAAGTTCAATACAAGGTCTAACCAAAGTACTACCTGAATAACCAACTCACCTTGCGTACAAATTACTGCGCGTAGCAGTTTATAGATTAATGACGTCACTGCATCATGACGGCACATGAAGGGATTACATTACATACGCGTAAGTTCAAAACGATGTCTAACCAAAGCACTATATGTTTGACCAACTCGCCTCTGCACAAAATTACGGTGCGTACCATGACGTCACTGCATCAACAAACGGTCAACAACCTATGCTATATAAGGAAAGACACCATTGTCTACCAGGGATGATGTTTGTAGTTCGTGATCTATCCGTCAGGGGACTCCCTTGCACGCAAGCGTGCAAGAGACACGAATTTTGGCAGTACTCATATATTTAACAAATTCCAAGATGGCCGCTCTGTTCGAAAAAAACGAGGCTACAGGTTCTTGTATAACATAGTCCTATATGTAGTCTACATTTCGTATACATTACTTCAGACAAAACGACGTCCGCTGAATTTATAATCCTTTTGTTATACATGACGCCTTATTATAACACCACATTTTACACATGTCTTCGTCAAACAAATAACGGCTCGGTCCCTTGGCGGAGCCTGGACCTACGGTTCAAGCAATCTCGTGTGTGACATATTCAAATGCTGTTTTGTATATGTTATTTTTTCAAAAAGTGATCGCATTCCTTTACGATAATAGCTCCTATGCTTTAACATCGGATAAAAAGTGCCTATCTTTTAACATGGGATAAAAATCAAAAAAGTGATCGGATACCTTTACAATAAAATTCCCTATGCTTTAACATGGGATAAAAATTCCCTATCTCTTAACATGGTGAAAATTCAAAAAAGTGATCGGATACCTTTACAATAAAATTCCCTATCTCTTAACATGGGATACAAATTCCCTATCTCTTAACATGGTGAAAATTCCCTATGGTTTAACATGGGATAAAAATCCAAAAAGTGGTCGCATACCTTTGCGATAAAATTCCCTATCTTTTAACATAGGGTTAAAATGGCCTATCCTTTAACCCGGGAGCGTCACGGAGGAAAATCCTTATCTTTTAACATGGGGTTTAAAATTCCCTATCCTTTAACCCGGGCGCGTCTCGGAGGAAAATCCCTATCTTTTAACATGGGGATAAAAATTCCCTATCCTTTAACCCGGCGCGTCTCGGAGGAAAATCCCTATCTTTTAACATGGGTTTTGCTCCCATGAACGGATATATCCCCGCTAAGGGACCTCCTTTACTACTACCAGGCACTGCGCCCTCTTCAGGGCAGGCAGAAACATCCGTCGAACGTAAAGGTGTAACGAAAAACGTAAGACCCACTGGGCTGAGACTGTGGAGTCAATCGACTTTACCCACTCAAGCCGAGGGCATGGCAGACTGTCAACCGCCTCACTGGCAGAACACCAACTCACACTAAATGCTCAATGACAGCTACCGTCATCGCATCGCAACTCATGCAGAATGGAAAATCCCCAAACATGGACCGCAACTTCACAACAAAGTGCACATGGATGTATCTACATTACAAAAAAAGCAAGTGCCGACATGAATCTGTCAGTGGCCTTCATTGAAGAAGAAATGACAACTGCACTCAAACAACTGAAAAGCGGAAACGCGGACGGACCTGATGGCCTATACCCAGAATTCATCATTAACGCTGGAAGTAAGGCTACGACCTGGCTAAGAATATTCCTGTCAACGTGCATGGTTCGAAACAGGATACCAAAGCTATGGAGACGAGCGGCTGTAATAGCTATCCCAAAGCCTAACAAATGTAAGGATGACGCCAGGAGCTATAAACCAATACCTCTGCCCAAGATCATCGAAAGACTCATATATGGACGTATCGAGCCAATCATCGACCCGCAACTACCAAAAGAGCAAGCTGGCTTCAGATGCGGAAGGTCAACAACAAATCAAGTGACTCTTCTAACACAACACAAAGAAGACAGCTTCTAAGTCAACGAAAATGCTGGGGTCACATTTGTCGACTTGACAGCTGCTTATGACACCGCATCGCACCGAGGCCTGAAACTCTAGCTTCTGCAGACCCTACCAGACAAACGAATGGTTAACTTCATCATACAACTGATCTCCAACCGAAGCTTTGTACTGAAAACCAGCGATGGACAGCGAAGCAGCTAGACTCAGACGACTAAAGAATGGTGTTCCACAAGGTTCTGTCCTAGCACCACTTTTCTTCAATATCTACATCTACGATCTGCCCGAAACAACCTCAAAGAAGTACGGATATGCGGACAACCTCGCAATCTTAATGAGGCACAGTCAATGGTCCCATGTTGAGACCGGTCTCACACGAGACATGAACATTCTCTCCACATACCTGAAACAATGGCGACTGAAACTCAGTGAGAAGAAAACGGTCTCTGTCTTTTTCCATCTCTGCAACAAAAAAGATAAACTTGAAATGAACGTTTTGTGAATAATACACGTCTCGTCTGTCAAGCAGCGCCTACATACCTGGGCATCAAACTAGACTGATCACTGACTTGCAGGCAACATCTGAACAATTTAAGCG
Source organism: Paraescarpia echinospica (assembly GCA_020002185.1). Lineage (NCBI taxonomy): Eukaryota > Metazoa > Annelida > Polychaeta > Sabellida > Siboglinidae > Paraescarpia > Paraescarpia echinospica. The sequence goes on from CM034541.1 coordinate 53,166,513, forward strand.
CAAAAGTAGCGCTAATACGCCGACTTGCTGGTACCATTTGGGGAGCAAGCACCAAGACCCTACGCACCTCTACCTTGGCATTAGTGTATGCGCCAGCGGAATACTATGCACTCAAGAGAAACAACAAATGAACACTTATCGGTGCTTGCAGGCAATGCCCCACCGACACTTCGAAGACAGGTAGCTGTGCTGGCCTTGGGCAAGCGTGCAAAAACACTGACCATCTACTGTACTACGTTTGCTCAGAAAGGGCTTGTGTACAGCGCCTGAAGTCACGACATCCTTTCAACATCCAGGCACATGAACTCATGAAATGTATGGCCCCCGTGAAACAACAGCACACTGGATATCAACCAAATGGAGAGAGGACTGGCTGTCCAAACCAACCTTCCTACATAGGTTCATTCCAGAACCATCAGTACACTGTGCTGGTTCCGACCTCTCGCGAAAGGCTTGGACGAAGCTAAACCGCCTGCGAACGGGAGTTGGACGTTTCAACGGCAATACGCACATATGGGGACTTTGTGAAAGTGCGAGCTGTGAATGCGGTGCGGCCCAACAAACAACAAACCACATTATCAGCCACTGCACTCTCTATGGTGCTCCACGCGCAGAGAATGGCATCGCCGAGCTGGACCTGGCGACCCGGGAGTGGCTGCTCAACAACACTCTGCAAGTCTAGGCAGTAGATAAACGCGAGAAGAAGAAGCTAATTAAAAAGCGTTAGTCCCGTGGATACAATTATACGTCTTTTGTGCCGTTTTATCTTAAAATGGCATATTATGTGAAAACAAGTTAATAGGGAGTTGACGGAGAAGAAGTGGGAAACATCAGGAAAGCATGAAGGCAGAGACAGCTATCGGCAGGCAAACAAAGAAGCAAAGAAAGACGTAGAAAGATCAAAGACACAGGCAATGGACGAAGTGTACGGGGAGCTGGAAACATCGGAGGGAGAAAGAAAGATATATAGAATAACAAAGGCTCGCGACAAATCGACCAAAGACTTCACACAGATAAGACAGATAAAGGATGGACAAGGAGTGGTTCTATGGGAACAGGATAAGATCAAGGATCGGTGGAAAGGATATTTCGATAATCTGCTAAACATAGAGAACCCGAGGGCAGTCTTTGACGATGGAGTGCCAAATGAAGGCTTAACACCAGGAATTATCAGGGAGGAAATAGAGGTGGCACTGAAAAGAATGAAAACTGGGAAGGCGATGGGACCAGACGGAATTCCAGTGGAGGTCTGGAAGAGTTTGGGAGAAGAGGGGGTCGATATGCTGTGGGATCTGATGCAGAAGATATACGTACAAGAGAAAATGCTAGAGGAATGGAGAGACAGTGTCATCGTGCCTATTTTCAAGGAGAAGGGAGACATCCAGGAATGTGGCAATTACAGAGGCATCAAGTTGATGTCGCACACCATGAAGGTTTGGGAAAGGGTAATTGACAGAAGGCTGAGGGAGGAGACAAGCATAGGTGAGGAGCAGTTCGGTTTTATGCCGGGCAGAGGAACAACGGACGCCATATTTGCAGCAAGGCAGTTGATGGAGAAACACCGGGAGATGCAGAAGGAACTGCACATGGTCTTCATTGATTTAGAGAAGGCATACGATAGAGTGCCACCACAGGAGGTTTGGAGGTGTATGCGGGAGCAGGGTGTGCCTGAAAAGTATGTACGCCTTGTAAAAGACACATATGAAGACGCAAGTACGCAAGTCAAGAGCAGTGTAGGACTGACAGGCAAGATCACCGTTAGAGTGGGGCTTCACCAGGGGTCCTCACTGAGTCCTTACCTGTTTGACTTGATTAGGAAGCTCGAGGAATGGAGAAGTGCAATGGAAGATCGAGGACTAAAGATTAGTAGAAAGAAGACGGAATACCTGAGGTGCAACGAAAACAATGACCTAGAGATCCGGTTACAGGGCGAGACAGTGAAGAGAGTGAAGACATTCAAATATCTAGGATCGACATTGGCGGATGATGGAGAATTGGATGCGGAAGTCACTCATAGAGTGCAGAGCGGGTGGAAGAACTGGAAGAGAGTATCTGGAGTGCTGTGTGACAGAAGAATGAACGTGAAGATCAAGGGAAAAGTGTACAGGACAGTGGTAAGGCCAGCACTGATGTACGGGGCGGAGACATGGGCGGCAAAGAAGACACAGGAAAAGAAGTTGGATGTCGCAGAAATGCGAATGCTACGATGGATGTGCGGAGCCACAAAGATTGACAAGATAAGAAACGAAAGAATCAGAGGGACAACGAAAGTGGGGGAAATATCAAAGAAAGTCCAAGAAAGTAGGTTGAGATGGTATGGACACGTAATGAGAAGAGAGGAGGATTATGTAGGAAGGAGAGCGATGGGAATGAAAGTGCAAGGGAAGAGGAGGAGAGGAAGGCCGAAGAGGAGGTGGTTAGACAGTGTGAGGGCAGATCTCAGGGAGAAAGGACTGTCGGGGGAAGAAGTGCACGACCGAGCGATATGGAGGCGAATGACATCATCATACATCGACCCCACGTAAAAAGTGGGACAAAGATGAAGAGAAAGAAGGAGGGAGTTGACGGAAGTGATATATATTATATGGGACATGTTGACTCGCTGTAAATTTGAACTGAAAATGCAACTTTAATAAAGAATATTCGTTCAAGAAGACGTAATGCATTGTCAACAGGTAGAACAGAGTTCAACACGTCATCACATTAATACTTCCGTTGATACCGCTACTGTTGCTGCTGCTGCTCATACCGCTACTGTTGCTGCTGCTGCTCATACCACTACTGTTGCTGCTGCTGCTCATACCACTACTGTTGCTGCTGCTGCTCATACCGCTACTGTTGCTGCTGCTGCTCATACCGCTACTGGTTTTGCTGCCAATATTAGTATTTAATATTTATTATTATTATTATCAGTAGTAGTAGTAGTAGTAGTAGCAGCAGCAGCTGCAACATCAGCAGCAGCATCAGTAGTAGTAGTAGTAAAACAATAATATAATAACAATGATGTTCGTATGTTGTACTCTCCTCGTTATACAATCAGGGATAAATACTTCGTATTTCTGTTGTTAGGTATACGTATATTTATTACGTACGCCTACTACGCAGAAGTAGCAGAGTTTGTGTGTGTGTGTGTGTGTGTGTGTGAGTGTGTGTGTGTGTGTGTGTGTGTGTGTGTGTGTGTGAGTGTGTGTTTGGGTGTGCGTGTATGTGTGTGTGTGTGAGTGTGTGTGTGTGTGTGTGTGTTTGGGTGTGCGTGTGTGTGTGTGCGTATGAGTGTGTTTGTCTGTGCGTACGTGCGTGCGTGTGCGTGCTTTCCGGACTAGAATGGGACATGACAATGGTCCTTTTGCGATTGCCCAGTCAGTATTCTGTGTGGTGTCAAACTCGTGGCACGACCCCTGACTGACGAGCTTGGTCAACGCATTCTGATTGTGCCTACATTATCATGTGTGTGATATCTTCTCCGGCCATCGGAGTTCAATACGCACGTGAGACAAAACTTCCACGCACGTGATTCTGTTTCTAACTGGATTACTCGTGCAGCGCATAGGTGACACACTTGGGATGAACACACGCCATCGACTACCACGATACCTCGCATGAACGCTATAACTGTATTGTCGTACGTTTTCGCTCAAATTATCTCCTACGCATAATAATGAGTATATCGCCTTTCTTTTAAATTCTCTCTCGGTTTCTCCATTCAAAGTGTGTTTGTTATTGTCTTTCACGTTCCAGTTTAAAAACACCTTCACGTCTTTCGAAGTGTTTCATTCAACTGTGTCTGCTCGTTGTTTAAGTTGCATAAATGTGTTGTAATAAACGTTGTTTTGGGATCCTTATTTCCATGTCCAACAAGTAAATATTAAATATGTTGCTTTCTGATCAATCATTTCAGGTGACGGCTTCATAGATATGTCTTGGTACCAGAGTATTGTACATTTCAACTGACCTGCTACCACTCAGTACCAAAAATAATTGACCTATTGTTGCAAGAGGCATCTTTCGCACGGTTCACTGTCTTATCAACTATTGCGTATAATTCAGTGTCATCTAAAATGACAGCTTTACTCAATTGTTTATTATATTATCCGCCTGCAGTCAAGTTTACCGTTCCGACTTTTTGAATTTCATCAACTGTTGCCTTTCTTGACACGGTCATCAAGTCAGTTCCACTAATACATATAGTGGCAATATAAGCCTCGCCATCCGATAAACGTATTGCCTTGCAACGACGTTTCTATAGATAGAGGGGGGGGGGGCGAGAGAGGGGGGAATTTGTTCTTGTTTCTAGTTCTGAATAGGAATAGGTGGTTCTTGTGCAGTTGTGCATTTGCTACAAGGGTCGAGGTGACGGTTATCATTGATTCATTTGGCCAACACACAACACAATTGGTGTGACGTCCCCTAGCGACTAAAAGTCGTTATGAGAAAGTTGCGAGAGTAAGCAAAGTTGTAACGAACACAATTTCTGATGACGACATGAATTTTCAACTGGTGACTGGCTCCACCTAGTGTCACTAATGACATCGTTGAAGAAAACGGAAATAGACAGATCAGTGGCTCCACAAAGTGTTACTAGCGACACTTTCAAATAACACTGCATTTTAACAGTTAAATGGCCCACCTAGCGTCAGTCAGCCTACTCATACCTGTTATCGGCGTAGTTACTGCATGCCTGTCTTCATTTTATGTTTCCTCCCTGTTATCGGCGTAGTCACTGCATGCCTGTCTTCATTTTACGTTTCCTCCCTGTTATCAGCGTAGTTACTGCAGGCCTGTCTTCATTTTACTTTTCCTCCCTGTTATCAGCGTAGTTACTGCAGGCCTGTCTTCATTTTACGTTTCCTCCCTGTTATCAGCGTAGATACTGCAGGCCTGTCTTCAGTTTACGTTTCCTCCCTGTTATCAGCGTAGTTACTGCAGACCTGTCTTCATTTTACGTTTCCTCCCTGTTATCGGCGTAGTTACTGCTGGCCTGTCTTCATTTTACGTTTCCTCCCTGTTATCGGCGTAGTTACTGCAAGCCTGTCTTCATTTTACTTTTCCTCCCTGTTATCGGCGTAGTTACTGCAGGCCTGTCTTCGTTTTACGTTTCCTCCCTGTTATCGGCGTAGTTACTGCAGGCCTGTCTTCATTTTACGTTTCCTCCCTGTTATCTGCGTAGTTACTGCAGGCCTGTCTTCATTTTACGTTTCCTCCCTGTTATCAGTGTAGTTACTGCAGGCCTGTCTTCATTTTACGTTTCCTGCCTGTTATCACTGTAGTTACTGTAGGCCTGTCTTAATTTTTTATGTAGTTTGTACACATAAAATAGTTTCTTCTATGTATTTCATCTAAATTCGTGAATGACTAGACATATATAACATGCATAATTATAACATACGATACGAATAAACGCGGCGCACATTAGGTCTATTTGGAACGACAACGGGGGGTCACTAAAAACTACAAAGAATGCAAATGCAAAGATCCACAGCATTCAAGATTGCATTGATCCAAAGAACTTCGGTGAAACACTTGAAGCTGTCAAGCAGGTCGCAGGGTATGATGCTATTTCACGAAAGTACAAAACACCTAGCATTGCCCCCAATCTCGGCTATTCTTTGAAGAAATGTGCAAAGATTATGCACTGTGAGGGGTTGGTGGAAGACGATGAAACGAAGAAGAGACACGGCAAGACGTTTGAGGAGCTTTATGACGTAATGTGGACAGACAGTATTTCTTCGGGTGCACTCCAGACAACTGACATCAACAAGTCGAACAAGTTGAAGCTGCTTCCCCTGTGCGAAGATGTCCAAAACCTGTTCGCCCATGTCAAAACGAATTCGGCACAGCTACGAAGACAGGTGATAGTTAACGCAAGTGCCTACGCTGAATTTGCCCGCTACACGCTGTGCGAAATTACAATGTTCAACCGAAAGAGGGGCGGAGAAGTTCAACGAATGAAGACCACGAATGTGCAAAATGCACTGAAAGAAATGTCCATGCCAGACAAGGAGATAGAGCTGTCTTTGACAGCAACGGAAGTAGAGTTATGTAGCATAATGAAGAGGGTTGAATTGCGCGGAAAATTTGGTCTGCGAGTCGCCTTAATTCTAACGCCAAATATGCTAGACAATATTTCTACCATGTTAGAGGTACGGAAGGCGGTCAACGTTCACGGCAACTATCTGTTTTGTCAACCAAACTCTGAAAGGCCATATCGAGGAACAGATTCCCTTAGAGAATGTGTCCGGGAAGTAGCTTTAAAACAGCCGGAAGGCTTCACCAGGACCGGCCTGAGAAAACACTTGGCCACACTCCCCAGGTGTTTGAATTGTCCGAAACGTCCCAGGACCAGCTAGGTCAATTCATGGGACATTCCATTCGTGTTCACTGCGATTTCTACCGGCTACCGTTGGACCTCGTCCAGAGAGCGAAAGTGGCCAAGGTGCTACTGTCAACGAATCTGGGTCGCCACCATCCCCGTGCAAAGTTTGAAGACATCACAGTCGATTCGGATGGTGAGTGAAATGTCATTGTATCAATTTTTGCTTTCCTTGATTTATCTATGTTTGGTGTGCGTATACAATTACGTTCTTTATCCAGTTCTTGATTAAGCAAATTGCACTGTTGACATATCTTTTTACTTGACATAGATGCGACCTTTGCTTAAATTGATGCTTTACAGAAGTCGCTGTGCGAGATGATACCGACAGTGAAAGTGACATGGACGGAGCTGAGGAGACGACAGCCACTTGCATTGCCTCGTGTGGGTATTACTATTACTGCTATTTCATTTTACTGATTTGGCTAATTTGATATCAACCACGGATTAGCATGCACGAATTGGATGTAGCAGTACTTCTACATATTTCTTGTTCATCAATAACATTTCTAATCATAAATATAGCATATTGCGACACGAAAATTGGTATATGGATTTCATTCAATGTCACCTTTATTCCTGTACGATACCCAGAGCTCTGTGGAGAAGCATACTTGTTTTTAAAGTGTGTTTTACGATCGTTATTATCATTGATGTTGTATCACGTATTATAGGGCAGGGGCAATTCGCTTGGCCAATAAATACTTCATGTATGTAAATGTAAAAAGTTCACAAGTGTTGTATTTTGTTTGCAGGCGACCCCTCCCATGGGCAACCAACATCAAGTGAGAAGACCAAGCCAGACCTGGGTTCGATTCCGCTTCAACGATTCCGACTCCGATTCCGACTCCAGCAGACCTTCTCAATTCCGATTCCGATTTCGTTTCCAACTCCGGTTGTCTGAGTTAATTGCATTTTAGATAAAGTGGATAGTAAAACATTTGGTCTTCCTTAATCTGGGTCACTGTAGCCAACAGTATGCTGTGAACATTAACTCAGCTTAAAATGTCATGTACCTAATGACTTGATGGTAGACACAATGGGCTTCAATATATCAATATGCCGATTACCAAATATGGAACATATCATGACATAAACTTCATTAAATACATTGTTGTTATGTTGACTGTATCCAATCTATTCATTCTTGTAATGTTGACTGTATCCAATCTATTCATTCTTGTAATGTTGAATGTATCCAATCTATTCATTCTTGTAATGTTGACTGTATCCAATCTATTCATTCTTGTAATGTTGACTGTATCCAATCTATTCATTCTTGTAATGTTGACTGTATCCAATCTATACATTGTTGTAATGTTGAATGTATCCAATCTATTCATCCTTGTAATGTTGACTGTATCCAATCTATTCATTCTTGTAATGTTGAATGTATCCAATCTATTCATTCTTGTAATGTTGAATGTATCCAATCTATTCATTCTTGTAATGTTGACTGTATCCAATCTATTCATTCTTGTAATGTTGAATGTACCCAATCTATTCATTCTTGTAATGTTGACTGTATCCAATCTATTTATTCTTGTAATGTTGACTGTATCCAATCTATTCATTCTTGTAATGTTGACTGTATCCAATCTATTCATTCTTGTAATGTTGACTGTATCCAATCTATTCATTGACTACATTATTTATAAATATAAAGCAAAAGTAGAGGCCCGATTGGAGTTGAAATCGGAATCGAAAAGTTTGCTGGAATCGAAATCAAACCGACTCCAGCACAACTTTTGAAAAAAAAATTGTGTTGGAGTTGGAATTAGAATTGAACTGAGACAACCGGTGTTGGAATCGGAATCAGAATTGAAAAGGTCTCTATTTCCAGCTCGTGGTTGAGCAGACTATCTTTGGTCATTATCTTCTCATTATATGTAATTTATATCTATTCAATACACTGGTCCTTATCATTACCTGAGATATATACCTATTTTATATTTACATATACTTTCTACCTATTTTTGTTCTACTTCTAGCTCGTGCTTGAGGCACTAGCTAAATACGTTCTGTCAGCTATGTGGGCACTTAATTCTCGCTTGAAGTTCCCGAATGGAATCTAACAGCTGATTATATTTTAACATTTTGGTCCTTCTCATTACGTCTATTGTCTACTTGTTCCTGACAGTTTGTCTTACGTCCAGCTTGTGCTTGAGATCCTAGTCTTCGTGTGGAATTTCACAGCTGACAATCTATGATCCTTCCATATGTGTGTACATTCTACCCCTGTGTGTGTACTTGTACTAATTGCACGATGCTATCTCTTTAGATGTAAATAATGTTGATGTGCATACGGTATCTCTTCCTAACGCTACTTGTGGTGTGACATCATCAAGCAACTATGTCAATGTGCGGACAACTGATTAAGTGTGACGTTTTTGTAACTCCATCAGTATATGCATTTAAACAGTGTTTGGTGTCTGCTTATAACTTACATCTGAATATGATTTAACCCGTTGAAATATCAAGTTATTAAAAGTGGCAATGTTCTTTGGTGCTCATTATACATTGATGATGTACGAGTTTAAAATTTGCTCAAAACTTAATAGGAAATGCCAGAACAACATTGACCTTCGCGATGCGACAAAACAAGGCAATCAACGCCGCCGCCAACGCGTGTTTCCGTGAGCGTATCATACAAATAAATATAACTTTATAATAATACATACACCTGAACCATGTAGTTTGCATGTAATCCATTTTTCACAGAAAGGCAGCGTACAAAAGTTGTCGAATACAACATTGTGTGAATGTGTGTGTGTGTGATACGAAGTCCCCAGCTGCGGTCTTCAGAGGCGCATTTCTAACTTCATTTATGTGGCTTAATTTGAACACAAATAGAAAATGTGCTTACCGTACGCGCTATTTGTCAAATAAACCACCATGCGGTTAAACAGTGAGCTGGCCAACTCATGTATTTTATAGGTCCCCACTTATCACTACAAATATTAGAGTCCCCAATTGAGCCTCTATACTCACATGTGTGCGAGTGTGTGTGCGTGCGTGCGTGCGTGTGTGCGTGTGTGTGTGACTATGTGTTATATCCAGTGGTTTCGCATCGTGCTAAGTGATACTACACACTACCTCTGGTTTTACTGCCTATTTTACATTACCTTTTTCTTATAAATAATTGTTTTGTTGTTGTTGTGTGTTAACACAGGTCTATGTGATGCTGCACCTAGTGATGAAGTGTAATATGTAGTTCTTGCTTAATACTCTCGCTTTCAGCAACATACGCCAGCTAGTTTCTTCGAATGAAAAGGTGCCGAATGCGTAAGTCTCCACTGCTAGTACATAGCCTCTCCATTGGCAAGACTCTAGCAAAACCTCCTTGTGGTACACTGTGGATACTGGGCACCTTGCGGTCCGAGACGATCCCGGAGCAGATTATGGACCCAGGTGTCGTGCGCAGGGCCCACCAACGTGTGGATACTTTCCGACCTTCACCATTCCAATATCCAACTATGGGTAAATAGTCAGTGTCGGGTAGCAGCGATGCTTGTATTTGGTGTTGGCGGAAGAGTCAAGTTTTCTTAACCAACGGTGTCTTAGAACTAAGAGTAGAACGCAACTTATCTCCACTGTGGGGAAACCAGCTTGACATCCAGTCATTGCACGGGGTGCTTCACTGGATTAAGGTTTCACTGGTCCAGAGGGTGTAGATATTGGTGCGCGACAGTCTTGGCACCTAAAACATGATCGCTGATGAAGATGTAGGGGAACTCCTATGGCGATGGAGTTAAGTTTTAGCAAGCGATTTTCTTTTGATTTACAGTCAGTACAAAGAAAACTGTAACACTATATCGACCTCCACCTGGACACACTTGAGTCGATCCATATATTGAGATCTATGGCACCTCACTGAAGTCAATCAAGAACTTCACATACTTGGGCAGCACGATGGCGTCTGACAACACCATCGATACGGTAATTAAAAATCGTATATATGCTGCCTCTGGAGCCTCTGGAGGACTGTGGAAGGGTGGTTACAACACGGCATTACAGTCCACAAAGTACAAGGTGCTCAAGGCGATTGTACTTCAATCCCTTCTGTACTCAGCTGAGACAAAAACACTCCACAGTCGGCATATCAGGAAATGTTCCTATGTGAATCTCCGGCATCTGCGACAAATCCTTCGGATCTCATGGAAAAACCACATTTGAAGTGTAGAAGTGTAAAGATGGGCGAACATGTCACGTGTAGATTTCATTCCGACTGCATTCAAACGGAGGCGGGCTTACACTATGGATAGATACACATAGTAGAAAAGTTAGGATAAAAATGTCTACATGGTCACGATCGTCGGCATGGCCTTCTGTGTGCTTATGTACCTACCGTCTTCTGTGCCGACTGCTGCAGAGGCTTTGTTACAGAGGTAGGACTGACATTCACTCCCCTACTTTGATGTTTTCGTATTGTATTGCTTGTTATAACATAACGCAAACATTTGTACAGTTACGCTATTCTAAGACGTAACTACATCTTATCATGCTGTACTATGTAACACGTAACACCAATCTTGTATGTAGTAATAACTGACAAGTGCTGGATTTGGAACTGTGGGGGCTCCAGGGCAGTGATTAGTCCTGGAGTATTGGATCATAATACATATTTCTCATTCCTTCCTATCTCCTACCATAGAGGCTTCTAAGCGAAATACGACTTTTACCCATTTTGAACACCGATTTGCATAATATCGTAGCATTCAAGTTACGTCGAAAAACGTTTCAACCCCAAAGAAATTACCAAAATGCGTATTGTGGAGCATCATAAAAATATAAATAGTAGTATGGGAGACGGTGCACTGGACAAGTGCACCGTCTCCCATGCACTGCATTCGGCACTGGAATGACACGATAATTTACAAGGCAACTGCTTCAAGTTTATACATGCAGTGTATCAAGTTTAATACATCCGAATATGTGCAATACAACATCCATAGTCACATGTTATGTGTTATTAAATATCATGTATAATAATAATACATTTATTCTTACTAAAAAAAATTACAATTCGACTAAATCAATGTATATAAGTTACTGTTTACATAAAACAGTAAGCATTGAGCGCAGGTCGTTAATGGCTAAAAAAGAAGAGCTACCCGCATTATCTATATTATGTAATATATCTTTTGCAAATGAGACTCTGCATACTAGTTCATCATCCAGCCCCTCCTGGTAGTGATCTTGAATCATACCATAACAATGATTAGACTTCATTCGAAAGAATGTCAGGGCATCAATTTTGAATTTGGACATGATATAGTTAACACTTTTAGACATGTATGACCCACTACCTTGAAGGGCTAGATGAGAGAGCATTTTCAAACTGGAGTTACTGCATTTCAAGCACCTCTACATAAATCGTACCATTCGATTCATAATTTGAATTTGAATCGGTAAACAGTCGGCTAAAAGTGGCACCATATAACAATGCGTGCAAACTGGTAGATTAAACAGTTTTCTGATACCTTTGCGCCACGTAGTATAAAACATATCAAGATGTTTGTTTTGTAAGTTCCACAGACATACACCATAGAAAGATGTACAGTACGACATATATAATTGACGTTTTATGTTTATATTACAAAACCCAAAATTAGCAGATAATGCATTTACACGCCATATAAAACCATGATGACACATATCTTTTACTATAGTCTGGTAGTGTTAGGACCAATAATGTGGCGTAAATGCAACCCTTTTTAAGTATGTTTCACTGTTAAACCATCAAAGTAAAATGGGCAGTCGGTACCACTGCCATATTTAATAAGTTGACATTTTGCTGGGTTGAATTGTCAATCATATTCATATGCAAATTTAAAACATATATCACACATTTTGTTCAATGCATATATCGATGGAGCTACCAAAGATATATCATCAGCATAGCCAACAACACCACAGTACTTATGATCAATCATACAACCAAAACCAGACATGCAGAGTCTTGTTAACATTTCATCAATGTAGATAGAAAATAAAATGGGGGACAACACCCCATCCTGCTTCACACCAGTGGTAGTGGAGAAATGCAATGACATGGAATTGATCCATGATACATTTAAATGTTGATTAGTGTACATATAAAGTAAACATCTGATTAAAAGGGGATGTATAAGTAATTAAAAGGGGATATATAATAATGATATCGCGCTGTCTGGCGATACCTTTTATATAAAACGGCTGAATTCCTCCCACCGTCCCGACGTAGAACGTACACGTCGTAAGCATGATGCTCACACGCATATTCTCCGAATGTCAAAGAGAAAACGTCGATATTACACAGTGCAAATAATTCATACCAGGGAATTATTCGAAACGGTAGTTCTACGAAATAACTAAATATTAATCTAGAATGTTGTTATTTTATATTATGTTCATATTACTAATTATATTATGTTCGAATGTTATTTTAACGTAACAATGCTAATCTGCTTCGCAATGTTTCTGGTGCCACCTTAGATGTGTTATGCTGAAACCTTATCCCTACATCATGAAGATATCCACCGACATACTACGTAAGTTGGACCTGCAGTGGTTGTTCACCTTGTTCTAGTCTGTCGGCGGATGTCAGAACTTCGATCATTCAAGGACGACTTAAATAATTCAACGCTGGTCAATAAGAATAGTATAAACGTACCACATAAAGTTTCATATTTCTTACTGTATCCAGAAAAATTCAAACAACAAACAACACAATCACATCTAGTTAACGTTAAAAACCTGGCGATAACTTTTTCTACGACAAATTTGGATTCATCCACACGTAATCAAAATAACGCGAACAGGTAATATACATGAAGGGCAATGGTCAACAACGCCAAATGTTAACTACATTCGCATAGTTCCGGTCCGTGCTAGGCACACGACATTCCCCGAATTTCAAGGCATAAAGGTATTTGTAACACAAGCCGTATCATCATCGTCGAGCTCGTCACGGTTACAGGTCTGATCGCCTGGGCCGGCCGCCCTGGATCAGTCCCGTCAGTACGTGGTGGAGCTGTCACGGTCAACGAAGGCTCGTTCGTCATACGATGATCGCTTCGTCGACCCACTCGTCCGCCGCCGGTCGTGCCGCCGAGAAACGTTCCGCCGATACGCGATGCAGCAGGTACAGTCGTTGATGGCTGATCCACCGGTCAGTTACTAGCGTCTTTCGTCCTTGTTTTCACCGGTTGCTAGTGTCGTCTCTCTTCGTTTGTCACCTATTGGTATTATCGTCTGTCCTACTCTGTTGCCGGTTGATAGTGTCGTCAATCCTCGTTTGTCACCGATTGTTTGTTGCTGTTCTCGTCGCCCTTGTCTTCGGGAAAAAGTCGCCGGTTGATGTCTAACAATTTCTCTATTCTGAAATGTCGTTCAGTCACGTACTAGGACCTGCATCTCTTTGTATTCCCCACATTTTCGCGACTTTTGTACAACATGTCGCAATGAAATGAGTTACATTTTTACTTATTTCACAGTCAGTTTACCTTTTTCCCGCGACGTTTCGTCTGCTTTCAGCAGTCGTCTTCAGACAGTTACTGCTAGATTGCGACACGGTAGTCCCGCTCAGACGTGTGTCCTGGGTTGCTCTTTTGGGGATCGTCACAGATGTATGAGAGTCGGTATCGGCCTTCATCTCGATTCATGCTGTCTTTGGTTCTAATTCAATTCTAATACAGATCGCTTTTTTGATGCCTCTTGTCCCCCAAGCCGATTCCCTGTCCATAAATTTGGCCCCCTCCCAGTCTACTATGTGATTTTCTTGTGTCATATGGTCTGTGGTGCCTGATTTGTTCATCTCCTTTTCCGATGTTTACTATCTAGCGGTCGCCGTCTGAGAAAGACTGCTGATAGCAGCGGAAACATCACGGGAAAAAGGTAAACTGACTGTGGAATAAGTTAAAAACATCACTCATTTAAACCATCCAGTCTAATGAGCCTCTTCACCCATGCCGCAATTAAAGATCTGTCAAACCAAGCCGGAAAGTTCCTCCTACCGTCACCCCTCTGTTAGTATAATACGTTTGTCTAATTAATTACCTTGACAACTCTAAACTGACGGAAAATGTCTTCTTGATTTTCGCTTTTCGCACGTAGGAACGAATAGGCCTACCGCTATTCCAAGCCAAGTGTTCAAACTACAGTCCATTGAGAACTACCTGTCTCATGTCGCAGTGACCAAAGTTTAACTCATTAAAATCACGGATAAAAAAACAGTCACAATTAGTCGGTGACATTCTATTATCAGACAGGTTCCGCTGTATTGTCATCGGTTGTTGTACAAACATTTCACAGTTCACTCTCCGTCTCCCTTGTCGATGGTCGCCGTCGTCGCATCTTCTTCTTACGCCACCGGCCGGCCAATGTCATCGCGATGGCGTCTATTGCTTCGACCAAGGTTATGACGCTCGCGCCAATGAGCAACCCCATCGAACCCCCGATGTCACCTGTAACACGATTGTTTGCGAAAGTGAGTCGTGTGGCATGAAAGTTACTGTAACTGCTGATTGTGGCTGATCTGAGGTGTTACCCAGGAACATTACGTCCTGTGACAATAGCCCAGACAATACCCCTCAGGTGTAATGTCTACTATCATAAGACGCAATCTTCGTTATTCTCCGCTCACTGTCATCTTATACCGTAACGGTACGTTAGTATTCATTCAAATAGTGTGTATTTAACAATACAATCGTTGAAACCCTACCAGAATAATTCCAGTACCTAAATTCATGCCATTACAATAAAATCTACTCGCTAACTTTTATTAGTTAACAATTAAGCTAAGAGGTATAATCGAATCCATATTGTGATACATATTTTATCAGTTTATTATAACGTTTTGGTCATTGATCCTACGTTGAAGGCCTTGTACTATTGCTGTTAGTATCCGCCTGTTGTGTCCAGTAATTATGCCCGGAACTAATGTTCTGGGGTATAATTATCCAGGGTAATGTCCTTTTGTAACATCTGGCGACAATCATAGCGAAGGCGATTAATCTTATAAAAACAGTCACACATTTTAAGAGCAAGAACCATGAATTGACTCTGCGCTCGCTATCAACATTATTGTTGTGGAGACGTGAACAGGGAGCTCGGCAAACCAAACAAATTGTACTTCTAACGTATTGCAATAATAATAAATCAACTCGAATCTTGTACGTAATAGACAGTTCAATGGCTAGATCGGCAAAACAGTTATTTGTGAACCAGACATTTGATAAATAAGTACAATAAAATAACAGCGACATACATCCAGTAAGAGCGTATATGGTCTACTAACAACTGAAGTGAACTGTTCTTGCTTTGCTCTGATTTAACAGCGCAATAAAACACACATTACTTAGTAAATCAACGAGAGTGTAGGCTTCAAGCTGCTCGTATTCCTGGACACGCAGGTCGCGCATGTAGATATTCAGCTCCAGAAAGTTGCGACTGAAACACGTTCGGAGGAAGAGTTGAATTGCAAATTCGATACCATCGTCATAAAAACGAATGCGAATATTTATCACCAATGTGTATGTTTATACGTGTGTAAGTTAGTAGCCGTGTATGCGAGCGAATAGTGTTGTTGGGGGTGATGTTGTTTGATTAAATTATAAGCGTGTTTACTAATGACTGCATTTGTACAAGTGGAGACGTTAGTAGTATAAGAGGGCTCCTAGCACTGGAAATGATTAAAAAGATCAAAGGATTTTGCCATTTGATTGACAGGTATTGATTCGCAATTAGCTATTTTAATTACCCCTTAATTAACCCCAATTACCTATCTAAATAAATAAATACTTAACTAATTAACAAAGGTGAATGGCTTTTACTAATTAATTAATTAATTGACAAATATCAAAGGGTTTTACTAATTAAGTAATTAATCTAGCACGGCAAAAGATCAAAGGCTTTTACTAATTAACACATTAATTAACCAAGTAA
>CM034541.1:53183809-53706309 GCA_020002185.1 Paraescarpia echinospica
TGGCAAAATCCTTTGATCTTTTGAATCATTTCCAGTGCTAGGAGCCCTCTTATACTACTAACGTCTCCACTTGTACAAATGCAGTCATTAGTAAACACGCTTATAATTTAATCAAACAACATCACCCCCAACAACACTATTCGCACGCATACACGGCTACGAACTTACACACGTATAAACATACACATTGGTGATAAATATTCGCATTCGTTTTTATGACGATGGTATCGAATTTGCAATTCAACTCTTCCTCCGAACGTGTTTCAGTCGCAACTTTCTGGAGCTGAATATCTACATGCGCGACCTGCGTGTCCAGGAATACGAGCAGCTTGAAGCCTACACTCTCGTTGATTTACTAAGTAATGTGTGTTTTATTGCGCTGTTAAATCAGAGCAAAGCAAGAACAGTTCACTTCAGTTGTTAGTAGACCATATGCGCTCTTACTGGATGTATGTCGCTGTTATTTTATTGTACTTATTTATCAAATGTCTGGTTCACAAATAACTGTTTTGCTGATCTAGCCATTGAACTGTCTATTACGTACAAGATTCGAGTTGATGTATTATTATTGCAATACGTTAGAAGTACAATTTGTTTGGTTTGCCGAGCTCCTTGTTCACGTCTCCACAACAATAATGTTGATAGCGAGCGCAGAGTCAATTCATGGTTCTTGCTCTTAAAATGTGTGACTGTTTTTATAAGATTAATCGCCTTCGCTATGATTGTCGCCAGATGTTACAAAAGGACATTACCCTGGATAATTATACCCCAGAACATTAGTTCCGGGCATAATTACTGGACACAACAGGCGGATACTAACAGCAATAGTACAAGGCCTTCAACGTAGGATCAATGACCAAAACGTTATAATAAACTGATAAAATATGTATCACAATATGGATTCGATTATACCTCTTAGCTTAATTGTTAACTAATAAAAGTTAGCGAGTAGATTTTATTGTAAGGGCATGAATTTAGGTACTGGAATTATTCTGGTATGGTTTCAACGATTGTATTGTTAAATACACACTATTTGAATGAATACTAACGTACCGTTACGGTATAAGATGACAGTGAGCGGAGAATAACGAAGATTGCGTCTTATGATAGTAGACATTACACCTGAGGGGTATTGTCTGGGCTATTGTCACAGGACGTAATGTTCCTGGGTAACACCTCAGATCAGCCACAATCAGCAGTTACAGTAACTTTCATGCCACACGACTCACTTTCGCAAACAATCGTGTTACAGGTGACATCGGGGGTTCGATGGGGTTGCTCATTGGCGCGAGCGTCATAACCTTGGTCGAAGCAATAGATGCCATCGCGATGACATTGGCCGGCCGGTGGCGTAAGAAGAAGATGCGACGACGGCGACCATCGACAAGGGAGACGGAGAGTGAACTGTGAAATGTGTGTACAACAACCGATGACAATACAGCGGAACCTGTCTGATAATAGAATGTCACCGACTAATTGTGACTGTTTTTTTTATCCGTGATTTTAATGAGTTAAACTTTGGTCACTGCGGCATGAGACAGGTAGTTCTCAATGGACTGTAGTTTGAACACTTGGCTTGGAATAGCGGTAGGCCTATTCGTTCCTACGTGCGAAAAGCGAAAATCAAGAAGAAATTTTCCGTCAGTTTAGAGTTGTCAAGGTAATTAATTAGACAAACGTATTATACTAACAGAGGGGTGACGGTAGAAGGAACTTTCCGGCTTGGTTTGACAGATCTTTAATTGCGGCATGGGTGAAGAGGCTCATTAGACTGGATGGTTTAAATGAGTGATGTTTTTAACTTATTCCACAGTCAGTTTACCTTTTTCCCGTGATGTTTCCGCTGCTATCAGCAGTCTTTCTCAGACGGCGACCGCTAGATAGTAAACATCGGAAAAGGAGATGAACAAATCAGGCACCACAGACCATATGACACAAGAAAATCACATAGTAGACTGGGAGGGGGCCAAATTTATGGACAGGGAATCGGCTGGTGAAGGCCGATACCGACTCTCATACATCTGTGACGATCCCCAAAAGAGCAACCCAGGACACACGTCTGAGCGGGACTACCGTGTCGCAATCTAGCAGTAACTGTCTGAAGACGACTGCTGAAAGCAGACGAAACGTCGCGGGAAAAAGGTAAACTGACTGTGCAATAAGTAAAAATGTAACTCATTTCATTGCGACATGTTGTACAAAAGTCGCGAAAATGTGGGGAATACAAAGAGATGCAGGTCCTAGTACGTGACTGAACGACATTTCAGAATAGAGAAATTGTTAGACATCAACCGGCGACTTTTTCCCGAAGACAAGGGCGACGAGAACAGCAACAAACAATCGGTGACAAACGAGGATTGACGACACTATCAACCGGCAACAGAGTAGGACAGACGATAATACCAATAGGTGACAAACGAAGAGAGACGACACTAGCAACCAGTGAAAACAAGGACGAAAGACGCTAGTAACTGACCGGTGGATCAGCCATCAACGACTGTACCTGCTGCATCGCGTATCGGCGGAACGTTTCTCGGCGGCACGACCGGCGGCGGACGAGTGGGTCGACGAAGCGAACGAGCCTTCGTTGACCGTGACAGCTCCACCACGTACTGACGGGACTGATCCAGGGCGGCCGGCCCAGGCGATCAGACCTGTAACCGTGACGAGCCCGACGATGATGATACGGCTTGTGTTACAAATACCTTTATGCCTTGAAATTCGGGGAATGTCGTGTGCCTAGCACGGACCGGAACTATGCGAATGTAGTTAACATTTGGCGTTGTTGACCATTGCCCTTCATGTATATTACCTGTTCGCGTTATTTTGATTACGTGTGGATGAATCCAACTTTGTCGTAGAAAAAGTTATCGCCAGGTTTTTAACGTTAACTAGATGTGATTGTGTTGTTTGTTGTTTGAATTTTTCTGGATACAGTAAGAAATATGAAACTTTATGTGGTACGTTTATACTATTCTTATTGACCAGCGTTGAATTATTTAAGTCGTCCTTGAATGATCGAAGTTCTGACATCCGCCGACAGACTAGAACAAGGTGAACAACCACTGCACGTCCAACTTACGATGTATGTCGGTGGATATCTTCATGATGTAGGGATAAGGTTTCAGCATAACACATCTAAGGTGGCACCAGAAACATTGCGAAGCAGATTAGCATTGTTACGTTAAAATAACATTCGAACATAATATAATTAGTAATATGAACATAATATAAAATAACAACATTCTAGATTAATATTTAGTTATTTCGTAGAACTACCGTTTCGAATAATTCCCTGGTATGAATTATTTGCACTGTGTAATATCGACGTTTTCTCTTTGACATTCGGAGAATATGCGTGTGAGCATCATGCTTACGACGTGTACGTTCTACGTCGGGACGGTGGGAGGAATTCAGCCGTTTTATATAAAAGGTATCTCCAGACAGCGCGATATCATTATTATATATCCCCTTTTAATTACTTATACATCCTCTTTTAATCAGATGTTTACTTTATATGTACACTAATCAACATTTAAATGTATCATGGATCAATTCCATGTCATTGCATTTCTCCACTACCACTGGTGTGAAGCAGGATGGGGTGTTGTCCCCCATTTTATTTTCTATCTACATTGATGAAATGTTAACAAGACTGTGCATGTCTGGTTTTGGTTGTATGATTGATCATAAGTACTGTGGTGTTGTTGGCTATGCTGATGATATATCTTTGGTAGCTCCATCGATATATGCATTGAACAAAATGTGTGATATATGTTTAAAATTTGCATATGAATATGATTGACAATTCAACCCAGCAAAATGTCAACTTATTAAATATGGCAGTGGTACCGACTGCCCATTTTACTTTGATGGTTTAAAAGTGAAACATACTAAAAAAGGGTTGCATTTAGGCTACATTATTGGTCCTGACACTCACCAGGCTATAGTAAAAGATATGTGTCATCATGGTTTTATATGGCGTGTAAATGCATTATCTGCTAATTTTGGGTTTGGTAATATAAACATAAAACGTCAATTATATATGTCGTACTGTACATCTTTCTATGGTGTATGTCTGTGGAACTTACAAAACAAACATCTTGATATGTTTTATACTACGTGGAGCAAAGGTATGATAAAACTGTTTAATCTACCAGTTTGCACGCATTGTTATATGGTACCACTTTTAGCCGACTGTTTACCGATTCAAATTCATATTATGAATCGAATGGTACGATTTATGTAGAGTTGCTTGAAATGCAGTAACTCCAGTTTGAAAATGCTCTCTCATCTAGCCCTTCAAGGTAGTGGGTCATACATGTCTAAAAGTGTTAACTATATCATGTCCAAATTCAAAATTGATGCCATGACATTCTTTCGAATGAAGTCTAATCATTGTTATGGTATGATTCGAGATCACTACCAGGAGGGGCTGGATAATGAACTAATATGTTGAGTCTCATTTACAAAATATATATTACATAATATAGATAATGCGGGTAGCTCTTCTTTTTAGCCATTAACGACCTGCGCTCAATGCTTACTGTTTTATGTCAACAGTAACTTATATACATTGATTTAGTCGAATTGTAAAAAAATTTAGTAAGAATAAATGTATTATTATTATACATGATATTTAATAACACATAACATGTGACTATGGATGTTGTATTGCACTTATTCGGTTGTATTAAACTTGATACACTGCATGTATAAACTTGAAGCAGTTGCCTTGTAAATTCTCGTGTCATTCCACTGCCGAATGCAGTGAATGGGAGACGTTGCACTTGTCCAGGGCCCTACTATTTATATTTTTATGATGCTCCACAATACGCTTTTTGGTAATTTCTTTGGGGTTGAAACGTTTTTCGACGTAACTTGAATGCTTCGATATTATGCAAATCGGTGTTCAAAATGGGTAAAAGTCGTATTTCGCTTAGAAGCCTCTATGGTAGAAGATAAGAAGGAATGAGAAATATGTATTATGATCCAATACTCCAGGACTAATCACTGCCCTGGAGCCCCCACAGTTCCAAATCCAGCACTTGTCAGTTATTACTACATACAAGATTGGTGTTACGTGTTACATAGTACAGCATGATAAGGTGTAGTTACGTCTTAGAATAGCTTCACTGTTATATCAAGCAATACAATACGAAAACATTGCATACAAAATTAGTTGTCTCTGTCTCTCTCTGTCTCTCTCTGTCTCTCTCTGTCTCTCGCTTTCTCTCTCTCTCTCTCTCTCTCTCTCTCTCTCTCTCTCTTTCTCTCTCTCTGCTGTCCATCATGTTTGATGATGACATCAAAGTAGGGGAGTGAATGTCAGTCCTACCTCTGTAACAAAGCCTCTGCAGCAGTCGGCACAGAAGACGGTAGGTTCATAAGCACACAGAAGGCCATGCCGACGATCGTGACCATGTAGACATTTTTATCCTAACTTTTCTTCTATGTGTATCTATCCATAGTGTAGGCCCGCCTCCGTTTGAATGCAGTCAGAAAGAAATCTACACTTGACATGTTCGCCCATCTTTACACTTCTACACTTCAAATGTGGTTTTTCCATGAGATCCGAAGGATTTGTCGCAGATGCCGGAGATGCACATGGGAACATTTCCTGATATGCCGACTGTGGAGTGTTTTTGTCTCAGCTGAGTACAGAAGGAATTGAAGTACAATCGCCTTGAGCACCTTGTACTTTGTGGAGACTGTAATGCCGTGTTGTAACCACGCTTCCACAGTCCTCCAGAGGCTCCAGAGGCAGCATATATACCATTTTTAATTACCGTATCGATGGTGTTGTCAGACGCCATCGTGCTGCCCAAGTATGTGAAGTTCTTGATTGACTTCAGTGAGGTGCCATATATCTCAATATATGGATCGACTCAAGTTTGTCCAGGTGGAGGTCGATATAGTGTTACTGTTTTCTTTGTACTGACTGTAAATCAAAAGAAAGTCGCTTGTTAAAACTTAACTCCATCGCCATAGGAGTTCCTCTACATCTTCATCAGCGATCATGTTATAGGTGCCAAGACTGTCGCGCACCAATATCTACACCCTCTGGACCAGTGAAACCTTAATCCAGTGAAGCACCCCGTGCAATGACTGGGTGTCAAGCTGGTTTCCCCACAGTGGAGATAAGTTGCGTTCTACTCTTAGTTCTAAGACACCGTTGGTTAAAAAAACTTGACTCTTCCGCCAACACAAAATACAAGCATCGCTGCTGCCCGACACTGACTATTTACCCATAGTTGGATATTGGACTGGTGAAGGTCGGAAAGTATCCACTCGTTGGTGGGCCCTGCGCACGACACCTGGGTCCATAATCTGCTCCGGGATCGTATCGGGCCGCAAGGTGCCCAGTATCCACAGTGTATCACAAGGAGGTTGTGTTAGAGTCTTGTCAATGGAGAGGCTATGTACTAGCAGTGGAGACTTACGCATTCGGCACCTTTTCATTCGAAGAAACTAGCTGGCGTATGTTGCTGAAAGCGAGAGTATTAAGCAAGAACTACATACTACACTTGATCACTAGGTGCAGCATCACATAGACCTGTGTTAACACACAACACACAAAAAAACAATTGTTTACAAGAAAAAGGTAATGTAAAATAGACAGTAAAACCAGAGGTAGTGTGTAGTATCACTTAGCACGATGCGAAACCACTGGATTAACACATAGTCACACACACACGCACACACGCACGCACGCACACACACACACACACACACACACACACACACACATGTGAGTATAGAGGCCCAATTGGGGACTCTAATATTTGTAGTAGTAAGTGGGGACCTATAAAATACATGAGTTGGCCAGCTCACTGTTTAACCGCATGGTGGTATATTTGACAAATAGCGCGTACGGTAAGCACATTTTCTATTTGTGTTCAAATTAAGCCACATAAATAAAGTTAGAAATGCGCCTCTGAAGACCGCAGCTAGGGACCTCGTATCACACACACACATTCACACACTGGAACTGGGGACTTCGGCCAAACATCGCATCTCTGTTGTATTCGACAACTTTTGTACGCAGCCTGTGAAAAATGGATTACATGCAAACTCCATGGTTCAGGTGTATGTATTATTATAAAGTTATATTTATTTGTATGATACGCTCACGGAAACTCGCGTTGGCGTCGACGTTAATTGCCATGTTTTGTCGCATCGCGAAGGTCAATGTTGTTCTGGCATTTCCTATTAAATTTTGAGCAAATTTTAAACTCGTACATCATCAATGTATAATGAGCACCAAAGAACATTGCCACTTTTAATAACTTGATATTTCAACGGGTTAAATCATATTCAGATGTAAGTTATAAGCAGACACCATACACTGTTTAAATGCATATACTGATGGAGTTACAAAAACGTCACACTTAATCAGTTGTCCGCATATTGACACAGTTGTTTGATGATGTCACACCACAAGTAGCGTTATGAAGAGATACCGTATGCACATCAACATTATTTCCATGTAAAGAGATAGCATCATTCAATTAGTACAAGTACACACAGGGGTAGAATGTACACACATATGGAAGGATCATAGATTGTCAGCTGTGAAATTCCACACGAAGACTAGGATCTCAAGCACAAGCTGGACGTAAGACAAACTGTCAGGAACAAGTAGACAATATACGTAATTAGAAGGACCAAAATGTTAAAATATAATCACCTGTTAGATTCCATTCGGGGACTTCAAGCGAGAATTCAGTGCCCACATAGCTGACAGAACGTATTTAGCTAGTGCCTCAAAAAATAGGTAGAAAGTATATGTAAATATAAAATAGGTATATATTTCAGGTAATGATAAGGACCAGTGTATTGAATAGATATAAATTACATATAATGAGAAGATAATGACCAAAGATAGTCTGCTCAACCACGAGCTGGAAATAGAGACCTTTTCAATTCTGATTCCGATTCCAACACCGGTTGTCTCAGTTCAATTCTAATTCCAACTCCAACACAATTTTTGATTCAAAAGTTGTGCTGGAGTCGGTTTGATTCCGATTCCAGCAAACTTTTCGATTCCAATTTCAACTCCAATCGGGCCTACTACTTTTGCTTTATATTTATAAATAATGTAGTATATGAATAGATTGGATACATTAAATATTACAACAATGTATTTAATGAAGTTTATGTCATGATATGTTCCATATTTGGTAATCGGCATATTGATATATTGAAGCCCATTGTGTCTACCATCAAGTCATTAGGTACATGACATTTTAAGCTGAGTTAATGTTCACAGCATACTGTTGGCTACAGTGACCCAGATTAAGGAAGACCAAATGTTTTACTATCCACTTTATCTAAAATGCAATTAACTCAGACAACCGGAGTTGGAAACGAAATCGGAATCGGAATTGAGAAGGTCTGCTGGAGTCGGAATCGGAGTCGGAATCGTTGAAGCGGAATCGAACCCAGGTCTGGCTTGGTCTTCTCACTTGATGTTGGTTGCCCATGGGAAGGGTCGCCTGCAAACAAAATATAACACTTGTGAACTTTTTACATTTACATACATGAAGTATTTATTGGCCAAGCGAATTGCCCCTGCCCTATAATACGTGATACAACATCAATGATAATAACGATCGTAAAACACACTCTACAAACAAGTATGCTTCTCCACAGAGCTCTGGGTATCGTACAGGAATAAAGGTGACATTGACTGAAATCCATATACCAATTTTCGTGTCGCAATATGCTATATTTATGATTAGAAATGTTACTGATGAACAAGAAATGTGTAGAAGTATTGCTACATCCAATTCGTGCATGCTAATCCGTGGTTGATATCAAATTAGCCAAATCACTAAAATGAAATAGCAGTAATAGTAATACCCACATGAGGCAGTGCAAGTGATTGTCGTCTCCTCAGCTCCGTCCATGTCACTTTCACTGTCGGGATCATCTCGCACAGCGACTTCTGTAAAGCATCAATTTAAGCAAAGGTCGCATCTATGTCAAGTAAAAAGAGATGTCAACAGTGCAATTTGCTTAATCAAGAACTGGATAAAGAACGTAATTGTATATGCACACCAAACATAGATAAAGCAAGGAAAGCAAAAATTGATACAATGACATTTCACTCACCATCCGAATCGACTGTGATGTCTTCAAACTTTGCAGGGGGATGGTGGCGACCCAGATTCGTTGACAGTAGCACCTTGGCCACTTTCGCTCTCTGGACGAGGTCCAACGGTAGCCAGTAGAAATCGCGGTGAACACGAATGGAATGTCCCATGAATTGACCTAGCTGGTCCTGGGACGTTTCGGACAATTCAAACACCTGGGGAGTGTGGCCAAGTGTTTTCTCAGGCCGGTCCTGGTGAAGCCTTCCGGCTGTTTTAAAGCTACTTCCCGGACACATTCTCTAAGGGAATCTGCTTCTCGATAAGGCCTTTCAGAGTTTGGTTGACAAAACAGATAGTTGCCGTGAACGTTGACCGCCTTCCTTACCTCTAACATGGTAGAAATATTGTCTAGCATATTTGGCGTTAGAATTAAGGCAACTCGCAGACCAAATTTTCCGCGCAATTCAACCCTCTTCATTATGCTACATAACTCTACTTCAGTTGCTGTCAAGGACAGCTCTATCTCCTTGTCTGGCATGGACATTTCTTTCAGTGCATTTTGCACATTCGTGGTCTTCATTCGTTGAACTTATCCGCCCCTCTTTCGGTTGAACATTGTAATTTCGCACAGCGTGTAGCGGGCAAATTCAGCTTAGGAACTTGCGTTAACTATCACCTGTCTTCGTAGTTGTGCCGAATTCGTTTTGACATGGGCGAACAGGTTTTGGACATCTTCGCACAGGGGAAGCAGCTTCAACTTGTTCGACTTGTTGATGTCAATTGTCTGGAGTGCACCCGAAGAAATGCTGTCTGTCCACATTACGTCATAAAGCTCCTCAAACGTCTTGCCGTGTCTCTTCTTCGTTTCATCATCTTCCACCAACCCCCCACAGTGCATAATCTTTGCACATTTCTTCAAAGAATAGCCGAGATTGAGGGCAATGCTAGGTGTTTTGTACTTTCGTGAAATAGCATCATACCCTGCGACCTGCTTGACAGCTTCAAGTGTTTCACCGAAGTTCTTCGGATCAATGCAATCTTGAATGCTGTGGATCTTTGCATTTGCATTCTTTGTAGTTTTTAGTGACACCCCGTTGTTGTTCCAAATAGACCTAATATGCGCCGCGTTTATTCGTATCGTATGTTATAATTATGCGTGTAATATATGTCTAGTCATTCACGAATTTAGATGAAATGCATAGAAGAAACTATTTTATGTGTACAAACTACATAAAAAAGTAAGACAGACCTACAGTAACTACAGTGATAACAGGGAGGAAACGTAAAATGAAGACAGGCCTGCAGTAACTACACTGATAACAGGGAGGAAACGTAAAATGAAGACAGGCCTGCAGTAACTACGCTGATAACAGGGAGGAAACGTAAAACGAAGACAGGCCTGCAGTAACTACGCCGATAACGGAGGAAACGTAAAATGAAGACAGGCCTGCAGTAACTACGCCGATAACAGGGAGGAAACGTAAAATGAAGACAGGCCTGCAGTAACTACGCCGATAACAGGGAGGAAACGTAAAATTAAGACAGGCCTGCAGTAACTACGCTGATAACAGGGAGGAAACGTAACATTAAGACAGGCCTGCAGTAACTACGCCGATAACAGGGAGGAAACATAAAATGAAGACAGGCCTGTAGTAACTACGCCGATAACAGGGAGGAAACGTAAAACGAAGAGAGGCCTGCAGTAACTACGCCGATAACAGGGAGGAAACGTAAAATGAAGACAGGCCTGCAGTAACTACGCCGATAACAGGGAGGAAACGTAAAATGAAGACAGGTCTGCAGTAACTACGCTGATAACAGGGAGGAAACGTAAAATGAAGACAGGCCTGCAGTAACTACGCTGATAACAGGGAGGAAACATAAAATTAAGACAGGCCTGCAGTAACTACGCTGATAACAGGGAGGAAACGTAAAATTAAGACAGGCCTGCAGTAACTACGCCGATAACAGGGAGGAAACGTCAAATTAAGACAGGCCTGCAGTAACTACGCCGATAACAGGGAGGAAACGTAAAATTAAGACAGGCCTGTAGTAACTACGCCGATAACATGAAGAAAACGTAAAATGAAGACAGGCCTGCAGTAACTACGCCGATAACAGGGAGGAAACGTAAAATGAAGACAGAACTGCAGTAACTACGCCGATAACAGGGAGGAAACGTAAAATGAAGACAAGCCTGCAGTAACTACGCCGATAACAGGGAGGAAACGTAAAATGAAGACAGGCCTGTAGTAACTACGCCGATAACAGGGAGGAAACGTAAAATGAAGACAGGCCTGTAGTAACTACGCCGATAACAGGGAGGAAACGTAAAATGAAGACAGGCCTGCAGTAACTACGCCGATAACAGGGAGGAAACATAAAATGAAGACAGGCCTGCAGTAACTACGCTGATAACAGGGAGGAAACATAAAATGAAGACAGGCCTGTAGTAACTACGCTGATAACAGGGAGGAAACGTAAAATGAAGACAGGCCTGCAGTAACTACGCTGATAACAGGGAGGAAACATAAAATGAAGACAGGCATACAGTAACTACGCTGATAACAGGGAGGAAACGTAAAATGAAGACAGGCATGCAGTAACTACGCTGATAACAGGTATGAGTAGGCTGACTGACGCTAGGTGGAGCCATTTAACTGTTAAAATGCAGTGTTATTTGAACGTGTCACTAGTAACACTTTGTGGAGCCACTGATCTGTCTATTTCCGTTTTCTTCAACGATGTCAGTAGTGATACTAGGTGGAGCCACTCACCAGTTGAAAATCCATGTCGTCATCAGAAATTGTGTTCGTTACAACTTTGCTTACTCTCGCAACTTTATCATAACGGCTTTTAGTCGCTAGGGGACGTCACACCAGTTCAAGTGTTGGCCAAATAAATCAATGGTAACCGTCACCTCGACCCTTGTAGCAAATGCACAACTGCACAAGAACCACCTATTCCTATTCAGAACTAGAAACAAGAACAAATTCCCCCCTCTCTCGCCCCCCCCCCCCTCTATCTATAGAAACGTCGTTGCAAGGCAATACGTTTATCGGATGGCGAGGCTTATATTGCCACTATATGTATTAGTGGAACTGACTTGATGACCGTGTCAAGAAAGGCAACAGTTGATGAAATTCAAAAAGTCGGAACGGTAAACTTGACTGCAGGCGGATAATATAATAAACAATTGAGTAAAGCTGTCATTTTAGATGACACTGAATTATATGCAATAGTTGATAAGACAGTGAACCGTGCGAAAGAAGTAAGGATCCCAAAACAACGTTTATTACAACACATTTATGCAACTTAAACAACTAGCAGACACAGTTGAATGAAACACTTCGAAAGACGTGAAGGTGTTTTTAAACTGGAACGTGAAAGACAATAACAAACACACTTTGAATGGAGAAACCGAGAGAGAATTTAAAAGAAAGGCGATATACTCATTATTATGCGTAGGAGATAATTTGAGCGAAAACGTACGACAATACAGTTATAGCGTTCATGCGAGGTATCGTGGTAGTCGATGGCGTGTGTTCATCCCAAGTGTGTCACCTATGCGCTGCACGAGTAATCCAGTTAGAAACAGAATCACGTGCGTGGAAGTTTTGTCTCACGTGCGTATTGAACTCCGATGGCCGGAGAAGATATCACACACACACACACACACACACACACACACACACACACACACACACACACACACACACACACACACACACACACACACACACACACACACACACACATATCTGCTGCTAAATGTGCATTATGTACATATTTGTCGTTTTGGATTCGCGTATGAATCAATTCATACGGAATTGACGTCATTGTTCGGTAGCTGGCTGATAATGTAGGCACAATCAGAATGCGTTGACCAAGCTCGTCAGTCAGGGGTCGTGCCACGAGTTTGACACCACACAGAATACTGACTGGGCAATCGCAAAAGGACCATTGTCATGTCCCATTCTAGTCCGGAAAGCACGCACACGCACGCAATTTGAGAGATTATGTATAACATAAGATCTGGAGAAAAAAAAGACGACACCTGACGCAAGCACAATCCAAAAACTGTAAAAATGTAGTTCATTCTGCTACTGTTCTAGCTCGCCTCCAGCATATTTTACAACATCCTTTATTGTGCAATGTAGGTAATTCTGCTACTGTTCTAGCTCGCCTCCAGCATATCTAAAACATCCTTTATTGTGCAATGTAGTTCATTCTGCTACTGTTCTAGCGTGCCTCCAGCATATGTTACAACATCCTTTATTGTGCAATGTAGTTCATTATGCTACTATTCTAGCGTGCCTCCAGCATATCTTGCAACATCCTTTATTGTGCAATGTAGGTCATTCTGCTACTGTTCTAGCTCGCCTCCAGCATATGTTACAACATCCTTTCTTGTGCAATGTAGGTCATCCTGCTACTGTTCTAGCTCGCCTCCAGCATATCTTACAACATCTCAAATGGCACAAGATTATAATTGGATACTGAGTACGTCGTACTAACAATCTTGCGATCTGATTGCTCGGTGCGTTTGACCGAAAATGTGCGTCTCTTCGACAGCTGAGATCCGTGACTAAATATCGTCAGCACGGCTCCAGGATTCACAAATGGCCGTCGGCGACATTTTGTCGGATCTTGTCCCATGTTGCAAGTCACGTTTACTTTGCAAACCGAACTTATACAAGTATAACGAACCGTATGCCATGAAATGTATTGACAACAGAACCAACTACTCGACAGTGTGACGTAGCGCGACACCGCGGTAGAATATTGCTGCTCGTTTATTGGTTGCTTTCGGCCAAGCCAACCTTTAATAAGTAAGAAAGCACCCTTCATGTTATTGCAGATTTCGTTAGAATCTTCCATTTTAAGACCACATTCTGGGTAAACCACTAAAGTGAAAATGTTGACTGTATATGCAAATGATTAGTTTGTTTTAACTCGTTTAGGTGCATAACACAAAAACGTTTTCTTTTGTTTTCCTTTAAATATATGCAATGATGCAACATACATTTAGCCTTTTAGGTAACACAATAGCAATACAGGAGAGTACTAGGTACACAATTGATTCATATTAGCAAATGTTGTTTCTGCACAGCTGTTGCACCAACGTAGTTTTTTTCTACATGAAAACAATAGGAGTAACATAATTAAAAAACATAATTAAACAACACGAAAAAATACTAAGCAGCAGAGAATAAAGAATATTTTTGATCGATTAACAACATATTTGTAGTCAAACCATGACGGTATTGATAGTATGCAATCCATGCTAGTAAGGATTGCATACAGGCCACGGTGGTATTGGTGTTATGCAATCCACAGAGGTATTGGTAGTATCCAAGCCATGATGGTATTCGAGTCACGATGGTATTGATGGTGTGCATGTCATCATAGTAGTGTTGGTATGAAACACATGATGTATACAAACCGTGGTGGTATGGATGGTATGCTAACAATGACGGTATGCAAGTCATTGTGGTATTGATGGTATGCATGTCATGATGGTTTGCAAGCCATGGATGTATTGATGGTGTGCAAGTCATGATGGTTTGCAAGCCATGGATGTATTGATGGTATGCATGTCATGATGGTTTGCAAGCCATGGATGTATTGATGGTATGCAAGTCATGATGGTTTGCAAGCCATGGATGTATTGATGGTATGCAAGTCATGATGGTTTGCAAGCCATGGATGTATTGATGGTATGCAAGTCATGATGGTTTGCAAGCCATGGATGTATTGATGGTATGCAAGTCATGATGGTTTGCAAGCCATGGATGTATTGATGGTATGCAAGTCATGATGGTTTGCAAGCCATGGATGTATTGATGGTATGCAAGTCATGATGGTTTGCAAGCCATGGATGTATTGATGGTATGCAAGTCATGATGGTTTGCAAGCCATGGATGTATTGATGGTATGCATGTCATGGTGGTGTCGGTGTTAGTCTGCTCCTTTATGCTACCTATAACGGTATTAATGATATAGGCCATGGGCCAGATATGCCCCTCGTGCACCCCCCCACAACTCTACAAACCCATGTTTTTTAAAGCTTTGGGATCCCTTGAAGATGATTTCAAGTGGTAACAGTAAAAAAGTTGGGTCTCACTACCCATTTCCAACCTATCTTGGATGGTACCCTGAAATATCGTATGTGTCATCAATGTGGCGTGGTATTTAATCACCCACACCACAATCTTCATTGTATAATCACATGTGTCTCAATATGTACTTATAATATGTCAAATTGAAGGTTGTCATCTGCTGATCATCATACTACCATCCAATAGATATTATGGCATGTGCCCTAATTATTATAGAATAAGTACATCCTATTCTCATTTGTGACCGCATATATGACATCAATATTGTTGTCACATATATAGATTTCCCTTGATACGTTGGCTCCTTTAAGATCAAAATAATAATACATAACACTCTGTAGTATCATATCTTTCATTTGATACCAGAATTGTGTTTCTGTCATTACAAATGGATTAGATATGATGCTTCAAAGATAACCGTAATGTCGCGGATCAAGAGGCGTAACGCAAACATAATCATGAATAGTCATGTGTGTGTTTTCAGGTGTACAGTTACACCAGATTAATTTCAGATACCTAAAACAAAGCGCTACATATTTAATATAATGTACATGCACATTAGCTTAATGTGGTATCCAAACCTCGTGAATTAAGATGAGACAAACGTCAATAGTACTGACAAATCGAAGCCAGTATCTCACAATATGATAATTAATTATGTTTGTATGACATTCATTTAGATGCTAGACATTGATCAAACAAAATGTAGTTAGATGCCACAAAGTTATTCACATCTTAATTGTCAATCAATGACATACAATATCTAGGTTGATGTATACGGACACTTGTCAAACATTGATAGCTACATAACTAATTACATTAGTCACATTTTGATGCTCAGTCGTAACCATTGTCACTGTCACCATATAGTTCCATCCCATCAGACATGTCCATGTCAGACTCGTCATCACTATCAGTGTGGTCAGGGTCTACCTGAGCTATATCACCCAGTTCACGTGGCAGCACATCTCCATCATACCAGAATGGCTCAATGCTTCCATTACTGATGTTCCGGCCATGGTTTCTGCTCACTTTGGGGACGTCCGGCTCAGGTATATGTGCTCTCTTCCATATGCCAACTTGATAGTTGACTCTTCTGACATGCTGGGTGAGACTGCACTTGCATGGTGGTATATTGGCCATGTCAATATTACCTGAAGGAATAATACGGTTATCCTTGGCACACAGCTCATTGATACAAATTAGTATGTAGTCATCAACTGTTGACACCTTTGATGCTCTACCGTACACATCACAAGTGAAGCTATCCAGCTCATCAATCCTTTTTTCAGGTACGTCCCATGTATCTTCTTCATCTTCAGTAGAGTTTTCATTGGTTTGAGTTTGCCAATCCCTCGAAAAGCACCAGTGCTGTCATATCCACTGAAAGCATGCAGAACCATCAGAGCTGGCTAAAGTTTCCTGGTACATCTTTCAGATAGTAGATGCATGCATTCCTGTCATGAACTGTCAGTGTTTCGGCTGCAGGTGGTACAACAACATCAGTGCATTCTTTCATTAGAAACTGGAATGCCTTTGCCTTATCAATCTTAGCAAGGTACCCGTCGGCCATGGCAATACTGTATGGTACAGGAGTTAATGGGTACGTCATCAGTTGCTTCAGTTCAAGCTGCAGTCCCTGGTTCTGTGACTTCACAAACAACTGGAATGCAACATTTCCTTGATGTTTATACTGAATGACCTTGTTCTTGGTGGTCTTCATTTTGGTTTTTTGTGCATATCACTCAGGGTCTTGAGATTCAGCCTCTTCATTGGCGCAAAGAAATCCTGGCCTTTCTTCAGTCGTGACTCCATAAAAGTGTCTCTCGCCTGCTGTCCGATCACTTCTGCTTTTAGGACATCTGCTGACACCTCATCAGATGCAGCACTTCCATAGGAGAGGAGCAGCAGCTTGTCCTTTGTGTCCACAGCAAAGAGGTTCTACAAACACTCGACAGCCTCCTTTGCCTTCATTACCAAACGTTCTCCTTTCAGGATTTCTGTGTCGCGGACATCACAGTGTTTGTAGCCTTCACAGCTATCAGCCATGCCAGCCATTCCAAGAGTTGCATCCACATATAATGGTGACCTGACACGTGGTGTTCTGACCCATCGCTGATATGTTTGGTAGTTGGTGAGCAGACCAGACAATCCTACAGCACTTGTTCTTGCGCCACCGTGGGACTTGGCATGACGCATGAATGTTTCGTCCATGGTTTTATCAACAGCGCAACGGTTCCCATGGATGAAGGAGCGGGCTACACTGATAGCTCCTTTCTGGATGAGATTTGATGCACCAGGGTGAGAGACCCCAATATTGGCAAGGAATACAGTGAAGAAGGTGAGGTAGCGTGCATAATGTTGTCCTCCAAAACTGGAGAAAAGTGGCGACATTTCACTCATAGATTGGGCATACAGGAGGAAATTTTTCGTCTTGACAGCTTCGAGGAGTGACAGGATTAGATGGATGTGATCCATATAGGACACCCATAGTTGTGCAGTCTTCCCCAGATGGCCTGACCGTACTTTCACTCGGAACTCATCATACTTCTGTGTCAGCATCCAGAGTGTCTGCGCTAGCAGTTTCTTCTTCTTGATCGACTCATCAGAGAGAGATGGCAAGAGAGTTTCATCATTCTGCTCCTTGAGATACTCTCCAATCAACAACCTTTCCAGACATTCAAGCATGATGTTGTCGTAGTGTTTCCCAGACATCACCCCAGCCAGAGAACCTCCACTGATCAAACCAGCTTCTAAAAGAATATCCGCCAGACCTGAACCAGCCATTTTCTTGCTAACTATTTTCATATAGGCACAGAGAAGATGGTAGGTGCCAATGAGGATAATGTGCTTTTCATACTTCCCAGCCATGTTCCAAACCAGCGGGTACGCCTTCATGCATACGCCAAGATCAAACGTTGTGATCACATACGACTGACCAACTTCTTTTGTTGCTTCCTCTGCATAGCGCAGGCACTCCTGTACAGTCTTGTACTCTGTGATTGGCTGGTTGATAACAGGATAGTAGTCGATGGTTGTCAGCTTATTTGGAGGTTTCCCAGTCTCATAGATGAATCCTGCCCAGCCAGGGACTTGTTACTTGGCGTGTTGCACCATACGGACAAATATCCAGATCATCTTAAGCTTGCCTGATTCTGCCATAGCTGCAGGAGCACCTGTATAAGGAAGAGATGCAATATACCAGGAAACATGCTACAATTGGCAAGCAAGATAATGTTAGGTAGGTATAAAAGCTTTATGATACATGCCATGAAACATTATACAATTGGCAAGGAAGGTAATGTTAGGTAAGTATAAAAGCTTTATGATACATCAGCTCATTGTACCATTCAGTGTCAGGAAAACAAATACATGTTTTACGGCATCAAAAGTTGGACAATTGGCAAGCAACAATTGCTATTTGTGTTTATTGATTTGATACAAATATGCATGTACTTGTTTGCACAAACCTGGATAAGTAATGTGGGTCACTTTCAGCTGTGGACTCCTCCTCTTGGTCACATAGCAATATGGAAGTGTGGCCGACTCCTTCAGGTTCAGCGACCTCTCCTTTTTCCTTGTTTGAGAAGGTATCTCAGGACAGTCACCAGATTCCGCAGAATGATCATCACTGCCAACATCCTGTAACATGATGCCATGAGCTGTATGAACTGATCCTCCTCTTCCTGTGAGATCATTCAGAAGCTGGTCGAAATTATCAAATTCTGAATGAAATACGGTTGGTTCTAGTGGTGACCTGACAATCTGGTTGGAGAGAAGAGTGGACGACTGAATAACAGGTTCAACTAGCGCTGTCTCCAGCTCCAATGAAAATGAGTAGCTTTCACTGTGTCCCATTCTATTCAGGCGAGTTACGAGTTTTTCATTTCTGAACATATGACGCATGGACATGCTTATGAAGATGTGTTTTGGCAGCTTCCACGCTCCATTGGTTGTTGCCCGGCAGATGTTCTGACCAATTGACAGAACAAGTCTCTCTGTGCGGGATGATGTTGGAGCTGCCATCCCAGTTATGACATAACATAAAAATTTCTGGAGTGTGCCTGGTACGATAGTGTCAATTCTGTCACAATCACGGGGAGTTGGTGGCCATTTAAAATCAGGTGCTTCAGCAAACCCATCCTGGATATTCTGTCGAAGATATGTACCAGTTGATCATCAGTTGATCCCAACTGGAAGGCATGTTTCACGGCTGTGTTGATGTCAATCTGTGAATCATAGACTATGCTCGACTGGAACTTCCCCATATCGCAGAAGGACAGTCGGCCTTTGAAGGGTTCATGGCTTTCAAGTTTGAGTTTTAATTTCTCACTCAGATAGTCAGGATTACTGTGCTCTGTATTATCTAGGCTGGATATGTACACTTGTTGCAGGTCAGCCAATTTCACCATCTTCCGTTCAAGCAGGACATCCTTCTCCACCATGCAACAGACTATGTCAAATGCCTTTTCATGGGCTTCCATCAAGTTGAACTGGTTAACACGTGCCTCTTCATCTGTACTTCGCCATTTCTCTGGTTTTTGCATATAGTTCATGCGGCAATTCTAGTGGAACTTGGCTTCACAAGCAAACAGATCAAAACCTCGTATTCTTGTGATGAGCTTCTCATCCTGTTTTATTTTTGCCATCGTCGCCACAGTCTTCCATCTGGCTTCTGGCCATGACTGGTCCATGTGCCTTTTACTTACGACCCTCTAATCCACAGAAAATACAGACCGACTTGAAGATAATTTTATTACCTTCTGTGGACGTTCTGCGGCTCGTACGTTGAGGTGTAGATGCATCAGATGGTTTCGATGAGGTGGACTTCAGCCTGTCCATATTCATGGTGAAACGTTTGTAGCATTCCCAAAAGGAAGCCATGATATTCCATCGCTGTGTTGGGGATGAGATTGCACTTGTCCTCAATCCTGTGGGTTGAAGTTGGATGTTCTGAAAGTCTCTTCTCTTTGATCTCCTGCAATTTCGCCAACTTCTTTTTTGCATCCCGCATACCAGATATGAGTTGAAGTTCTCCATATTTTAAGCCCCTTACATGAACTATACAAGTAGGTTCGACAGTTTGATCACTTGTTCGTTTTCGTTTTAATGGTAGACGTTCGATGATGCCTCAGGGTTCTACCAGGGACACATAATCTGGAAATACATACAAAGGTAGGTATGTAGTATCAGCAGGTCAAATTGGGGTAAGTAACAAAGCTTATAATTTATCATTTTCGAACTTAAATAAAATTTCAACTTATCGATATATGTGAAGTTGACCTGATGTATTCGTATAAGCTGCAATTGAGACATAAATAATATAATATGAGACTTAAATAATATAATATGGGATACAACCTTGTGATCTCCGCATACCATGATGAAACATATAAAAAAGTCCAGTATTCCAGCTGCAAACATGTACCTATATACTGCAAAAGAACGTAAATGACTTATAAAACAACAATATAATAGTCACTTCTTCATTACATTTTAAACAATTCCTTGCTGATGGAGTACAGTTTGTAATAATTAAAAATGCCCTGCGTTACGCCTCTTAATCCGCGACATTGCGGTTATCTTTGAAGCATCATATCTAATCTATTTGTAATGACAGAAAGACAATTCTGGTATCAAATGAAAGATATGATCTACAGTTATGTATTATTATTTTGATCTTAAAGAAGCCAATGTATCAAGGGAAATCTATATATGTGACAACAATATTGATGTCATATATGCAGTCAGAAATGAGAATAGGGTGTACTTATTCTATAATAATTAGGGCACATGCCATAATATCTATTGAATGCTAGTATGATGATCAGCAGATGACAACCTTCAATTTGACATATTATAAGTACATATTGAGACACATATGACTATACAATGACGATTGTGGTGTGGGTGATTAAATACCACCCGACATTGACGACAAATACGATATTTCAGAGTACCATCCAAGATAGGTTGGGAATGGGTAGTGAGACCCAACTTTTTCACTGTTGCCACTTGAAATCATCTTCAAGGGACCCCAAAACATAAAACACATGGGTTGGTAGAGTTGTAGGGGGTGTACGAGGGGCATATCTGGCCCATGGCCTAATATATATGCCATACCAGTATTGATGCTATGCAAGCCGTGATGACATTGATGGTGTACAAGCCGCACTTAGATTATATGTAATAGAAAACAAAAGGAACGACATTATCGCCTTTCCTTATACTTTAATGATATGCTATGAAAATAATGAGCCTTTTGTATGTGCCATTGCTCTTAGCAGCAATCGAAATAAGTCGTTTTGTAGCTAGTACATTTAATAGGTATTATTCTCATAAAAGTACTTGACTCACATCAAATGTTTGGTTATACAGATTGACTAATCAGAAACTAGCATTGTTATACATGTAGATCAGACAATCAGCTGCAACTGTCTGTATTCAAATGCAAATGTCTCACAAACTGGATGCGATTCAGTTTACTATTTGTCCATTGATTGAAATTAAAGTGTACAAAATGTTATTATATAGAATTGTGAACTTCACAATGTGAACTTCACTACATATTTGACAATACCTTCATTACAGAAAGAAAGCATTGACTCATACCAGGATACTATTTAAATGGCAACAGTCATGTTAAGTTACAACTATTAAAGTCAACAGGTAAAGTGAGGAGTGTATGTGTGTGTGTGTGTGTGTGCGTGCGTGTGTGCGTGCGCGCGCGCGTTTGTGTGTGTGTGCGTGCGCGCGCGCGCGTGTGTGTGTGTATCTTGGTCTTCGAGGCTATATTTGGCGGAGTTAGATCGTTGAAATTGGTGGTGTATCAAAGTTCATAAACAAGTGGAATTACTGATTTATAAGTATTATATTATTGCCTTAATATCATTCATAAAGTAGCAGTAAACATATATTGAGTAGCAGTTGTGCTTAAAGTTAGTTGATAAAGTATTTTAGGACACTTTAGTCTAGTGAGTGATAATAGGGTACGTTAGCCTACGATAAGTTTGTAAACAAGATTTAATAAACCTCATTATGTGGTAGAATATATAGGTAATAAAATAACAACCATAAACTACCTACATAAGATAATATATGTGTGAGTCAGTACCTGCTAGACATTTTGATAAGGTAGCTTTGTTGTTAAAATTAAGCATTTGCGATAACCGGGCGAACTAAGTTTATGTAGCTAGTGTCTCTCTTATTCGCTAGGGCGCTGTATAACCTAAATAAATAAGGCAGTCTAGCGTACGCAATCTTACGTAGTGTAACATTTGTGCACAGAAAACAGTCTTCGTAAAGACTACATAGACAGTGAATAGTGTAAACACAGTTGACTAAACTATTTTAAATAGCTAATTAGATTATTATTATTAAATAAATTCTGATATGGCGCTTTGCAAGCGGCAAGTCAAGGCAAAGAGACACTTGGTGTGCGATGACTGCCACAGTTGGGTGGATTTGCCCTATCCGGCTGTACGAAGTCATGGACAGAAACCAAGGAAGAGGGATTCACTTTTCAGTGCGTGGGGTGTTGGAAGGTGAAATGTCTGGAGAAAGAGGTAGCTAGGTTGGTAGCTATTGTGAAGGGGATGGAGATGAGAATCAGCAAGGAGACAGACGGAATGGAGAGAGACGACAGGGAGAGAGTTGGGAATACTGTGAGACTGAAGGAGCAGAGTAGTGGCAACAAGACCGAGGAAAGGAGACTGAGAGGAGGGAAGGTGATCGGAGGGGAAAAAATGGAGGATCGACGGCAGGAAATGTGACAGGTGTGAAGGTGACACGAGAGAAAGTGACCGTAGAGAAAGAGGTAGGAGGGAAAAAGAGACGGGAGAGGAGAGAAGGAAACGCAATGGGAGGAAAGATGACGGGAAGAAAGGAAGTGAGAGTACACGTGACAGAAGAGAAGTCGGGAGGGACAATGACAGGAGGAAAGGTGACAAGAGAAACAGCGTCAGGAAAGAATGGAACGGACGAGATTGTGACAGGAGAGCAGAAGACAGGGGAACAAGACTACAACCAGACATATGCAAACCGGAGAAAGAGCTACTCTGAGGCAGTGATTGAGGGAGTGTTTATGGGCGATTCAGTTATGAGAAAGACAGATAAGACCCTAAGCGAGGGGGAGGACGTCGTTGTTTGTCTACCGGGGGCTAGGATAGAACATGTGACTGGAAGGGTAGAGAAGGTACTGGGGCATGGCAAGGGAGGGTCTATACTAGTACACGTAGGGACAAATAATGCAGACAGGGAGGGAACAACTGGGATAGTTCAGAAGTACAGACAGTTAGTGAAGAAGTTAAAGAAGACAAGAGTAGAACAGATTATCCTCTCAGGAATTTTGCCAGTAATGGGAGGAAGGGGGCCGACATATAGAAACTGCAAGAGGATGGCGATCAACGCACTAGTTGAGCAGATGTGTAAAGAAGAGGGGGTGGGATTCGTAGATTTATGGGGATACTTTGTTGGGAGGGAAGATATGTACATGAGAGATGGCCTTCATCTAAGTGGAAAGGGGACAGCAGTTTTCTCAGAGAACTTGCTGCAATCTGTTGACAGTGGGGCAGGCTGCATCTATTTAAACTAGATTCGCAGGGGGGATTCACAGAGAAGCCTGAAACTGGAGGCATAGATAAAGACAGCAGAAATAAATCAGCAAAGAACAGCCTGGAAAACTGTTCTGAATCAGGATATAAATGCATTTGTTTAAATGCAAGGAGCATAGTAAACAAACGAAGTGAACTAAACATTATGGTAGAAGATATTGACCCTCACATAATAGGTATAACCGAATCGTGGGCCACCCCTGATATATCAGATGCCGAATTGGGACTAACAGGATATGTAATGTTTAGGAAAGATAGAATAGGAAGAAAGGGAGGTGGAGTTATTTTATATATTAAAGAATCTATCCAGGCTTGTGAAATAAAATTAGAAAGAGAAGCAGATTGCGAAGAAGCTGTTTGGTGTAACATAGTTACAGGAAACTCAACGTTAACAGTTGGGTTAGTTTATCGAAGTCCAAACATAAGCATAGAAGAGAATGAAAAAATACAAAACGCTATAAGGCAAGTAAGCAAACGGGACTGTGTTATTATGGGGGACTTTAACCATGGGCATATACAATGGAAATCTCTACAGAGTATGGGGAGTGAGGACTAACAAGTTTTTAGTTTTAGTACAAGATAATTTCCTCTCTCAACACGTGCTAGAACCAACTAGGGGTGAGAATGTGTTAGACATAGTTTTGTCCTCACAGAAAGAATTAGTTGACAATGTCAAGATATGTGAGCCACTGGGGAGTAGTGATCACAACCAGATACATTTTACCATCAAAGTAAAATCAGAAAGGAATAGTAAAAAGCAGTATAGGAGAAATTTCCACAAAGGAAGGTATAAGGACATGAGGAAATATTTAGCAAAGATAGACTGGAATAACACACTGAAGAATAAGACAGCAACAGAATGCTGGAATATCTTAAATAGTGAAATTAAGTGCATAGTCGATAAATCTGTACCTTTCAAAAAACAAGGGAAACGGTCTAAAAAGAAACACTTATCGAAAGAAGCCTTTAGAAAAATTAAGTATAAACAAATGATGTGGAAGGCATATAGATGTACTGGAAAGGATGAAGACTACAACATTTATAAAGAAGCACTTAATCAAGCTACAGCTGAAATTAGAAATTCAAAGAGAAGCTATGAGAAAAAATTAGCTAGTAATATAAAACATGACAGTAAGAGTTTTTATGCGTATATTCGAAGCAAACAGAAAGTTCAGGATAAGGTCGGTCCTCTAGAAGATAGTGCTGGAAATACAATATCAGAGGGATTCTTAATGGCAGAAGACCTGAATGAGTATTTTAGTTCAGTGTTTACCAGGGAAGATATTAGTTCACTGCCAGTACCAGAGGCTAAGTTCAAGGGGGCAGATTCAGACTATTTAGGACAGTTAGTTGTAACCTCGGAAATGGTAGCTAAGAAAATAAGGGCTATGAAGGATAATAAATCACCTGGAGTGGACGGGATTCCGCCCAAACTACTATTGGAAATTGTAGAACAAATTACCGTACCGCTTGCAACAGTTTTCAATTTGTCATTAGAAGAGGGAGTGGTTCCTTTAGAATGAAAAGAGGCAAACATTATACCAAAATTTAAAAAAGGTTCGAGAAACAAGTCGGAGAACTATAGACCAGTGAGTTTAACATCAATGATTTGCAAATTATTAGAAAAAATAATTAAAGATCACATGGTGGATTTTCTTGTTAAACATAACTTGATAAACCCATCTCAACATGGGTTTTTAAAAGCGAGGTCATGCTTAACAAATATGTTATGTTTTTTGGAAGACATCACTAGGTGGGTAGATGAGGGATCACCAGTAGTTATCATCTATTTAGATTTTCAAAAAGCTTTCGACAAAGTACTACATCAAAGATTACTCCTTAAGCTAAAGGCCCATGGCATAGGAAATGGTATAATAAACTGGATAGAAAAATGGCTGAATGACAGAAGACAACGTGTAGTATTTGATGGGGAGGCTTCAAACTGGAAATCGGTATTGAGTGGGGTACCACAGGGATCAGTACTAGCACCTATATTATTCTTAATATATATCAACGATTTGGACGATGATATAACAAGCAAGTTGTTGAAATTTGCGGATGATACAAAAGTGTTTAGAAGGATTACAAGTGATGGAGATAGACAGCATTTATAAGATGATCTTGACAGGTTGATCAAATGGTCTGAAAAGTGGCAAATGCTGTTCAATTTTGGGAATTGTAAATGCCTCCACACAGGTCATGGGAATGAAGAGGTAAAACATAAAATGGGGGGTACTGTTCTAAGTACTACTGTAAAAGAAAAGGACTTAGGGTTAACCATTAGTGCTGATATGAAGGTTTCAGAGCAGTGCGGAATTGCAGCTTCAAAGGGAAATCAAATCCTTGGATTAATTACGCGAAATATAGCATATAAGGAAAAAGAATTAATAGTACCGCTGTACAAAACAATAGTGAGGCCTCATTTAGAATATTGTATACAAGCATGGATACCATATCGCAAGAAGGACATAGATATGCTAGAAAGAGTACAGAGGAGAGCCACTAAAATGATACCAAAACTGAGGGATCTTAGTTATGAAAAACGCCTAAAAGAATGTGGTTTAACAACACTAGAGACCAGGAGATTGAGAGGAGATCAGATAGAAGTGTTTAAAATATTGAATGGTTATGAAAATATTGATAGAAATATTTTTTTATCAGTTAAGAAAGACAGAAGGACCAGAGGACATGAAGTTACATTAGTAAAGGAGCAGTGTAGATTAGATATAAGAAAGTTCTCATTCTCACAAAGGACTGTAAATGAATGGAACAGATTATCTCCTGATTGTGTTGGTGCTAGTAGCGTGAATATGTTTAAAAATAAAATCGACACATACCTTAAAAGGGCGGGATACATGTAGATAAAAAGTATTGGACTCTCGATAAGCCAAAAGGCTTCCTTGTCCACCTGCCATCCAGAGTTAATTTTCTGGATGGCAATCTTGTTAAATCTTGTTAAATCTTCACGGCTGGTATGAGTAGGCTGACTGACGCTAGATGGAGCCATTTAACTGTTAAAATGCAGTGTTATTTGAAAGTGTCACTAGTAACACTTTGTGGAGCCACTGATCTGTCTATTTCCGTTTTCTTCAGCGATGTCAGTAGTGATACTAGGTGGAGCCAGTGACCAGTTGAAAATTCATGTCATCATCAGAAATTGTGTACGTTAAAACCTTGCTTACTCTCGCAACTTTATCATAACGGCTTTTAGTC
Source organism: Paraescarpia echinospica (assembly GCA_020002185.1). Lineage (NCBI taxonomy): Eukaryota > Metazoa > Annelida > Polychaeta > Sabellida > Siboglinidae > Paraescarpia > Paraescarpia echinospica. Next base: position 53,210,855 of record CM034541.1, read on the forward strand.
GCTAGGGGACGTCACACCAGTTCAAATGTTGGCCAAATTAATCACTGGTAACCGTCACATCGACTCTTGTAGCAAATGAACAACTAAGAACCACCTATTCCTATTCAGAACTATAAACAAGAACAAATTCTCTCTCCCCCTCTCTCGCTCCCATCCCCTCTCTATCTCTCTTTCAGGTTGCTGTATGAGATGATAATTATGAAAGTTAAACTGTTGAGAAACGTCGTTGCATGTGAAGGCAAAACGTTTATCGGATGGCGAGGCTTATGTTGCCACTATATGTATTAGTGGAACTGACTTGACGACCACGTCAAGAAAGGCAACAGTTGATGAAATTCAAAAAGTCGAAACGGTAAACTTGACTACAGGCGGATAATATAATGAACAATTGAGTAAAGCTGTCATTTTAGATAACAATGAGTTAGACGCAACAGTTGATAAGACAGTGAACCGTGCGAAAGATGCCTCTTGCAACAATACGTTAATTATTTTAGGTACTGAGTGGTAGCAGGTCAGTTGAAATGCACAATACTCTGTTACCAAGACATATCTATGAAGCCGCCACCTGAAATGATTGATCAGAAAGCAACATATTTAATATTTACTTGTTGGACATGTAATTAAGGAGCCCAAAACAACGTTTAGTACAACACATTTATGCAACTTAAGCAATGAGCAGACACAGTTGAATGAGACACATCGAAAGACGTGAAGGCGTTTTTAAACTGGAACGTGAAAGACAATAACAAACACACTTTGAATGGAGAAACCGAGAGAGAATTTAAAAGAAAGGCGGTATATTCATTATTATGCGTAGGAGATAATTTGAGCGAAAACGTACGACAATACAGATATAGCGTTCATGCGAGGTATCGTGGTAGTCGATGGCGTGTGTTCATCCCAAGTGTGTCACCTATGCGCTGCACGAGTAATCCAGTTAGAAACAGAATCACGTGCGTGGAAGTTTCGTCTCACGTGCGTATTGAACTCCGATGGCCGGAGAAGATATCACACACACATATCCGCTGCTAAATATGCATTATGTACCTATTTGTCGTTTTGGATTCGCGTATGAATAAATTGATACGGACTTGACGTCATTGTTCGGTAGCTGGCTGATAATGTAGGCAGAATCAGAATGCGTAGACCAAGCTCGTCAGTCAGGGGCCGTGCCACGAGTTTGACACCACTCAGAATACTGACTGGGTGGTCGCAAAAGGACCATTGTCATGTCCCGTTCTGGTCCGGAAAGCACACGCACGCACGCACGCACGGACAAACACACTCGTATGCACACACACACACACGCACACCCAAACACACACTCACACACACAAACACACTCACACACACACACACACACACACACACACACACACACACAAACTCTGCTACTTCTGCGTAGTTGAATATGCGTATACCTAACAACAGAAATACGAAGTATTTATCCGTGATTGTATCACGAGGACAGTACAACATACGAACATCATTGTTATTATATTATTATTTTACTACTACTACTGCTGCTGCTGCTGCTGCTGCTGCTACTATTACTACTACTACTACTACTAATAATAATAATAATAATAACAATAATACTAATACTAAATATTATATACTAATACTAGCAGCAAAACCAGTAGTGGTATGAGCAGCAACAGCAACAGTAGCGGTATCAACGGAAGTATTAATGTCATGACGTGTTGAACTCTGTTCTACCTGTTGACAGTGTACTACGTCTTCTTGGACGAATATTCTTTATTAAAGTTGCATTTTGAGTTCAAATTTACAGCGAGTCAACATGTCCCATAGAATACATATCACTTTCATCAACTCCCTATTAACTTGTTTTCACATAATATGCCATTTTAAGATAAAACGGCACAAAAGACGTATAATTGTATCCACGGGGCTAACGCTTTTTAATTCGCTTCTTCTTCTCGCGTTTATCTACTGCCTAGACTTGCAGAGAGTTGTTGAGCAGCCACTCCCGGGTCGCCAGGTCCAGCTCGGCGATGCCATTCTCTCCGTGTGGAGCACCATAGAGAGTGCAGTGGCTGATAATGTGGTTTGTTGTTTGTTGGGCCGCACTGCATTCACAACTCACACTTTCACATAGTCCCCAAGTGTGCGTATTAGCGTTGAAACGTCCAACTCCCGTTCGCAGGCGGTTTAGCTTCGTCCAAGCCTTTCGCGAGAGGTCGGAACCAGCACAGTGTACTGATGGTTCTGGAATAAACATATGTAGGGAGGTTGGTTTGGACAGCCAGTCCTCTCTTCATTTGGTTGATATCCAGTGTGTTGTTGCTTCACGGGGGCCCAGACATTTCATGTACCTGGCTGTTGAAAGGATGTCGTGACTTCAAGCGCTGTACACAAGCCCTTTCTGAGCAAACGTAGTACAGTAGATGGTCAGTGTTTTTGCACGCTTGCCCAAGGCCAGCACAGCTGCCTGTCTTTGAAGTGTCGGTGGTGCATAGCCTGCAAGCACCGATAAGTGTTCAGTTGTTGTTGCTCTTAAGTGTGCACTTCTGCACTACACCGGTGCATAGTATTCCGCTGGCGCGTACACTAATGCCAAGGTAGAGATGCGTAGGGGATTAGTGCTTGCTCCCCAAATGGTACCAGCAAGTCGGCGTATTAGCGCTCAACGTGATGCTACTTTTGCGCTAAAATTTTCCAGATGTTGCCTGCAAGTCAGTGATCAGTCTAGTTTGATGCCCACGTATGCAGGGGCTGCCTGACAGACGAGACGTGTATTGTTTACAAACACGTTCATTTCAAGTTTATCTTCTTTGTTGCAGAGACCGTTTTCTTCTCACTAAGTTTCAGTCGCCTTTGTTTCAGGTATGTGGAGAGGATGTTCATGTCTCGTGTGAGACCGGTCTCAACATGGTTCAATGCTTGTGCCTCATTAAGATTGCGAGGTCGTCCGCATATCCATACTTCTTTGAGGTTGTTCCGGGCAGATCGTAGATGTAGATATTGAAGAGAAGTGGTCCTATGACAGAACCTTGTGGAACACCATTCTTTAGTCGTCTGAGTCTAGCTGCTTCGCTGTCCATCGCTGGTTTTCAGTACAAAGCTTCGGTTGGAGATCAGTTGTATGATGAAGTTAACCATTCGTTTGTCTGGTAGGGTCTGCAGGAGCTTGAGTTTCAGGCCTCGGTGCCATGCGGTGTCATAAGCAGCTGTCAAGTCGACAAATATGACACCAGCTTTTTCGCTTTTTGGCTTGGAAGCTGTCTTCTTTGTGTTGTGTTAGAAGAGTCACTTGATTTGTTGTTGACCTTCCGCATCTGAAGCCAGCTTGCTCTTTTGGTAGTTGCGGGTCGATGATTGGCTCGATACGTCCATATATGAGTCTTTCGATGATCTTGGGCAGAGGTATTGGTTTATAGCTCCTGGCGTCATCCTTACGTTTGTTAGCCATTACAGCCGCTCGTCTCCATAGCTTTGGTATCCTGTTTCGAATCGTGTACGTTGACAGGAATATTCTTAGCCAGGACGTAGCCTTACTTCCAGCGTTAATGATGAACTCTGGGTATAGGCCATCAGGTCTGCCGACGTTTCCGCTTTTCAGTTGTTTGAGTGCAGTTGTCATTTCTACTTCAATGAAGGCCACATCCATGTGCACTTTCTTGTGAAGTTGCGGTCCATGTTTGGTGATTTTCCATTCTGCAGGATTTGCGATGCGATGGCATTAACTGTCACTGAGCATTTAGTCTCTCTAGCACTTGGTGTGTGTTTGGAATCAGACTCACACTTCACGAATAGTTTAATATTCATGTAATACACCCTGTTCGACAATATGAAGGCATAATGTATAGATTAAGTTACACTTTTATGATACGGAACGGCGATTGAACGATTGACACCTACCGGCGGTTCCGGCAATCACTAGCGAAATTTCACCGTCGTTCCATCGCATAGAAATATATCTTAATGCCTTCATATTGCTAGACAGATTGTATTACATGGATATTTAAGTATGTATGAAGAAAAATCTGATGCGAAGCACACGTCGAATGTTAGAGAGATTGTACATCTATTCCGCGTTGTTCCGCCTCGTTCCCCGGTTTATAGATCCCCGACATTTTGGAACGTCAACAATAACATGAACACATGTCATGTTCGATGTTCTCTAGGAAAAGTCAAGACGTTATTAATCGTGTTATTTGTATAAAATACGTCATGTTCAGTACACATCAATGCCGTGAGATCATAGCGTTATCTGTAATTAAGCATCCAGGACAAAACGAAGTAACATTGATTATTGTTGTGTGCATTGACAATTCAGTATCCGTTTCGTATAGTGTTATTTGTTCCATTCTGTTTAAATGCGTCAGTGAAAGTTTATATTGAAATGCAGCTATAATTGTCATATACCTGGTTGGCTTGTCATCATTCAGTGTATTAGTCAAAATATGCATTGCCACTGAATTGCGCGACGCACTAAATTGGGACACTCAAGATTTGTACCGTTTCGACAGTAAGATTAATGGAAATCATTATGAGTTTACCATGGCGTGAATAATACTTTGAGGAAGTTCGTGACAGTGTGCCTACTGGCCCATATATAGCCCAGGTTGTCATAACATTGCTTTATATTTTGTTTAAGTTGTTTACTGTTAGTGCATTGACACATTGCATTTATTGTACAGTATAAATGTAGGCCTAATTTTACTTGAATACAATTTGTGGTAATAAAATATTAGTTTTATTTCAATATCAATTATATTAATTATATTATTAAATGTAATAATTACCATATAATTGTAATAATGTTTACTTGTCGGAAATATATCAATCGTAATTGATTACACTCATATTCTAAGGTATCATACATTTCAATAGTAATCATAACTGATTACATTTGTGGTGTAATCACATCACCGTTGGCATTGGCTTTTATATCAACTATAACTTCTCAACTTAAGTTCTATTTCCAGCATAATTATAAAGCTAAGCAGTATCCAGACACAACTTGATAATAAATATCAAATTCAATAAATATATAAATCAAATTCAGAAATAAATAAATACAAAATTTAACAATCCAGTGAAAAGAAGGGCACAAGTCACAAACATGCCTGGGGTAATAATAACATGTAATAGTAACAATTACACATATTGAAGTAACAGTAACAGTATAATAATAGTAAGTGTTGAATAAAAACACAATGTAATAGTAATAGGAAGCAATATAATAGTAATCGACCTATTACTTTTATATTACTATTGGATATTTCAAAGTAAAATTTGAGTTGTGCTTATTTGCGGTAAGGTTATTTAATTATTTACAAGGAAAATAACATTCCACTAGTTTCAATCAAACACCATTTCGACTTTTCTGGGAAGCATTCAACCATGCCGCAATTAATGCGTCAAAACTATTCGTACACAAATATCCACCACTGTCGGTAGCCAGTGGTGGATATTTATTTACACAGCTGAGTGAACTGAAGCAACATAGAATGAACAAATTTGTCCAAGGGTCGATACGACAGCACAGGATTCGAACTCGGGTCCTCTCAATTGAGAGTCCCATGCTGCTTCACATATTTAACTATGTAGACAACATGTATGAAGCAGCGTTCCGTAAGACAACAAGTGTCAGACAATAACAATAAGTGTCGGAACAGTATTTATAGTGGTATCCTTTTCCAGATATACTGGTGAGCAGAAAGTGTTTCAGTGCTACATTTTGATGTATGCCTCAAAATAACATTTACATATTTCAATTCATAAACATAGTGTAAACACACACATGCAACAATCCATTTTTAGATTACAAAACACACATTTGTGTTTCTAGAATGCTGTATTATTATGGTACAGAAGCTGGCATCCAAATTATACATTTATATACCTTATTCATTTGTAGTTTGTCGACTTTCTGTGGCGTTTCTCAGATGTTTTGTTATTAATGCACGTACTGTTATGTTCATTTGTTACAACACTAGGCCATTTGACTACCAGCACAATAACCCTGGTTACAAGTACGATTCCCACAACACGAAAGTGTTACAATCTTATTAATTAATCCTTTATTGATACATAATGTACATTGCAGCATAGATGTAGCAGTAATATGAAACTCGTAAATACATTACGTATCAATTGGAACAAAGCATCACATTGCTTGTGTTCCTTATTCATGTCATATTAGTAATGTAAACTATAATTCGTGTCCACACAAAAAAAAACGACAACATAATACATAAACATATTCATAATAAAGTAACTAATTATTTAATAGTGCATTATACGAGTACCGTAATACCGAACACCGGTTGCATCTTAACATGGACAAATTACATTAAACCAAAATTTAGCATAGGTTTGCTAGAATTAGACGCTTGGTCCTTTGTTTGAACATATGAAGAGATGTACAATATTGTAAATAGTCATTTGTAATAAATGTATTCCAGATTTTAGGACCAACATAAGCCAAAGTCAGTTGTCTGCAATTTGTCTTGCAGTTTGGTATTTTATATGTTACTTACTGCCTTGTATTATATTTATGTGTGGATATTTGCAGGACAAACACATTATGAAATATATCTGGCAACATACCCCTATTATGCTTGAACATTAGAGTACAGCATAAGTATTTATTTACGTCATAAATATTCATTATTTGATAAGATGTAAATAAAGGCTGCGTATGATCAATAAATCCTACATGACTTATTACTCGCAAAACTCTTTTTTGGAGTAAATGAATTTTAGCAAGGTATATATTCGGGCCCCTTCCCCAGACGACATTACAGTAAGTGATATATGGGTATATAAACATGTAATACAGATTTAACAATGATTTATTATCTAATTTGTTTGTCACCTTTTTCATAATACCAATATTCTTAGACATTTTATTTGATATATATTTAATGTTTAATGTGTGTGCTCCAGTTCAATTTATTATTTATAAGCATCTTATGACATCGTGAGCAACTTTACAATACGTTTTCTTCACAAATTAACAATGTTTTTACCCACGTACAATTAAACACATGCTACCGGTAATATTTATATGCACCTTTACTCCACCTTAGACATTTGTGATTTGTTTGCATTCTTCGCCTAACCGATATCCTTTTTGGATAATAGAAATGTCTATACAGCAGCGGCAGCAGCAGCAGCGGCGGCAGCGGCACCAGCGGCAGCAGCGGCAGGATCGGCAGCAGCGGCAGCAGCGACAGCAGCGACACATCAGCGACAGCAGAGACAACAGCGACAGCAGCGGTAACAGCGGCAGCGGCAGCGGCAGCGGCAGCGGCGCCGGCGCCGGCAGAAGAGAAAGCAGCGGCACCGGTGGCGGCAGCAGTGACAGCTGCGGCACCACCAGCGGCGGCGGCGGCAGCGGCGGCGGCGGCGGCGACAGCGGAGGCGCCAGGGGCGGCAGCAGTGACCGCAGCGACAGCAGCGGCAGCAGTAAAGTAAAATAAAGGTAAGTTCTTATATAGCGCAGTATCCAGTCCTCAGGACTGCTCAAAACGCTTTACACTCTACTCCCGGCAGACCTGTTCAATCGAACACCATCTCGACTTCTCTGGGAAGCATCCAGCCACGCTGCAATTAATGCACGAAGACTATTCGTACACAAATATCCACCACCGTCTATAGCCAGGTACTCATGCATACAGCTGAGTGAACTGGAGCAACGTATGGCGAACGAACTTGCCCAAGGTTCGACGCCGCTGTACAGGATTCGAACCCGGTTTCTCTCGGTTGAGAGTCAGAAGCTCTAGTCACCGCAGCACTGCGCTACAGCAGAAGCGACAGCCGCGAAAGCAGCAACTACAGCGGCTGCAGCGGCCGCACCAGCGGCGGCAGCAGCGACAGCAGCGGTAGCAGCAGCACCAGCAGTGGCCGCAGCTACAGTAGCGGCACCAGCGGAGTCAGCTAAATTGTGTGCCATCAATGCACAATCTGTTCGTAATAAGACAAGTGAATTCACTGAGTTTGTAATTGAGAACATCCTGGACATAATTGTTATATGCGAAACGTGGCTTAAACAAGAAGATGATGTGATTGTCGGTGACATAACGCCAGCTGGATATTTTCTCAAACAAGTTCCCCGCGCGGCACCAACGCGAGGCGGCGGCATCGCCTTAATGTACAGGACAGGATTTAATGTGCGTTTTGCAGACACAGGCCTATCACTAAAATAATTTTCTGTCAGTTGAATTCATCACCCCAACTGTATCCATACGCTTGGTCACTCTCTACCGTCCACAGCAGAAATCCACCAGCTGTTCCTTCAGTGAATTCCTCGAAGTTTTTCCATTACTGTCAAATTATCAATAATTCAATGAACTCGGGCGAGATGTCCCCTCTCTTAAAGCTTCGTAGATCCGACCTGTGTTGAAGAAGACAAACTTGGACCCAACTGTGATGACCAACCTATCGCCCTATATCAAATTTAAGTAAATTTAAGAAACTGTCTTCATTCCTGGCCGACAATAATCTTATGGATGAATACCAGTCAGCCTATCGGGCACATCACAGTATAGAGACTTCAATAGTAAACGTTCACAATGATCTACTGCAGGCCATGAACTACGGCAAGATTACCCTTCTTGAGTTACTCGACCAAGCCGCAGCTTTTGACACTGTTGACCATTCTATACTTTCATCCCGCATGGCCAGCTACTTCGGAATATGCGGTGTTGGAATATGCGGTGTTGCACTTGACTGGTTCCAGTTCTACTTGAGCGACAGAACCTGTTGTGTGCGCATTGACAATGTAACATCGGATACATCGCAACAAACGTACGGAGTCCTGCAAGGCTCTGTCCTAGGGACAATACCTTTCTCAATGTATACAATACCCATTGCTGATATCATCAGGAAGCATGGCCTCAATTATCAATACACAAATAAACCTCTCAGCCGATCCCACACAATCAAAAATTAATGATGCAATACAGCAAGAAGCCAGCCTTGACGAGCTACGTCAATGGATGTCGCAGAATTTCCTCGAGCTGAATGATGGAAAGACAGGATTCATTGTCGTCGGATCCAAACAACAGAGATCAAAGATCAGCATCACACAGATCAGAGTGGACGACACCATGGTTACTCCTTCGGACAGCGTCAGGAATCTCGTTGTTATCTTTGATGAGAACATTTCCATCGATAAACTTATCGCCGCTGTATCCAGAGCCGTCTGTCTGTCAATTCGTAATATTGGCCTGATTCGTAAGCACTTCAATCAGCCGGTTGCGGATCTACTTACTCACGCTCTCATTACTTCTAGACTGGACATAGGCAATGCTCTGTTTCACGGCCTCAACAAATCACAACTACAGTCATTTGCAAAAGTTTAAGACCAGGCACGATTTTTAAGCATTTTATGGTATGGCATCAAATTGCATCAGATAATGTCTGGATTGCATATCCTATTTGGCCCTTGAAGCAATACTCCTAGTCAGTACTTCCAGGTCATTTGTTTGCTGCTGTCAGTATCGCTTAGGTGTTTTTCAGTTTTGTCTTCATCCCTGAAATGGGCAAAAAATCGTCTTTGATAGAGGTTCTAAGGGCACAAATAGTGAAATACATGGAGAAGGATATACGGAAAGAGACATTAGTGCTAAATTACGTTATTCCAAGACAGCCGTGCACAACGCCATTGTTAAATTCAATACTGACGGCACTTTTCGTGACAGTAAAAGGAGTGGTCGTCCACGGAAAACTACGCTCAGGGATGACCACGCAATGAGACGCATCGTGATGCGCTCGCCAATGAGCTCATGCAAGAAAATTCGGGCTGCTTTACGCTTAAAAGGTACGGAAATAAGTCTCAGTAGTGTTTCGAGACGTCTCAGCAAGGAATTTGGGCTCAAGTCCCGCAAGCCGGCCCGGAAGCCACGCCTGACACCTGTGATGAAAAAAAGAGACTGGATTTTGCCAGACGACATCGCCACTGGACTCTCGCGCAGTGGAAGAAAGTGTTGTTCTCAGATGAATCGACCATGCAACCGTTTATACCTCGCAAGAGGCACGTTAGGCGACCAGTAGGTAAGCGATTTGATGAGAAATATACAGCAGCCACAATGAAACACCCGCCAAGTCAGATGATTTGGGGTGCCATGTCATGTTTTGGCCCTTCTGGTCTGTATTTTATTCCACCTAACACCACTATGAATGGACCTAGGTACGTGGACTTGCTGAAGGAGAAGCTGAAACTGCATATGGACATCCACAAATGTACGATTTCCATGCAAGATGGCGCTCCTTGTCACCGATCCAAGGTAGCCACTGATTTCCTCAAGAAGAACAAAATCTCCATGCTGGAATGGCCTGGGAACAGCCCAGATCTAAATCCCATTGAGAACCTGTGGACTATAATGAAGGATAAGGTGGCAGACAAACAACCATCAAGCGCTCAAAACTTGAAACAAGCTATCAAGGACGTTTGGGTCACCGAAATCACCCAGGAGTACTGCGAATCTCTGATTTCTAGCATGCCATATCGCATCCAGGCGGTCACTGACAGCAAAGGAGGCCACACTAAATACTGAAAAGTAGAGACACTGACACTTTTGGACGACATAAAGTTTCATATTATGTTGTACTACGTTTATTTGGCGAAATAAACTGATATAATGTTATGTGAAGGCCAAAAAATCATAGTTTTGTTAAATTTCTTCAAAAAATCGTGCCTGGTCTTAAACTTTTGCAAATGACTGTACAACGACTCCAGCGACTACAAAACACTGCTGCCAGACTGGTCACTCTCTCCAGGAAATTCACACACATCACACCTATCCTCAAACAACTACACTGACTGCCAATCGAACAGAGGATCATCTACAAAATCTCAACGCTTGTATTCAAGATAAGACAATCCACCGTGTCTCTCCTACCTACTAGTGCAACCTTGTCAAACAGTGTCTGCCATCCCGTGAAAATCTGCGTCTGCAAACAAGTTACTCCTAGTAGAACACAAATCGAAAAACTCGTGGTGAGCACGATCGTTTATAATATCCGCAGCAAAGATCTGGAATGCGCTTCCAAACAATGTTAGATCTAGTACAACAATCAACACCTTCAAAACAGCTCCGAAAACCCACCTCTTTAAAGTATACTTAGAATAAGACATGATGTGGACATGTTGACATTTCCTGGACAATATGTAATACTGATCTTATACTATTTATGAATACAATTTATTGTATTTATTATATTACTTGTAATATCATCATTTATTATGTATACTAGAAACTGATATAGATTTCTAGAAAGGTTGTCCTAACGAGTCTGCATTACATTGATAACGATAATTTGTATTGATTTTATTATGTATAATCTCTGTAACAGACAAATGGCCAAAGCTAAATCAGATTATTATAGAAATATGGCCATAGATAAGTCTGATATCACGCCAGCAACCTCGGTGCGGAATCTAGGAGTGATCTTTGCTAGTAACTTCAATTTCCGACAACGCATATCTCGAACGTGTCGCTGCTTTTTTGATCACATTCGTGATCTTCACTCTATTCGACGCTATATGTCATTTTCTGTTGCTAAAACTGTTGCAACAGCGCTTGTTATCAGCAGACTTGACTATTGCAATTCCCTCCTTTATAATATCGCTAGCAAGGATATCACAAAACTTCAGCGTGCCCAAAATTATCTAGCAAGATCTCGTTTTTCTCGCTCTGTACCACTTTTGAAGTCTTTGCATTGGCTTCCTGTACAATATCGTATAATATCCCTCTTAGGGTTATCTTATGATACTAATTTTATAATTTCTAGAACGTTGCTCTTATCGTATTTACAATAATAATAATAATAATAATAATAAGATAACTTCTATTGCGCCTAAATCCTTGGAAACCAAGCTCAGAGGCGCATCAAAACAAAAGGATTGGTCAATCTCAAAATCCATAAGCAGTATGCCAGTTGTCAACAGATGGGTCAAGGCGCTAGGGAGTTACGGGGGATAAGCAAGGTTCTAAAGATAAGTTGTTTTAAATGATGACGGAATTTTGTAAAATGTTCAACTGATCTAACACCAAGAGGGAGCATATTCCAAAGAGTTCAGCAACAGAAAAAAACCTAGTTCCAATATTAGTGTTGACTCTAGGAACAAAAAGTAGGTCAGAACTAGATGCTTTTACAGTTCTTAAAATTACTACTTTAAAGTCATCAATGGTCAAATATTTTGCAAGCGCCATGAGCGCCTCTACGGCGGATACCGGCACTATATAAAATTTCATGATTATTATTATTATTAAATGACACAAAAGGCTTAGGGGCACTGAACTGTCAGAACAGGACGATGCACGAATTTAGGACACGTAACCCAGACAATAGCAAGACGAAAGATGAACTTGACGCACCACTAATACTAACCATTGGAACCGGTTCAAATTATGTTCAATGCACGTATATGGAATGTCTAATTAAGTAATTAGCACGTTCGTTGTAACTGTAAGACACAATCTCAAGTGTTTTGGTTAGTGAGCTCCCCCGACTGCATCCATTCCATTCCCGGCGCGGCAGTGTAATTAATTTTACATAGAGTGGCACATAGTGAGAGAGAAGACTTGGGTCGCATATTTAACTCGCAAAGCCAAAAACGGAGGCAAGTCAATGTGCTTGTGTATCGGTTTAGGAGTCATAAGCACAGCATTTCTGGAATCGGTCCCAAAAAAACTGACGAATGTAGCTCCACTCAATGCTTTTCCCATCTCTTTTAAAGCGTGTTTTCTTGAGGTTGCTCCTCATGTTTTTTAGCCGATGAGGTGGGTCGTACATGACATATATCTTGTTCTCGTTGTGGAGGAAGAAAGGCTTAGCCGCACTGACTCCTAGAAGTGCCTGAAGTGTCTTTCGATTATTCGACCCTTGGTCACATATGAAGAATTATGATTATTTTATATTTACCAAAAATTGTCGTACATAACATGTGTGGTCCATTAATCTGTAATCTGGATGTACATGGCTGTGCACAAGATGTTGACTATTGTATATACTATATGTGCTTAATAAGCTGGCCCGAAACACCCATTCAGCCTGTGTCAGTTACGCGACATCCTAATGGCCAGCAGCGGGCGCGGGAAAAAAAAATTCGGCAGGAGACGATGCAGTGTTTCTCGTCACTTCGATTCGCCTCGCCATCGTGACAACTTCTGATTTTACTCCGAAATTTTGAATATGACAGTCGGTATGCTGTAATTTAATATAACAGCAATCAATGGTTTTTTTGTAAATGACGAATTATGATTATTATATATGTACACAAAATTGTCGTACATAACATGTTTGGTCCATCAATCTGTAATCTGGATGTACCTGGCTGTGCACAAGATGTGACTATTGTATATACTATATGTGCACAGTGGCCATCCCTGTGTTAATAAATTGGATTGCCCTTTACCAAACTACCCAACAGTTGGTGTGAATTCAGTACAAACAGAGAAAGGGCTGCATGGTCATATTCATAACACAGATACATCGGGAATAGGGGGGTACCGAGTGGAGTAGTACACGAAATGACCACTTTGATGTTCAAATCAATGCTGGTCAAACTGTCGACACACATTTATAGACGTGATTTCAGTGTGTCACCACGGATTGGTCCGCTGGATGAAAAATATCCAACAGCTTGTTTTCAAGGTGCGAACAGACCACGAACCATAAACACCGTTGCGTGGTTTGCTGTGAACCGACTTCTTCCGAGATGTCCCAAATCCTCCAATCCTTCCACGTAGTCCATCTCACAATTGTAAGATATATTTTCTTTCAGGCACATCTCGTCAAAAACCAAGGAACAAACATGGCTGTTTGGGGAGGACAGATATCTTTGTGTTCAACGCCTCCAGAATATTGTTGTTGAAGCCAGGGGAAATATCGATGTTTTGCATGGCTTTTCGGAGTATTGTAACAGATGGCAAACTGAATACTTTGCGAAGAATCCTGTACGCCTTAGGACTTACATGGAGCAATGACTGTGCCAACGATTTGTCAGTTGTCGTCCATCGTGCTCCTTTCGGCTTCCTGGACACCATCCGAATTTGAGCTGAAATAAAATTCAGAGCAGGACCAGAAACAAATGTTGCCAATTCATCGATCAGATGCTGCTGTTTTTCTGCAAGATTATGATTCCTTTTCTTGTTTGTGTTGTTTATTTGTGGGCCCTTTCGCGCTTTCATACGGCGGTACTTCTGTCGCAATCTTAGCATGCAGTGCAGCTTTCCTGTGTGAAGTCCAGTCACATCTAAAAGTACCGGCACAAAGAAGACTACACAATACACATTTAATAAAACACAAACACGTATAAGACAATCAAACAAAGGTAAGGTAAATGATGGGGTGGCTATTGTTTCTACGGGACAATGAAAAATATACAAAAATAGTCCACAGCATGGGATTAATTCTTTTATTTTAATGACATCATTTAGCTAAAAAAATAATTAGGTAATGAGCACTGTTAACGTTTGAAGTATGAATATTGCCAATATAATGAATGTAATACTATGCAATCTTTAAACGGCTATTATAACTTGACCTATTTATTTGACCTATATTTCACATTTGACCTATATACCTGAATGTATGGCATAATTAATTCATAAATGCACCCACTGGATGAATCATGATACAACCCTTTAGGAAATGTCAATTTTCGTGACCTTGCCTTGACCTTCACACTTGACCTACATTCCATTTTTACCTAGATTTGATCTACATACTGGGATTAATTCCATATAAATGACATAATTTAGGTGAAAATTAATTAGGAAATTGGCAATTATCATTTGGGTGCAAAATTGCTAATATAATTACTTTAATGCTATGTAAACTTGTAAATGGCTATTAGAACATGACCTATTTATTTGACCTATATTTCACATTTGACGTATGTACTGAAATTAATGGCGTAATTAATTAATAAATGTGCACACTGGACGTTTGAGGGATTACAAATGTCAAAGACAATAATACATATAAACTTTAATGAACTGTGACCTTGTAAGTACAAATTTTTAATATAACCTACTAGTAGTACAAATTAATTCGAAAGTGGCGCAATCAAAGTTTGAGGGATGGAAGTTGTTAATATATAATTTCATGCTATGTAACCTTGTGCATGCCTCTTTTAACATGGCCTACTTATTTAAACTAGTGCTCACAGTTGACCTATGAACAGGGATTTGTAGAATAATATTTACCGGACCATTTTGTGTACTAGAGGACCTTTTACTGAACAGTGCATAGCAGATTTACATTGGACATGTATCACTCCCCTAAATGTTGACTGAATTCAAAATGAGTCCACCATGGAAATAAAAAGAACACATTTTATAGGTCAATCAAGTAATGATGTGGGAGATTAAAGTTAATTTGGCTCCTATAACTGAGTGTGAAAAATCTTACAAAACATGATATCATTGGAAAAACCATCAAGGCAATTTATTATAACGTAAACAGTGTAGCACCGTTCATAATATTTTACAAAGGTTAATGTCAAAAACACCAGGTTATCATATAAATGTTCATAATGTCACGATCGGTAACGTGCATAAGTCCGTGCAATATGCACTGAATTATAGTTCATAATTCGCGATAAGTAATATGCATAAGTTCATGCAATATGCACTGAAATTCGTAATTTGTGTGTGAAAGTCCACGAAAGTATGCACTGGGTTTGCTACGACACCAGCCACTTCTACCATGATCAGAGAACTCTGCCAGTTGCTGATGAGTATACCCATGCAAGGAGCAATGTCTATAATTCTCAGTTGAATAGCATTCATTATGTGAGCATATTTTCACTGCACATAACTTCCAGTTGAGCAACGGATGTGAAGTAAGCACAACTATAGCCGCACTACCCATTTCTGCTGATATCACAGCTCTGCCAGTTGTTGAAGAACGGAAACATCCTAGTAGCGATGTCTACATTTCTCAAAGTCATGTAGCAATGCTCTTCAAGTGTGCACATTGTTATTCCACATAAATTTGAGTTGAGCAATGGATATGAAGCGACTATGATGCCAGACACTTCTGCAGAGATCAAAGAGCTTTGTCAATTCCTGAAGAGTTGACCCATGCGAGAACTTGCCATTATTGATAATGGTGCAGGCCCACAGCTGGTTCCTGTTAGGCACAGTCTCGTGCGTAGGTAAGTCAGTAATTTGAAAATTTACTTTACTAATACTATAGCAATTTATAAATAAATAAATAGTCTTAGAATATTTTAACAATGATGATTTATAATTGAATCAGAATTTAATTTTGAAAGGTAAAGAAACACAATTGCAAATGTTGAGCTGTATATATATATGAATGAAAGGTTGTCTGCCAAGGAGGATTAAGACTTAAACGGATGGTTTATTGCATGCAGTTGACGTTATGTATACAGTGACATCAAAGCCAAAGGTGTTCATCATCAACACAGAAACAAATGATCTAGACAAAGTTGATGCAAGTGAAGTAGTGATATGCCAAATTCTATGTTTTGCAGTTGTGTTTTGAAAAGTAATTTTGATTCATAATGGTTGTTTTTGGTTGAACTGATTTTTGAAGTGACAATTTTGAAGATTACAAAATGTAATAGTGATATAGTGCACATGTTGTAACATGAAGAAAGCAGCTAAACATGATGTTGGCATCGCTTGAAAGCTATAATAGCTGTTCTCCTCATGCTACTGACATATCTCGTCATGCCAATGGTACTCATGTGCACTCCGTCTCTTGCAAAATGCTTTGGAAGAAACAATTCACGATGCGCCCAGACATTTTATTTTATTTGAATCAGTGATCAGCTGGGCTATTCGTGTACTAACAATGTGCCGGGCTTGGTCAAAATCATTTGGAACAACATAGTGGCTGCCGGACTTAGGAATTTGTGTTAGAATATGGCATATCACTACCTGTAATACAGAAGGTATTGAGGTCAGTTTGTGAGCAAATGACACAATACCTTCTGCCAATTCTTCAGGTACACAGCCATTGCATAGATCAATATTTCCTATGTCGATTAAAACAACATTTGGCGCCTCTGCACACACAGCTCCAAATTCACGGAACAAACCACCCAAGGTAAGTCCCCCCTTTCCTAGTAAGACAACCTTGTCAAACATACAAGACAGGAGAAGGTCGGGACAGAAATAGCGGTACTCAGCATTGCTGGAATCCATTCTGAAAATAAAATAAAAAACACTACATTTCTGCACATATTTACACAGTAACTTCATTGTAATAATACCACACTTTTCTTAGTGCACACAACATCGATATCACCACGTGGAGGTGACAGTGTGAACATTCTGTCCTTGTATGTGAGTATGCAATATTGTTTGATATATCGTAACTTATCTTTATTCTTCACCAGCAGAATTCCTGAGTATTTGTGGCATTAAATACAAATCCCAACAGGATATTATTATTCACATAAAAACACCACAAACAAAACAGTAAATATTATTAACATCAACAAAATAGGTAGTCAACATGACTATAGACTGAATTATAAAATGTGAATTACAATAATATAGGATTACAGTAATACAGGAATACAGGAATACAGGAATACAAGTGTCAGGTGATGCAAATTAAACTGGAAATATTAACTGTTCGTAATTTCAATCATAAAAATACTGATACAGACACAATAATAGTATACACATATTACATTTTATTAACACAACTTACTAAAAATGTGGATTGTTCAGATTAAGAACGTATTCCTATATTGATTGAAAAGGAAGTAGAGCGCACAGCCACAGACAGAGTCACAGATGTGACATCAATAGACATCGCCGTAAATGTCACTGTTTTCGAAATTGCGTAACTTGTTGTCCTAAAAATATTGATTACTAGTAAACAGTATTGCATAAATAACAAATGTCCAATAACAACTTTCTAACATTTAACTAATAAAAGTGGGGATGGCACAGATTACAATATCGATCGCGCATACGTTAGAATGGCGCCGCGCCTCAGCGCATACATTATAAACAGCCGCTAATGCGCCGGGCGACATACAAAACGCATCAAACTGGTACGCTACCGGTCAACTAAGATTAGTCTTCCGCATGGATATACAAGATTCATAGTTATACCATACGAAAGCTAGGATTCTAGTTTCACAAAGACATCTAAGCATTTTTAAGATACACGGTAAAATATATTAATATTTTTGTAAGTAAACACAACGCAAAGTTCACCAAGCTTAATCTTGCCCGGCCGAATACAATGTAACATATTTTACCCGCCGAGCATCTGCTGATGGCATTCATTGGTCGATATGAATGTCAACAGTAAAACAAAATAAGTATGCATATCGAGTTCCACGACGTTTTCCGAGACCATGTGATCCAGCAGATCGACTGCGCGGCAAAAAACCTGCGCCATTTCTGGAACGCGTTAAACCGACGCTGAGCGATGTTGCCGCCCAGCGGATGTTGACATACCTAACGTTTAGCAAGTGAATTCTTCGATTTATTTCATCAGTTATAACATATAAAGAATGTCAACAGTGATCTATATATAACACAACCATGTTCAATTGTTTGTACATTTCTGCATTTTTCGGAAACCGAAAACACACTGATCGGGACATTTACTTTTAGAATTGGAACAATTCGGTGCGTTGCACCAAGTGGTGTTGTGTCTCGGTGCCATCGTGTAGTTCTCCTAGATCGCCGCCGGAGGGCGCTGTTGCATGCCGGCTTCACTAAAAACAGCGGAGTGTTGCCTCTTTCTGTCTAGTCTTTTTGGTCAAACTAGTAATTGACTTCGCTAGTCGGAACTGCGTCACCCGTGATAACAGTGCATATACCCGCCCCAATTTGAAGAGGGCTAAACGTTTCTTGGAATTCTGGGAATCCCAATATTGTGTATTCGAATAATTGCTTCTACTTCCTAAACAATGCATGTAACACGAGCCACGGTTGGTTGAAATTAGTTTTATTTTGACCACCTGACCTGCCGCCAACCACTGATATATTGAGCGATTTCATAAGCTGAGCTTAAATTCAGAGTTTCACAAAGTGATCAGCCAGGGTTACTGCTGGCTGGCACTGACGTAATCAGCAGCAGCGACCCTGGCCCGCGAGGATGACTGAGACTGACATAATCAACAGCGTCATTTGGCGCACGAAAATGACTTTGCCTCCTGGATTTTCGGCACTACATAGGAGATATTTAATTCCGCAAGTTGACCACGTATATGTATCACGTCCACGAGATTAGTTTGGTTGGTTCTCGGTCCACCGAGTGGCGCCACTAGCACGATCACTTAAAGGGAAGCAAAAGGCATAATTTGGGACCTATTCTTGTACGATAGTTAATAAAAACTAACTATTAAATATTACAACTACAATCAAGAATGTGTATTTTCTGAGCTGATCATGCTACCATCAGTGATGTAGGTTGTTTTATGTAGGTCTATATTCTGACATGTTTATATTCACGCACGGTAGGGCCTACAGCAGATGATGTAATTATTCAACAATTCTGTGTACTTCTTTGCCACTTTAATTGTTACATCCGCATGTTACATGGTATGACATCATAACAGTTTTTCCTGCAGGTCAATTTATTTTAACTCAGCATCTGATTTGAAGGGAATATGAGAAGGTATTATCTAGTAGCTGGCATAGCTCAATGTTCGCCACAACAGGTCGAGCGGTTAGCGAATTCTGCGCACCATAGTCGTCGTTTTGTGTCCCTCTAAATAAATTTTCATCTAAGTTATTCTAACTGGTAATTTATCTGTACCCGTAACACAGTTGGCCCGCAGTTTATATGATCAATCTCACGCGGTGACGTATGGATGTTTTCATAATCTCGATAGTGACAGATCATCCATGTGTCACTATCAAGATTTATTATCAAGTTTTGTTAAGATGATATAGAGTGAGCTATTAGTATACCGTCGACGCGTGATTCTCAACGCTTTCATTACAACGTCTTTCTTCAAAGTTGCGCTCTTCCAAAGTCACTGTCATATTGCTGCATGGATAATCGGGGATGCGTTATCAACGTTCCTTTACTTCTGCGTATTTTATCAACTTTTTCTCCTGCTCACGTTTTCTAACTCCGATCTTTGGTCGATGCTAGCCGACATTTTCCGTGAATTTCGTAAACAGCCATCTGATTGTTACAGCTTTGTTCTCACGCGCTATAACAGCGCACGTTTTAAACTATATTTCCTTTCACTATTCCTGTCTCTCGTTGGAACTTCTCGTTCAGGGCTTCCATGCGTGTAAAGTGTCGAAGCCCGCCTCCTCGTGCTTTCAACGCTCTCCTGCGTTTTTCTATTTCAATCGCCTTTAGAAATAACCATGTCATTGTTATTCCTCTTTCTACCGACAGTTGGGGTGTGCCTCCTGGCGTGTTTTTATTGTTGCGCCATTCGTGGGTATGTGGGAGGTGGAGAACCTATTTATATAACGTCACCGAAGAACGAAGAACACAACATTTTGTTTGCTGGCCTTGTCGCCAAGGGCACATATTGTTCTGTTCTTCCTTCTTCACCCAAACGGAAACATCAACCAATTCGTTCTTTACACTCACTTCACTTCACCTTGGCACACTTCACCTTGCCTGAGGAGGCAGGGACCACAGCCACTAAACTAGAATAAATAATATCAATACAAATTCATTTGTTTTACTTTTATTGAATTGTATTCCACATCATCGGACCTTTACATAGCAAACTGTTCGAAGATCTTCGAGTAGAACTGATAATAGGACGTATATTACAGGTTTGTCTTGTTTTGTAAAAGTGAATGTCATAAGTAAACATAAAAATATCCGATAATGAATGTGGCAGACTACCGTGGACATAATTATACCTACATTTTCCAACTTTAGTTTCATAAATATCATGCAATTTTATTAAATTTAAACATGTAAAGAGGGAATGTGAATGTTCCCAATAGTTTGTTTTAAGAATGGAACGAACTATTTTTGTGCATAATAAAGAATTTTTCGATATAAGTTTTGTATGTGGATCCCCACAAAATGATTCCGTATGTCAAGTAGGGGTAAACTAAAGTGTAATAAATTGTTTTAAGTGCAGCTACTGGAAGGTAGTGGTTAATTTTATTTAATATGTGAAAACACTAGTTTGCTTGTATGCATTTATAATATTATGTTCATGCCAATCAAGTCTGTCGGCTACATGAAGGCCTAGACATGTTATACATTTTACTGAATTATGTTAATATCTATCGCTAACAATAATTCTTCGTTCTGAGCAGGACGAGATCTAAAAAATAACATGCATTTTATCATAGAAATGTTTAAAGGTAGTTTATTGGCACGAAACTAGTCAGCTAATATTTCAAGTTCGTTATTCATATCTTTATATATTTCATTAATTTGTTTTCCAGTTTTGTATATAGTAGTGTCATCGGCAAACAATATTGTTTTGCACATATTTACACAGAATGGAAGGTCATTAATATATAATATAAACAAAAGCGGACCGAGGGTAGACCCTGTGAGACACCGCATTTCTGCTATTTGTGGGTGTTTAAATCTACTTTCCATATGTTTAATTTGGTAAATGAGGAAGGTCAAGCCAGTAGATAGGCAGATTGTTGACCAACCGCCTTAGTTACGTAATTACAGCAACTCGGTTGCAGATGCGCTCAGTGGGGCGTGGTATTCTGTTGCTAATGTTTCTAGGCCAGCAGGTGGTTTCACTGTATCTTAGAGGGTGTTGCACAATGCGCAGCTTGAATTGTATATTGCATTAGCCAATAGAAATTATGGAAACCGGTCATATGATGTGTTAAATAGGTCCGCTTATATAAACGTCTGTTATAAGCATTTCGTCATCTGGGCGCTGGCGAAGGACTGGGACAGATCCAGGGTTGAACGACACAGGTTGCTCTGCTGCCAAGAGAATGGCAAATCGAGTCGTGAAGCGTGGTGGGAATCGTTAACAGAACAGAACAGAAGTGGATTTATTTATCCATACTGTACATCCAATAATAATATGACAAATTATAATATAAAAAGGTGTACAATGAGGATGGTGGAGACTCCCACTAAGACTAGAAAAGAAGTCACTTCCGTGGGAGCCACACATAGTATAATTATAGTTCAGTTTCTGTTGAAAGAAAAAACATGTTGTCTATTATCTGAGACATAAGCAGTAACATAAAATAAGATACATCGTCAGTGAAAAAAACAAGATATATTATTTTATTATAAGATGTATGTTCTTAGAATGTGGTGCGGTAAGCAGTATGTTATGGTGTTTGGGTGTGGGTGACATTGTGGTTGATTGCGTGTATACATGCAGGCATGGGTTACGTTCCCAAAATTTGTGTGTGCGATATTCGGCGTCGAAGAAGCCATGCCGCCACGTCAGCGGTTTATTGAAGAAACTTTCCTGTCGGCCCCGAGGTCCGAGAACGGCTGTCACGGCGAATGTTTTTGTCGATGAGCGAAAATCGCGACGCGCTCATCCCTGCTCAGGCCATCCTCGAACAGCGGTCTCACAACGACTTCGTCCGACAGCGTGACCGAATGCGACTCGAGAATTTGTAGCGGCCGGCGGTAAGCGTATACTGCCCGGCTTCGTCATTCGCGCGAACCCATTCGTCCGACTTCTCAAGACCACTCGATCGAAGCACGGACGCGCCTCGAGAATTCGTAGCGACCGGCGGTAAGCGTCTATCGCCCGGCGTCGTAATTCACGCGAACGTATTCTACTGACTTCGCAATCGTTTGCGATCGAGCGATACAAGTCGATCATAGCACGGACGCGACTCGAGAATTCGCGGCGGACGGCGGCAAGCGTCGATTACCAGGCGTCATCACTCGTGCGACCGAGATACACCGTTCTGATTGTTTTCTGAGCTCGGCGTGATGACTTCAACAAACGATCGTATAGGTTCGAGATGGGCCTAGCCCAGTGCAAATGCTTGTTTTCTAATTGAACGTTTCTATTATTTGCTGTTTTATAAATGGTAGTTATCTGTGGTTTTGAAATGAGGTACTGTTACCCTTGAAGTATACACACACACACACACACACACACACACACACACACACACACACACACACACACACACACACACACACACACACACACACACACACACACACACACATATATATATATATATATATATACAGTATATATATATATATATATTTGTTGTAACCGATTACTGTAATGAGAGTCCGCGAGGGCTGGCTATATGCTGTGTATTTATCTTATGGGAGTTATTCTTAGATAACACTTGGCGCCTAGTGTTTGGTCGTGTAGTGGAACAATTCACCTTAGAAAGGAAGAGGAATTGGATAACTGAAAGATTAATTGTAACTTTACTTTCTTAGATAGATTCAAAGATTAAGTGTTATTGTTTATTATGTTCTGTTAAGATTTGGGTTACGCGATTTCTTTATTCTTTTCATCTTTGCTAATCGAGATACTTACATAAAGGAAGATATCTTGTAATAAAGTTTATTAAATTTTCCTCGTTCTTTGTTGCTTGTTCACGATAACCGCTCATTCTCATGTGCATTGACCTTAACATATAAGAACCCTACTAGACTTGAGCCATCTAGTGTACGGAGACCTCGCTAATCCGTGACAGTCATTAGAACTGTGCTTAACATTTTGTTTCCTGTTTGAAAGGTGAATCTTACACCATTTGAGTGGAGTACCCCTTATACCGTAATATTCAAGTTTGTGTAATATGATTTGGTGGTTGGTAGTATCGAATGCTTTACTTAGATCGAGAAAAACAGCAAGGACCGAGTCCTTTTTTCTAGTGCATTAATAACGACACTAATAAAAGTGGTAATAGCATTGGTTGTTGAATGTTTCTCACAAAACCAAATTGGTTATTGTTCGATGTATTGTTTTTCTGTATAACATCATAAGTCCTTCTATGTACAACGTTTCCCAGTATTTTTGAAATTGAAGGTAACAAAGATATTGGTCTATAATTAGAAAAGTCACCAGTAACTTTAGACTTATAGACAGGTATAATGTTTGCTATTTTTATTTCGTCAGGCACTATTCCCTCACCTATTGATTTATTTATTAAAATAGTTATTGGTAAGGCTAATTGTTCACCAAATAATTTCATGAGGCGGGGACTAAAATTTTCAAATCCAGAACTGGTCTTAGGTTGGAGAGACATTATAATTTGCCTGATTTCATTTACATCGGTCGGACTCATGAAGAGACTTCTTGAATTTTGTTTAGGACAATTCCGAAGATATTTAGTAAATTGCTCTTTATGTTGAGGGATTGCATTTGCGTGGTTTGAACCAACATTAGTAAAAACATTACATAATATATTCGAAATTTGATGATGGTCCTTAATGATATCGTTATTATTTTAAAGTGTGACGAAATGCCTGATTTATCGTTGTTTTTCCCGGTCATGGTTCTAAGTAATTTCCAAGTTTGTTAGAGTCGTTCTTAAATGTTTTTAACTCATTCGTATAGTATGTTGTTTTGTCAATTTGTTTCAGTTTATTATACATATTTCTATACTGTACATAACGGATATAAGTAGAATATGTCTTAGATTTGCCGATACATTTCCTATAGAGTTTGTTTGATGTTACTAACGATTTTAATAGACCTTTAGTCATCCACTCATTCCGTATTACGTATTTGGGATTGATTTTAGCAATTTTCTCCGACGCGAATATCTGAATGACATAGTTAAATTTTTTAGTGAATTCCTTGAACGATTATCGGTATATAACTGGTGTAAATACGTCCAATCAATTTCGTGTAGTGTAGTTGTTATGTGACCAATGGATTTGTCAGACATGGGTCTGTGTTTGAATATTAACGGCTCATTTGATTTTTTCCAAGGCTTCTGCTTGCCAGTTAAACAGAGTATAGGTAGGTGATCAGATATATCACTATATAATATGCTAGAATGAACAAATGGGGTTGGATGTCGTACATATATGTTATCAATAAGGGTAGCGGATGTATGGGTGATACGCGTTGGTTTGGTAATTGTTGGAATGGTATTAGCAGCTAGGTGTAAGTATGATAAGTTGGATGAAGGTTTGTAAGAGTCCATTTTTAGGTAGTCAACATTTATATCAGTGCCAGTTATGACCTGATGGTTTGAGCGTTGAATCTTATTTAGTATTGTCTCGTATCTTTGAATAGATGAAGACACATTTGAATTAGGGATCCGGTATATTTCACCAACGACTGAGGTTTGACAATTAATGCTGGATTCAATAAATACAGATTCAAATTCCCCCTCCACGAAGATATCAAGGTCTTCACTGTGATTATACTGAACATTATCACGTACATACATCGCGACACCACCTTTAGATTTAAATTTCCTATTCTTGTAAATAAAATTATAATTAGACAATTTAAAAAGATGCGCATTGTTGTCATTAAAAAAGGTTTCACATAATAAGATATAATCAATTTCAACATGTGCATCAGATAGCTGTGACAGTAATATTTTAAATTGATCAAACTTTGATGAAAGTTCTTGTATATTTAGATGGAGTACTTTATGCTGAAAACGGGTATGGCAAAATTTAGCGGGAAGAATATTATGAACATCATAGTAATTACTATTTATATCAGCTAGATTAAAAGGATTTACTTCAACCACTTCGATTTCAAACAAGTGCCTTATATCTAAATCAGTATAATTACTTAACATTTCATCCGTTGCTTCTTGAATGTAATTAGCTTACGAATCAGACAGTACACTGTTAAGTCATAATAGAACGAAGTCGTTTTTGTGCTGAGGTTACGTAAGTATAACATATGTTTTAACCGCCCCATTACACTCCAATACCGGGGCGCCAAAACCTTACCATGCAACTGATGTTTGCACTCCACGTAATAATGTCACTTACGTCCAACATAATTATATATATATAATTGTCTGTGTAACAATCATTGTCAACAACGAAAACATAAATGAAAAGAAGATATACATTAAATGAAGTAACATCATGAATGATGAAAATTTCATTAATGACTTTTTCAAGATAAACCCCTCCTGGTCGGCTTTCCAGTAAATAAAAACAATAAATCAAAAATATGAAAATAATGTGCCTGCTGGCTAATATGTCATCATACTTGTAAAATACTTTATGAATATTGAAACAAGAATCACAATAACAAAAAAGAAAACAAGATGAACATATTTTACATCGACGTCTGACATCTCAGTCGTTGGATGGCGAGTGTACAGCGCAACGGTAGATTTGTAGTAATTCGTCAGACTTGGCTATTATTAACACTGGGCGGCACCATTACTATTCAGTGGTCAGTAGTTTGAGTCGCGAAATGCAGCGCACCGATGCACACAGTAATTCAATAGGCCATGCAGCATTGCTCCCAAACAACCCAACGAATAGCATACAAAAACAAAAAAATAAACATTTAATGGCTACTGGATATACTATAAATGCTATGAAACAACTTTTCACATACGTCTACGGAAGGATTCCCAGAGTAAAAAGCTGGTTATAGATGATAAATGTGGCATGTTCGCCGGCGGCAAGCTGTGCAAGAGTCTGCGGTGGTCACTTTTGGACGCTGATTGCAAGACTAAATACAAATGTGACGAGCATGGAAAGACGGTGAACGTCAAAACATAATTCTTTATCAAGGATACATGTCCCTCTTTGGTAAATTTATCTGCATATAACTATGCATCTATGAGGTAATGTTCGGCGAATCTGTTCAATATTCTATCGTCCATATTCTGAGTACGCCTGCACTCAACCGCACTCAGGCTACGTTTTCATTGGCTAAATCATAGTTAGTTTTCTTCCACGTTTTTAATTTTGAACGCGTAACAATTCATTTGTTGTACTGTGCAAGGGTGTAATATGTAATAAGGCTTCATAGTTTAGTTTTCGTCAAGAAATGTCTATTTATTAAATAAATCGTAAAAAAAAACGAAAATATCCATTGAATAGATAGGCGCGACTCAAACCACTCGCTTGGAACTTGCAAGGAAAAAAGATAGCGATACGCAGTGCTCTAATTTGCCGATTTTTGCATCGAACAAAATAAGTTTTTCAGTTTTTCTCGTAAATGAGAACGTTTCTGTCACCATTAATGCACACTTATATATTACATACTGAACTATAATATAAAATCGTGTGTTTGTTCACTTGCCATCTACCCCATCGAGGTGTTTTTGCTTTAGATGACAATCTTATTGTAGAGAAACTAAAGGCAGTTATGTGGACCTATATACCTAAAAGTGTTAAAATAGACTAACCATTTGCAACTACAACACAGCGGCGGCTGATACATTGAGATACACCCCCGACGCTTGACCAATAAACGCCTAGAGTTTGTTTTACCATGACGTTGCGGTGACGCGTCGAATGCCCGTGTTTCCTCGACCTGTATGAGTATGCCAGCTCATATGTTGGTTTCTTGTATTCCCTCCGATTCATTCGATTCAGTGTTATACTTATAAAAATTGTTATAATACCATACGGTGCACAATGCTGCCAAACTAGTTTTAATAAAAAACAAATAATCGGCGACTAATATTCTCAGTTTGAAGACTGGCGAATTGGGAAGAGTAGGCATTGTTGACGTCATGCTTGCTATCACAAGGGCGCTGTCCGTGCAATTTAAAATATGTGTATTCGATAAGGTTATTCTAATATACTGCTGGCATAATATTCTTGATAGTAGTTGCTAATTGTCAGTTTGTGTTAATTTGTTTAGATGCGTGGGCCCACAAGATGCTTTTGGTTCTTTTTGTGTCGTTATGTCACTGATGACAACCGTGAGGCATTTACATAATGTATACAGCCGACTGGCAATGCTCTGTTGCGACGACGCTGATCATCGGTTACTGCAGGGAACTGGCTGCTAGTTCTCAACACACAGAACAGGCAAATTATAGTACTTCCACAGCACGTGGACAGTGCGATTTTGTGTAAAATCAACCGTGTTAATTCAGACACCAAATCACAACACACAAAATGATGTTGTAAATATCGCAAATATGTTAGGCTGTGCACCATCAGTAGGCTGTAACTTTACTGATAGGCATCGTTTTATGAACAGTTCTTATTTGGACAAATTTGACATTGACGACAATTTAACCAGTAAGGTGCACCCGAGTGACCCCGAATGGTAAAAAAAATAGCAACACAGCAAGAGGGTATATAAAATTATGCTTGTGTTGTATGTGTAGCGACCTCCAGTGTAACGGGTAATCTGAGTTCAATCACATTTCATAACTGGAGACGCGTGACTTAATTTGATATGGCGATAGCGTCAATGCCTACGGCAAGTCATCAATCACTGTGGCCATAGGCGGCCATTGTAGCATTACCACGGCACTGAATTTTTTAGCACATTAAACAGAAATTAATTGACCTCGTTTGTCTCGCTTTTTACCACAAAACACACCCAGCATTCACACACCACAATTCCGACCCAGTCTACGTTGTTGGAGCTTTCGACATAATAGTCACACATAGCCGCCGGAATTAAATTAATAATGGGAGTGCGGAACATGGCTTCAGCACCACTCCGCTGTGGTATCATGACAACGGGAGGGGAAACATGGTTCCAGCACCACTTCGCTGTGTTATCATGGCAACGGGAGTGAGGAACATGGTTTCAACACAACTCCGCTGTGTTATCATGACAACGGGAGGAGGAGACGGCGGCGGGATTGTGCTGTTGGGTACTTTTCGCGGCGACTCAATATTTTTGAAGCTCACCAGAAACCTCCAATTGCACCCCCATGACTTATTTAATCACTTACTTAAGCCCATTGTCCCTCCCGGCACATGGGGCAACAACAAACTCCTCTGTCCTGGGCACTTCTCTCCAGCTGTTTCCAGGGGTAGCCCATCTGCTTGGTGTCTGCCTGGAGGTCCCTTCGCCAAGTGTTCTTCGGTCGGCCTCTTTTTCACTTTCCTTGGGGATTCCAAGTCTGGTGATGCTTGACGCTGGTTTCCGGAGCGTGGGCCAATCCATCCCCATGAGGCTCGTCAAAATCTACCTTCAGGCTCTCCAAAAACCTCGATTTGCACCCTCCTTGAGGCTTGCCAAAAACACCTTCAGGCCCTCAAAAAACTTCAATTGACACTCCCCGAGGCTCGCAAAAACATACTCACGTTCTCAAAAAACCTCGCTTGGCACCCCCTTGAGGCTCGGCACAACCTCATCTTGACGCTCTTCAAAACATCAAATTACTCACCAAAATACCCCCCTTCTCTAAAAATTGGGGTCTAATGTCCTATTTCCAGCCCCCAACCAAAACACTCCTTCCCTAAATATTGGGGGGCTAATCCTATCTCCTGCCCTCCACCAAAAATATTGTGGGGCTCAGCCCACATGCCTGTGATGCGATAGAAACGGTGTTAACTTATCCTATGCAAATATGCACTAGAATTCACGCGTCGGACGTATGGTGGTTGAATGTTACCAGCTCTATTGATAGTGCGAGAAAGTAGATGTCTTTTACCAAATGATCATATCGGCATAATGTGTATTTAAGTGCCCATGTGTGACACGCGTCATGTCAAACATGGTATAACTTCGAGCCGATTGTAATTTACCCCTGTAAAAGACAGCTATCTAAAAGTCTATTTAGTATAATTATTCGTACAACAATCCCATCGCAGTGGAGCCGTCGGTAAGGGGAGATTACAAGGTAGTTTCTAGGTGGACGTAGACACTTGGCCGCAGTTGTATTCGTAAGATGTGAGTCATATGAACAACTCCTTTGCTATGTAAACATTGATAGTAGCATAACCCAAAACAGTCTGCCCTCCCCCCATTAAACCGACAAGACGGGATGGTAGAGCAACTCGCCAATCCTGCTACTGTGTTCGAATCACAACTCCATGTTATACAATTATTGTTGTAAATGTACATTTCTATTTCCAATACAAAACAAGTCAACAAAGCTACTGAAACGCGTTTACTTCTCACATAACCTAAACTAAAAACCTAAATAAAATCTCGTTTCTATACATTCCATTCATACGTTGTATTCTGGTCCAGTAGAGCATAATGCAGTTGGAAAGGTAATTGTGAGTCCTTATTTACGGCGGTATCCACTCCTTACGACTGCTCAAGACACTTAACACTTCACTCCCTGACAGACCTGTTCATTCAAATACTATCTCGACTTCTCGATGAAACCTTCAGCCGTGCTGCAACTAATGCGCGAAGGATATCCGTACACAAATATCCACTACTATCTAACAGTGTATGTAGCCAGCTACCCAGTTAAAGGATTAAACTGTTGCCATGTTTATTATATAACATGATCCAAACGCGAAGGCAATTGTTACTACCAATAATCCACGTGTTATTCCAACAACTGTATTGCCTAGCAAAATCAAGTGGTTACATTACAACAACATATTTGCAAAGTTGGTCTGCAAAGCTACACAGAACGGGTGTATCAGATCAGAACGGGACACAACCAAGGTTCTCCACCCGAGTTGAATATTTGGTGCTCAGTGGCACCTTCAACTTTGTAAATTTGGTGGACCTACTCAAAACTATATATGAGGTCCACCAATTTACATAAACTGTAAACATTTGCATTTTCCGTATTGGAAGTAGTAAAGGTAAGTGGGAATTATGATATATGTTGAAACGGTCACACTGTCCAGCAATTTTTAAACGTTTTTAGCCTGATTGAACAGTTGACGGTCTCGGATTCCCCTATTACAGTGTTAGCGAACACTCTCATGCAACTCGCAAATGAACACGTCCCACAGTGTTGAGTCGAGTGGGGCAATCGTCACGCGCCGCCGAACACGTTAACGGGGCAATCGTCACGCGCCGCCAAACACGACAAGCTGCTCGAATGTCGCACCTCCGAGACGAACTTATGACAAAACTTTCAAGGCAATTAGCGCCCTAAAATTACGTAACGCATTGGAAGCTCTTCGTTTCCCACTTTCCCAACAACTCGTGTTTCTCTTCCATATAAGTGTACGATCCGACTCTGGAGTATTGTCTCACTCGTGCGCCTTTAGACCTTGTGGATGAAGTTTGTGTTTATATTGAACATGGCTGCACTCGTGCGCCTTTAGACCTTGTGGATGAAGTTTGTGTTTATATTGAACATGGCTGTGGTGCAGGTTGAAACAATGAAAAACTAGTTAAATTCGGGAAAAAATACAGTGCTGCACTGTAGTGCAGGTTCATAACATTATCGAGTGCTCAGACTGGGGATTGGCCGGCCTTATTCCCTGTCCAATGTGTCAACATTGCAGATATCTGACAAGGGCGAGCAATGCACACCAGAAATAATTGCAATCTCGATTTAACCATGAATATTTTGGCTGGTATGCCAATACTTTTCCCACATGTTATCTTAATATGTGCCCTGGCAAGGCAAACTTGTCTATTATACCCTTCTTCCATCCATAGTTTGCTACCAACCTGTTTCGTTAATTAATATTTCTCCTTTCTTCCTCTGTAAACCTTTCTTTCTCCCATTTAGGGCCTACCTTAAATTAAACTTTACTTCACGTGGTCACAGGTTATGCAACAACGACTCGTCCTAATTCCTATGGCAACCAGCAACAGTGATGAGGTCCTGCATTCAATTGGATCAGTCAGTGTTTCATAGTCAGACAGTTCCACGTTTCAATACATGTTTACAATAATTGCGGTCCCACAATGGGCTCGATCGATGTCATGGGTGAAGGGTCAGACTAATGCTAGGCACACACCAGCCGATTTTTGGCACACACCAACCGACTAGTCGGCGTAAAAACCGTCGGCCGACGGCAGTCGGTTGGTGTGTGCCGAATTTAAGCCTGACGGTCGGCCTTATAGCGCCAACTAACGCCGATTCAAATGTTGAATCGGCGGTCGGCGTTAATCGGCAGTCGGCGTTAGATAAGGAGGTATCCGGTGACAAGTCGGCGCATATCCGATGACGAGTCGGCTGGTGTGTGCAGGTTTTTTGTCATAACACGACGGTCGGCGGTAACTTGGCCAATAAGAAATCATAGCGCGATCATGTGATAGTCCTCGATACAAGTCAAGGCTATGCCCGGCGTCTTTTTTGAGTTTTCAAACCATTTTGCTTTCGGGCCATATGCTTTTCATTTTTTTTATTTCATATTTTACTGACCTGGCGGGTAACCAACGTTTCAGAAAGTGATAGATTATTTGTTATCCTATTGCAATTGACCATCATCATTTTTTTTCGCTTGTTCATAAAACAGGCGCCACAAATAAACCTCATTTCCACCTAACTTTGTAAGTTTGTTTCACGTTTCCGACATTAATCGCCATTTTGTTTTGAAAAAAACGCTACCGCTGGTGGCGCCGCTACTGGCGCATATATTAAGCCTTAAAAATCCGCAAAGCGGCGCTAGCGGTGGAAAACGTTTTTGAGGAATTCGTTGGGTGCCACGGATTACACTTCAAGTTTCAACATAACTGTTAACTGAAACGGCTAAATATAACGTTCTGCGTACTGTCATAAAACATTGCTCGGCGCTATGCGTTTCTTTGCTGGAGGATATGCTAAATGCTCAAGCTATATCGTTGTGAAGGCTGACGGCGAAGTTCCGACTTACTATGTAACAAGTTTCGTTTTTCTGATAGCCGTTTTGGAATAATTTTTATAAATGTTTCATGTGTTTATTGTAGGTGTATCGAAACACACTGTTAACTTCGTAGTAAACACGCGTATTTATAGTGGATTTTTTCCACAAGGATCAAGCCGAGCACCGACGGTCGGCACGAGTCGGGTGGTGTGTGCTGGCTGGTGTGTGCGGGCAGAAGTCGGCGCTAGTCGGCGGAACTAATTGGCGTTTAGCGCCGACTGCTTTTTACGCCGACTGACAACGCAAGTCGGCGTTAGTCGGTTGGTGTGTGCCTAGCATTACAGCCAACGAGCGTCGAATAAACCGCCTCCCACGCTCCGTTGATTAGGAAAACAAAATTCGGTTGAGAGTAACACAAAGCCAAGGGTAGTTCGCGCTCCAACCACAACATGCACCGGGCCAAAAGAATGTGGCGATATTTAACAAACCGTTATATAATTTGAAGCTAGTTCCTCCGCCTGCCATTGTGTCTGAACTCAGTACAAGGATCCGGTGCGTCATAGATACTGAGTAGGTTTGGCAACATTTGGCTGCGTCTAGAGAAGGACTTACTCGGGTTTTGAGTCCAGCCTCCATAAGAGGAACGTACTTCATTTAGGCAACGTCGATTGAGAATTCGCACCTGCATATTCGGTGAGCACACGTTTACGCATGCACACACACACGCACACGCGCGTGCGCGCACACACACACACACACACACATGTTTACGCACAAACACACACACACACACACACACACACACACACAATTACCATGTAGTGTAGTGATTACTATAATATATATATATATATATATACGCACATTTTGGATTAAACACACAAACCAATGGGTCCCCTCTACCTTTGCAATGGGAAGTAAAATATGCTATACAGGGAGTAAATACTGTCTTTAACCAATCGAAACTTGGTGTGAAGATATTGGCCTAGATTGATGCATATTGTTGTAAAAAATGAAATGTTCTGTGTGTGTTCACCGTTTTACAGACACAGGAACGTAAACATGGCTGCTGTCGGTCACTGGTGGGTTAGTCTCGTCCTCGTCCGCGGGTTAGTCTCGTCCTCGTCCTCGTCCTCGTCCTCGTCCTCGTCCTCGTCCTCGTCCGCGTCCTCGTCCTCGTCCGCGCATCAACACAAAAGGGATAGTCAATCTCAGAAACGATCAGCCATATTAAAGTCGTAAACAGATGGATCGATACGCCAAGGAGCTAAGGTGGATACTCAAGGTTATAAAGGTAAGTTTTGCATGTATGGGGTTGACATTTTGTATGCGATCTAGAGGACACATTGGGGTGGTTCGTATATTTAGATCTTTTCGTCCAGGGCGGTGGGATCTCGGACTGTCACATACATATTTGTGGAGTGCAGTAGCGCAGCGGTAAGAGCTCCGGTTTCTCGACTGAGAGCGGCGGTGTCGACCCTTGTGCAAGTTTGTTTACTCTACATTGCTTCAGTTCACTCAGCTGTATGGATGAGTACCTGGATATAGGCAATGGTGGATGTTTGTGTACGAATAGTCTTCGCGCATTAATTACAGCGTGGCTGAAAGCTTGCAAGAAAAGTCGATATGGTGTTCCGATTGAACAGGTCTGCCAGGGAGTAAAGTGTAAAGCGCTTTGAACGGGACGGGATCCTGCGCTATACAAGAACTTACCTTTACTTTTTTACTTTACATATGACTGCCTTTTTCCCAGGGCAGTGCATATAATGCAGTCATGCATGTATGTAGTATGATTTTACCAATGTAAAGCGTCTTCGCCATCACCCCATCTGTCCATAACAAAGCCAATCGTAAGGGGCACCACGTCAGTCAAGGACGCTTTCTTCACAACGATTGTCTACAGCGCTCGGTGCTTTGTCGCATAACGTAGTGATAGTGATATACAATATATGCTTAATTTTCCCAACGTAAACGCGGTTCCTTGTCGCCTCCAGACTCTCTGCAAAGCTCAGTCCTGCTCATTCGTTGGTATTGTCTCTCCCGTTCTTCTTTTGTATTCCTCGTCTTCGTCTCCCATTCACGGTACCTTGCAGGATTAGTTTGGAGAAGCCTGGTGATCTCATTACATGCCTCAACCATTGTAGTGTGCGCTCTTTCACCGTACTAAGAAATGTGTCGTCTCGGCCGATTGACTGTTCGATAATACAACTGACTTCTTGGTTGGTTAAGTGATCTATGATATTATACCGAATGCGCAGTACGACTGATACGTAGACGTTGTTTCTCCCGTAACATGGTCAGTGGTTTTATACAATTATATGGTACAACATATTCTATAGAAATCCATCTGCAAAAATCCTGTAAAATATGGTGTCGATTGTTTTGCTAAGGGCAGCCACGTCCCTTGCCTTATCGTGTCCCAAGTTGCCTTACTTTGATACGTAGGCATCGGAACGTAGCGTTTATTCGGGGGGTGAGACTCGCCAAAACCTTTTAACTGGACCCCTCTTGAGACTCACCAAAAACTCCAACTGCACCCGCCTTGAGGCACAGGTGCGCCTCAAGGCATAGTCCTTGTCGAAATATTGGGGGGCTACGCCTATATCTAGCCCCCACCAAACGTATTGGGGGTCTCAACCCACCAAACCACCCTGGTTCAGATGCATATGTGTCAGTGTTTTTAACCAAAAAGTTACCGCTTTTACACTTTCTGTGACTTTCCTAGATGAACACGGGGTGTGACATTATATCGGTGCGTGTTGAATTGTTACAGAGACAGACTACTGCGATCCCCGAACCCTTGTAAAGCAGGCGGCACATGCAGCGCGCTTGAGAACGGGTTCGCCTGTACCATAGACGAAGGTATGCATAGCAGAGACACATGACAGTTAACACCCCAACTTGGTTGATTTAGCCAGTCGCGAATCTGGTTCATTGGTGTTAAACCTTTATGTTGTGAGTGAATACTGTAAATGATGCCATGTCAATTTAATAATATAAAGTAGTGTCCGTGATTTTACAAAAATACAACCAACTCGTTAACTAGTGTTTATTAAGCCGCAGGGGAGTCCAGTATGCCCCGTGCACGGAGAATGATACACTTCCAAAGGAGACGTTTTTCCATTGTGTGGAAGCCGACGTGCCCCTCATTGAAGCCGATATGTCCACCGGGGAGGCCGACACGCTCCCTGATTCGAGCCTCTAGCCGATTGGCAGAAAAAAACTAAGCCTAATTCACAGTCACGCGAACATTAAGAATACAAACAACACAAACGGATCCAGGAGGCCTGTGTGCACGAACCCACCCCCTAGTGCACGTACCCACCCCCTAGTGCACGAACCCAACCCCTAGTGCACGAACCCAACCCCTAGTGCACGAACCCAACCCCTAGTGCACGAACCCACCCCCTAGTGCACGAACCCAACCCCTAGTGCACGAACTCAACCCCTAGTGCACGAACCCAACCCCTAGTGCACGTACCCAACCCCTAGTGCACGAACCCACCCCCTAGTGCACGAACCCAACCCCTAGTGCACGTACCCAACCCCTAGTGCACGACCCAACCCCCTAGTGCACGAACCCTACCCCTAGTGCACGAACCCACCCCTAGTGCAGTTAGTGCACGAACCCAACCCCTAGTGCACGAACCCACCCCCTAGTGCACGTACCCACCCCCTAGTGCACGTACCCAACCCCTAGTGCACGTACCCAACCCCTAGTGCACGAACCCAACCCCTAGTGCACGTACCCAACCCCTAGTGCACGTACCCAACCCCCAGTGCACGTACCCAACCCCTAGTGCACGTACCCAACCCCTAGTGCACGAACCCAACCCCTAGTGCACGAACCCAACCCCTAGTGCACGTACCCAACCCCTAGTGCACGTACCCAACCCCTAGTGCACGTACCCAACCCCTAGTGCACGTACCCAACCCCTAGTGCACGTACCCACCCCCTAGTGCACGTACCCAACCCCTAGTGCACGTACCCAACCCCTAGTGCACGTACCCAACCCCTAGTGCACGTACCCAACCCCTAGTGCACGTACCCAACCCCTAGATAATTGTAAATTTAAGAGCCCGTAGACCTTTTTGAATGGGTTAACGTGACCGTGCCCCCTAGACCAGTGGAAATGTGAAATGTGCCCCCGTTCAAGTTACAATAAGTAACGATGTCACAGTGGAGAAGCGGAAGAGCCAGCCGAGCCAGCGGCGGAGAAGCCCCCGTCTTTTATGTATCCAGTCGAGCCGAGATACGGGGAAAACACAAGTTACGACGGCGCGACAGCGAGACATTTTCTACACCAGTCCTTCTCAACCTTTTTGATTTCACTGCACACTGTCGAGATTCATCGATCTTTGCGGCACACCAAACGAGATGTCACCATGTCAACGTGGACATTCATTCTGTTTTATGTAACCAACTTATAATTACAGACTAAACCCCCTTTTTCAACAAGGGTGAACAAAATCACAATAACGTTCTATTTAGACCTACAATTATTTTGGTATAGCATTTGGCTTACACAATATTTCAATCAATTAATTTCAAAGTATACTATGACAAAAATAATTACGCCCTACCATTATTTTTATAATGCAGATTATAAACTACAATGTATTTCCTTTTCAAAACAAACATTTCTCTACTCTTAAATATGCACTAACGTCGACGGCATAATCTGATAGGTATATACAACAGTTCCGAGAAGCAATGGAGTGAGACATTGGCGGTCCGAACTTCCATTCGGTACCCGTGATAAACTTGCAGCTATTTTGGAGAAGAGACGAGATTAACGTTAAGATCTATGCTAAAAAACTACATGAAATTCTGGTTGTTGTGACATAATCTTATTATTGTTTTTCTTGATTAGTAGTAAAGTTGCGAATTTTACAAAGGCTACTTACTTTGTTGAGAACCGAAACAATGCATCAATGACAAAATCACATTAATATATTAGAATAACAATTTTTCAACAGCACCCAAAATTTGTCCGGATGAAATTGAGAGTTCGGTCACTTCTGGGGAATTAAAATTTTTGTCGTACCTTCATATTATTTTCTAATGCTTCTCTGAAACAAAGGGATCACTAACCCATCAAGTTGGTATGTTTGAACTAATGCTGGAAGTAGGACGTGTCTCTAGAAGTTCGATGGTATTGACAGGAACTTGCATCCCATATAAGCCAACGAACCAGGGTAAAAACCACAGTTATGAACAAGTATGCAGGAGAGGCGAAACTTGATTGCCATTGGGCGATTTTCACAGTTTCAACTAAAACGTATTTCAAATGATCCGGCAGGCTGTTTCCCATTAGATTTTCATGATAAATAAACCTGCTTGTGGTTTGAACACTGGCGTTCTTTTATATTTTAGATTATTTGACTCAAAGCTTTTGACATCTTCAGGTTGTAAATGTTATTGTACCAGAAGTGTTGTGTGCATTTTGTTGCTTTCGCTAATAACCTATTAACATTATAGGTGGCTTCGTGCGCTACTATCATAACTTTTTGCGCAATTACCTAGTACGCTTGGTACCATTACATGACTTCATAACTTCATATTTGTACAAAAGTGACACTTCTATTATAATTTCGCGGCACACTTGGGGCTCCGCCACAGCACATCAGTGTGCCGCGGCACACCGGTTGAGAAGCATTTTCGTGTACTACTCCACTCGGCAGCCCCCTGTTCCCGATGTATCTGTTGTGAATATGTTCATGCAGCCCTTTCTCTGTTTGTACTGAATTTACACCAACCTATTGGGTAGGTTGGTAATGGGCAATCCAATTTATGAACACAGGGATTGCCACTGTGCACATATAGTATATACAATATTCACATCTTGTACACAGCCAGGTACATACATATTACAGATTGATGGACCACACATGTTATGCACGACAATTTTGTGTACATATATAATAATCATAATAACCGGTTGAGAAGCATTGTATGGTTCGGCCGCCAGTGGAGGTTTTTGTGCCCCCCCCCTCCCGGCTACCCTCTCTGGATCCGCCCCTGAACGAGACATATATTCCACCGCAGGCAATTTACACCACCTCTGAACTATTTGACCTCACCCCACCCAACACCACCAGTTGCAACCACCGAGTCACACAGTTGTTCGTTTTGTTAGTAGAACATAATGGTGTCTGAGTCGCACCGGAGAAACTGACATAGTTTCGACATTCAAACGGGCGTGAAAGGCCTGCCAACCGGGGTATGGCCGCTACAGGGTAAGAATATGTCCTGTTTCAAAGACATTCTTGCCATTTGAAAGGCTTAGGCGGAATGACCTGCCAGCCACCAGCGGCAACGATTATCTAATAACAGGTGTTGTATTTATGTGCAACATTCCCACATGTATTAGCAGACATATCAGCACGCATTACAAGAGGACAGTAAATGCAGTCATTTATCTGTAATCGAGTTAGCGTGTGTGTGTGTGCGTGCGTGCGTGCGTGTGTGTGCGTGTGCGTGCGCGTGCGCGTGCGTGTGCGTGTGTCTGTGTCTGTGCCTGTGTATGGGTGCGTGCGGGTATGTGCGTGGGTGTGTGTGTGTGTGCGTGCATGCGTGCGTATGTGCGCTTGCGTGCATGCATTAATGCATACGTGCATGCGTGTGTGCATGTGTTATCTCCACGACAGTTGCCACCCCGGGCGCCAACCTTTCAGGGATTAATCTACGACCACTCGGAAGAAAAGTAGTACCTTTATTCTGTTGGAAACTCCGCGTTGGTTACGGATTCTTTCCGGTTTTAGGGCTCGTACCGGACGTGAGACGGACGTAAATCGATCGTTCATAACGCTATGCATATTTTCTGCGATCAGTCCGACGATCAACTGTGAATGTATTTTGTAACTCGCGTTCCGAAACTATATACATTGAATTTTTTTATGTCTACTTTTGTCTGATAGTAGCCTGATATAAGCCGATGTTCGATAAGGATATTAAAGTGAATAGGGTTGCCTACATATAATTTTCTTTCCGTATTTCAGACAGTCCGAAGTCGGCTTCAGAGAAGAAGAGATCTATTGGTGAGTAGGTGAGTCAGGATGTGAATAAGCATGTGAGTCATCATGTGAGTCTGCATGTGAGTCAGTTGGTGAGTCAGTTGATGAGTCACCAAATGAATCAGTTAATGATTCAGCATGTATGTCAGTTGGTGAGTCAGAAAGTGAGTCAGTTGGTGAGTCAACATGTGAGTCAGTTGGTGAGTCAGAATGCGAGTCTGCATGTGAATCAGTTTGTATGAACTGCTAGTTGTGAGCCTATAAATGATGGAGAATGCGATTCAGAATGTGAGTCATTAGTTGAGTCGATGAGTGAGCGTGTGAGTCAGCATGTCAGTCAGCATTTGAGTCGACATGTGAGTCAGTATATGTGAGTCAGCATATAAGTTCGCATATAAGCTTAAAAAAGTAAATCTAAGTTCTTATACAGCGCACTATCCAGTCCTCAGGACTGCTCAAAGCGATGTATACTTTTCTCCCTGGTAGACCTGTTCAATCGAATACCATCTCGACTTTTCTTGCAAGCTTTCAGCCACGCTGCAATTAATGCGCGAAGACTATTCGTACACAAACATCCACCATTGTCTATAGCCAGGTACTCATTCATACGGCCGAGTGAACTGAAGCAATGTAGAGTAAACGAACTTGCCCAAGGTTCGACACCGTCGCACAGGATTCGAACCCGCATTCCCTACGTCGAGAGTCCGGAGGTCTTACTGCTGCGCTACCGCGCTCCACAAGTGTTAATGTGTGCGAGTCGGTATGCGTGACTCCGTAGGTGTGAGTCAGTGTGCAAGTCGGCATGTGAATCGGGAGATTTTGCAATATTATATTTTAATAGCAATGTTGAACTACGATTGTACATAGTATATTATTTAAACGTTAAACTCATCCCGGCATTCACTCACCATGTCAATTGTCATACATAAAGCACAATTGTTCTTGATCTCTAATATGTCTGTAAAAGACATTGATGATATAGTATGATCTCACGTACATCCTGGATTAAACCAAAACATGATTTTCAATATGTTTGCAATAATATTTGCAATATCCTTTGCCATTCCGTCCGTACAGGTGACCTGTGACATCATCTTACTGGGGTCAGCGTGCGAGAATTGCTTTGAAGAAAATGCATTGAAAAATTAATCACCTAAGTCGACAACGACGCCGTGGTTGATCCCGTTTACGAGATGTGGATTGCGAACAGTCGTTTTCTTCAGCATCGACACGGAACTTACATGGAAGACGACAAGAAAAGCACTTTCACTGCACCGCCTGCATGCGTGAGACGGCGCCTCATGGTTACTGGGCGTCTCACATTTAGTAACATACGTCACAATATATGCATGTAATTGTAGAATTGCTAAAACCTGTCTATTTGGATATCTGTAACACGGATAAAATACTGCAGTTTTTATTCATTACAAACATTGTAGGAGGAATTTTCGTTGTGTCCCTAAATCAGTTAATGCCATTTTGCAGCCACTAGTTAAAGTGCGTCACACACACACACACACACACACACACACACACACACACACACACACACACACACACACACACACACACACACACACCAGTATTATAAACGGAAAACCTGTTTTGCGATATTAAAATCTAGTTAATCGAGTTCAACACACTGCTACTGTTAGTGGATTCCGAACGGTATAGATATATCGTTTGAGAATAAGGTAATAACTTATTGATGCACTGCTCAGAGCTTTGGATAATTTTAGTGGAAGCAAACACAACTCTTACTACAGAACAAGACCAGTGTGTGCGGGGCGTCGTGTTTCTGGCACACCCCCATACAACCCCCACTAAATGACCTATATTGTGGAGCTACCAGCATATGAGCGCCCACTATATAGTCCTGCGGATATAGGTGAACATATTGTATACTCTTTTTTATAAAAGCAAGTCACTTCACTCATCTTTTCTACATGCCAAGGGAACCATTTTCTGCGTTCAGAAATGGCTGGATTTTTAAATGGCCGCTACATCAAATATCCCTAGAGCTAGAGTTATAACATACGTGTCTCTAGATATACGTCTTAGGGGTCAATGATTTCAAATTCTTTACGTTGGGACTTCTTTGACATTCACATCCTTTTTTTCAAAGCCGAATATTTCCGAATCTTAACAACTACTTAACCTAGAGCAACAAACGTGATCTACTTCTTGCGACCCTCAACTAGTCTTCTTGTCTCCTTCGCTTCCTCTTCTTTTCCGTGCGATGACACTGAGAATGTCAGATTTGTGCACATCGAAAATGGGACAACAACACGACAAACTGTCTCCTGGTGTGCAACAATCATGTAGGTCAGCATCGCGTACTTGGCAGGCGATGTACTATGTTAAAACAAGTTGCGGTCATCACGTGTTGTCGTGAATGTGATGTTCCTTTCTCAAGATGTCAACTGAAATGACGCAGTTTGTTCTTTGGGATTACTTGTTTCCTCATTCGCCGAAGGAGAATTATGTGTTAAATGTGTTATTGTCGATTTGACCGAAGTGAGTTCGTCGATTGTTCGCTAGGTGGCGGCCACTGTCAGGCAACATCTTCATTAACACAACGCCAGCTCGTATTCTCTAATCTGGGGTGATCTTAGCAGTGATCATCGATTGGGGGTAATTTCACATGTGATTTCATCATATAGCATTCACACCCAAACCGCAAACAATACTCATTTTTGTTCGTACTGGTAAATCTGTTTTGGTGCTATATATCTTCTTCTTCTTCCCCTTGCTCCCTTGCGGGGGTCCACGCCAATCAGTAGCTTCTTCTGCTTTTCTTGTTAGTTCCCTCCATCTCTGTCTGTTGTCTGCAATGACCTTCCATTCTTGGCTGTTCACACCTGCCCTCATAAGGTCTCTTTTCAAGCTGTCGTTCCATCTCAGCTTTGATCTTCCTCTTCCTTGTTTGTCACCCTCTTCTGCTTTCTGTGCTCTTTTTGACAGTCTGTCTTCGCTCATTCTTTGCATGTGTCCTGCCCATCTCATTCTGTTTCCCACCACTTTCATCTTTACATGTTTTTCATGCCAATCTCTTCTGTCAGTTCCGTCAACTCCCTTCTATCTTCTCGCCTTACTCTACATATTCTTCGGACCCGTTTGTTCTCTGCTACTTGTAGCTTCTCCTCCTGTCTCTCTGTCACTGCCAATGCTCCCAATCCATACAAACATGCTGGTTTTGTGGCTATATATGGTATAGATAAAATGGCGAATGTTAATGTCCGAGAAAATAAAAAGTTAAATATTAGAAACCGTCGCATCCATAAACCCTTTTTTGACATCAACTTCTAGTGATCTTAAGATATGGGGATAACAGGCTTCGTTGGAGCCATTTTTTAACATGGCATATACTTCAAAATGGCGAATTTCTTAAAGTCATCGAATGTAAAAAGAAATATACTTAAGGAAATAATCGCATTTAATAACCTACATATTGACATAAACTTTGTTCGTGGCTGTAAATTATGTAATTCTTAAGATATGGAAATAATAGGCTTTGACGAGTTCCATCTTTAAAAATGGCGGATACATGAATGTCGGCGAAGGTGAATGTAACATTTTGAAATCGCTATCCACAAGCCTATTCAAAACCGTAAACATTGCGATTCTACGTGACGTAGTTGTTGAGATATCGTGACGTTTATATTGCCGCCTGCCATCTTTAAAAATGACGGATGTGATTGTCGGAGAAGCTCAAAAGCAAAGAATTTAAAAAATGTTTACACCAGAATTATAGCTCATGGATATGGGAAAGATATGGGAAAATGTAATTCCGCGGCCATTTTTAAAATGGCTGCCATTTCTGAACGCAGCAAAATCTGGAGTCCCTCTAATCTGTAAAATGGTTCCATTGGTATGTAGAATACATGTGTCTTGCTTTTATGAATACAAAATGCACAATTCCGTCATTTTTCTGCACATATCCGCTTGACTGACATTGGTTAGAACGACTGGAGATTTAATACCAATTATTAATTGATGTAGGAGACATACTGCCAACAAGAATATGTTAACGACGGCGACGCCGATCGCCATGGCAACAACAACAACTTAACAGTTTAAACAACAACTTGAGCAAGAACTTAAGCAATAACAACTTAAACAACAACACATACAACAACAACAACGATGATGACTGCATATGTTATCCTGTAAGTCATTAGTGTGTTATTTGTAGGGATTTATCAGGTCACATAAAAGGGCGCTGATTGAAAATCGAATGAACGAATTTCCTTTGAAATGAGCCCCCGCTAGCGTTACGTGCCCCCTAAACGTTTTGAATGTGCCTCCG
This sequence comes from Paraescarpia echinospica, assembly GCA_020002185.1. Taxonomy (NCBI): domain Eukaryota; kingdom Metazoa; phylum Annelida; class Polychaeta; order Sabellida; family Siboglinidae; genus Paraescarpia; species Paraescarpia echinospica. Next base: position 53,254,701 of record CM034541.1, read on the forward strand.
TTTTCGAGAGTTTCGGGGGGTGCAATTGGATGTTTTTGGAGAGCCTGAAGTGTTGGTATTTCACGCATGTTGCCTAAGACGGGTGGCCGCCTAAGACGGGTGATTACCTTCCATACGTATGAACAAATGAAACTGTTCATGCAAAGATAATCATCGTTTCGGGGGGTCGATAATGATTCACCGATTACATAGCGAACCGGTTTGCTATATAATCGACCGATCGATAGATATGATCACTGACCCATGTAGGCTCGGCCGAGTGCCAATCACTGACCCATGTAGGCTCGGCCGGGTGCCAACCAGACAGCGTGACGAGCGATACGGGGACAGCTGTTACGTAGGCGAGCGGCTGCTGGCACAACAGGAGTCGTCGGTTTCTTAGTGCGCTATTTTATTGGCCAGCGTGTCGTTTCTGTACTGAACATATATCGACACGATGTTTTGGTGTCCACTTCTTAATGTTTAGTACTTGGTGCGTGCTTCATGTAGAACTAATGATGATTTGAACCGCAGGAGTGGAGTCACGGAATATGATTACAAGATTTAACAAGATTGATTGCCATCCAGAGAATTAACTCTAGATGGCAGGTGGACAAGGAAGCCCTTTGGCTTATCTAGAGTCCAACCCTTTTATATACATATATCCAGCCCTTCTGAGGTATGTGTCGATTTTATTTTTAAACATATTCACACTACTAGCACCCACACAATCATCAGATAATCTGTTCCATTCCTTCACAGTCCTTTGTGAAAATGAGAACTTTCTCACGTCTAATCTACACTGCTCCTTTACTAATGTAACTTCATGTCCTCTAGTCTTTCTATCTTTCTTAACTGAAAAAAACATATTTCTATCAATATTTTCATAACCATTCAATATTTTAAACAATTCTATCTGATCTCCTCTCAATCTCCTGGTCTCTAGTGTTGTTAAACCACATTCTTTTAGGCGTTTTTCATAACTAAGATCCCTCAGTTTTGGTATCATTTTAGTCGCTCTCCTCTGTACTCTTTCTAGCATATCTATGTCCTTCTTGCGGTATGGCCTCCACGCTTGTATACAATATTCTAAATGAGGCCTAACTATTGTTTTGTACAGTGGTATTATTAGTTCTTTTTCTTTATATGCTATATTTCGCCTAATCAATCCAAGGATTTGATTTCCCTTTGAAGCTGCAATTCCACACTGCTCTGAAACCTTCATGTCAGCACTAATTGTCAGCCCTAAGTCTTTTTCTTTTACAGTAGTACTTAGTACAGTTCCCCCCATTGTATATTCTACATATTCGTTCCCATATCCTGTGTGGAGGCATTTACATTTCCCAAAATTGAACAACATTTGCCACTTTTCAGACCATTTGATCAACCTGTCAAGATCATCTTGTAAATGCTGTCTATCACCATCACTTTCAATCCTTCTAAACACTTTTGTATCATCTGCAAATTTCAACACCTTGCTAGCTATATCATCGTCCAAATCGTTTATATATATTAAGAATAATATAGGTCCCAGTACTGATCCCTGTGGAACCCCACTCAAAACTGATTTCCAGTTTGAAGCCTCCCCATCAACAACTACCCGTTGTCTTCTGTCAATCAGCCATTTTTCTATCTAGTTAATTATACCATTTCCTATGCCATGGGCTTTTAGTTTAAGCAGTAATCTCTGATGTGGCACTTTGTCGAAAGCTTTTTGAAAATCTAAGTAGATGATATCTACTGGTGATCCATCATCTACCCACTTAGTGATATCTTCCAAAAAACATAACATATTTGTTAAGCATGACCTCGCTTTTAGAAACCCATGTTGAGATGGGTTTATCAAGTTATGTTTAACAAGAAAATCCACCATGTGATCTTTAATTAGTCTTTCTAATAATTTACAAATCACTGATGTTAAACTCACTGGTCTATAGTTCTCTGACTTGTTTCTCGAACCTTTTTTAAATAACGGTATAATGTTTGCTTCTTTCCATTCTAAAGGAACCACTCCCTCTTCTAATGACAAGTTGAAAACTGTTGCAAGCGGTATGCTAATTTGTTCTACAATTTCCACTAGTAGTTTGGGTGGAATACCATCCACTCCAGGTGATTTATTTTCCTTCATAGCCCTAATTTTCTTAGCTACCATTTCTGGGGTTACAATTAACTGTCTTAAATAGTCTGATTCTGCCCCCTTGAACTTAGCCTCTGGTACTGGCAGTGAACTAGTGTCTTCTCTGGTAAACACTGAACTAAAATACTCATTTAGGTCTTCAGCCATTAAGAATCCTTCTGATATTATATTTCCAGCACTATCTTCTAGAGGGCCGACCTTATCCTGAACTTTCTGTTTGCTTCGAACATACGCATAAAAACTCTTGTTGTCATGTTTTATATTACAAGCTAATTTATGTTCATAGCTTCTCTTTGAATTTATAATTTCAGCTGTAGCTTGGTTTAGTGCTTCTTTATAAATGTTGTAGTCTTCGTCATTGCCAGTACGTCTATATGACTTCCACATCATTTGTTTATACTTAATTTTTCTAATGGCTTCTTTCGATAAGTATTTCTTTCTGGTCCGTTTCCCTTGTTTTTTGAAGGGAACAAATTTATCTACAATGCACTCTATTTCATTCTTTAAGATATTCCAGCATTCTGTTGCTGTCTTATCCTTCAGTGTATTATTCCAGTGTATCTTTGCTAAATATTTCCTCATTTCCTTATATCTTCCTTTGTGGAAATTTCTCCTCAACTGCTTTTTATTATTTCTTTCTGATTTTACTTTGATGGTAAAATGTATCTGGTTGTGATCACTACTTCCCAGAGGCTCACATAATTTAACATTGTCAACTAATTCATTCTGTGAGGACAAAACTAAGTCTAACACATTCTCTCCCCTGGTTGGTTCTAGCACATGTTGAGAAAGGAAACTATCTTGTACTAAAACTAAAAACTTGTGGTCCTCACTACCCATACTCTGTAGAGATTTCCATTTTATATGCCCATGGTTAAAATCCCCCATAATAACACAGTCCCGTTTGCTCACTTCCCTTATAGCGTTTTGTATTTTTTCATTCTCTTCTATGCTTATGTTTGGACTTCGATAAACTAATCCAACCGTTAACGTTGAGTTTCCTGTAACTATGTTACACCAAACAGCTTCTTCGCAATCTGCTTCTCTGTCTAATTTTATTTCATAAGCCTGGATAGATTCTTTAATATATAAAATAACTCCACCTCCCCTTCTTCCTATTCTATCTTTCCTAAACATTACATATCCTGTCAGTCCCAATTCGGCATCTGATATATCGGTGGTTGCCCATGATTCGGTTATACCTATTATGTGAGGGTCAATATCTTCTACCATAATGTTTAGTTCATTTCTTTTGTTTACTATACTCCTTGCATTTAAACAAACACATTTATACCCAGCTTCAGAACAGTTTTCCAGACTGTTCTTTGCTGAATTATTTTTGCTGCCTTTATCTATGCCTCCAGTTTCAGGCTTCTCTGCGAGTCCCCCCTGCGAATTTAGTTTAAATAGATGCAACCTGTCCCACTGTCAACAGATCGCAGCAGATTCTCTGAGAATACTGCTGCCCCCTTTCCACTTAGATGGAGGCCATCTCTCATGTACATATCTTCTCTCCCAACAAAGTACCCTCATAAATCTATGAATCCCACGCCCTCTTCCTCAAACATCTGCTCAACTAGTGCGTTGATCGCCATCCTCTTACAGTTTCTGTATCTTGCCCCCCTTCCTCCCATTACTGGCAAAATTCCTGAGAGAATAACCTGTTCCACTCTTGTCTTCTTTAGCTTCCTCACTAGATGTCTGTACTTCTGAACTATACCAGTTGTTCCCTCCTTGTCTGCATTGTTTGTCCCAACGTGTACTAGTATAGACCCTCCCTTGCCATGCCCCAATACCTTCTCTACCCTTTCGGTCACATGCTCTATCCTAGCCCCCGGTAGACATACAACAACGTCCTTCCCCTCGCATATAGTCTTGTCTGTTTTTCTCAGAATTGAATCGCCCATAAACACTCTCTCTTTTCTCTTTGCCCCCTCAATCACTGCCTCGGAGTAGCTCCTCCGGTTTGCATATGTCTGGTTGTTGTCTTTTCCTCTTGTCGTCTTCTCTCCTGTCACATTCTCTTCCATTCCCTTCTTTCCTGTCGTGTTTTCTCTTGTCCCCTTTCCTCCTGTCATCTTCTCTTCTAGCACATTTACTCTCACTTCCTTTCGTCCCTTCTTCTTTCCTCCCATCACATTTTCTTCTCTCCTCTCCCGTCCCTTTTTTTTACGCCTGGCATTTAGTTAAAGGACGTTGGAAATGTGGGTCCTTCTAATGCGACACAAACAGTCGTAAGTACTATCTATCTAGTGTCTATGGCAAAGGAACTAAATATTCCACAAAGCGGGAAACATTTTATAGCCCGCCGCAGGCACACCCGGCTTGTATAATCTCTATATAACCTCGCTACAACGAAGTACACGTCAGGGTTTGTCTTGGGCATTGGACTGTTTTGCTTATAACCACGCCATACACAAGTTCGACAACAGCCAGTTTATTAATGAATGCGGTGTTCTGTTAACGCACTTTTATATACGGCATGAACATCTCATGTCAATATTATGTTACCATCAATATAGACGTAGGTCTTATTCGAGAGAAAATAAACGGAAATACTCGAGAGAAATCCTTATTGACAAGAATGATAGTGAAACGATTTTACCATGTACAGCTGTTTAAAAAATATAAATTATTGAAAGTAATAGACAGACAGACATATTTATTTTTACCGTACGTGCACAAATGTTAAAATTAAAATAATTTACGTAAATATGAAGGTCAAGGAGACTCCAATTGACACGTTTAAAATGAAAAAAAATGAAACAATTCATTCCACTAGACATACTGACATATTTCGCTAGATATATAGTATTACCTAACAATAACTACACACTTCATAGATGTATTAAAGAGACATAACTACGTATGAATAGACGGTCAAGTCAAAAGCGTTTATTCAAACAAATCAAACAAAATTTACAAATTACATATATAAAGCATATCAGGGAAACGTTTGAAAGGAGAAACGCTGAAGTAAAAAAGTTAATGTCGTATTACTCCTTTGTCGGGTCGTTCAGTTGGACAATCAAACCCGACACGAGTGTTAGCTTATGTAAGAATTACGTCTAAACGCGATACTCAAAGCAGTCTCACATCCAGTTATATGTTCCCTTCAACTTTATCTCTGCCATAACATAATATTTGTTGTTTCAAAATGTACGCTTATTAAGTAGTATACACTAGTGATAAGGCCGGCGTTGTCTTGATATCGTCATTGTCATTGACGGCATTTGAACTGTGAAATTGCACAACGCGACATGATGACGACAGATTCTTCGCTTGCTAAGATCAGTAGGAAGACCTCTGTCGCCGAAGACGGCGCCACGCCTTCTGGTGACTGTAGAAGCCTATCCTGGACTTGCAGGCTCTCGAGCATCTTGGCTGAACGTAGGCATGGCCTGAAGATGCCTGAGCTGCAGATTATTTCCTCCAGCTACACTTCTCCCCATCGGTTTCTCTTCTGGAGTGCTCGAAGTCTTGCGCAGCTCTCCTGGTAATCTCCACATACTGTCAAAACAATCGCGTCACTGAATTTCTAGTCAAATTTGCTACATAAACCCTACCCACAATTGTATGCAATTGAAATCAACCGAAAAATATATTTCTACAAAGTTTATGAGTTTGCAAAATGAAATAACGATGTGAAAATTTTACACTTGTTTACTATGCAAGGAGAATAGTAAACAAAAGAAGTGAACTAAACATTATGGTAGACGATATTGACCCTCACATAATAGATATAACCGAAGCATGGACCACCATCGATATATCAGATGCCGAATTGGGACTGACAGGTTATGTAATGTTTAGGAAAGATAGAATATGAAGAAGGGGAGGTGGGGTTATTTTATATATTAAAGACTCTATCCACGCTTATGAAATAAAATATTAGAAAGAGAAGTAGATTGTGAAGAAGCTGTTTGGCGTAACATGGTTACAGGAAACTACACGCAACTACATACTTCATTAACACATACTGTGAACCGATGCGTGGGCTTGCCGAGATGACTTTGTAACATAGACGCCGGAACAAATTTCTCTGGGGGGCAGACATATGGTTCTGCCCCCCCCTCCCATTAAATGTGAGCGTGAGTGTTTGCTTTGTGGCGAGCGTCAACAGCGGGTAGAAATGTAAATTTTATGAGGCGATTAATAGGTATTTTTGTCGACTGTGAAAGGTGTGTGCAATTGGATGGTAAACATTTAAACATTGTTTTCTGCCCCCCCCCCTCTCCCAGTAATAGGTGGCGTGGTTTCAACAGCACTGTTCCTCCCATGTTCTCGGATGTAATGAGGTCACAGCCGAGACAGCGGAGAAGCTGAAGTTACAGCGGCGCAGCGGCGAAAAATCTACAAGTAAAGCATTTCCTTGTTTAAACTGCAGATCGCTTCTGCTGGCCCAGTAATCGCAAATATGAGTGGTGCAGTCTTTCGGATGATACTTTTATACTTCACTATATTCCAAGTTGTCGTCGAAACCACTGCATCGCGACAGCACTGGTCCGAGTCACGAGTCATTGTTGATCGCCATTTTTAAGTGACAGTTGATTGCACCGCTGCGCACATTTCAATAATTCCCGTGGGTGCGTTTCCGGAAGACATGACACATTTTATAATGAGTCATTTAAATATACAAGACGTCAGACAACTATGGCCAAGCTTAGTCCCCTGCCCAAGTTGGAAGTGGTAGATTTCTTCTACGGTCACGCCGGTAGAATTTATATTGCCTTGATGGATAATTTCCGGAGTTTATATATATCAAGCCTAGCGTTTCGAAACCAATATATACAGTTCATTGAGCCCGATGCATTTTCTAATTTCTCCAGTATACGATCGATCAACCTTTGTTGTAACGATCGGATAAGTTATAAAGCAGTCATCGCAGCATTGGTGCCAACACAGAACAACAAGATCGAGACTTATCTTAGACAAAGCAAATAGATGGGCAGAAGTTACACGCACACACGCACACACGCACACACGCACACACGCACACACGCACACACGCACACACGCACGCACGCACGCACACACACGCGCGCGCGCGCGCACACACACACACACACACACACACACATATATATATATATATATATATATATATACTCGAACTGCAGCCAAAGTACATGCATTATCCGAATTTGAAGCGTCTAAACATTTCACACAATCAGTTAGAGAAGGTACCGTCTCTACTGTGCATTGATTGTCCGAAGTTTGACGACTTCGACATGTCTTATAACCACTTTCATACGCAGGATCCATTGACATTCTCGACTCGTCGCCGTCTGAAACACAACAATCTCGACGGAAACGTTCTAAAGGACGTGTATTTAGAATTGAGCAATCTTACTCGCTTGGAAACAGTCTCCCTATGTTCCAACAAAATGCATGGTTTAGACAGCAAGTTTACTACCGAACGAGAGGAGTTGTTTCGTGTGAAGACATTCTCTGTAGACATACGGAACAACTTTTTCATTTGCTCCTGCGCTTCGCTTGCTTACATTCGCTGGGTGCAGTCGACGAAGGTTGACCTGGTAGTGAGAGATGGGCTGACTTGCTTGCTGGATAACAAGAGATCAGTACTTGTCGACGTGTGTCTGGCAAACCTGATGAACGAATGCAGCAGCCAAGGCCATGTCATCATTGTCAGTATTGGCATCTTTTTCCTCTGTGTGGCGATCGTCCTGGTGGGGCTAGTGTGGAACAGATGGTATATCAAGTATCGTGTAATTCTGTGTAGTTCAAAGTAATCGGCGCGCTGAACACAGAAACCAATACGATGTTAACGTGTTGTACTTCACGTATCCCACCAAACCAGCCGACTACGTGGCGAGTAGGGAGATCGCTGCATGGGTATTCACATATCGTTGTCCTCTCCCCGAAGACGAGGAGGATCTCAAACTGTTTATCGATGATCGCGATGGCAGGGTCATGTCGAAGGCTGAACTGTTTATTTCCGCTTTCGAGCATTCTTACAAACTAATCGTGTGTGCATTGCGCTGGAGTTATTAAGTGACAGATTTTGTATGAACAACATTAATCTTCCATTGGCATTTAAGAAGTCACTGAGTCAGTTTATTTTCATTAATTTCTGTGACGAAAATCAGACAATTCCTACGTCACTTTAGCAAGATTTAACAAGATTTAACAAGATTGCCACCCAGAGAATTAACTCTAGATGGCATGTAGACAAGGAAGCCTTTTGGCTTATCGAGAGTCCAACCCTTTTCATCTACGTGTATCCCGCCCTTCAGAGGTATGTGTCGATTTTATTCTTAAACGTATTCACGCTACTAGCACCCACACAATCAGCAGATAATCTGTTCCATTCATTTGAGAAAATGAAACTTTCTTATATATAATCTCAGTTTTGGGATAATTTTAGTCGCTCTCCTAAATACTCTTCCTAACATATCTATGTCCTTCTTGCGATATGGCCTCCACGCTAAAAATACAATATTCTAACTGAGGCCTAACTATTGTTTTGTACAGCGGTATTATTATTTATTTTCCTTATACGCTATATTTCGCCAAATTAATCCAAGGATTTGATTTCCCTTGGAAGCTGCTCGGAAACCTTCATATCAGCACTCATGGTTAACCCTAAGTCCTTTTCTTTTAAAGTAGTACTTAGTACAGTACCCCCCATTGTATATTCTACATCTTCGTTCCCATGTCCTGTGTGGAGGCATTTACATTTCCCAACATTGAACAACATTTGCCACTTTTCAGACCATTTGATCAACCTGTCAAAATCATCCTGTAAATGCTGTCTATCTCCATCACTTTTAATCCTTCTAAACAAAACACTTTTGTATCATCCGCAAATTTCAACAACTTGCTTGTTATATCATCGTCCAAATCGTTGATATATATTAATAATATTATTGGTCCCAGTACTGATCCCTGTGGTACCCCACTCAAAACTGATTTCCAGTTTGAAGTCTCCGCATCAACTACTACCCGTTGTCTTCTGTCAATCAGCCATTTTTCTATCCAGTTAATTATATTATTTCATATGCCATGGGCCTTTACTTTAGGCAGTAATCTTTGATGCGGTACTTTGTCGAGAGCTTTTTGAAAATCTATGTAGATGATATCTACTGGTGATCCCTCGTCTACAACAACACATCGTCAGAACATTTTGACGGATTAAGATTATCTCACTAATTTCGGATGACGACTTACAAGACTGTCTCAAGCTGACCAAACAATAAAATTCCGGTAAATGTCACAAAATCAACTGGTTATGAAGGACGCTTTCTAAACTATATTTATGGACACCTCTAAAGGCTACTGTGGACTATTCTTAATTGAGATTAAGATTAGCTTAAACGCGCTAATCCGAAAGAGGGCTATTTTGAATAATCCGTGTTTTAATTAATGCCAATTACATTTTACCGATCCTCAATCATTACCAAACGAACACATATAGTTATTCTCAAATTCATCCTTCTTTAAAATTGTATACCATTACTTTTTGGAGAATATATTTTACAATTCTCCGAATTTTGTTTAACAACCTTTATGAAAGGTACATGAACTTTCTTATTCCGTATTTTCCTGTTAGCAGAACTCGCATGATCCGTGTTTAGTTTTATACAGGGGGTTACGCAATTTGTGTTAATAATCTATTAGTGATATCTTCAAAAAAACATAAGATATTTGTTAAGCATGACCTCGCTTTTAGAAACCCATGTTGATATGGGTTTATCAAGTTATGTTTAACAAGAACATCCACCATTTGATCTTTAATTAGTGTTTCTAATAATTTGCAAATCACCGATGTTAAACTCACTGGTCTATAGTTCTCTGACTTGTTTCTCGAACCTTTTTTAAATAACGGCTTAATATTTGCTACTTTCCATTCTAAAGGAACCACTCCCTCTTCTAATGACAAATTAAAAACTTTTACAAGTGGTATGCTAATTTGTTCTACAATTTCCAATAGTAGTTTGGGCAAAATCCCATCCACGCCAGGTGATTTATTATCCTTCATAGCACTTATTTTCTTAGCTACCATTTCCGGGTTTACAATTAACTGTCCTAAATTGTCTGATTCTGCCCCTTAAACGTAGCATATGGTACTAGGAGTGAACAAATATCTTCCCAGGTAAACACCATTCAGGTCTTCTGCCATTAAGAATTCCTCTGATATTATATTTCCAGCACTATCTTCTAGAGGACCGACCTTATGTTGAACTTTTTGTTTGCTTCGAACATACGCATAAAAACTCGTCCTGTCATGTTTTATAGTACAAGCTAATTTTTGTTCATAGCTTTGTTCTCTTGTAGCTGTAGCTTGGTTAAGTGCTTCTTTAAAAATGTTGTAGTCTTCATCATTTCCAGTATGTCTATATGACTTCCACATCATTTGTTTGTACTTAATTTTTCTAATGGCTTCTTTCGATAAGTGTTTCTTTTTGGACCGTTTCCCTTGTTTCTTCAAGGGAACAAATTTATCAACAATGCACTCAATTTCACTCTTTAAGATATTCCAGCATTCTGTTGCTGTCTTATTCGTCAGTGTGTTATTCCAGTCTATCTTTGCTAAATATTTCCTCATGTCCTCATATCTTCCTTTGTGTAAATTTCTCCTATACTGCTTTTTACTATTCCTTTCTGATTTTACTTTGATGGTAAATGTATCTGGTTGTGATTACTACTCCCCAGTGGCTCACACATCTTGACATTGTCAACTAATTCATTCTAGGAGGTAAAAACTATGTCTAACACATTCTCACCCCTAGACAGTTCTTGCACATGTTGAAAAAGGAAATTATCTTGTACTAAAACTAAAAACTTGTGGTCTTCACTCCCCGTACTCTGTAGAGATTTCCATTGTATATGACCATGGTTAAAATCCCTCATAATAATACAATTCCGTTTACTCACTTCCCTTATAGCGTTTTGTATTTTTTTTTATCTTGTATGCTTATGTTTGGACTTCGATAAACCAACCCCACCATTAACATTGAGTTTCCTGTAACCATGTTACGCCAAACAGCTTCTTCACAATCTACTTCTCTTTCTAATATTTTATTTCATAAGCGTGGATAGAGTCTTTAATATATAAAATAACCCCACCTCCCCTTCTTCATATTCTATCTTTCCTAAACATTACATAACCTGTCAGTCCCAATTCGGCATCTGATATATCGATGGTGGTCCATGCTTCGGTTATATCTATTATGTGAGGGTCAATATCGTCTACCATAATGTTTAGTTCACTTCTTTTGTTTACTATTCTCCTTGCATAGTAAACAAGTGTAAAATTTTCACATCGTTATTTCATTTTGCAAACTCATAAACTTTGTAGAAATATATTTTTCGGTTGATTTCAATTGCATACAATTGTGGGTAGGGTTTATGTAGCAAATTTGACTAGAAATTCAGTGACGCGATTGTTTTGACAGTATGTGGAGATTACCAGGAGAGCTGCGCAAGACTTCGAGCACTCCAGAAGAGAAACCGATGGGGAGAAGTGTAGCTGGAGGAAATAATCTGCAGCTCAGGCATCTTCAGGCCATGCCTACGTTCAGCCAAGATGCTCGAGAGCCTGCAAGTCCAGGATAGGCTTCTACAGTCACCAGAAGGCGTGGCGCCGTCTTCGGCGACAGAGGTCTTCCTACTGATCTTAGCAAGCGAAGAATCTGTCGTCATCATGTCGCGTTGTGCAATTTCACAGTTCAAATGCCGTCAATGACAATGACGATATCAAGACAACGCCGGCCTTATCACTAGTGTATACTACTTAATAAGCGTACATTTTGAAACAACAAATATTATGTTATGGCAGAGATAAAGTTGAAGGGAACATATAACTGGATGTGAGACTGCTTTGAGTATCGCGTTTAGACGTAATTCTTACATAAGCTAACACTCGTGTCGGGTTTGATTGTCCAACTGAACGACCCGACAAAGGAGTAATACGACATTAACTTTTTTACTTCAGCGTTTCTCCTTTCAAACGTTTCCCTGATATGCTTTATATATGTAATTTGTAAATTTTGTTTGATTTGTTTGAATAAACGCTTTTGACTTGACCGTCTATTCATGCGCCTGAACTCCGTCATGTTTTGCCTAATCGACACTGTTTAAATGTACATCGCATGAGATCTCCCAGATCAATCTTTCCTGCACACTGTCCTCGCTCAAGCAACTTTGTCTTATGTTTTCGACGCAAAGAGAAACAGTTGCATTGCTGTTAGACGGAAAGTGCGAGATATCTTCAAATATGTGGCGGCCATTTTATAAGCTTGGCGGGCGTGGTTGGTAGGCAAACAGTGACGTAATAGACCCATCAATTACGTAATTTCAACGTAAACTGTGTTTAAATCGTACCCAGTCCTCACCCTACCAGCCTTCTTAATATTAGACGGTCGTGTTGTAGCTATCTAATCATAGTTGCGAATGTGGTTATACCAAAGGCAGTTCCAGATGCAAGTTTCATGCTCTGAACGTGTCGCAACACATAACGTTTTTATTTCATGCGTAGCAATAATTATGTTTCAGCTTCATGTTTGAAGCGGTATGTTTGTCTATTAAACGCAAAATGTTTTTGGCCTTCAAACTTATCAGGCCTGAGTGATTTTCTACCAGGTTGGAGCCCCCAAGATGTTGAATAATTCTTAAGCTAAGTAACACGACCATTGTTCTCCTGTCCTGTTACGTTGTTACCTTTCTTAGATATGTAGATTAAATCGCACGTAACTATTTAGACGTTATTTCACGAACGGAGGCCATTCTATACGTTTTACGCATACCTATCAATATATCTCGGGTCGATTATGGAGAACGTCTGACCAAGAATTGGGCTGTCACGAGAAGGCATGAGTTAAGGAATTAATTATACGTAGAACAGTGAACTTAGCTGAAGGTGAGAAGATCGGTGACAGACATATGTCGGGACGACGTTTGTTGTGAAATGATTAGGGAGTCAAGCAAGGACGTCTTGAAATAGCTTATTGCCGTGTGGCAATTGTACGGTCCTACTGGAGTCACCTAAGTTCTTCGATTCAGTAGGTAAACTCCTACTATATGACCAGATATCTCTCAATTTCAATTAAATACAAACCTTCTGGATAGTGTATGCTTGTAAGCAAATTGACTAGAAACACAATAACGCTGGGTTTTGTTTAAAACTACGCTACGATAAACACGTTCACAGTCGAATTTGCATAAACAACGGCGCTGCTAAGTTTTCAAAATTATTACCCCGCCCGCGTCTATTTTGAATATATATATAATCATCAAGTTGCAGCAATGACGTATACATAACGTGTGGAGTGGGGCCTCTGTCGGGGAGTATGAGTCATTAAATAACTTGAAAGACAGCCAAGTGAATCTGAACCAGGAAGTTGCTTGATGCGATAAAATGAAACAGGAAAAGTTGAAAACGAGGCCATAAAACACAGTTATGGATTATGACAGATTATGTGATGATTCATTGGTGTGGGTTTTATGTAAGTACCGGCAGACTATATCGAACCATACGTGACTGCTTATGTAAGAATCGCGTTACAGCAGCGACAAGACTCGGCGTGTAAACATTTATAACGTTGAGGAAGACAGCCCTGTCAAACTTAAACAAGACGTTGCTTGGAGTAGTAATAACGAAACGAGAAAATGAAAACACTGCCATAAAACACAGTTATGCAGTAATTGGTGTAATGTTTCATGAAAATGATAATATATTTGTGGTAAACGCAGCTTTCATTAGTTAACCGGCAAACAAATGTTGGACATTTCCTATAATTAAAATTCCTTAATTCCCAGAACTTTCCCATCTCAAACTACACTTAGATTAAAAGTGTTATGTCACTTTATGTCATAATATGTAATATATTGTAGTATATTTTTGTCAGAAAAACAATTAACTTGAAACAATTAACCTATCTATCACGTGACCTGTTGTCTAGCAAAACCACTGGGATCGAACATTCCGTCGTATATTTTGTTTAAATTATGGCCACAAAAGTGTTTCATAATGACAAAAACAAGGGGAAGTGTTTAATGTGACAATAATTATAAGCGGGGATGTTTGATTTATGAGATGTCATGCAGCAATAGTAATGTAATTCACGTGTATAACAGTTATCAGTATTGTTGTCTCTCGCAAAGTTTCGATTGTGACGTAGGCAAACAGCGAAGTGCTGGATACAACTGCATTTCCAACTGTAAACAAAAACGTTTCCAAATCACTAGTATTCACCGCTTGCTGATCGACGTCAAATTTCACTTTCAGTTCGAGCGATGATTGTCTACGGGACAATGCGACACCGAATTTATTAGTATTGATATGTATTTTGAGCAGTCCTAAATCGAGGATACTGCGCTGTGAGAAGTGATCCCATTTTATTTTTGTAAACATTTAAACTTAATTAAAAGTTATTATAAGGCATTTATAGAGCGCCGTATGTCCGGATAACAAATCTGCTCAGAGGCGCTGACAAATGAAGAGTATAAATAACAATACATTAAATGACCTAAAACATATTAAATAGAAATATTAAATAGAAAGGTAAAAGAAAATGATTTAAAAGTAGCATATACAAATTACATAAAATGTCAGTTAGATACACTTGAGTAAATAAATAAATATATATATATATATTTACAAGTGTATATATATATATATATATATATACACATATATATATACATATATATATATATATACAAGTTAAATGAATTAGCCGTTTAAATACCTAAAATAAATAATGTGCTTAAATAAATTAAAATAAATACATCTAATATGCTAGTTTAAAATAATAATAATAATAAAATAAATAACTGCATCCTAACTACATAATCGAATGCCAACATTGCACAAATGTCACTGATGCGGACTGCAAAGTTCTTTGAAGGCCTGCCGGAATAAGTATGTCTTTAAGAGTGATTTGAAAGTGACAACGCAGTTTGCATGCCTGACTGCATGAGGCAGGGCATACCACAGGATCGGGCCAGCCACCGAGAAGGAACGACGGCCATAATGCTCAAGGTGATATCTCGGAACAGTCAGCAGACGTTGTTCGCCCGGTCTAAGTGTGACCTGGTCGGCGTGTAGGATGTCACGAGCGATGAAATGTACGCAGGGCCGAGTTACCAGTAGTAACAGCTTGAATTCGATCCGCTGGTGTATAGGTGACCAGTGTAGAGTACGGTACAGAACAGGTGTTCTCGTCTCCTTGTCCCGGTGATGAGACGTGTTGCTGAATTCTGTACCATCTGCAACTTTCGCAAGTGCGTCTCCGGCAGACCATAATAATACATTCGAAAATACACAGGTTTACAGTTTTATTACAATAAGCCAGAATTGTGATATACAAAGTGCGGTTGATGTGAATTATTGACGGATCAATAAGTCATCCGGTGAAAACCATTGTCATAAATGTCGGAACGAGTATTGGGGGCTGAGCTCAGCTTCAGCACTCCGCCGCTACCGGAAGGTCACTCCGCTGCTGTCGGACATGACTTTCGAAGACCGGGGGTGGAATGCTAATGCGAGACTTTTCGCCGTGACGTTCCATTTTTCCGGAATCTCACTCACCATCCAATGCTGTCGGACATGACACCGGAAGACGGGAGAGGAGATATTGTTGAAGATGTTCAGGGATTTACCACAAGACGATGCCGTTTCAGTTCTGCGGTTGCAACTCCGGTGATGCTCACCAAAACATCTACAAATTTCACAAAATATTGAGGGCTACTTTTTATATTATGTTTTAAATGTATTTATTCTTGGTGCACTGGCACAACCAGGTTTGCCATGGCTTGATCACTCGTTGTGAAAATAACATGTGGTGTGCATCTAGTTGGCTGTAGTGTCTTACAATTGATGTATCCTGTTTTTTGTATGCAGAGTATGCAGGTAAGCTCGAATATGCTTAATAATGTTGTAAACTTCAAGCCTATATGCCCGTTTCCTCCTATCTTGTAAAGATAAGAAGCCTCACTTTGTCATCTTCGATAATAATGGGAGTTAGCTGATACCAGTTATCATTTTATTAGCCCACATGTGCACACTTTCTAGCACATCCCTGTTGGCAGTTATCAAACATAGAACGACCCACTGTGTCTTCGCCACCATGGTCGTCATCTTCGCTGCTGTCGCCGTCGTCGTCGCCGTCGTCGTCGTCGTCGTCGCCGTCGTCGTCGTCGTCGTCGTCGTCGTCGTCGTCGCCGTCGTCGCCGCCATCATTTGTCATACCAGAGTTTCACACGTAATGCATATGTCATAACTAGCATAAAACGAGATGGCGTGACTTAAACGAGTGGCCTGTTCTACCGCGGTAGGAATCGCAATGTCATGCCAGATACTGAGAATCTGAGATATACTAACGGATAACGATCCGCGGTTGAAGCCTGCTGCTACTCAGGGTATTTTGTCGGGTTTTCGCGACAATGAACCCAGTACGAACGGTGACTAAGGTTTGTACGGTATGTTGCAATCAAAACAACACACAATATATTTCCTATAAGCTATATCCTGTTATCGTTCAGATCCCGGCGTAAAGGGCCTAGTACACATGTCGACGGCAACGGCAACGGCAACACCTCGACGGCAAAGCGGCAAACCGGGAGCTTAGCCTAGTACACAGTCATAGCGCGGTAATCTTCGACGGCATATGCAAATTGGTCACATGAACAGTTTTGTCATCAGTAAATTCGTCTATAGCAGATGGTGCTCAAAAGTAGCAATCGAGAGGAGGAAGCGTTGCTCATACTGTTGTTAGCCAGAAGGCAAAGACAACGGAACCATCGAAGACGAAAGCTATACTTAGCTATACTGCTGCATTATTTCTATTATGAATAATAATAACTTTATTTAGACACTAAAATCTAAAGTAGAACTCAGTAGTGTTGACAATAGTCGTTAGAAATTATAAGAAATAAATATTATAATAATACAAGTAAAACATATAAATACAAAACTGAACTAGAGAAACTAAATAAAAGATCACATTGATGTAAATTATATTATATATCATCAGTAGTAAAAATAAGTATATATATATATATATATACATAAATATATAAAACAACTATAGAGTAAATTGCGAGATAAATAAATTATAAATATATATATATATATATCACTTAATTAATAAATAACTACAGTAATACATCATTATTTTCAATTAAAATTTCAAATAATAAAACAAATATGGGGTATGACGAATAAAGCATAAAATTATGACGACTAAACTTTAAAAGCGAGTTTAAAATAGTGTCCATGCACTGTATCAGTCGTAAATCTTCCAGCAACGCATTCCAGAGGGTCGGTCCTGCGCACGAGAACGAGCGACGGCCGTACCGCCCAAGGTTGTCCTGCGGTATTAATTATCACTTACCAGTCATACACAGGTTGCCCCCCCCCCCCATACACACACACGTGCGCGCACACACACACACACACAATTCAAATTAATACAATCAGTTTTGCTGAATCATATATCCGGGCAGGCATTAAACGTATACATTCAATAAGACTAGAGTCTAGTAACACTAAAATAGACCAAGTATTAGAACTGGCCCGGCAGCACAATACAACAGAGACGTGATACCCGGTTTAACATTGAGCAGATAGCTTAGAGGTGGTAGCGAAAATCCCAGAAACGTCAAACATTACACGTGTGGGTGGGTTTTGGGTTAATTATAGTTATCACGAATGTAGACGTTTGCGTGGGGGGTGGTTGGGGTCGATCTACTGCTTCCTCGTCTCTTACGTCACTTGTTGGTGACGGAACAATTTTGCGTCGTGACTGAGAGTGTTCTCGCGGTTTTTTATCTGCTTCTCTGTGCGGTTTGGTCTTTCATTGGCGGCGCCGATCCTGACTTCAGACGCACTGATGTGTTGTTCAATCAACATGACACATCCAGCAGCCAGTGTAGTGGGTTGTTAGGGAATTTAAAAATTTGCGATGAAGTCTAAATGTCACATTAAGACCAACCCGCCAACGTTTCAGCAATGTTCAATGTTGTATACATATCAAGTGCGTTATTAGACCTCCGACTGCACCCCCACGGACATCCAATTGTACCACGCTTGAGAACAAGCCCCACCAATTGCACCCCACCTTCAGACCTTCACCTCCACTTGTCTTCATTTCCACCCTGAAGCGGACCTCTTTTGTGTTAGCGGCGGGGTGCGACGACAACGTTTGCACCACCTCTCCCCCTGCCTATGGGCCTGCATATATAAATAGGATATACTAATTACATAACATTGACACACGCCAACAGGACTGGTAGAGCAACAATGCTCAAAGTGTTGTAATCACAATGTAACAATACATGCTTATACTTAACAACGTGTACGCATTTCACGTAAGCATTAAATTCAGGCAAATTTAACAACGAGCCCCTTTAATGTGTTCCTTTTCAATGTATTATTATCTTACTTAAAAATGATAATCTAAGGTATATAGTAATAGCCAGAACATGTATAATGCTGCGTGTTGTGGCGCTATCGCCGGCCCGAACCAGACACCGATTTGTTAGAACCCTCGCAAATAATAATGAAGTTGAGATATTATCTTTTCATTCTCGGACATACTTATGCTTCTGGTCAAATAGATTTAGGATATCACATTGAATAGAAAATGAAACAGCAGGTTAGGATACCTGCCAGTACGCCCGTAGGGAACATGGTCGAGTTCAACAGTAACCATCCATCACCGTATTGTCACCCTGAGTCACCTGAACTGATTCTGTCTGCCATGGTTTTGAGCAGAATAATCGCTTCTAATCATAGACCACCGGTCGATAAACCGGAGAAGGGTCTGGTAGTATCGGTCAAATGCATGATTAGTTGACCATAGTCGAAGCCACGATTACCGCATGTAACAGGTCTAACGCGCAACTCACGCCAACTCCGGAATCACGCTATCGAGTTTATCCAAGCGTGACCCGCTCGTATCCATCATTGCGACACGTCAATCATTGGCCGCTGCATGACTAACCGACCTGGAAATAGCAACATAGATCGGCGTGAGAGTGGGAGTGGTGACGCACGGTATATAACAGCGTGAGTGTAGTAGGCGACGTCAAACAAACCAGAACCACGTCGGTGCATGACCTATACCTATACGCCGTTCGTATGAGAATACACAACAGGCCATAATGTATGCGGTGTCGTGGTTACTCGTGGTGTATGTGTCTACCTTGTTTATCGTTAATTCCGGATCGTCACCGACCTGTCGGATTCCAGACGGACACACGGAGGGAGAGCTTGTCCTGGGCCCGCGGGAACCACAAGGAGGGTAGGTTCCACTTCCTCACGTAATGATTCGTTGTAAGATATCTGCATTCATTGCCAACGTCTGATAATGTGTTCTGGTTCGCTTGTCTGTGTGCAGTTTGTTGCCGTTATCTTATATTCTTACGACGGCTGGCGTTAATAAGTAGTCTTCTGACAATGCCACGCTTCACATACGCCTGCGCTGAGGGTGGTCTATGCAAAGGTGTTTGTGTTTTTCGAAGTTTTACTACATTCATAATGCAATTACGGCATTACTATTTACATAGGTTAAGTTTTCACATCCACACGCCATTCACTAACAACATTTAACAGCTAGAATATGCCAGGTCAAGGTTTGAAATCAAAACCACTGGTTTTCCAGACGAGCGCATGCCCTATCGTTTAGCCGTGGCTCTGCGTGTAATGTATTCTATCAATATCATCAATATTTGAAAAGACGCAACAACGGACGAGTACGTTAACCACAGAAAGAACAAGTGGTATTTCCCAAGTCAACGAACTTAATAGTTGTCAAAGTAAAAAAACACTGACGCCGATTAGAACGTGGTCAGTAAACACACTGTTTAATAACGGTTCATATTTCCATGTTCTCACTCATTTAACAAATATTCTCCAGTGTTCACTATACTGTACAATTATTACTTTGCCTCACGGTGTTAGATTGTGGTAGTTTATAATGAATTATGACGTCTGGTTGTCATGTCATTTTTTTTATTTGCGTCTAATATAAAACTAATTGTACAGTGATTACACTACCTAGTTATAGGTCGTCCCAGTAATAAGCTCCCTGGGATTTCTAGAGATTCTTTTGAGTTACTTGGTGAAACTATAAATACTTTCATATTTGTAATAGCACTGTATCCGAGTAACCATATAAACTTTCATTCATCATTCAAACCCACCCACATTTTTAAAACAAGGTGCGGAACCCGTATCAACAATCTAATGACGTCATTTTGTACTCGGAAGCGTAGTCACAATATGTATGCGATACTGAACTGATTAAATGGAAATGAAGCAGGTCTCATGCGACTGATTCTTGATGCAATGAATTATATGGATGTGCAAAAACCGCCAGACAGATTCAATCCTGCCAATTCAAGTGATTTATACATTACAATGAAAATGAACGACGTAATACGATTTAACTGACCGGACATGTCTACCAAGATTCATCACGCCACCGGGTTATGATGTGTTTGCATAAAAGCGTCAATGTGTAGTAATACCTGTTCCCCTCGTTACGCGGCGCCATTAAACTTATATATATTTGCGAAACATGACTACCAAACGACCACCTAAAAATATGGAACGTTTTTCGAGTTTCGAACTTAGATGGCCCCACCTCAAGATCGATGGTTTTTCTGGCGTCAAAGTCAAAACGTGATCGCCGCAGGGAGTTCTTACCATGAACGAAGTGCCGATTGTGACAACTTATACCATACACCGGCAGTTTACATCTGATCTGTGCACTAAATGCTGTGTCATTTAATCTCGAGCGAACACAGAGAAGACATGACTCACGGGAGTCTTTGTTCCACCTGTATCCGGAACTGTATAACAACGATGATTTCATAGGAGTGGAATGTCTGATAGTAAGTATCGACAGGCGGCTTTGTTTTGATCGCTGTGTCCTATTTCTTTGGTTTTGCTCCGGCATAGAATGGCGCCAAGAGGCCACACCGCGGCCGCTGCCTACCCTTTGACTATATTTAGAGCAGTCTTTGTTGTTGTCTGAGTCGATAATAGGTGGAAATGAGCACAACTCGTAACACCAATTACTGTCGGTGACACCTTTATGAATCACCGTGCGGCTACTGGATGGGTCAACTCATACCAGGCCGGGTGGATGTGGTATTATTATCGTAAACCAAATTATTTAGCATGTAAATACAAGAATGCATAACTTTTATATAAGACCAATGGCGTTACAGTTTAATTTGTAATCTCGAAATTCAACATGTTTCACCCACTGGCCGACGATCAACCGATAGTTGTAATGTTCATAGGGGTTACCGTGTCACGCCTGTATTATACAGTTGTTTTTGTTCCAGTTGTTTTTGTTCCGACGATCAACCGATAGTTGTAATGTTCATAGGGGTTACCGTGTCACGCCTGTATTATACAGTTGTTTTTGTTCCAGGCGAAGGTGCCAGAGACTGGGTACGGTGGAGATAGTGAGCCGACGGTGTGAGACTCGCTACTGTTGTGGGTCCGAGTGCACATGTCTGGGCGAGATTCACACCAACAGCTCGGTGTGCAGCAGGTAAGAATCGAACAGTAATGAGCAGCAGTGATATATATATACATATATACATATATACACACACATACATATATATATATATACACACATATATATATATATACACACACACATATATATATACACACATACCTGGGAAACTTCCATTAACCCAAGGTAATCTGTTCCTCATGTTTCTAATATAATGAAATATACTTAAGACTCGAGTAAATATGTTGCCAGCAACATTGTTTTCAATAAGCCCGAAACAGTGTTCTCTGTGTGAATGTTTAGCCCGCCAAAAATAAACAAAACGTGCTTTAGGCAAACGTCCATCTTAGTTTAACAGCTTGACCGCTCAACTGTGTCTTAAGGAATCACAATGACTTATTTTAATTTAAACAGTCCTAATCGCGTACACTGTTTGTAGAACGTTAGCACCCTAATGAACGGACCAAGGCCGGCCCTTATTTCAGTTATCTAATACATCCAAATGAGCCCACATAACTTACACATACTTGTTTTGTTAGATATTTACATATTTATATTTTGTATTGAACGCAGCTCCACGAATAATGATATCTATATAACCCGGTCCCCACCATTAGTACTGGTCCGCCTATTAGTACCCCGCTGAACTCACGAGAATCTAATTAATTAATTAATTAAAACACATTTAGGCGGTAAATACGATAGAACTGATATAGCTGTTATTACTATATACCATCCGTTTTTTAAACACCAGCCTTTGTTTCGTTGAATAAAAAAACTAAGCTGATATGGTTACGCGGAATTATGACAGTCTTTTAGGGCCTTGCGTATAGGTAAAATCGTCCCGATGAAATCTTGTTCTGCCAGTATGAGATGTCTATGTACCATAATTACTGCTTCAGAAAAACATTAACAAATTACGAAACCGTGCTTTCCCCTTATGACATTCTTAGCTGTAAGAACACCGCTTGCTTCTAATAAACATAAAACATAAAATGGCGTGACGTACGTTTCGTTTTGATTTTCAGTAATTCTAGTAAACTCTCCTGCTTCGTCGAACACACCGAAATACGCGGATACGAATATATATGTTGCAACGGTTATAACGAAAACAGCGAAGGAATATGCGAAGGTAGGTGATTGAAAGTGCAATTGAAAGTATATATATATATATATATATATATATAAATACATATATGTATAAACAAACAAATTCAATTAATTATAACATAATTTTAAAACAAAAAACAAAAACGTGAAAAAAGATATCACATCACAAATCCATAATGTTCATGTTGTTGTTTTCCTCGTCTTCCATGTCTTCAGGGGTGAGGTTGGCTTGGATACGTCGCCATTTTCTTTTCGTTCTCTTCCTCCTCATTGCGCTTGCACTACTTTCTCTACCACACTTCTCCATTCTCCTCGGTCTTCTGCTCTTTTCCTCCATTCTTTTCCTTTCCATCCCTCCAGGTCTCTCTTCACGCAATCTTCCCACCTCAGTCTCGGTCGCCCTCGTCTTAAATTTCCCTCCTTTCTCCGGGCATCTGCTTTCTTTGCCATCCGTTCTTCTCCCATTCGTTCCACATGGCCCAGTTCAACCGACTTCTCACCAACTTCTTGAAACTTTCTTTCACACCCACATCCTCCCTCAGCTCTTCCACTCTTCGCTTATCTATTCTCTTTACCCCCGTAATTCTCCTGACCCAGTTGTTTTCGCACACTTGTACCCTCTCCTGTTGTTTCGCTGTCATTGCTATATTTTCTAGGCCATACAGGTAGGCTGTTGTCACACATGCGCATAGTACCTTTCCTTTGAGTTCTCGCGATATGTGCATGTCTCCCATCACACCTTCTACTTTCCTCACTGCATTTGCCCCTGCTTTTATTCTCCTGCGAATTTCTGTCTCCGAGGAGCCATCTCCACATACCGCTCCGCCCAGGAATAAAAAATGTTTTAGTTTCTTCCCCTCCAAGTGTATTTCCAGGTCTTTGCTTTGTTGCCCAACCCAAACACCTCTGTCTTCTCCAGATTCCCTTTCAGTCCGTGTTTGCTGAAGATATCCTGGCACTCTATCAGTCCTTCCTGTAAAACCGCTTCCTCGTCCGCTACCACCGCTAGATCGTCTGCATACTGTAGTTTCTGGAGAATATCTTTCGTACTGGTCTTTCTACTTATCAGTTCTATCACTGCGATCAACAGAAGTGGGCTCAAGGCACTCCCCGTCTCTAGCCAAAGTTCACTTTGAATTCTTCTGAGATTCCAGGTCCACACATCACTCTGCCCTTCGTTTTTTCATATGTCCCTTCCACCATCCTGACCTCTGCCTATGGGACCCCCATCCATCTCAGTGTCGCCAATGCTATCTTTCTCGATACCGGGTCATAAGCTATCTCCACGTCTATAAAACCCACATCAATAGTCTCCTGTCCCTCCAACTTTTTTTCGATCAGCTGTCTCAACGCAAACATTCCATCAGCTGTACCTCTTCTTCTTCTGAAGCCCTGTTCTTCTTCTCCAATTTCTCCTTCCCCTATTGTCCTTATCCTTCCATCCAGGATTCTCTCCAACATCTTCAGCATGTCGCTCAGCAACGTGATGCCTCTGCATTTCCCTGAGTCACGCACATCTCCCTTTCTTTTCCATATCGGAACTATTATCCCTGTTCTCCACTCCTCTGGGATCTTTTCCTCCCTCATGCAGGTATTCAACAATCTTTTTGTCCACCAGATTCCCACGCGTTCGGCCACCACTAGCATTTCCACTCGTATTTCATCAATACCAGTCGCCCGTCGTTTCTTCATCTTCTTAATTTTTTTTTTCTCTCTCTCTCTCTCTACCTCTTCATCAACAATCTCCTTCACCTTTACTTCTCTCGCTACTGCACTTGGCAGATCTAATTCTTTGCTTTCTTATTGGTTGAGCAGAGTCTTGAAATACTCTTCCCAGACCTATAGCACATCTTTCCTGTCCGTAACTAGCTTTCCATTCTTGTCCTTAATCACTGTTCCAGTTTTTACATCCTTCCTGTCCTCATCCCTCTCTAGAGCTATCTTATAGATCATCTTCTTTCCACTGTCCTCGCCTACCTTTCTGTATAGCTCCTTTTCTATTTCTCTCTTTGCTTTATCCACAACTCTTCTAGCTGCCTTCTTTTTCTGTCCATACAGCTGCTGATTGGCAATGCCTGGTTGTCCTCCATTCCCCTTGATCCCTTCTATTTATGTCCATACAGCTGCTGTATGGCAATGCCTGGTTGTCCTCCATTCCCCTTGATCCCTTCTATTTCTGTCTATACAGCTGCTGTATGGCAATGCCTGGTTGTCCTCCATTCCCCTTGATCCCTTCTATTTCTGTCCATACAGCTGCTGTATGGCAATGCCCGGTTGTCCTCCATTCCCCTTGATCCCTTCTATTTCTGTCCATACAGCTGCTGTATGGCAATGCCCGGTTGTCCTCCATTCCCCTTGATCCCTTCTATTTCTGTCCCTACAGCTGCTGTATGGCAATGCCTGGTTGTCCTCCATTTCCCTTGGTCCCTTCTATTTCTGTCCATACATCTGCTGTATGGCAATGCCTGGTTGTCTTCTATTCCCCTTGATCCCTTCTATTTCTGTCCATACAGCTGCTGTATGACAATGCCTGGTTGTCCTCCATTCCCCAAGATCCCTTCTAGTTCTGTCCATACAGCTGCTGTATGGCAATGCCCGGTTGTCCTCCATTTCCATTGATCCCTTCTGTTTCTGTCCATACAGCTGCTGTATGGCAATGCCCGGTTGTCCTCCATTCCCCTTGATCCCTTCTATTTCTGTCCATACAGCTGTTGTATGACAATGCCTGATTGTCCTCCATTTCCATTGATCCCTTCTATTTCTGTCCATACAGCTGCTGTATGGCAATGCCTGGTTGTCCTCCATTCCCCGTGATCCCTTCTATTTCTGTCCATACAGCTGCTGTACGGCAATGCCCGGTTGTCCTCCATTCCCCTTGATCCCTTCTATTTCTGTCCATACAGCTGCTGTATGGCAATGCCTGGTTGTCCTCCATTCCCTTGATCCCTTCTATTTTTGTTTATACAGCTGCTGTATGGCAATGCCTGGTTGTCCTCCATTCCTTAGTCCAGCCTAGTTCTGTCCATTACGGCTGCTGCCAGCCCTTGGCGAGAAATTACTTGGTGTGCATATTCCCCTTGATCCTTCTGGTTCTGTGCATTTTGGCTTAACGGCAGCCAACTGATGCCAGTTGTCCTCCATTTCCCGCCAGTCCCTTCTATTTCTGTCCATACAGCTGCTGTATGGCAATGCCCGGTTGTCCTCTATTCCCCTTGATCCCTTCTAGTTCTGTCCATACAGCTGCTGTATGGCAATGCCCGGTTGTCCTCCATTCCCCTTGATCCCTTATGTTTCTTTCCATACCTCTCTCTTTTCTCGAATTGCTTTCGCTACTTCTTCGGTCCACCATGTTTGATTGTTTTTCTCTTCGAGGAAGCTCCTCCCTTACCAGATGTTCTGCCACATTGCTCCTCTGCTGATCCAATGAAAGCATCGTTAAAGTGCTTCCACTCTTCCTCCACAGTTCCTATTGTTAGCCGCAATTTCTCATACTCTGATGTCACTCTGTCTTTATATGCTCTGGCTGTGTACCCGTGACATTTCCACCACTTAATGGTCTTTCGCCCCACACTTTTAATCTCCCTCCTCTTCTGCATAAGCACAATGAAAACGAAGAGCTTGTGTTGCGTAGTCACGTGTTCACCAGGGATGACCTCACAGTCCTTCACTCGCCACATTGTCGTCACTATCAGGTCCAGCTGTGTCTTATGGCGGCCACTCCTATAAGATACTTTGTGGCTTTCCCACTTTTGGAAAAATGACCCCGCCATCGCCAGCCCATTTCGCATCACCAACTCCACTAATTACCGGCCCTCTCGGTTCCTTGTACTCCATCCAAATCCCCCAACCGAATATCCTTTTCTCCTGTCTCCGCTCTCACCAACTATGCACATCATCACATTCGCTTCCATCATTCCCATCATTCTCTCTAGCTCTTCCATGTAGGCCCTTTTCTCTGACTCTGCCCTTCCTGTTTGAGGTCCAAACACTGACATAATGCACACCAGCTGCTTCCATGCAACAGTGATCCTCCCTTGCCATCTCACCACTCTCATCACATCTCTACTGATCTCCTCCGTTACTATGATGCCTACACCATTACTCCTTCCATCTCCTCCTGCATGTAGTATCTTATACCCTCCTGCCTGTGCCCTCGCTCGGTCTCCCTTCCACTTGGTTTCTTGCACGCACAACACTTCTATTCTCCTCCTTTCCATCATATTGACCATTTTCAGTGTTTTTCCCCCATCGTCCCCACATTAAGACTCTCTAGACGCGTCTTGGTCGCCGCCAGCGGGACAATCCACCCGGACTTCGCTGATTTCTCACCACTGCCGGGAAGCGTGGCGCGTCGGCTGCTCCGGACGCGGTAGCTATATCGACAATATGTATCCTTGCCATTCCATTTGCTTGGAATTTGATTGACCTCCAATGCGGTTTCTTTTTGGCAGTTTGCTTCTCCTAGGTGGACTGTCTGTCAAGATTTACGAGCTATACCTGCCCGGGTTTTTGGTCGGGGGTTTCCTTCCCCTAGGTCAATTGCCTACCATGGCTAATGGGTTTGATCTGCCCGGTGCTATAGTTGGGGGTTGGAATAGTGAATGTCGGGACATGTACACCCTAGGTGGGCCCAGCATACCCCACTCTAGGGCTCCAACCTGTTCCGAGATCCCTAGCACATTTGCCTGGGGCCGCAAGGTGCCCAGTATCCGCAGTGTACCACAAGGAGGTTATGCTAGGGTCGTGTCTATGGAGAGGCTAAGTACCAGCCGGGAAGACTTACACACTCGGCTCCCTTTTCACCCAGAGGAGCTATCTGGCGGCTGTAGCTGAAAGCGAGAGTATGAAGCGCAAACTACACACTACACACTACACTACAGCACTTGGCGCATCACACAGACCTGTGTTAAACACCACACTACAAATGTAGTTAATAATATCATGATCGTGACGTTGTGCATTGGTTTTTAGACATCAACGAATGCATGGGTGATCACCCGTGTGATCAGGGATGTCGGAACACAGCTGGGGACTTTCAATGCTACTGCGGCAAAGGCTACCAACTGGCGGCTGACGGCCACACGTGTAACGGTACGTGCAGGCTGCAGTGGAGTGAACACCTGCTTAACATATTTATTGTTCAGAGGTAAACTGTATTTAACATCCACCAGATAACTATTATGCGTGTTCATCCTATGACTCTCTCTCTCTCTCTCTCTCTCTCTCTCTCTCTCTCTCTCTCTCTCTCTCTCTCTCTCTCTCTCTCTCTCCCTCTCTCCTTCGCTCTCCCTCTCTCATGTTCTACATATGCATATGTAGCCGGGTTTGGAAGATGTTATTACAAGACAACGCCAAAGACGTGACAACTGTCTATTGTGTGAAAACAATCTCCAAACAATTTTGCTTCCTTGTTACAGTCGATCCAACCTGCAATAACATGTGCGACCACAGCTGTTCGTTGGTGAATGACCGATACATTTGCACGTGCAGACAGCATTACGTACTGGGGGAGAATGGAGCCACATGCTACCGTAAGTACTTACACCTTCTACATGTCGTCAATTCCACAACATATCCACAGTAGAACGTCGTCAACTGCACAACATGTCCACAGTAGAACGTCGTCAATTCCACAACATGTCCACAGTAAAACGTCATCAATTCCACAACATGTCCACAATAGAACGTCGTCAATTCCACAACATGTGCACAGTAGAACGCCTAATCAAAACTAATTAAATACACACTATCTTTTGTATAACAGCAGCTTTTTTATTTTGCAGTTATTAAATTATAATACTTCCTTATTTTTACTTGTGTCGTCCGCAGAACGTGGCAACATGATTAGTCATTCCATTGGTCACGGTTTATCACGACGTTGTTAGGTCATCTCCATTGAGCATGATATCCATCTCAATGGTCATCTCCCAAAGTGTGGTACTGGAAAGTTATGGTCCACGATTCCCAAACACATAAGATAATCAGTTCAATGGAATTATTGGATATATATATATATCAATTTGGGTGTCTGCGTATGGGAGTTTGCACAAATCCGTTCGCCACAGGCATTATCCAGCAAGAACACTTCTTCTGTATCATCTAATCAGTCAACGATACTGTATCAACACTTATATTTGAAGAACTATTTGAAAAGGAATCGATCATTTTAGTGGGCGGTGTAGCGTGGAACATTGTTTACTTTGGCGTTAATTCGTGTGGTGTGTTTTGCAGCAATGACGACGTGCAGTCAGTGGAATGACTGCGAGCAGGTGTGCGCGGACACGGAGAAGGGATTCCAGTGCTCCTGTCGCAGCGGTTACCGAATCAACCTGAATGGCTACACATGTGACGGTAGGTACATGCTTCTGCATATGATGTATTATCAGCCAAACATCAGCAGTCAATATATGTACTACCCGGACATAAGATGTGATATTAACAATCACATGCATTCACAACTATATTGCCTGTACAACTGGCCACTGACTCTTTCCATCTGGCAATGCCACATACATGACTTCCTGGTTTGTACAAGTATACTCTAATCAAACATCACATGGTGATTTGTGGAAGAAACGACAATAATTTTGTTCTTATTTTTGATGGCCTTAAAACTGACAAACGAGTTGTCGATCGTCTTAATGCATCATCTGTTCGGTGACAAAACTGGGGCGCTTTGATCGCGCCGGACTGTCGATCGAGGGAACGGTGGTTCTACTCCACCTGCCCCCGTTTCAAAACTTGGAAAATTTCGTTCACCTCATGTTGCCTTTGTCTTACGGAAGAGACACCAAAAGCCATTGGTCCTTTCAATATGCTGTCTAAGCCAGGGGAAGTAAAATAGCCACCAGAGGTGGTAAATGTGTATCTTCTCGGAGACTCACAGAGTGATGGTATCTATATCTAACCCACTGGATCTTATTCCCAGCGGCCTGGGTTGCTTCCCGGTCTGGCGTGTGAGACACACCAGTAGGGCAATGTATACGACAGCAATGTCGTCGCCGACTCCCTACAAGGGTCAATGGTAGTACAAAGATAGATATAACTACGTAAAGGATCCTCACTAGCATGGACATTTCTACTGTATTTCTATTGTACACACACACACACACACACACACACACACACACACACACACACACACACACACACACATATATATATATATATATATATGTATATATATATATATATACATATATATATGTATATATGTATGTATGTACGTATATATATACGCATACATATATATGCCACGCAAACACTGCTAAGCTGGTTGTGTTTTCGTCCGTTCTAATAAGAGACTTGTCGTCTTCATGTAGATTGTTTCAATGTATTATGATTTATACAAGTCCAAAATAAAATATATATCTGTCTATCTGTCTGATATATATATATATATATATATATGTATGTATGCATATATATATGTATGTGTGTGTGTTTGTTTGTGTGTGTGTGTGTGTGTGTGTGTGTGTGTGTGTGTGTGTGTATAATGACTAAAATGCTTCCACACCCAATTCTTTTGCACAAGCTCATTACGTTTGATTTCTACATATCGGCTAATAACATGTTATTTCAATCATGACACGTTTACCCGATGATCTGTTTCTTACGTATGCACTACTCTGATTCCAGACATTAACGAATGCTATCAGAACGAAGAAATCTGCCAACACGAATGCATCAACACTGAGGGCAGCTATCGCTGTTATTGCGATGTTGGTTTCCGGTTGAATGCCACAGATGGCCGATCTTGCACAGGTAGGCCTATGATGTGACTTTGCTATAAAACATCAGACCAGTCTGGTGACAGTACCTACGTTGTCACGTCTTTGGCGTTGTCTTGTAATAACATCTTCCAAACCCGGCTACATATGCATACGTAGAACATGAGAGAGGGAGAGAGGGAGAGCGAAGGAGAGAGGGAGAGAGGGAGAAAGGGAGAAAGGGAGAGAGGGAGAGAGGGAGAGAGGGAGAGAGGGAGAGAGGGAGAGAGGGAGAGAGGGAGAGAGGGAGAGGGAGAGAGGGAGAGAGGGAGAGAGGGACTGAGGGAGAGAGAGGGAAAGTGAGAGACATACAGACAGACAGACATACAGACAAACAGACAGACAGACACAGACTGACAGAGAGAGACAGATACGTTCAAGTATACATGTATACATGTCTTATGACAGTAGTAATTTAACATTATGTTTGGCGGATGTGTGTGTTTGCTTTTGTTTTTCTGTGCGTGTTTGTTTGTTTGCTTGGATATGATTATATATGTGTGCGTGCGTGCGTTCGTGTATATGGTGCTTAACATCATGACCTAGCATGGCCATAACCTGGTAAAATCTGCTCTATCTTTTCTAGTGGACTCGACCTGCAATGGATCTTGCGATCACACCTGTTCCCTTGTTAATGGCCGCTACCGCTGTATTTGTGACGAAGGCTACGCGTTGGCGGAGAACCAAATGTCCTGTCAATGTAAGTGTTTTTGTCATTGACGTTAAGATACAGATATGTAAAGTATAATGTTGTCATTGTCTATAAGCTTCTGCTTGCAGTTTCACACGTTAGATAATGACGTACAGCATAAATGACCGGATAACATTGTTATTCAGATTAGTCACCAGTGCAACGATTGTTATTTTCCTCTTTGTCTCTGTTGTGTTGATTAGGGTGTCGTCGGCACTCGTCCTCGATTTAAGTCTGTTTAAACAAGGATCTTCATAATTTACAATAATGAATCGTTGTTCAGACGTGATTCTTCTACAAGGAGCGAAATGATCCGCTATAGTGCATAGTATTCACTGTTCGCTGGTTTCCGTATTCAGACGTTGGCACAACATTTTGTAAGTGTGTGCGTCTACTCTTGTCCATGTTCAATCATTGACGGTGTATTGTTGACAGCATTTTACTCATGTATTAAAAATAACAAGATACTGTAACAGGAAAGTTAACAATTATGTTTTATAATAATGAGATTAATAGTACAGTTGTACACTGTGTAATTAGGTCTCTCCTCTTAAACTTAAACGCTTGGTTTTTGTGTGTGCATGTGTGTGTGTGTGTGTGTGTGTGCGTGTGAGTGAGTGTGTGTGTGTGTGTGTGTGTGTGTGTGTGTGTGTGTGTGTGTGTGTGTGTGTGTGTGTGTGTGTGTGTGTGTGTGTGTGTGTGTGTGTGTGTGTGTGTGGGCTCGTATGGTGTGTTTGCGTATGGCGCGTGCATGGTATTTAAAATGATGCGTGTATGGTATTTAAAATGATGTCCAAACTTGACCGTCATTAATTCCATCTTGTAAGAAATCTGCGTTATTTATTCTAGCGGACTCGACATGCAACAGGTCATGTGACGAAAGCTACGCGTTGGCGGAGAACCAAATGTCCTGTCAATGTAGTTCTCCTCTTTGTCTCTGTTGCGCTGCTTAGGGTGTCGTCGGCACTCGTCCTGGATTTAAGTCTGTTTAAAAAAGGATTTTCATAATTTACAATAATGAACCGTTGGTCATGCGTGATTCTTCTACAAAGGGCGAAGTGATCCGCCCCAGTGCATATTATTTACTATTCGCTGGTTTCCGTTTCCAGACGTTGGTACAACGAGTTCTTCGAATGATCGGACAACATCGGAGCAACCTGAGCTCAGCACGACTGCACAGTTATCATTTTGTAAGTGTGTGCGTTTACTCTTGTCCATGTTCAATCATTGACGGTGTATTGTTGACAGCATTTTACTCATGTATTAAAAATAACAAGATACTGTAACAGGAAAGTTAACAATGAAGTCTTATAATAATGAGATTAATAGTACTGTTGTAAACTGTGTAATTAGATATCTCCTCTTAAACATTTTGTGTATATGTGCGTGTGTGTGTGCGTGTTTGGGGGGAGGTGACGCGTATGGTGTGTTTGCGTATGGCGCGTGTGTTTGGTATTTAAAATTATGTCCAAACTTGATCGTCATTAATTCCATATTGTAAGAAATGTGCGTTATTTATTCTAGCGGAGTCGACATGCAACAGGTCGTGCGATCACGCTTGTGCCTATGTTAATGGCCGCTACCGGTGTGTCTGTAACGAAGACGAAGGCTACGTTCTTGCAAACAACCAAATGTCCTGCATATGTAAGTGTTTCTTTCAATGTCCATAAAATGCACAGTATGGTAGTGTCCTTGCCTATATGTAGGTACACAGACATTCACATACCTAATATTGGTGGACGGCGTTCAACAAAATGTAGTGTCATGTTAAACAATAGACAGCACAGCAACAAATATAGGGCGTTTCCAAAACTGAATTATACGGCAACATGAACATTCCCGAACAAGAAATGACTATACGACAGAAAAGATGGACTGTGTAAATTAATCATCATAGCAGAAAGCAATAATGGGCACAATGGTCAATATTGCAGAAAGCAATAATGGGCACAATGGTCAATATTGCAGAAAGCAATAATGGACACAATGGTCAATATTGCAGAAAGCAATAATGGGCACAATGGTCAATATTGCAGAAAGCAATAATGGGCACAATGGTCAATATTGCAGAAAGCAATAATGGGCACAATGGTCAATATTGCAGAAAGCAATAATGGGCACAATGGTCAATATTGCAATCTTCCTACTTCAATATTATATTATGTAAATTTTTCGTTTCGTTTTGGTCTATAAAATCTTAAACTTAAATTCGTTCAAGCGAACATTTCATTTATGTTATTGCCAATTGCAAAAATCACTTAAGTAACTACTTTTGTATTTTTTAAATACATCGTTAAACAGTAAATCAGAGACCAATGACCCAAGGGACCGAATGGATGTAGAGAGAGGCGAGTTAATCTTGGCGCCTGGGAGGAGATGAACTTACAATGCTCCAAAACTAGCGTAGTAATCTATAGAGGAATTGTTCTTCAAACGCGATTCCTCTATCGATGCCAGTGCGTCTTATTCATCGTTTGCTGATTTCTATTTTCAGTCGTCGGTACATCGAAATCATCGGGTGATCGGACAACATCGGGGGTACCCCTGTCTCTTGAGGTCACCACAGTAACCACGTCGACTGCTTCGAGGCCATACACAATGCCAGTGTTAGCGCTCTATATGTGTTCACATGCACTTTTATTCGTGTTCACTCACTGATGCGGTGCTACTAGAATCCTATGTATTTCATGATGTAAATAACAGTGTGTAACAATAACATGTTTACATTTATACTATTTACTTTTGTAATTAGTTTTTCAATTGACACCCTTTGTCTTTTTTTATAAAACATGGGCGTATGTGTGCATGCATGTGCGTGCGTATGTGTGTTTTCATTATGTCCGTATCGTTGTATGTGCGGTGGCAATTTGGAGCTCTAGTGTTGACTGTACGTTGCATTAGTTCACTCAATTGCAGGGTCGTTCGCTCAACGCGCAACTGTGTTAATAGATACACGAGCTACACATATCGACACTGCAGTCTAGATAATGATTATTGTTGCCTCGTCAATAAAGCTGCTGTGAATAAGTAATATTTCCCATTGGACCTGATATAACTCAAACAACCGCTTTATTTTATCAGAAGCCACGTTTACTGCCTCCATTGCTAGAAATATAAAATCCTGTCATGTCTGGTTCACCTGCTTCTGATTACCCAATGGTCATTATTTCAAAATCGGGGTTAACTGATACATTCTGTAGAATCATTAGCAGCTCTTATTAATACGATTGTTCAGCAAATCGGCCTCGCAAGGGTGTTTACCCAAGGGTGATATTTAAAGCGTATGATCGGACAAATTGTAGGATATCGTTCGTGTAAACCTGCTTTCTGGGACCTGGTTTCTTAAACCAGTATGTGTATATAATGTATTTATAAATATAGCTTAGTTTTTAATACGTTTTTTATCAGTGATATGCATATTATATAAAGTCAAATCAAAACACGCGCTGTATTTGTCATTAACAGAACAACAATTCCACTTCAAATAGTAAACGCTTGTTGAAGGCTTCCGTATGTGTCAACAGTTAACATATGTGTAACATACAAACACTAATGATAAATGGTGTATATATTTGATTGAGATTTACTGAAGCCAGGATATGCTTTTGACATTTCAAATATTAACGTAAATGATGGATGATCTGGCCTGTTTATAGGAGGTCGTAGCTTTAATACAATTGTTTAGTCTCTGTTGATGTCAGTCAGCTTCGTCGACGAATAGGGCTTATGTGCACAGAGGTGAAACTGTGAGAGTTCACATGATGTGTACACTGAATAAATTGAATGCATTGCTGAATACGTGTTCTTTGTCACTGTCGTGAATATTCATTTCTAGTGTCATCTGATTATCAAGAATGAATTTCTAATTTGTTCGGTCGATCAGCTGGATCGGTTTTGGCAATCGTGACAAAAGGGTAATTTATATAGGTACTGGATGTTTATATTATTGGTAGACCCGCAATAGTATATTTGTAACATCGTACGTCATTTGATACAAGCCCATACACAAACATCGGGTGACAAATATCTTCCTAAGGAATAGACCACGGCACCGTTTAAAAGTACGCTTTTTTTAACTGTCAAAACAACTGGATGCTGAACTCCATAATGAACAAACAACGCTCTGTGCTGCCATTGGAAGATAATTTCATAGTTACGTTGTTATTGTGTAGTTAATTATGCAATACATTCATAGTTACGAAATAATACCTAGGTAATGATTTCATAGTTACATAACGATGGCATTGGCATTAGCAACGATTGTTTTGAACACCATAACTGATTGGTTTACAATGTACTCTTAATTGGAATCAACTGAACAATTTCCGCGCATATATTACACGCGATTAATTCCATATGTGTGATGTTATTGCATTATCAAATTAAATACAAATCATCTTTACGAACTCCTACCTACCAAGGATTATTTCGCGAACATAGGTGACACAGACATGATTAATTAAATAACTATTATTGTGCGAAAATAACAGCTACTTGTGCAGAAGGTCGTAGATGATTTCCTTTTCCTTAATGGTAGACTTGAAAATATATCTTAGCAAACATTGTGTTGACGTGAGGGTTTCAGTCCGTTGAATTAATCGGAACACTTAAAAACAGCATATTTCTGTGGGTCTTGTCGAAGCGATCGTCTTTACCTTTTAAAAGAGAAATTGTTTTGTATCTGCTTTCGCTATATGAAATAGCCTAATAGTTGCAAAATGTTTACCGATCAAATGTGGTCACGGAGACTTCTTGTTGCATTTTGTTTTCGTACATTTATTGTTGCAGTAGTGGTAGTGATTTTGGCGGATAATGATGCGCCCTGAACCTTGTGATACGCAGTTTAATAATTGATGCTTATATAGAGTATTCAGAGAGTTAATCCGGACTAATCCATTGAAGTAGGGTCATTTGTTGAATTCATTCGACAGTGCCAATACTTGTTTCTTCGTCAGAACCCTGTCGTATAGTCGCAACTGAAACAGACAGTACAAGGTTAAGAACATCGTGTGACCGAGTGATAGCGATAGCCCGTTTTGAGAGAGAATCTAAATAAACATTCACGGCATATTCCAGCTCCATCTTTAACATGTTTAATATTCCTCAGCTTCTGGTATTTCCCAACATCTTCTGCCTGCGCCCTTCCAACGAACTTTACGCAATCCCCATCTATCCTCGTTACTCTTTCCCTCCATACATCCTTCAATAAACCTCAGCCATCCACTTTTTAATCCGGACAAATCAAATTACCTCACACCTACCTTCCACACTACCCATGTCTGTCAATATATTATGGGTATGTATGTTCGACACATTCAACTTACCTCGTCCAGTTGTCCAGTGAAATATAAGCAGTTTCGTCCACACTTAAAGCCGATGTGAAGTGGAACATCAGGATTCGCCATGTAACCTTAACAATGCACATTGAAAAGTAACAAGTTCTCTTCGTTCGTAAATTTACTAACTACTCGTGCAAGTGCCGATGACCAACACACACCAGTAATATGTTTGCTGAATATATTCATGCCAATAAGTATGTTACAATAACGTTACGATGTTAAACCTGTCGTGCACACAGCTAAATATGTATATGCAAACGTGCCTGCCTAAGTAAGCGAACCTGCTCTTGTGCAGCACACACACGCACACACGCGAAAACGCACACACGCGCGCGCGCATAAACACACACACATACTAACAAGCAAACACACGCATACATGCACGGGCACACAAAGCACGCACGCAAGTTCACATGCGCGAGCACAAACAACACACACGCACGTACACACACACGCACACACGCACACACGCACACACGCAATCACGCACACACGCACACACGCACACACGCAATCACGTACACACGCAATAACGCACACACGCTGTACTTTGCATTTATTATATTGGACGATTAACTTATTTTTATTCGTAACAACAACATCAATGTGTTATGATAACAGCCTCGCTTTTTCTGGACACCGCTTTAAGACAGTCGGACACGTAACGCTTGTTGAGAGAAGTTAACAGAGAATCAATACCTGACACAGGCTCGCTGTCCATCAATATTCCATCTAAATAGAAGTTCAATCTTCGTCCGTTGTAAACCCATGCGCCGTGATACCACACATCATTGGCTACCTACAAGCATCGACTGAATCTGACAAATCATTTAAACACAGTCATTGTGTGCATGAGATATGTAATAGTTCCATTCAAAAACGACCGCTATCTACAAAATAGTAACTACACTTGACATATATTTATATATGACATATATCTTTATGCAGGAGAGGAGCTTTCCAAATCAAATAAAAAACATGTCATTTTTGCACTCAAATGTAAAGGTAATAAGAAAGAGTTGGTCACAAACAGTGTTCTCACTCACCTCAAAACTACTTAAATCAAAGTAAAAGTACATTGAAAAAAACCTACTTGAGTAAAAAGTCAATGTAACTTTAAAAATACTTGAAATAAGAGTAAAAGTACAATTCAACGTATTAATTGAAACATTACAGCAGGCACACAAAATGCGAGACTAAAATATCTACTTTACACGAACTTTAACCCAATAACAGTCACTAAAATAAAATAAATAAATATAATAAATAAGTGGTAGGAAGTTACAATAGGGATCTATTTCACAAAAGTTTCTTCAGATTGTTTATGAAAAGGTATTGTTTACATTAAGGGCTAATAAGGGGACCATAGTCGTCATCCCAGTAAAAGCAGTATAATACAAATAACAGCAGTATAGTTACGAACATGGGCACTTGTTTAGTATCCGGGACCACCTCAACTTCGTCGATAGAACTACATTTTTGCCTAAATTTGAAAGCTCGTGCGTTAGATCCACCTTTCAACATTATCCCAAGCATGTTTGTGTTACGAAAATATTGCGTCTTAGCGAACTTTTGAGGCCAACAGAGCAGGTTTGCGCCACCCTGCGTCGCAACAGCCGTGCATTACCGCAGTGAGCGATATAGCAGCGTATGTTGATGTAAACCGGGTCACTCTTTGGACCTTAAAAGTGCACTAAGACGCAATATTTTAGGTAACATAAATATATAAATAGTAACATACATCCAAAAAAATCATTCCAAACGATTTCTCGCTCGGTGATCTCTTATTTATAGAGGTCAGCGTTGACGCGCTATACCAAAGCGATAGGATCCCCCTGGCAACTATACACGGAAATATTGTAACGAAAATATTTCGCAAAGTAAACGAAAGTAACGAAGTAAAAAGTATTGTTAATTTAGATAAAACTACTTCGTTGCAAGTAAAAGTACTTTATTAAAATTGTACTTCGTTACATGCCGATTACTTCAAAAAACTACTTAAAGTATTGTAACAAAGTATATGTACTTCGTTACATGCCACCACTGCTCATAAATGGGCGGAAGTCGAGTTGTACCTTCACTGGCACAAAAGTCTGATCAGCTGATGTGCGTATTCCGGCGAATACTGTGCCGCCATCTGCCGCGCTAATTTCGAAGCTGGCGTTTTCCTTGCAGTTCCCGTTGTTTATCAGAACTCCACTGCGCGATCCAAGCGTTCCCGTGTGACGAAACCACAGCGAGATGGAGAATGTCGAGACGAAATTGTTGGCGAACCATGTGCGCATGAACGGGACCTATACGGTAGCAGTACAGCATAGACGTATACACGTGTATTACATATACGCCTGCAACATACCATGTCCGATACCGGGTGCAGTTCTTTTCACATTTGTAGACCTACACGTTCACTTGACCTATCCATCACGTCACCTGTTGCCTTGCAAAAATTCCGTGAAACAACCAAAACATGAATGCTTAATATGTGAGACGTTTAGACATTCCGTCGTAGATTTTATTGAAATTCTGGTTCCCAAAGATTTTTTTGTGACAAAAACATAGGCCTAAGGCAAAACGTTTGTTGACTTTCAACAAAATAAACGACGGAATGTCCCAATGATCCGCGAGATCAGCATCCATTTTGGATGGTTTGACGTAACAAGTCACGTGATGGATATTTTAATTATTTTAAAGCCGGCTGATAAACGACTGCGATGATAAAGAACACACTCCATAACTTGGAGGTAACTATTATCATTAGAAAATGTTAAATAAATATTAAACATTATTGTTATGAACTGCATTACACTGAAGTGGCGGTGGCATAGTAGAGTGACTAATCGAACGCGGCCTGCGGTCTATTCCGAGTACTTGTGCTACTACGCCACTGTCTCGGGTGATTATAGTTGCACACAATACGCAAAGGTGCAATTTGATATAAAAATGGAATTAGCAGCAGTTTTTATTGGGTAATTGAACAAATACTTTATGGGGTATTGCAAAGCATTACGCTGTTATTTGTTGTGTAATTTATGATCCAAAGGTTTAGACTATATTATTAAAAGTTATTAATTAAATTGACTACATATAACGCTGCTTTAATAAGTCATGATAGCTTGGCAGCTTATATCAGGCCTGTTATAATGTAGGTGGTTTATCAAGTGATACCTCTAAGTAGCCATGACCGTCAAATGACGCCACGTTTCCGTGCGCAGGGTCGTTCACTATGTTCACGTTTCCGGGTCCGTACTTCATTGCGACTGCGCCGTGACATGTGACATCATCGAAATTATTTTCGAACGGGAAATGTAGAAGTAAACTATCTATGCATGACGGCGTGACTGCAATGGAATAGTGATCATATTGTTATTGAAAGGGTAGCTAGACAACAGTTGAAATGTTCGTTATTAATTATCGTATGGAGAAATAGTATCATTTTAATAGTATCATTTTAAGAAATATCTTTAACGTGTTACTTATAAATGATGCACGAGAATCACAACTGCATATTACCGTGACAAAAGATAGCAATACCCAACAAAATATAGATACAACAGTGCACGCTAACTAATGGTGGTGCTTACTATGTGCTTCCGGTATACAGGTGCATTCTGGGTCCTGTCGGAACACCATCCCTTCTACACACGTCTCTACTTGTGTGTGGTCGATTTGCAAGCGGAAACGTCTGCCATTGCCTGGCACTGGCTCATAAGGACAAGGTGCTGTGGACAGGGTAAAGAATAAAAGGAAAGATCAATGTTTTCGTTAAGAACATAAACCAAATATAACGATGATAACAATTAAATACAGGCATGATGAGAAATTTTGTTTTCTAGTTGTTTTAATAAGTAATTAGTATATATAATTTCGCAGGAGTAATTAGTATATCTATATAAACATAATTACTAACTGACGGATCGGGAATCTAACGCCACAGTCGTAATAATGAGCGCGACCTTCATAATGCTTCGCTTTAGCAACCAACCTTACATAAAACAAAACTATACAGGAACATTCCCGTCCTCTTCTTGGTCTTCCTTTCTTCTTTCCTTCGTCGCTTGGGTGGTGCGCAATGGACGGAAGACCTTACATAGTGTATTGTTTAACGCTCGCCAGGTTGTGTATTTGTCGTTCCCCCACAACCAGGGGTAGGTCTGGTCTACTTGCTTGTTATTAAATAGATCAAACACGCTTTTCCAAGTTCTTCACGAATATGAGTGTTTAGTAACTGTAGACAACTTTGTATACATTTACAACATGACAATCGGCTGACTCTCTGCGGGACTGGCACACGGGACAGCCCGCTGCGTAAACGACTATCTAAATGGTTGTAACGTCTCCCGAATCTAGTCAATCTCCGATGTAAAATAAGCACCTATTAAGTAAATCAGCATGGCAGTGAGTCTAGAACTGTCTAGAACCCTAAAATCCTGCTTTAGCCTATAAAACATGCATCTTAACTCCATGGATGACTTGAAAATGTGACATCTACGCATGCGCAGATGTGCCGTGGGGGTGGATGCGACTCCAAACGTAAGTCAGACGTTTTGTCAAATATGCTAAAAATATGCTTGTAAAATATGTTTGTAAAATTTCCGCTAACTCCTTAATAGTACACAGGCGGCGCCAAGGTTAAGGTAGCTCGTGAACTTTTACACATGAAACCTGGTCACGATCTCTACTTGTCAACTAAGTCTGGGCTTCGCTTTGCCTTCCTTTCATCTGCCAGAGGTAAGAATGAACAAATAAACGATAAGAACAGCGCTTTCCTGCGATGGAAAACTCGTGAGAACTCCTGACTAAACAAGCTGTTGGCTTTTATATAAGCCTTTTACATAAACGGAACCTGCCTTACTTTTCTGGTAACATCTACACTCTTCCTCTAATTAATTAGTATTTAACTTATTAGCCACGGTGGTTCTTTACACTAGGTTGTCAATCGACTGCCAGATAAAAGTGTCCCGCATATTGTTCTCATTTAAAGCCCCTGAATCCGATATTCCATTGGTCTTTCTCCGGTGTGGCACACCAGATTTAACAGTGAAGAATATCACACTCTCGCAAATGCGTAAAGTATAAGTGTAATTATTATATACGATTTGATTTTGTCCGATGTGGCTATTAAAGTTTTTTAGTGTACCAAGTAAAAAAGCGGGTTAATTAATTTCTAAGGAATTGTTCATCTTTGGTGAACATAATCCGAGAAAGACGGTTTCGTTTGCGGCAATTTCCTACAAATCGGCTCAGTGTGTTAGAATTTCCTGCCACCAAACTGAATGTGGGCAACTATATTTGGCGAAAGTTTCGTATTTCCACAGAGTCGTTTATTATTAATTATTTTATCAACATTTCGTACGTGAACAGTCATAATTATTACAATTAATTTATTCATAACACCTTATACTAAAAAGATTGCCATATGTTACAGAAATGATATAAGCAATGTTTGTGCGAAACTAACTATTTTTGCCAGGGCATATCAAATGAATTGACCAATAGGATATCGGATTCAGGGGATTTAAGCAACTTTGTTCTTTGTATTGGTCGCATAGAAAACAACTGGGAATATAAATAAAACATATAACAAAAGGTCCGACATCTTCACAACTGCGGTGGCCATTTTAGTAAGCTTGTTGGAATTAGTTTCTAGGCAACACGTTACGTAAGTGATCCGTTAATTACCTTTCGTCGTCAGCGGCTGTTTGTAGGTGACAATACTTGCAACTTTACAGTTCGCTGGTCTCTCTCTCACACACGTGTGCCACTCATGTTTCCAGTAGAGGGCACCACAAGTCATGTGATGTGCCAAATACCGGAGTCCGCCTAGCGGTTGGCAGATGTAGTACATGTGGCAATTTTGTACATCCGGCTGCCAGATTTGGCCATGCGTGTAGTCGGACAAGGAGCAGTCGACTTCATCTGAAGGCGACACACCAATCTTATGGGCTTATTGTGTTCACACCTTCTCATGTATCCAGTAACGTATAGGAATGTAATCCCGCTAGTACGGTCAGCTAGTTATTGACGTCACTATTGCTCGGTGCCAATGGTATCATAACAATGAGGTTCCACTGTATATTGGTACGCTAACTTTGAATCATTGTAAATGTATCCCCTTCAAGGCGCCGGCGTCCACTCACCTCTTTCTAAATTACTTCGTTTCCTCGAGCCACTGGCCTCTACCAGGTGATTATGTGTTTTTTCAGAAAACACAACGATCGTTATTTAGAATCATTTATTGTTTTCAATGGAAAGTTTGATATGTCAGCTATTCCCCAGGGTGCAACACGAAATTAAGATTTAAATAGTGTAATGTTGATAACTGCTCCCCCTGGCCTATATGGGTGTTGATAACTGCTCCCGCTGGCCTATATGGGTGTTAATAACTACTCCCCCTGGCCTATATGGGTGTTGATAACTGCTCCCCCTGGCCTATATGGGTGTTGATAACTACTCCCCCTGGCCTATATGGGTGTTAATAACTGTTCCCCCTGGCCTATATGGGTGTTGATAACTGTTCCCCTTGGCCT
This sequence comes from Paraescarpia echinospica, assembly GCA_020002185.1. NCBI lineage: Eukaryota > Metazoa > Annelida > Polychaeta > Sabellida > Siboglinidae > Paraescarpia > Paraescarpia echinospica. The sequence continues at coordinate 53,297,758 of CM034541.1, forward strand.
ATATGGGTGTTGATAACTGTTCCCCCTGGCCTATATGGGTGTTGATAACTGTTCCCCCTGGCCTATATGGGTGTTGATAACTGTCCCCCCTGGCCTATATGGGAGTTGATAAATACTCCCCTTGGCCTATATGGGTGTTGATAAATACTCCCCCTAGCCTATATGGGTGTTGATAACTACTCCCCCTCGCCTATATGGGTGTTGATAGCTGCTCCCCCTGGCCTATATGGGTGTTGATAGCTGCTCCCCCTGGCCTATATGGGTGTTGATAAATACTCCCCCTGGCCTATATGGGTGTTGATAACTGCTCCCCCAGTCCTATATGGGTATTGATAGCTGCTCCCCCTGGCCTATATGGGTGTTGATAAATACTCCTCCTGGCCTATATGGGTGTTGATAACTGCTCCCCCTGGCCTATATGGGTGTTGATAAATACTCCCCCTAGCCTATATGGGTGTTGATAACTACTCCCCCTGGCCTATATTGGTGTTGATAGCTGCTCACCCTGGCCTATATGGGTGTTGATAGCTGCTCCCTCTGGCCTATATGGGTGTTGATAAATACTCCCCCTGGCCTATATGGGTGTTAATAACTGCTCCCCCTGGCCTATATGGGTGTTGATAGCTGCTCCCCCTGGCCTATATGGGTGTTGATAAATACTCCCCCTGGCCTATACGGGAGTTGATAACTGCTCCCCCTGGTCTATATGGGTGTTGATAACCGCTCCCCCTGGCCTATATGGGTGTTGATAGCTGCTCCCCCTGGCCTATATGGGTGTTGGTAAATACTCCCCCTGGCCTATATGGGTGTTGATAGCTGCTCCCCCGGCCTATATGGGTGTTGATAGCTGCTCCCCCTGGCCTATATGGGTGTTGATAAATACTCCCCCTGGCCTATATGGGTGTTGATAACTGCTCCCCTGACCTATATGGGTGTTGATAACCGCTCCCCCTGGCCTATATGGGTGTTGATAACTGCTCCCCTGGCCTATATGGGTGTTGATAACCGCTCCCCCTGGCCTATATGGGTGTTGATAACTGCTCCCCCTGGCCTATATGGGTGTTGATAACCGCTCCCATGGCCTATATGAGTGTTGATAAATACTCCAGTAAGTAAACATGAAAATGGTGCTATAACAAATTAGTTGTGCGAACATTAATGTGTTCTACTGTTTCTTTTAGTGCCAACAATCACAGTTACATAACTCGATAGACCTATAATAATAATTATTATTATTATAACGATCAACGATGATATCTTTAAAGTTGTGTACGTATCAAACCATCAGTTTCATTTCTATTTGAGTAGCTTGTTCGCCAATGGCCTGTCACATGGCAGAGACGTATATAGTTATTCAAGGAACAAGTTGGAGAGATAGCGCGGCAGGACTTTCCGTACTATAACAATAACGATCAAATGTGAAACTAAACAGTAGGTACATCTAGAGCAATTCGCTATGAGACATCAAGCGTACCTGCAACTTCAGTGGTAGTAGTTTCGGTCGTTGTGGTCGTTTCCGTGGTCATAGTTTCGTACATTGATGTTGTTGTAGTGGAATGTGTTGTGGTTGGTTCCATTGTGGTGGAATGTGTTGTGGCTGGTACTGTTGTGGTGGAATGTATTGTGGTTGGTTCTGTTGTGGTGGAATGTGTTATAGTTGGTTCTGTTGTGGCGGAATGTGTTGTGGTGGAATGTGTTGTAGTTGGTTCTGTTGTAGTGGAATGTGTTGTCGTTGGTTCTGTTGTGGTGGAATGTGTTGTGGTTGGTTCTGTTGTGGTGGAATGTGTTGTAGTTGGTTCTGTTGTAGTGGAATGTATTGTGGTTGGTTCTGTTGTAGTGGAATGTATTGTGGATGGTTCTGTTGTAGTGGAATGTGTTGTAGTTGGTTTTGTTGTAATGGAATATGATGTGGTTGGTTTTGTTGTAGTATATTGCGTTGTGGTTGGTTCTGTTGTGGTGGAATGTGTTGTAGTTGGTTCTGTTGTAGTGGAATGTGATGTGGTTGGTTCTGTTGTAGTGGAATGTATTGTGGTTGGTTCTGTTGTGGTAGAATGTAAGGTGGTTGGTTCTGTTGTAGTGGAATATGTTGTGGTTGGTTCTGTTGTTGTGGAATGTGTTTTAGTTGGTTTAGTTGAAGTTGAGTGTGATGTGGTTGGTTCTGTTGAAGTTGAATGTGATGTGGTTGTTTCTGTTGTAATGGAATGTGTTGTAGTGGAATATGATGTGGTTGGTTCTGTTGTGATGGAATCTGCTGTAGAGGAATGTGTTGTGGTTGTTTCTGTTGTACTGGAATGTGTTGGGGTTGGTTCTGTTGTAGTGGAATGTGTTGTAATTGGTTCTGTTGTAGTGGAATGTGTTGTTGTTGGTTCTGTTGTACTGGAATGTGTTGTGGTTGGTTCTGTTGTAGTGGAATGTGTTGTGGTTGGTTCTGTTGTACTGGAATGTGATGTAGTGGAATGTGACATGGTTGGTTCTGTTGTAGTGGAATGTGTTGTGGTTGGTTCTGTTGTAGTGGAATGTGTTGTGGTTGGTTCTGTTGTAGTGGAATGTATTGGTTCTGCTGCAGTGGAATGTGATGTGGTTGGTTCTGTTGTGGTGGAATGTGATGTGGTTGGTTCTGCTGCAGTGGAATATGATGTGGCTGGTTCTGTTGTAGTGGAATGTGTTGTGATTGGTTCTGTTGTAGTGAGTTCTGTTGTGGAGGAATGTGTTGTGGTTGATTCTGTTGTAGCTGAATGTGTTGTGGTTGGTTCTGATGTAGTGGAATGTGATGTGGTTGGTTCTGTTGTGGTGGAATGCACCGTAGTTGAATGTGTTGTAGTGGAATGTATTGTAGTCGAATGTGTTGTGGTTGGTTCTGTTGTGATAGAATGTGATGTGGTTGGTTCTGTTGTGGTGGGAAATGCTGTACTGGAATGTGTTGTAGTTGGTTCTGTTGTAGTGGAATATGATGTGGTTGGTTTTGTTGTACTGGGGTGTGTTGTTGTGGAATGTGATGTGAATGGTTCTGTTGTAGTAGAATGTGTTTTGGTTGGTTCTGTTGAAGTGGAAAGTGTTGTGGTTGGTCCTGTTGTGGTGGAATGTGATGTTGTTGGTTCTGTTGTGGTGGTATATGATGTACTGGGATGTGATGTGGTTGGTTCTGTTCTAGTGTAATGAGTTATGGTTGGTTCTGTTGTAGTGGAATGTGGTGTGGTTGATTCTGTTGTACTGGAATGTGTTGTAGTTGGTTCTGTTGTGGTGGAATATGTTGTGGTTGGTTCTGTTGTGGTGGAATATGTTGTGGTTGGTTCTGTTTTGGTTGCTTGTGTTGTGGTAGGTTCCAATGAGGTGGATCGTGATGTTGTGGGTTGTGATGTTGTGGGTGGTGGTGGTGTGGGTTGTGATATTGTGGGTTGTGATGTTGTGGGTTGTAATGTTGTGGGTTGTGATGTTGTGGGTTGTGAAGTTGTGGGTTGTGAAGTTGTGGGTTGTGATGTTGTGGGTTGTGTTGTGGTGGGTTGTGATGTTGTGGGTTGTGATGTTGTGGGTTGTGTTGTCGTGGGTTGTGATGTGGGTTGTGGTGTTGTGGGTTGTGATGTTGTGGGTTGAGTTGTCATGGTTTGTTCTGTTGTGGTTTGCGATGTAGTTGGTTGTGTTGTGGTGGGTTGTGATGTTGTGGGTTGTGATGTTGTGGGTTGTGATGTTGTGGGTTGTGATGTTGTGGGTTGTGTTGTGGTAGGTTGTGTTGTGGTGGGTAGTGATGTTGTGGGTTGTGATGTTGTGGGTTGTGTTGTGGTGGGTTGTGTTGTTGCTGGTTGTGATGTTGTGGGTTGTGATGTTGTGGGTTGTGTTGTGGTGGGTTGTGTTGTGGTGGGTTTTGATGTGGGTTGTGGTGTTGTGGATTGTGATGTTGTGGGTTGAGTTGTCATGGTTTGTTCTGTTGTGGTTTGCGATGTAGTTGGTTGTGTTGTTGTGGGTTGTGATATTGTGGGTTGTGATGTTGTGGGTCGTGTTGTGGTGGGTTGTGTTGTGGTGGGTTGTGATGTTGTGGGTTGTGATGTTGTGGGTTGTGTTGTTGAGGGTTGTGGTGTTGTGGGTTGTGATGTTGTGTGTTGTGTTGTGGTGGGTTGTGATGATGTGTGTTGTGATGTGGTGGGATGTGGTGTTGTTGGTTGTGATGCTGTGGGTTGTGTTGAGGTGGATTGTGGTGTTGTGGGTTGTGGTGTTGTGGGTTGTGATGTTGTGGGTTGTGTTGTGGTGGGTTGTGATGTTGTTGATTGTGATGTTGTGGGTTGTGATGTTGTGGGTTGTGTTGTGGTGGGTTGTGATGTTGTTGATTGTGATGTTGTGTGTTGTGATGTTGTGGGTTGTGATGTTGAGGGTTGTGATGTGGTGGGTTGTGTTGTGGTGGGTTGTGGTGTTGTGGTTTGTGTTGTGGTGGGTTGTGATGTTGTGGGTTGTGATGTTGCTGATTGTGATGTTGTGTGTTGTGATGTTGTGGGTTGTGATGTTGTGTGTTGTGATGTTGTGGGTTGTGATGTTGTGGGTTGTGTTTTGGTGTGTTGTGGTGTTGTGGGTTGTGATGTTGTGTGTTGTGTTGTGGTGGGTTGTGATGATGTGTGTTGTGATGTGGTGGGATGTGGTGTTGTTGGTTGTGATGCTGTGGGTTGTGTTGAGGTGGATTGTGGTGTTGTGGGTTGTGGTGTTGTGGGTTGTGATGTTGTGGGTTGTGTTGTGGTGGGTTGTGATGTTGTTGATTGTGATGTTGTGGGTTGTGATGTTGTGGGTTGTGATGTTGTGGGTTGTGTTGTGGTGGGTTGTGGTGTTGTTGATTGTGATGTTGTGTGTTGTGATGTTGTGGGTTGTGATGTTGAGGGTTGTGATGTGGTGGGTTGTGTTGTGGTGGGTTGTGGTGTTGTGGTTTGTGATGTTGTGGGTTGTGTTGTGGTGGGTTGTGATGTTGTGGGTTGTGATGTTGCTGATTGTGATGTTGTGTGTTGTGATGTTGTGGGTTGTGATGTTGTGTGTTGTGATGTTGTGGGTTGTGATGTTGTGGGTTGTGTTTTGGTGTGTTGTGGTGTTGTGGATTGTGATGTTGTGGGTTGTGTGGTGGTGGGTTGTGGTGTTGTGGCTTGTGATGTTGTGGGTTGTGATGTTGTGGGTTGGTTTGTGGTGGGTTGTGTTGTGGTGGGTTGTGATGATGTGTGTTGTGATGTAGTGGGTTGTGTTGTGGTGGGTTGTGATGTGGGTTGGGATTTTGTGGATTGTGATGTTGTGCGTTGTGATGTTGAGGGTTTTGATGTTGTGGGTTGTGTTGTGGTGGGTTGAGGTGTTGTGGGTTGTGATGTTGTGGGTTGTGATGTTGTGGGTTGGGTTGTGGTGGGTTGTGTTGTGGTGGGTTGTGATGATGTGTGTTGTGATGTAGTGGGTTGTGGTGTTGTGGGTTGTGATGATGTGGGTTGTGTTGTGGTGGGTTGTGGTGTTGTGGGTTGTGATGTTGTGGGCTGTGATGTTGTGGGTTGGTTTGTGGTGGGTTGTGATGATGTGTGTTGTGATGTTGTGTGTAGTGTTGTGGTGGGTTTTGATGTTGTGGGTTGTGATGTTGTGGGTTGTGGTGTTGTGGGTTGTGGTGTGATGGGTTGTGATGTTGTGGGTTGTGACGTTGTGGGTTGTGTTGTGGGATTTGATGTTGTGTGTTGTGATGTTGTGGGTTGTGGTGTGGTGGGTTGTGATGTTGTGGGTTGTGTTGTGGTGGGTTGTGTTGTGGTGGTTTGTGATGATGTAATTTGTGATGTAGGTTGTGATGTTGTGGGTTGTGTTGTGGTGGGTTGTGGTGTGGTGGGTTGTGATGTTGTGGGTTGTGATGTTGTGGGTTTTGATGTTGTGGGTTGTGTTGTGATGGGTTTTGATGTTGTGGGTTGTGTTGTGATGGGTTGTGTTGTGGTGGGTTGTGATGATGTGAGTTGTGATGTTGTAGGTTGTGATGTTGTGGGTTGTGTTGTGGTGGGTTTTGGTGTTGTGGGTTGTGTTGTGTTGGTTTGTGATGTTGTGGGTTGTGTTGTGTTGGTTTGTGATGTTGTGGGTTGTGTTGTGGTGGGTTCTGTCGTGGTGGGTTGTGATGTTGTGGGTTGTGATGTTGTAGGTTGTAATGTTGTGGGTTGTGTTGTGGTGGATTGTGATGTTGTGGGTTGTGCTGTGGTGGGTTGTGATGTGGTGAGTTGTGATGTGGTGAGTTGTGATGTGGTGGGTTGTGTTGTGGTCGGTTGAGTTGTCGTGGTTTGCTCTGTTGTGGATTGCGATATAGTTGGTTTTGATGTGGTGGGTTTCGATGTGGTGGGTTGTGTTGTGGTCGGTAGAGTTGTTGTGGTTTGTTCTTTTGTGGATTGCGATGTAGTTGGTTGTGATGTGGTGGGTTTTGATGTGGTGGGTTTAGATGTGGTGGATTTTGATGTAGTGGGTTGTGGTGTGGTCGGTTGAGTTGTTGTGGTTTGTGTTGTGGTCCATGGTGTTGTGGTGGGTTGTGCTGTTGTTGATTGCGATGTAGTTGGTAGTGGTGTGGTGGGTTTTGGTGTGGTTGGTTTCGATGTGGTGGGTTTCGATGTGGTTGGTTTTGATGTGGTGGGTTGTGGTGTGGTCGGTTGAGTTGTCGTGGTTTGTGTTGAGGTCCGTGGTGTTGTGGTGGGTTGTGTTGTTGTAGATTGTGATGTAGTTTGTTGTGTTGTTGTCTCTTGTGTTGTGGTGCTTTGTGTCGTTGCGGTTTGTGATGTGAATATCTCCGTAGTCAGTTTTGTTGTTGGCAGTAAGGTAGTTGATGGTTCTAAATTAATACAAGAAACAATCTACTTTACATTAGTAGTTGCATGTGTTAATGAAAATGATTTCAATCGATGAGAAAATTTGTTTGATAAATAAACGGATTTGCTTCAATGTACGTATGTTTTATGGTCGAACCACACAATAGGCATCGATCGTAGAATGGCATTTATTATAACTGTATGTCTTCTTCAGCCATGTCCCACTCTTAAAAGCAGCCCTTCACAAGCACGATCAGCATGACTTAGAAACTGTACTTAGAACAATACTCTATAAAACATCTGCGACCAGTTGACCAAAGTGAAATATTGTATGGAAACATGCAGCTTTGTACGGACTTCAACACAAAAAGTGACCTGTTTTTTATTGTATATCAGCTATGAGATTTGCATTTATTACAATAAAGCCAGAGGCAACTATTACTTATTTATTTATATATCTCAATGTCAGGTATCATAATTAGAGGGAACATAAAATGGCAAATAATAACTTCAACGGCAAATTATTAATATAAAGTCTTGCCTACCTCTGCAAGTTTTGTTGTTCAATGAATGTAGCATGTCTTCAAATTTGTCACTCAGTTCATACACTGTCTCTACTCCCGGCCCCAGTGACTCCATCTCCCTGGCAGCGGCGTGTGTAATGCCTGCAATGATTGAATTACCATCGCCATTATGTTACTATATAGATTAATACGCTAACTGTGAAGACAGTTGGACAGTATCCGTCATTGTCACACTTTGATTATAAATTCAAGGCGATTTGTTGGCAGTGCGGTACCAAACTATTTGTTAGTTTGGCAATGGGTGTGTTGTTCAACTTCAAACTATAAATATCATGGAGTCAATCAGACGACGGGAATATACTAATTATGGTTAGGATGTAAGATAATTTTAATCAGCGTTAGGGTTATTATAATTAGTTAGGTTTTAATTAGTTATGGTTAGAGTTATTGTTAGTCATAACTAGAGTTAATTTGTTTTATAACTACACCCAGGTGTTAGGCTTCCAGCGATATAAAAAAAATGTACTTAGTTAAATCGTGAGATACCTGCACAACCTGTTGGTGTTTACCAAATGTGTTAAAGATTTGCAAACTCTGCACACAATTTCGAATACACAAATGAGCACGCCAGTGCCCTCTGGAGAGTAGCTCACCACTCAGTTCGTGCACTATTTCTATTTTTGTCTGACAGGCAGAGAAGCATATTGGTGCATGTAAGTAAATGACTCTTGTTAACTACATTTGTAATTTTGAAATATCCATCTCCAGTTGGTAGATAACAAGTGAGTGTTCCAAGGACGTGAACGGAAATAGAAAGAGGCATGAGGACATCGGCGCCTCCGGAGAAGACAGTGAAAACTGCCCCAGAAGTTAGCATATTAATACTGTAGATTTCAAGTCAAAATGCATATTAAAAACAAAACGGCAGTATGTTTTTCCGGTAACACTCTGCAAACAATAGAATGCTGCCACCTATATGAGGCTCGTAGAGACAGTGTTGTCACCTATTGCAAAGATGTAGATGTCGTCGTTGATGATGGAAGCGGTATTCGTTGTGAGTGCTTCCGTCGGCTGTGACGTGTCACCAAGGTCAGATATGAGAACGATGATCTTCGTCGCATCCGGTCGTCCACGTCGTTCGAACATCCTGTGTACGAACCAAAGAGAACATATAACTACTGCCATTATACGGATAATCTGCAATATGTTTCTATGGTAATAGACACATTTGCGATAAATCACACTTTCCCGAATGTTTCCGGTTTCTGGTTTGCATGCGCCGTGTCTTCGACTATCTAGAGATGAATCGGTTTTGTTTCCAAAAGCGAACTCTATTTTTCAACCACGTATTTGTACAATATGTACTTTTGCTTATTGGTGGATCAATGTTTATTGCATTTTAATTGAAACACCATGGTTCGTATAATCGGGAGGGGGAGGGGGAGGGGGAAGGGGAGGAGGAGGGGAGGGGGAGGGGGCGTGCGTGCGTGCGTGTGATTCTTTGTTTATCAATGATTAAATATTCTATCATATAAAACAGAAGCGGGCGATAAAAGAAGAGGAATACAAGCAACACTAAGCTGGGAAGAGAGTGTGAAGAGGTATATCAATGTAGCAAGGATAAACAGCCGCGAGTGAGATAAAACCGCAGGATATTGGGACAGGCAAGACGGTTCATCGGACCGGGTCATGTGCCTCCCTCCCGCACGAGAACAAGAGGAAGAAGAGATGCTATTGTATAAAAACAAACCTGTGTGCTTCAGCCAAGCCGTCGGCGGTGTTCGTGATACCAGCCATGTATGCAGCTGCCCACACCGCATCCGTTACGGCTTTCGTGTCGTTCAGCGTTCCTAGGTCGATATCAATACGCGTTTTCGTCGAGTAGCTGATGACGCCAACGCGAATGATGTCATCGGATATCTGCAGTCGTGTCAAGTAATACGTGAGTAACTGAGTACGCTTGAAGTGTATGTAGAACACTCCCGTGCACGCACAGTCACCGGTACACATGCACACGCATACGTGCATATGAATGCATGCACGCACGCACACATGCACATGCACACACGCGCGCACAAACACACACACACACTGTATAACATGTCGAAACGAATGCATGCTACGCCACTTCACTTCATCCATTGAGCAGTATGGTTGTAAGGGAGCAATGGTCTCTACGTGTCTGCGCCGACCCGGTCTGTCTTCTGCGGTGCCGTCTGTTCTTGCCATCTAAGGGCGGTTGTCATAATATTGTGGTTTCACTGTGCTGTGGTGACAATTCCTTGGTTTACAGTAGTAAAGTGTTTGCGCGCCCAATAATGTACCCAGCATTACTGGGATCAGCTAGCCCTTTTCTTGGAGCGGAATGAAAAGCGAAACGTAGTAGCCTGCTTTTTACCCATACAGGCACAATTCAACCCGACCTCCCCGTGGTGCAGACTGTGCACATGTTTCCGCGAGGATTCAGGCTGACGGGGCTATGACGGACCAGTAGGGGAGTTGGGTGCCACAATCTATAAATTCACCGAAATACGCAACTGAGGAGCACAGAAATCACATCGGTCGAGGCCGGGATTAACACAGGCGGCGCTACTCCTATCCTACCCTACCCCTGAATGGAATCGAGAAGTATGCAACAAGAAGAACGCAATTAAAAATTGCGGGAATTGCATCACATGGAACGTCCAAACCCATCACATGGAACGTCCAAACCCATCACATGGAACGTCCAAACCCATCACATGGAACGTCCAAACCCATCAGTGGAAAAGTTGAAGAACTAACGCATGCGTTGTCGCGATATAAATGGGACGTTGTTGGCCTGGCAGGAACAAATTGGACAGACGAAGGAGAAACATCAACAGAAGAAGGCTACACGATATGCACAGTGGCGGGAGGACATCAACACGGCGTAGCCTTTAGTGATCACGATTTTTTAATGATGACAATAAAGCTGTGTTTGCGGAAGAATCGGAAAAAACACGAACCATCAGATAAGATTTGACACCGAGCGACAATTGGAGGACGACTTGCTGCGCTTATCTTCTTGGAGCCGGGTATCAATAGTCTACAGCAATATGCGACACCGCTAAGGAAGTTCTAGACAATTGGAAGATCAAGCGACAGCCATGTCTACCTGACGTTGAAATGAAGCTTTGTGACCAGAGACGAGATTAAAAAAGGAAAAGATCCACCCATGAAAAAGTTCGCAAACAATACCGAGACCTATATAGAGACATCAGGAAACGAATGAGGAAAGCACAAGACTGGATAAACAAACGGTACACTGCGATATGAAGGGACAGTGACATGAAGAGAAACAGCTTCAGCCGAGCTTTTTTTCTTTTGAAAGTCGTTACCAGAAAAGGTCAAGCCAATTATTAAATATCGAGGATAAACGGAACGATTTTTTTTTATAGGAAAAAGACAATTCTTGAGAACTGATGTGAATACCGTACTCTAACACTACGAATTGAGCACAGGTGATGACGTTCTCAGAATAAAAATGCTGACAAAAATGTTTCTCTGGGCAGAAGTATAATAGACTGTCCGAATACTGAAAACACAACAACCCCCTTGCGTCAAAGAAATACCAGCTGAATTGATCAAACATAGTGGTGACACAAAGATGCAAGCACTCATGATCACATGCCAAAAAAACTGCACCCTTACTATCGGCCCGGTCAAGGAAGGAGTGAATGAAGCCTATCTAAGTACACTAAAATAGTCGTAAACGATCGTTATATAACGAAGTCGCATGGGCTAATTATAATTAGATTAATCAGAGCACTGCATCATCAAAGTTATCATCACATACCTGTTAGAGTGCTATCAAACATTCGGCTTATCCGCATGTTATCATAAACGCTTTACAAACCTTAAGACCTTGAATAATGTCGATGGTAAACTGTTTCAGCATATACCACATCAGACTCCCGGAGTCGGCTGACGAGTCTAACAGGAATACGACATCAGCTGAACAGTTCCCCAAAACTAAAATCAAAGTACAGCTGGATAAGTAAACAAACTGGTCAAACGTTTTTCAGAAGCAACTATGATGATTATAATGTTTGTAATGCAAAGAAATATATGATAGTTTGGCATACGATGTGTGATTCGTCCTCTGTGCGGATCAATATGCATAAATGATCACAATTCGTAAATTGGTTAAGAAGACATTGTTTTACTATACTAGTAAGCAGTTATTCTCTACATTTTCTGCGTGTGATAATATTGTTATGCGGTTTGAATATATACATAGTGGATTGTATATGCAACACTACAACATGCATAATACAGAATATTGCAGAAGTACAATTTGCATAGGTCTAATGACCCATCGGATTCTCCTGGCTCAAGTAGTCGTCCAGACATGTTATCTTTACACATATATTTTCATGACACATGGTTAGCCATCAACGTCACCCATTGACCTATCGGTGGACGTTCTATTTTCTAGGCCTGTCCCTCATTTACTACCTGCCTGAATGACCAGTCTGTGACCATAGCGCACTAATGCTGCGTTCCGTTCCAATGTGCTCGTTTATATCGTAAAAACGACTTGGCGAACTGGAAAGTTCATGAGCTGTTCGAGTTTCCCATTTGTAAATGTATGCGATTGGGTCAAGTATGGGTTACGAAGTCGTTTTCACGGTATACACGAAGTGATTGGCGCGCAGCATAATACATTGACCACTCCTGTTGGTATTCTCCAGTTGCATTCTCTGTCTGTTACTGTCTGCGTACTCCATGATACTCATTCATTCACACAGTACCTGTGTCGCACGGCTGCAGGTTGCACGGCATCCGAATCATGGCCTTCCTGTCGTCCCGGAAACGTGTCTTCACCCCTCCGTCACAAAGAGCGTTGCATTCTGACCACGGATTAACACCATACCGATCTAAGGAAAATATCACCTCAAATTACAAACACTGATTGTGGTTTTTGCGTATGGTTGTTCTGACCGTTATAGATTCTTGCAATGGCTAGTGTGATAGTAGATCGTAATGTTATAAGACATACGCTGGAATTTCATTAAGCCACATGCTTCGCTGTAAGCCATCTTAGATTCTTGCTTTGGTTTTGGATGTCCATCTTTTTTAATCTGGCTTAACACGGTTGTTAGATCGTGTTAACTCTTGTTGATTGGTGTCATTATATTATATTGTTGAATGTCGTTATGCAGTGGAACCTCACCATTTTAAGGATATCCTTGGGACGTGGCGAAAGTGACCTAAATAGCGAAGTGGCCTTATTAGCCGGACTAATTTCATATACGTTTCTGTTACGGAAATAATGTGGGACTCTCCTAGGGTGACCTTATTTGCGACATGGCTGTATTAAGGTGGTGACCTTAAAGCGAGATTTCACTGCATCTTGTAAAGTTGTGTTAAATCGTGTTAAATACGTAACATAATTGCTGTACGTTTGCCATGCACTAAATAGTATTGCGGACTGACCATAGCACGGCATTCGATTGCATTCCGCTATCTCCTGGCTGCAAATTGTGCCGTTTTGCCAATCATATCGGAATTGTATTCCTCCACCGCAGGACAGTGTACACTTCGTCCATTCACTCAAGCCTACCAAATGCAAAATGTAGCATTCCGCTGCCAACAATTCCGTACAATGTAGATTCCATAAACTTATTCCTAAGCAACCACGATTTTGTTGTAATCGTGAAAGAAGTTAAATATAGCTCAAAGTAGCTACGAATGTGTGTTTTATCAACATTGTTAGTATAAAGACATGTCTGCTGTACCATGTACGTTTTCTAAACAAGCTAAGCGGCAGTAGTGGCTACGGTAAGAACTATTTTGCCACGTGCAGTCTACGCATTATTCTTTGCGCCATAAAAAAGTATTCCGTACAGCGCATCGTTCAAGAAAATAGTCATCCATGTTAGAAAGCATTCAATGGTATATTTATCCAAGAAGGTACGGTCTATGATCTACGATGACATTGTGTATCAAATAGAACCTTTCGGGTCGTACATTTTCAACCATGTTAGTATAGGATTCAATACATTCGATATTCTCCACCTTGTTTTACTAAATGTACATATGTTTCGATGAATCAAGACACGAGGCTGCAACTTACCGTCTTCAATGGGTTCGGTCGTTGGTGCTGTGCCAAAAAATAAAGAACAATAACATTAATGAACGTGAATTCTGATGTGAATTTGTGTTATATGTTCCTGTTACTTTAAAAAAAATAAACGAACTCTATGAAAGTAATCAATATATATATATATATATACATATATATATATATATGTGTGTGTATGTATATATATATATATACACACACACACACACACACATATATATATATATATATATATACACACACTCTAGTTTCACTACGATAAAGAACTAACATTGAAATCCATCATTAAACAGCGACAGTGTCCCACGACCGTGTCCCGCTGGCGCATCCTGATGACTGTTTCCTCTATATAAGATCCCGTTACGGAGCATAATCGATATTAAAGAGCAGAACTGGGCTAATGAGCTCACAGGAATGTTAGTGACGTGGTATCTTTTAACACTTTCTGATATTTACTCATAATGAATTGTTCGTCTTGGTTCTTCACAAGATTGATGCAACGAAACCCCATTGAGTTTGTGGTTTGATGATTGTAAAACAATGCTTTCCACTCGTTTTTAACTTTTCCATCCACTTTTGAGTGATCGTTTTGTTACACCAACAAACAGTGATCATTTTATAATAAAACATTTTTAATAATATTTGTTCATGATTTTATCTTAGAAATTACTAACTGCAATGAATATTTTTAAAAACTGAACAACAAGGATCATACCGGACGCTGTGTCTTCCGTTGTTTCTGCCGTTGTGGTAGTGGCGATATTTGACGTCACAGTGTCCGCTAAGGTCGTAGCTATCTCACTAGGCTCATCTGATGTCGCGTCGCAAGTAGAATAACACGCCTGGCGGGGGCATTTGACGTCATGTTCTTCCAATATGGTCACCATGTCCGCATCAAAGAGAATACAGTGCATCGACCCCACCTGTTCTCCGAGCCCACACGTGACGTCACAAGGGGAGTATGTGCAAGGGTCGCACTGGTAGTCAAGGTTGAGTTGAACTGCAGAAAAGAAAACATACGTTCAGGATATTATGTTGGTGAATTTTCGCAATTTGCTGGTACGAATATGAGACGTGTCCTTCAGTGTACTTTTTTATTACACAAATTTGGATATACGGATTACAAACTTCAGAAATTATGCAAAAATTTAAATAAATACAACTAACTTTCCGAATGGCGAATGACTAGTAAGGTCAGAGGAACATACGACTACATCTTTTATTTTGTTAGAGGAATGATGATTGTGTATGCACGCCACGCGTAGATAGCACTCACAATACGAGTTTGTGTTTAACAGGACCATCAGTTTTATAAAGTTGATCGTTCTTCCTCTAACCCGTTGCTGGTCAATATAAAATGTAAACAGCATTTGCATTGTCAGGGTACGTATAGTCTATATCGTTAATTCTTGAAACATGTCGGTCATGCGTGTCAGCGCTGTTGGAAAGTTATCAACCTGACCGAACGCTTACGTCGCGAGCCTCCGGTCCTATGTTTGACGTTCATAGCACAATAGCTGCAATAATTGCAAAATGTTAGGCATTGATATAAGGAAGCATTCCCATACTGTAAGTTGTTAAAGTTGCGTACAGTGATAAACTACCATTTGTAGTTTTTAAAGAAAGTGTATCGACAACGTGAACAACATTTACTTATTTTACAATACTTGCTACCATATATGTCACTTTGGCATTTGATATGTTATTCAATAAATTATGCTTTTGCGTGATTACAGGTCGCCAGTTCTGACTAGCGGAACAACGAACTTATGACAGTCAATAATATTAGAAACTTCTATAATTAACATTCATTGTTGCAATTTTAAGGCGTGCATTCATGAAAATATTATTGTTGTGATTAGTGTTGCTGTTTTTTTGTTTCTCTTTGACTGCACAATCTGTTTTCGTTTTGTTAAATAACTACTTGCACCTTGGAACTACATATGTATTACATGTATCGAGAGGGAAAATCAACCACTTGTGGCTTAATACCCTCATTATAGAAACTATAACAATGTATGTATAATATGTATCATTGAATGAATAGCATCATAGCTTTCTATAATAAAACCATCATCATCAACATCATCATCGTCACGCGAATATGTGTTCGTCTTTTGTACTGTGTTATCTTAAAATGGCATGTCATGTGGAAACAATGTGGCGTTGAGCAAAGTGATATGTAGTGTATCGTGTATGGGGCAAGTTGATTCACTGGATATTTTTATTTAAAAGATCTCAGAATGCATTTTAAATTACTGAAAGAACTTAGATTACTGAGAGCAAAATCGCACTTTGTCGTCTGTTTGCCTTTTAGTTTTGAGAGAGACAGACACACAGACAGGCAGACAGACAGACAGATACACGGAGACAGAGAGAGAGGGGGAGAGAGAGAAAAAGAGAGATTGTGTGTGTGTGTGTGTGTGTGTGTGTGTGTGTGTGTGTGTGTGTGTGTGTGTGTGTGTGTGTGTGTGTGTGTGTGTGTGTGTGTGTGTGTGTGTGAGAGAGAGAGAGAGAGAGAGAGAGAGAGAGAGAGAGGTAGAGAGAGGTAGAGAGAGAGGTAGAGAGGTAGACAGACGGAGACAGAGAGGGGGGGCGGCTTACTGTCTAGTGCGTCTGTCTTCCATGTAGCGGCTGTGGTCGTGGTGTCCTCACACTCCACGCTACACGTCAGCGGGGGACATCGGACATCCTGCTCCTGTACCACGGTCGTGAAGTCCATGTCGTACAACAAGCAGTGCTTCACGCCCCGCCGCTCCCCAATTCCACACGTGACGTCACACGGTGAATACTGACAGTCGTCGCACGTGTATTCCAGATTTATCACAACTGGAGGAACAGGGCGACGGGATACGAAATGTTGACACAGGCACAGTGCTGAGCAGTAATATATGTTGATATTCGATATACATTATATTGTAGAAATTAACATCCGTTATGACAGGAACGTAGTTGGAGTCATTCAGATAGTTAGGCAGATTTACGACACCTTGAAAAGAAATCTACAAAATGTTTAGATTGATCAGTCATTCTCTTGTTGTATAACTCGTAGCAAGATGTTATAAATTACACACATCGCGCTTCCCAGTGTGTGCAGCAGGGTGATGCACGACGGTTATTAAAATTGTGCTTGTTGTAGCCCACTACCGTTTTATAAAATATTATTTAATTATGTCAGAATTTGCCATCAAGTTATGCAAAACTGCGGATTATCAAGCGGGTCGGATTGATATGGTGACTTAAGTGTACAGAGTGGGCCATATTGATGGCCAACTGATGAGAGTGATTGTAAGATCAGATAAACCACTGATAGTAGTCTGGAAATTATCTATTTGGGGAGTAGGGTGGCCAACTATTCTTAGAGCGTCGATACTTCGGTCGATGTCTTGGAGAAGTCTACTTGAACAATCTCCGGACCTTGTACAAAGTGAACATTTTTGGTTTAACATGTTTTTAAATTCTCTAGCTAGAGTGTTTAGCACACCGGTTAAAATATGTTTTGGATGACCTATACCGGTAATATATAAAAAGATAAGTTCTTATATAGCGCAGTATCCAGCCCTCAGGACTACTAAAGGGGCTTTACACTTTACTCCCTGGCAGACCTGTTTAATCGAACACCATCTCGACTTCTCTGGGAAGCATTCAGCCACGCAGCAATTAATGCGCGATGTATTTTCAAACACACATATTCACCACTGTCCATAGTTAGGTACTCATTCATACAGCTCAGTGAACTGGAGCAACGTATGGTGAACGAACTTGCCCAAGGTTCGACACGGCAGCACATGATTCTAACCCGGGTTCTCTCAATTGAGAGTCCGATGTTGTAGACACTGCATTCTACAATAAATAAGGCCCAATCACATCCTCGCGATGCGGCCATTTACCCGGGATTGTGGTCTTCTCATCTGTAGGTGACTCCGTAGAGGTCGCCACGACCGCAGTAGTAGTGGTGGCCATTCGCGTGACAGTTGTGTCCGTGCTCTCCGTTGGACACGGCGTGTTACAGTCGAGAGTCGGACAGTTCGTGTCGTTCTCCTCCAACAAACTCGCCATGTCGGCGCCGAACAGCACGCAGTGTTTCGTCCCCGCCCGCTTCCCAGGGCCGCACGTGACGTCACATGGGGAGTAGGTACAGTCCCCGCACACGTAGCCGATGTCAACGACCACTGGCGAAAACACGGGGCATTATAGCACTTTATCTTAAGCAATACGTTTAAAGGTGTTTTATGTTACACGTAAACAGCGTTGAACAATTTTGATTAGATTTTGCGATAAACAAGTATATTATTAATCAAGGCATAGAGCGATTGGAAACGATACATATCGGTTCAAACGTATTATGATTGAATATCGTCAATGTCGTATGTAAGTCCTACTAAAGCTACAGTTGGCATCGTAATACAATAATCGCTACTGTGAGTATTCACTCGTATACACACGAGCACTAACACCATCAACACACGAGCACTAACATTATCAACACACGAGCACTAACATCATCAACACACACGCTCATGAAGGCATGTACAGTACAGCATATACTATTTGATGTGCGTGTGTGTATGTATACGTGTGTGTGTGTGTGTTGTGCGGGTGTGTGTGTGTGCGGGTGTGTGCGCCTATGCTGCGTGTGGATCATGTGAGTATGTCCGTGTGTACATGTGCGTCTGCGTGTTAGTATTATTATTATACTATTTGGCGTTGCGTGCGTGTGTGTATGTGTGCGTGTGTGTATGTGCTGTGCGTGTGCATGTGCTATGCGTTTGTGTGTGTGCGTGTGAATCGTGTGAGTATGTCCGTGTGTGCATGTGCGTCTGCGTGTTAGAATTATTATTATTATTTATTAAATGTCCAAGATTCGTCGCTGATTGATTGTTGTAAGACAGACATATCATATGCTTGTAGGCAGTGTATTATATATATATATATATATATATATATATCATGTCACTGTCCGAGGTAATGTCCACCTACACGATCTCCTACGCACCAATCAAGGACGTGTGCTCAGTGGTATAATGTGAGCACGTGTTACTTAGTGACATAAATCGCTTACTTACATTTCGTTGGGCCTACATCTTGACCAGTGGAAACTGCAACACAAAACCAAACAACAGTCTAAGGCTGTGAACAGTAATATTCATAACATATCTAATGGCATCAACAGGCTGCACGTCCATACCTAGCATCTCTTCTGCAATCACCAGCTTCCTGAACTGCGGCACAAGAACACCGCAAATCTGTCCACGAAACGTACCACTGTGCTTGCTATTCTTATGTTTTTAAAACAATCGAGGATGCTCTGTTGCTCTTAATCGCTGAAGGAAACATCACCCCAGTTTGATGATGTGTGGTTCTGGGAAGTGTTGGAGTAACAACTGTTGCCGTTCTTGTGTACGCATTCACACAGTCTGCTGTACTGATTCCTTTTAATAAGTAGCGAAAATTGTGATCCTTCTTTGAAACAACTACAGCCATAACGTGGGCATATCTATAGGTTGTGTAGTGATCATACTGTATGTAAAGATACCGTCGATTTCTTCTATATCCCATCATCCGATCCTTAGGAGAATTCAAAGTGTTTTACACTTAACTCCGCGGCAGACCTTTTCAATCGAACCCAATTTCGACTTATCTGACAAACAGTCAGCCAGGTTGCATGGTCCAAAACACTTTTTAAACTTCGTGTTATATAATCGTCGTACTATCGTCACTAGCAATCGGTATATCTTCAGAATAAATTACATTACATTGTATTTTCTACTTTTTTGTTTTGCTCCAGCTGGTGGATATTTTCCGGTTGCCGTTATTCTTTGGTGCATAATAATGTTAATTTTTTTTGGATGGACGCAAACTTACTAGTAGCGTTAAAGGTTTCAGCTTGAGTTACCTCGGCTCAGTGATCACGTGTATGGATAATGCCATCCGCATCACTGCTCAGGGCGCTACTATCCCTATCGAAGCATTTACAAGATCTTAATTTCTTCCCGAAACGGAATGTTGCCTTTATGGCCTCTTTTGGTATTGTACAAGTTGCCTGCAAACGCTTTTAGCTGAGCACACACATTTCTACAATTTGTAAAACCAGCAGACTCGTAAGGCGTTTCTATATTTTCGAAACAGTTCAGCTCCTGTCATAATAATAATAATAATAATAACACTTCTATTGCGCCCAAATCCTTGGAAACCAAGCTCAGAGACGCATCAAGACACAAGAGTTGGTTAATCACATAATCTATAAGCAGTATTCAAGTTGTCAACACGTTTGTATCCGTGTCAATTCCTTTCTGTCCTTGAGTAACTTGGCTGGACGTGTGCGCACAAGTTCCTCGCAGCCCTCCGGGCGAATACCGTCCAGTACCGTAATTGCATATTGCTCTACCATCAACAGCGACCGTCAATCCTTTTTATTTATTTCACGTCTTTGGTGGCGTCTGCTTTGCACTTCCGTTGTCTTTAGACATCTTTCTCGAATATCGGCCAACCGTATTCACACTTCACCACGGAGTGTCATTGTCAGCATAGGGGCCAATGTAGTTGGGCTTTCGGTCGTGTTGATATGTTAAATAAATATAATTATCATATCTAAGTCTACCTGAAGCTGCTGCGCCAGGACCAACAAGCATGATACTCTTTAGAGGGAATTATACAACCCAAGATGCAAGACTCTAATACAGTCTCTAGTTAGTCACCTTCCAGAAAATGTCTGATTAAATTCAGTCTTTACATTTGGAATAAATGTTCATACACTGTTTGGTACAGGCCGTTGTAGATAAACATTGCAGTTAATATTTATTCGAGCGTAATAATGTGCCACCCATATACTGATATTTAAAATGTTAGCCCATCTCTTATGTGGGCAGATTACGTATGTAGGTGCATTCATATAGGACCTAGTGGGTCCAGTGATACTGTGCATCTACTGTATACACTTGCTGCTCGGTGTCTCTCACACGCCCGACTGGGAAGCAGCTCCAACCGCTGGGAACAAGGTCCCGAACAAGATTCCGTGGGTTAGAGATATAAAATAATAAATATATGTGTGTGTGTGTGCGTGCGTGTGTGTGTGCCCGCGCGCGTGTGTGTGCGCACATGTGTGTAAGTATGATTGGATGCATGCATGTATATATGTGTGCGTACGTGCGTGCGTGCGTACGTATGTATGTATGCAATACGTATTTCATTTTAACATGAACTCCAATGGGTGTCTAAGCTAGTGCCTTCTACCCCCTCCCCCTGTCTGAGTCATGTAGCCTCTGCGCATAGCAGTGAGTGCAATAACAGTGTTGGTCTTACTTTTCCACATGCGCTGACTTGACGTTTTGATAGATGGGGTGAGACCACATTTAAATTTTACATAGGCGGCCATTGTAAAGTTTCCTTCATTTCCTGCAAAATTTGTCTTACGATTGTCTTCAACATTTCACAGCATATTTAACCTCCATTGATACAAGTGCTGTGGAAAACTCGTGAAATTCTCATACCTCATTTTAAAGAAAAATCCACCCAACCTGATACCCCTCACTTTCGCCCCAATCTGGTGACGGATTTTGAAATATTGGTGCGTGCTGCAAATAGCCACTGTGCGAATACGCGAGCGACTTGCGTATATTTATTGCTACATCGTGAACAATCTAATGCAGTAGTACATTCAGTATTCACTGGACTAGCATGTGCCATGTTAAAGTGCTCGAAAAAAATTCACACATCACACCAAAACGGTTTTGTCAAGGTCACTCTTTCGGTCGGTAATGGCGGACGAATCCTTAATGTGGTCTTACCACCGATGCTTCCCTGACCACATCATATATTATGATCTCTGACATAGTCATATATGCTGATGTTGCTGAAAGTACCGATTAGTACAAATGTTTCGTTAATTATAAGTCATTCTGCTGTAAGGGTATCTAGGGCGTGAATGGAACGCAACGTTATTTGTGTAGACTATCCTTAACTGCCTTCAAAATCTCCACTGAATTGATCGTTTTGTCGTTGCATCTTTGCGCATCGGATGACACATACTGTTTAAACCTGATACATGATTTATACACTGCATTTTGCTTTATTAAAGTGACCTTGACTTTGTCACCATCATCATCAGCAATATGTAAACAATATGGCATTCATTCATGCGAAACATCTCAATTTATGTTGGAACGTAGTGGTAATACCGATTAAAGCACATTTGTCGCCCATTCAATCAACATTAATGTCAGAAGTATAAATAAGTTTAAAGGTAGTTATAATCTTTAAAAAAAACGATGATTCTTGAACGCTCCGTTACTGGATCATGTCTCAGAGACAACGTTTATTGCTGGTCCTTGTTGCGGGTGCTGTAGCTTGGTTTTGTAAACTATTTGTCGGTTTCAAAAACTCGGCCGCAGTGTAGCCTAATTTCTAGGCTTATCCGTGGCAGCAGCAGTGTGTCTTTCTGGTGGTATGTTAAATGTTATCAAAACTCGGTTAATGAAGCGAAGTAAAGTAAAATGTAAAGGTAAATAAATTCTTATATAACTCAGTATCCAGTCCTAATGAATGCTCAAAGCGTTTTACACTTTATTCCCTGGCAGACTTTTTCAATCGAACACCATCTCGACTTATAAGGGAAGCATTCAGCCACGCTGCAATTAATGCGTGAATTTATATGTTTGCTATGTACCCTTCAATATTTGGCAGTCACTACCACTGCAGTAAATACATAATTTGACATATATTTTTCAATCTGATATGCTGGAATGTCTTGACCATAACGTGTCCCTTCTAATATATTTGGACTTTAACCACCTGATACAACATATTTGTATAACAGCAGCATATTCGAAGTTTTAATGCACACATATATCATTTATTTATCAATCATATTTTACCTAACTTGTTTAAAAAAATGTCAATATTAAAAAATACAGACTTTGAAAGTCTTCCGCCTGGATAATTTGTCTTAGCTGTAACATCCCACGAACAGTGTCACTGCGTGAAATCATTGAAACGGTTCCAAGCCATATTTGTTGTAGCAGTAGTCTATCTTGCCCTCTTTTTGCAAATCACGTGTTCTCTAGCATGGCTTATGATTTTCTTCTCAAAAAAATTTTTATTTGAATGAAACCCGCCGCGTATTTTTCTACCTGTCTAAGCCATAACGTGTTAAATGTCATGTAACTATTTAATTATCTGCGATATACAATATACAAGTTATGTGGCATTGCCTATATACAAGTATGGTATATCAATGGAACATATTTCAAACGAGTTATTAATTTCAGAGAACAAATTGTAAAACATAGCCACAGGAAGGAAAGAGGATGTATTTTTGGTGCAATTGGAGGTTTTCGAAGAGCCTCAATGTGGGTTTTAGCACGCCTCAAGGCGGTGCAATTCAACGTTTTTGGAGAGGCATAAAAGTGGGGTTTTTATGTAGTTGGTCAGTCTGTAGAGGAGATGCATTTAAAGGTTTTGGTGAGCTTCTAAAATAGTTAAGAGCACCAAACTCACCCTATATTAATTTCGTTCCGAAATTAATATTGGGTGAGCTGGGTGCTCTTAACTATATATATATATATACTGAAAATATTTAAAGTTAGCTGACAGGTTAACATAACCACGATATCTCAATTTGATTACTTTGTAAATTACGCGGCTACAAGTATATATATATATATATATACATGCAACTCCCCACGGGTCACCGAATCATACCAATTCCATCATTATATTAACCGTTTGATCGATTTCTTAGCGATATTGTAAAAATAATATTTGCTAGCTGACAGATGTCGTTTGTAATATAATCAGTTAAGCAACCCCTGTTCGCCGTATATGTATTGAAGGTCAACTCTGTTACAACATTTAGCAAATAATGTCCAGTTACTTGTAAAAAATATATATATAAATATCGTGTGAAAGCCCAAAACACTTTCTGGTATATCAAGCAACGGACTACTTTAACCATGCATCGCGTTTCGCATGAAACCCAAACAAAATTAATGAATTAATACATGCATGCAAGTATGTATGTGTGTCAGGGCGTTTTTTAACGTACAAAGTCCTCCATTCTCCCAAACCAAACCCTTGTAGGGCTTACTTTTTAGTCGTTTTAGTGTGTTTTATTTAATTTGCATTGGGGTGAAATAAAAAAATTAAGTAGCAATTGCCATGCATTAGCCAGAAAAGAACGGTGCTCCTGGACTACTTGAAACGGTGAAAAAAGCTCTGGATCTGACAGGAGGTAAAGACACGAAGCTGGTTGGTGTCACCACTGACGGCGAGGCGGCAAACACCGGCAGACAAGGTGGATTATGGCGTCTGCTTGCTGACCAAATGCAGAGAGGTTTGGCAACATAACTGTTGTCAAATTCTTGGAGAAGACAAGAAGATGCTGGGCTCCATACTGGGACATCTACGGACACCGTGAATTCGTTAGGAAATTCACCCGCGAAACGGGACTTGTCTGGTCAAGTTGAGACAACTGTCAAACGTTCTGACTTACATGATACGTCTCATGTTTGTATGACTACTGCATGTATTGGTTGTAATAAAACATGTTTCTAAGATATATATGATAATATATATAATATTTATTTTCATACCAAGATGCAGTCGTTACTCGTCACTGTAGGCCCCACAACAATGTGGATACAAAGATAATAACACATTGTATTAAGCTTTCATACATGCCTAAGGGTTATGAACATAATCATTAATATATGCGTAAACTGCCCTTTTTACCCATTAGAATGCCCTTTTAAGACATTGCCCCCCAGTGAAAATTCAATAAAAAACGCCCTGATGTGTGTGTAGATATATACATATATGTGCGTATATATATATATATTTATATATATATATATATTATATATATACGTGTACACATAATATATATGTATATGTAATATATATATATATATATAAAATATATATAAAATAGTTATAATTGATGTATGGGGAAAATGTGTGATGTATTCGAGCACTTACCATAAAAATTCGTCAATACCGTAATAATTATCCAAGCCGCAAAACGACGCAGAGGAATTATCATTTCACTTCCTGAAATATGAAAAGACTACACATAACATTCATAAAGACGCAATAATAAAACAATAGTATTACATTACGCTGGTTTATTGTCTAAATTACATAGGAACCAAGCCAAGTATTGTAAGACCCAATATGTAAAAACAATATTATACACAATATATTCATGTATCCTTACATGTACACATGGTGCACTCTGCATTGTTCTTATTAATATACTTATTAGTATCAAAGTGTCAATAATAGTAATACTAATGTTGTTGCCTTTATTCGTATTATTATAACAGTCACATATATATATATATATATATATATATATATAATGGAAACGTGTGTTATTCTATGTGGTTTATTTATATAGAACATAATAAGTACCAGAAACGTACTTAGCTCTATGCTATTATTATATCACAACAATATCACGACGTTTTATACGACTGTGCAGTCATGAATAGCGCATATGCCGGTGTGTAATCTAACCATAGGATTGTATGTCGGTTATGCTACAATACGTTTCGTTAGTTTGTCAATCGACATTGTTTTTTCCTATCCTAATAGTTCCAAAACACCGACTGATAGCTATCACAAAAGCCTCTTGATTCACACTACTGTACTCACTTTGCAAGGTCCAGACGTACCGAGACACGAGTCTTCAACAAGCCGACAAGCAGCCCTCCATCTGTGTGCCGGTTCGCCAAGCGCAGATATTTTCCAAGCGCACATATGCTTGGCCGCCTCGCCTTATATAGAAGATTGATTTGCTAGCGAAATGCACATTCTGGCGTTTACCGTCATATCATGTAACAAATACGTTGACAACCGCAATACGCGGAGAGGCATATACATGAATTATGTGGTTTTCGTTGGGTGGGCCTATTGAACTTGAACACCATCGTTCAACGTATTGTGGATGGTGGATAACGGATGATGGTCATTTCGTGAGTAGACGGTTCGCAATCAAATTAAAAATGGCGCAGAACCATGTAGACCTAAACGCAAAAATAATTTCATGGAAAGGAATGTTGTACGACGTGTAGTGAATAAGCAGACACGTGAACATAACATATATAACTTATGCAGCCAAAAAACGTAAAACTTTTTATAACAAGGTAGGTGTACACACGGGTTTTTCTGTTGACTGTATTTTCTACTGGCAATTCTTGCGTGATTCACAAGTATCGGTTATCATAGGTCGAGGAGACATGGGAGTTGCCCACACAAAGAAAATCAAAATAAAAGACCACAAGCAATGGTAAATAAATTCACAGAATTAGTATCTGATTCTCTAAGCTCGCGTTGGACTCTGCCTAAATAGGCGAAGAATTGCACACTGCTTCCCAGCCACTTCCATTTAACAGTGAGCCTGTGTCACAGTCGAAGGGATGGCTTATCGAGCCTTCATAGGACACTGACGTACCTGTGTGCGGTTCGCCCAGACGTCGTGCAGAAACCGAATGTGGTAAGCATGCTCAAAGGGTACGTGGAGGCAACATGTCGTCCCAAGGCGTCCGTTCCCTCTACACACAACGGATGATGATAGCGTTCATGATTGGTCTTTATCGCTTGTAGCATTTCACCCTATCCTACTTAAGGTACATGATATGTGAACTCTCCCGCGTATACTGTTTCACAATAGCAAACTGATGCATCGAAATCATCGTGTATCATAACACGATTACAACAATAGTGCAATATGTATCGTGCAGTCAGGACGCACTTGAGAAATGTCTCGTTTGTGAATTAGTCTCTAGGAGGCGTCACCGTGGAACTACATTTGACACCGAGTGCATAGCAATGACGATATTAACATATCCGGTTGCTAATTTAGTGCAAACCGCCAGCCGTTGGTACGAGAGGAGCCGATTACTTACATTGTAAGTAATCGGCTCCTCTATAATGTATATTATACAGAGAGGCATTATATATAATTCAAACCAATCATGTATCGGTCAATATTTTATTATACCTATGAAGAAGATTGTTTTGTCTCCGTTAAGTGATTTCATTATAGTTTGGTGCCAACATGCAACAAACAATAGCATACATTTTATTGAGAGAATTGTTTAAATAATGTTTGCATGTCGCGACTACACTCTCAAAGTTATGCACATGCCACAAATTATCATAAATATTGTCATTATTTTCTCTGTACATATTTATTGTGACAAGGTGAAGGTTACATCACGGGCTGTCAAGCAGGCCCTTGGCTAGGGAACGTGCGGCGTGATCATCATCACAATTGAAGTATCATCGCGGTTTGTCTTCGTCACAATAACAATTGCGCGCGTCCGGTTAATTACATTACGATTGCTGCATGACATCTCATAAATCAAACATTCCCGCATACAGTTGTCACTTTAAAAACTCTGCCTTATGTGTTTGTCATAAAGAAACAGTTTTGTAGCCAGAATGTCAACAAAATATACGAAGGAATGTCCGAAAGCACCACGTGTTCGGCATTCATTTTTTGATAGCTTGACGTAGTTTTTCTAGGCAACAGGTCACGTGATGGATTGATCAATTCTGCTAATGTATACTTCCCGAGTATCATATGTAATGTTATAACAATAAGGTTACATAATACAGTTAAAGGTGTTCGATTGTACACTTGAGGTTGATTTCCCGTGCATGATTTAGTGAAAATGTACGCCGGGTGTCTATGTTGATGTCGCTTCAGCTGTGATAGGCCTAATTGTATTCGAAGCTACTCGGTGCAGGAAACCCACAAGGCGCACAGGTCTGATGGCTAAAATACAACAATCGAACGTTATCTTTAGTGCAAGTCTATTTCTCGCAATGCCATGTTTTCTCCAACAATATATTCGTTTGTTGCAAGCGGGGAGATGACTCATCTGGCATCAGATGTGGAGTTGACTTAAAGCACCATATTGGCGGTAACGGCGTTGAGAATAGTCATAGATGCATAATTAAAAAACTTGCTGACAAAAACATGGGCAATTAAGCTTGCAATGCAGTCACACGAATCAGAAACGAGACGAAAAGAGCTGAAAATACATGCGAAATGTTAAACAGTGTAGAGTAGGCTGGAAACTGACAGCCAGGTAAACACGAAAACTACAGACCTTCTAGAACTAGTATCTTCGGAAGACTCATGGGCTAAATATGATCACCAACGGAGAGCCGCGACAAAAAAAGACAAAACCTCTCGCAAAACAGATGACAAGATGGAGAGAGCTGGGGTACGTATGATGGATATTCCCTAGGGCGCAGTTCAAGACTAAATACCTAAATGCTGGACACTTGATGACATATCAACCTGAGGAAACATGTCAAAGGAAGGTTGAGAAAGAAACACAAAAGGCAGGCAGCCTTACCTCGGACACCCTCACCCGGCAGGCTGCAGAATGGCAGCAATGATGTTCTCGTGTGAAAGCCTTATATAAGAACAACGAAGAGTAAATGAGTGAGTGAGTGAGTGAGTGAGTGAGTGAGTGAGTGAGTGAGTGAGTGAGTGAGTGAGTGAGTGAGTGAGTGAGTGAGTGAGTGAGTGAGTGAGTGAGTGAGTGAGTGAGTGAGTGAGTGAGTGAGTGAGTGAGTGAGTGAGTTATGGTTGTTATGACGAATAGCAACAAACGTAATACCAATGCCTTAATACGTGTTTTGAGGATACCTTTATTCACACAAAAATCAACAACTTCGTATTTACTCTTTTCAAACATTGCATACTCTCCTTTCCTCACACACGAACTCACACACACACACGCACGCACGCGCGCGCGTACACACAAACACATACACACACATATATATATATGTATACAGGCTGTATATTTGTGTGCCGTCCATACACGGCTCTTGTCCCTCCATGTTTATAACACTTCCTGCCAATGGGCCTGCAGTCAGATGCAGTTTGTCTTAAAACCCCAGTAAGAATATGAAATGCTCAGTGTTGCCTAAATGTATATAGAGTTGTGATTATACGAATAACATATTAAGTTTCTTAACAGATAATGGAGATTAATATGTTTGAGCGAGTCGTGGGCCACTTAGTTTAGAAACGGAAGATGCGTGGGAAGGGTAAAAGAAGACAACCACGCATAGAAAGCCGGAAGTGAAGTGGATCATCAGATGCAAATCATATCAATAAATGTATACAATAATAATAATAGTAATAATATGTACTTTCCATCGTAAATCTGAACAAACGTCCATTCAGAGGCGTTTAACAATTACTCAATCAATACTTTTAGTTCAAATTCAACATTGCTGTTAATACACATTCAAAGAAAAACTACACCATACATAAAACAAGAGACATACAAGAATAACTAAATATATACAAAACATGAAGTTAATTACTAGGCTATGTGGTACATATATCACACCTCAATTAACCAACTTATCAAGAATTTATCCAATGGTGTATAATCCTGGATTGCCACTTGATATTACTATTCTAAATGGCGTGAACTAATATGTTTTCAGGTGAGTATAATTTATACATAAATTACGACTACAAATGATAGATTGGCTATTCCAGCGGCGTTTAAACTTTGTGTCGCGACTCATCTTTGAGTCGACATGCAATCTTGAGTGGGTCGCCAAGAGTTTCCAAATGCTGTTCGAACTTTCATTTAGTGTCCCGCTTGCCCGTATCACCTGCGTCTGTGCAATTTCAATAGGTGCAATTTGATATACAAAAATACAGTTTAGTATGGAGTGGAATATAAAGAAAGAAATAATGGTGACAAATACAAGAATAAAATTAACGTCACCCTTGTGACGTTAAAATTGTCCAGCGAGATAATACGTAGACGTCAATGTTACATCATTCACGTGGAGACGTCAGTTTCTTTTACTTTAGTTTACGCGTTACTCTTATTTTTTTTAATGCTCTGTTATACACCATTAAAAGCAACTAATTAGATAGCAATATTAATATTCTATATTTTCATAATCTGACATATATCATACAAACAATAATTGTTATGCTATTTACATTATGGCAGTTATTAAATCTTTGAAAGGTGGTGTAACTGTGTTGATTTATTATTCTCCAGCCAATACACGGACCATCCACACGTAACACTACACGTTTGTTGGACTTTACGAACGTGTGCGTCCGTCCCTAATGTCCAAACCAACTCAAACTTACCCCATACGTGTGTTTTGTTTGTCATGAAAATGGTGGTATATTTTGATGAATTTCAAGAACAAACTCAACATTGCTTTCCCTCTTCTAGTTATCCGGAAGGCCTGTTTTGGGTGGCAATTTGGGTTTAGCAAAGGGGTCGCTTTTTAACCACGTAGCCGTAGGTATTCCCAGAAACCACGAGCGCATTGGAACACAGCATAATAATTATTGTGTAGAACAGTGGAAAAATCCACTGTTTGTTAATTGTGCTCACACCTTGTGATAAAATATAACAGTCCAATGATAAGAAATTTATTATTGGATCGATCAATTGTTTACTTTCATACATGATGAGAGTATATTTAGCGTCTTATTTGGGCTATATGGATGCATATTAATCAAAATACATTTATAATACGTAGCAAATACATATTTATTATGCTACAAGTAGCTGAGTTACACGCGTTGTCCGGGGAAAAGGCAGTCATATGTACTTGACACCCCAAACCCATCCCAAATGTTTCCAGCCTATCCGGTAACTGGTCACTGACCTAGTTGTTAGGACAACCTTTTGCCAGAAATCTCAATTTCAATCGCTCACCCGTCTAACCAGCAACAGCGGAGCACGAACTGTTTTATACTATAGATATGTCGTATTCCTAGTTATCCAATATAACTTTTGAAACTCACTTTTTATAATACACTAACTTGATGGGAGATAATTTCGACGCTAAATGTCTAAATGACACATAGCTCCACATGTAGGAAATACATGAAATGCGAATGAGGGCACTACTTGTAAGTGTGCGGACGTGACCAATGACAGGTAGACCTGGTGCATGTTAAGCGCTGAAGATTTTCAGTCGTCAACAACTTAAAAACTATTCACAATTTCTGCATACACCCAGCGACATATTTGTAGATGGCATAATTATATTTACGATGATACAGACAACAATGAAATTCTGCGAGCTGGAACTCCACGTAAAGTCTTTTGAAATATTGAGCCCCCAAGTTCTCTACGCCCCGGACGATGGGCCCGCTAGATCACATGCAAAATGTCAGCTCGACACATGCAAAACTGACGGAGATATGGGGGCACAAACAAACAGAGAACGAACTGTTTTATAATAATTTATAGACAATAGCGAGATGAAAATGTTTTAAAATGTATTCCATGCGTGAATGCGTTATAGTATCACGATTAGCAACGAGTAAATATTTCTAATAAATTAAACAAATACATATTTGAACTACTTATACCGTGTAATATTTTGCTTCGCGTAGATAAAAACACTGGCTACGCATGCGGATACGAGCTCGTCGCTAACTGGTTTAAAACGCCCCCGATGCTTAACCCACATGGTCATCCAAAACAGTAAACGGAATTCAGTGCAGTAGGACAGCAGTTAGAGAGCCGGATTTTCGATCAAGAGATTCCTGGTTCGAATCCTCGTGATGCCGTGTTGATACTTGCAAGTTCGTTTACTCTACGTTGCTCCAGTTCACTCATCTGTATGATTGAGAACCTGGTTATAGAGTGGTGGATATTTGAGCAAGAATTGTCTACGCGCAGTGATGGTATTGTGGCTGATTGCTAGCCAAAG
Source organism: Paraescarpia echinospica (assembly GCA_020002185.1). Lineage (NCBI taxonomy): Eukaryota > Metazoa > Annelida > Polychaeta > Sabellida > Siboglinidae > Paraescarpia > Paraescarpia echinospica. The sequence continues at coordinate 53,328,903 of CM034541.1, forward strand.
AAATAAAGACACAGAGATAGTGTTCGACTGAACAGGTCTTTCATGGTGTGGAGTGTAGAGCGTTTTAAGCAGTTATGAATCGATAAAAAAGATGCATAACCTGTGCTTGAGCCCATCCTGGCTAGCTGGGTCATCTTACATCACTATATCAAACAAAGCCATGTTGTCATGATGCATAAGCTCAATTTCTATTTTTACCTCAGATTGTTGTCAAATGACTTCCTATGGCGGTTTTACGAGAAAATAAACCATCCTATGAAAGATGTTTGTAGACCATCAATTGCTGTCCGAGGAATATGAATGTCTTCAAAACATCATATTTATAAAGTTGCAATAAAACAGTGTTTTGCATAGTGTAAACATGTACTATACAGTATACAGTTCCTTTAAGTTTAAGTGGTCATCCAATAAGTCTCGTAGTCCAAAACAGACTCTTCCGAGTGGATATTCCTCAATGAAAACACTAGGTTGCATCTATTTAAACTAGATTCGCAGGGGGGACTCACAGAAAAGCCTGAAACTGGAGGCATAGATAAAGACAGTACAAATAAATCAGCAAAGAACAGTCTGGAAAACTCTTCTGAAGTTGGATATAAATGTGTTCGTTTAAATGCAAGGAGAATAGTAAACAAAAGAAATGAACTAAACATTATGGTAGAAGATATTGACCCTCACATAATAGGTATAACCGAATCCTGGACCACCACCGATATATCAGATGCCGAATTGGGACTGACAGGATATGTAATGTTTAGGAAAGACAGAATAGGAAGAAAGGGAGGTGGAGTTATTTTATATATTAAAGAATCGATCCAGGCTTATGAAATAAAATTAGAAAGAGAAGCAGTTTGGTGTAACATAGTTACAGGAAACTTAACGTTAACAGTTGGGTTAGTTTATCGAAGTCCAAACATAAGCATATAAGAGAATGAGAAAGTACAAAACGCTGTAAGAGAAGTAAGCAAACGAGACTGTATTATTATGGGGGATTTTAACCACGGGCATATACAATGGAAATCTCTACAGAGTATGGGGAGTGAGGACCACAAGTTTTTAGTTTTAGTTCAAGATACTTTCCTTTCTCAACATGTGCTAGAACCAACCAGGGGTGAGAATGTGTTAGACATAGTGTTGTCCTCACAAAATGAATTAGTTGACAATGTCAAGATATGTGAGCCACTGGGGAGTAGTGATCACAACCTGATACATTTTACCATCAAAGTAAAATCAGAAAGGTATAATAAAATGCAGTATAGGAGAAATTTCCACAAAGGAAGTTATAAGGACATGAGGAAATATTTAGCAAAGATAAACTTGAATAACACACTGAAAAATAAGACAGCAACAGAATATATTAAAGAGTGAAATTAAGTGCATAGTCAATAAATTTGTACCCTTCAAAAAACAAGGGAAATGGTCCAAAAAGAAACACTTATCGAAAGAAGCCATTAGAAAAATGATGTATAAACAAATGATGGGGAAGTCATATAGATGTACTGGAAATGATGAAGACTACAACATTTATAAAGAAGCACTTAACCAAGCTACAGCTGAAATTAGAAATTCAAAGAGAAGCTATGAACAACAATTAGCTAGTAATATAAAACATGACAGCAAGAGTTTTATGCGTATGTTCGAAGCAAACAGAAAGTTCAAGATAAGGTCGGTCCTCTAGAAGATAGTGCTGGAAATATAATATCAGAGGGATTCTTAATGGCAGAAGACGTGAATGAGTACTTTAGTTCAGTGTTTACCAGAGAAGATATTAGTTCACTGCCAGTACCAGAGGCTAAGTTCAAGGGGGCAGATTCAGACTATTAGGACAATTAATTGTAAACCCGTAAATGGTAAACAAGAAAATAAGTGCTATGAAGGATAATAAATCACCTGGAGTGGATGGGATTCCGCCCAAACTACTTTTGGAAATTGTAGAACAAATTAGCGTACCGCTTGCAACAGTTTTCAATTTGTCATTAGAAGAGGGAGTGGTTCCTTTAGAATGGAAAGAGGCAAACATTATACCGTTACTTAAAAAATGTTCGAGAAACAAGTCAGAGAACTATAGACCAGTGAGTTTAACATCAGTGATTTGCAAATTATTAGAAAGACTAATTAAAGATCACATGTTGGATTTCCTTGTTAAACATAACTTGATCAACCCATCTCAACATGGGTTTTTTAAAACGAGGTCGTGCTTAACAAATAAGGTATGTTTTTTTTGGAAGACATCACTAAGTGGGTAGATGAGGGATCACCAGTAGATATCGTCTACTTAGATTTTCAAAAAGCTTTCAACAAAGTACAACATCAAAGATTACTGCTTAAACTAAAGGCCCATGGCATAGGAAATGGTATAATAAACTGGATAGGAAAATGGCTGATTGACAGAAGACAACGTGCAGTAGTTGATGAAATCGGTATTGAGTGGAGTACCACAGGGATCAGTACTAGGACCTATATTATTCTTAATATATATCAACGATTTGGATGATGAATTAACAAGCAAGGTGTTGAAATTTGCGGATGATACAAAAGTGTTTAGAAGGATTAAAAGTGATGGAGACAGACAACATTTACAAGATGATCTTGACAAGTTGATCAAATGGTCTGAAAAGTGGCAAATGCTGTTTAATTTTGGGAAATGTAAATGCCTCCACGCAGGACATGGGAACGAAAAGGTAGAATATACAATGGGGAGTACTGTACTAAGTACTACTATAAAAGAAAATGACTTAGGGTTAACCATTAGTGCTGATATGAAGGTTTCAGAGCAGTGCGGAATTGCAGCTTGAAAAGGAAATCAAATCCTTGGATTAATTAGGCGAAACATAACGTACAAGGAAAAACAGCTAATAATACTGCTGAACAAAACAATAGTTAGGCCTCAATTAGAATATTGTATTCAAGCGTGGAGGCCTTATTGCAGGAAGGACATATGTATGCTAGAAAGAGTGCAGAGGAGACTAAAATAATACCAAAACTAAGGGATCTTAGTTACTAAATACGCCTAAAAAATGCGGCTTAACAACACTAGAGACCAGGAGATTGAGAGGAGATCAGATAGAATTGTTTAAAATAATGAATGGTTATGAAAATATTGGTAGAAATATTTTTTCTCAGTTAAGAAAGATAGAAGGATTAGAGGACATGTAGTTACATTAGCAAAGGAGCAGTGTAGATTAGATATAAGAAAGTTCTCATTTTCACAAAGGACTGTAAATGAATGGAAAATATTGTCTGCTGATTGTGTGGGTGCTAGTAGCGTGAATATGTTTAAAAATAAAATCGACACATACCTCAGAAGGGCGGGATACACATAGATAAAAGGGTCGGACTCTCGATAAGCCAAAAGGCTTCCTTGTCCACCTGCCACCTAGAGTTAATTCTCTGGGTGGCAATCTAGTTAAATCTTCTTAAACAAATTCACAAGGTACCAAATTAAAGTAATAGGTTTCTGTTACTTTTCAAAGGACCTGAACAGATACAATTGACCACGTCTGAAAATAATGGACAGTTAATATTTATTCATAATCTAATGTTATCTCGTGGACGAAATAGAGATAGACTCGTCTTCTCCTGCATCGTTGACAACCATAATTATAGCCATCTTTTTTCAAATTAATAAATAAATAATGATGGCATGGAATTCCTAATATCTGGATATATATATATTATATATATATATATATACATATATATATATATATATATATATATATATATATATCCAGATATTAGGAATTCCTTGCCATCATTATTTATTTATTAATTTGAAAAAAGATAGCTATAATTATGGTTGTCAACGATGCAGGAGACGACGACTCTATCTCTATTTCGTCCACGAGATAACATTAGATTATGAATAAATATTAACTGTCCATTATTTTCAGACGTGGTCAATTGTATCTGTTCAGGTCCTTGGAAAAGTAACAGAAACATATTACTTTAATTTATATATATGTATATATATATATATATAATTAAGAAGACATATAAATCAGGTATGTATCTTGTTATATATATATAAGACATATCAGCCATGTATACATGTACCTTGTCTGGTAGCAAATATATGACAAATATATTATTATTATTACAAACTTAATTTGTGTGGCCTTTTTGTATTGTCTCCCTTTTCCAATTTCTCTCTGAATGAGAACTCCGCACCTACCTCGATATCATTACATTCATGACAAAGATGACTAATCAACAATGACAAACTATATCGTGAAAAGAGGATAATTCAAAAATTGCACCTGCCCGACTTAATGGGTTATTAAAGCACCGTTGGACAATCAATACGCTAGAGGGCAGCACCAATTGATGTTGCGCGCGCTCTGTGCACTAGCGGCATAAGGATCGCCTTCAGCCGTTTCTGCTTACAGCTGGAAAGTGTGGGTGCCAATGTTCCCTCGAGCCTCGGCTTTCGTGATTGTTTAAATGGCAAGGGGCTGAAGCAGTACAGCCATATTCAGGGAAAGACTTTCACAGTAATCCACCGCAGATGTTGTCAGGGTCACATTAAAATTAATGGTACAACAGCAATGTTATGCTATTGCTATTAGTCGCAGAAACGAAGTGATCGCGGTCCATAGAGGTTGGATAAAAATGTTAACAAAGCTTTCTCACCTGAACTGGGTTCTTTGATAGTATGTCTTACCACCAAAAAACCCCACCCGAATCCACCCATAACAAAAACTCTTTTTTTTGCTCAAATCCAAGATGGCCGACATTTTACTAAGGTCTAATATTCAAATGGACTTGATTTTGGAACTAAGCAACATAAAAACACGTTTGAGGTATCATTTCCAACTAACTTCAGGATGTCCATTCGCTTGGTGACACGATGGAGGTCGTTAGAGGTCACGGTCATGCGATAATGTCAAGGTCGAGATAAAAATAGATAAAATAATCTGGAAATAAGCTGGATTCGGACCAAAATGGCATGACTTTGTAACGAAATGAAGTTATAAACACACATTTAAGTGTCATTGTAACCAAGTTTACTATGCCTAATCATTTAAACCACGTTTTGCAGGTGATTATAGTTCAATGTCACGTTTCAATGTCAATATATGCATACTATCTATTTACAATCCTTTATGATCCTGCTCAACATCCCGGTCATCTTCATCCTGGCTCTCCGCTTGTGTCACATTCATGCATGTCATGTCCTTGCACTGACCACATGCTGGTGTGCGCTACAATCAATTCTTACGGTAGGTGCACGTTTTCTTATCACAGTGACCACCGCAATTGCTCTGCTTTTTCTGCACGCTCTCAGTAGGTGTGATACCACGTCAAGGCCATATGGAATTGGCAAAGTGACCGTTCTCACGAAGTATGCAGCACTAAAAAAAGTCCACCTCCGTCTTCATGTCTCCATCTTCCTCGAAAGAGGACATCGAAAAGACAGGAGAGGATGCCCTGTTGGTGATGTACGAGTGCACCACATCACTAAGCCTCAACTCCGCACGGATGGGGAAGTTCCTGCTGAAGGTAGCTACTTCTACAGAATACGTGCCTCCAGAGAAGCTTCCGCCAAATGAATGATGCAGCCTTCTTCTATAGCCATCGGACTTATCATCACGTGCACGGATGGCGTGGCAACGGCATCTCCCCTGAGCTTTGGGGTTGGGTAGCATCTTCTGGTGGTCTCGAGTCTATCAGAATGTCTAAGCCTGCGGCAACAGAGCGACTACTCGATATAATTCGATGCAACTGCGGTGGTCACTGCGATAAGAAAAAGTGCACCTGCCGTAAAAATGGACTGCAGTGCACACCAGCATGTGGCCAGTGCAAGGGCATCACCTGCATGTCACACAAGTGGAGAGCCAGGAAGATGATGACCGGGATGTTGATCAGGATCACACAGGATTATAAATAGACAATATGCATATATTGAAACGTGACTTTAACTATAATCACCTACAAAATGTGGTTTAAATGATTAGGCATAGTAAACATGGTTGCAATGGCACCTACATATGTGTTTGTAACTTCATTTGTTACTACCACACAGCCGCCAAAGTTAACGTATTGGTAGACTATATCCTAGCTTACGCTTAGAGTAGTATGGGGAAAAACACACCTCGGAGCAAAGTGCACCCCCGCTTCTATCTCAGTAGAGCCAACATTTTGTGACGCCGTCTATCAACGTATACAGCATGACACTAAATCAGTTCGGTCACGTTAAATTTGGAAAGACGCCGCACGCTAAATATGTTATATCAATTGGAATTTGTTTTGCAATATTTTGTAAGAACCCAAAATGTGAATAAATATTTAGTTGTCCCGTTTATCTTGTTATGCTATTTTTGTAATTCCGATGTGACATCCAAAACGCCCCGGAGGGGAGCTTTGCCTCAATAGGTTATGAAGCGCAAGGAATAATTAATGTTTATATGGTACTATAAAAATAAAATATAGTATTAATATAATATTAGTATTAATATAAATGCATTGTCGCCCGCCTCCCGTGATGCGCAGGTCGTAATAGGTTATTCTTTCGTGATCAAGAAAACCCGCAGGACGGCGGCAGTTAAGGAAATGGCCAACAATGGACAATAATATTACCGAGAAAAACAGAAGGCAGTTTTCTAAGAACCAGAAAGAAGCACCGAAGACATTTGCTGTTGCTGGCCCATAAGAAAACTCGAAAAAGTCAAAGCGGGGAGATGACAACTAATTCTAAGGAGGAGAAGACGCCCAGTGTCCATACATTGTGTATGACGAGGTTTTCAATGGAAGCAAGGGGCAATGGATTTCGGAAACTAGAACCACGAAGACTGTAGTTGTGGTGGAGCATAACTAACATAACTACGATTCTGAACGAATCCGAAAGTTTGTTAGTTGACAAATAAATATGAACATTACAGTATTGTATTTGCAGAAGCCATCTGGCGAATTGATCACCACCCGATTTTCTCTAGTATAACAAGTGCTCTCAAGAAGAGCAAAGCAGATCAACATCAAAAACACATACACAAATAACTTTAATTTAAATAGCTATCGTTGTGTTTGTTTAATATATAGCCAATGTGTAGCTCAGAGTAAGTCAGCAATTGAACATTGAGGCGAATATGAACCTCGGCACCTACGAGGATATGTCCTCCTTTGCACGTATGCGTGCACTACAACACACACACACACACACACACACACACACACACACACACACACACACACACACACACACACACACACACACACACACACACACACACACACATACAGAGACGCGGACGGGGACATCGTGGCGCATGGCTTTGTGGGCATTTTTTTGGTCACCATTGACGTAATGGCCGAATTGTGCATTGGTGAACATTCATTAAATCAATTAAGCACATACTACAACATAATTCAGATTTGACGATTAGATTAGAAGATTACACCTGAGTCTAAGGAATAAACTTCCCGAAAGCGAATAATTTTTGAGACCGCGCCCTCTTCGAACATCTTCATACACTCTTAGAAATGTACCGTAAAAATTACGGTAAAATGACTGGCAGTGCCAACCGTGTACCGTAAATTTAACGGTATATGATTTACGTAGTATCTTTACGGCGTACCGTATTGTTTACGGAATTGTGCTGTAGAATATACAGTAGAATGTTTACGGTGTACCGTATTTTATGCGGAATTGTACTGTTGATTATACGTTAGAAATGTTTCGGTGTACCGTATTTTATGTGGAATTGCAGTGTAGAATATCCAGTGGAATTTTTTGGCGCCATATTTTTTACAGTAGAATATTTACGGCGTATGGTACTTTTAAGGTATTATATTAGCGAATATACAAAGATTGCAATACCCTGAGCTCATCTGTTACAGGAAGACAGAGAGCAACTGTCGGTAAAGGTAATTTATTAATAGTATCAACATAAAAAATACATGCATATTGATGAGATATCTAAACAGCTAACACAAACATAAACATGCTCATCACAAAAACGATAATTAATTAACAAGAAAAGATAGCAAACGTTGGGGGCATTTGTCCCACAATATAAATTGCATTTGAAATGCACCACTTTTGTGGAAGATTAACAAACCCTGTAGGAACAATTCAGAAGGAAAGTTTTAAAACAAATTGCATACATATTGCAAATTTACTCAAAGCAAAACATGCTCAAGTGACCTTGTGGCGGAATGGCCCCACCTGTCTTTAGTATGTTTTAATAAGTAGTAGTTTAGTTGTCAAAATGTTTGTGAGACATCTTTTTGAGGTTTTTATGTATTATCTACCACTATCTTAATGTAGTGCTTTATATACATAGAAAGATGTTACACATTTTCACTTTGAAAGCGGGTTTGGAATGGTGTGTTTTGAGGCGTGCTGTGAAGGCGTCAAGTGAGGTGATCAGCCGCAATTCCTCCGGCGGCGGGTTCCACAGGGTGGTCCGGCTCGAGAGAGCTAGTCGTATCGCACCGGGTTGTATTGTGGCATAGTCAGGTGGACGCGACCTGCCGATCGTGGCGACCGGCGTGGCACGTGGCGAGTGGCCAGTGACGCGAGGTACGCGGGTGTCTGGTTGTGAGGGACGTTGAGCACAAGGATCACTGTTTTATATTCTGTGCGCCGCTTCACCGGTAGCAAGTGAGAAAGTTTGGGTCCTGGGGTGATGCTCTAATATCGGTCGCTGCGCTGGATCTGTGGAGCTAATCTGACCGCGGAGCGTTGGACCATCTACGGGAGATGCACCAGGCGGTCACTGATATCGTGGAGCACCGTGTTGCCGTAGTCCTTGGCGTCACGAGCGAGTGCATTAGAGTCGTACACGCCGTCGTTGTGAGGCTTGCGCGTACTTTGGCGATGCGGAACACTTGGAAGTACGCGCCACGCGATGTGTTATCGAAAGTAGATCTAATTATATTTATTAATATTTTATTGTATATTTATTTATTTATTTATTTTATTTTTTATTAATTATTCACAATATCATACCGTAATTGTTGTAAGTAATATGTATTTAATTATAGCTTTTTTCAAATTGGACAACCCACAAAAGTACCTGGTAAAGACAATTCGGTGTTATACAAGGTTTTGCAAAGAACTGCATTTAAAACTTGCAAATTGACTACTGCATTACAGCAGTACACATCAGAGTACTGCACCCATCCTTGGCAAACACACAGGAAAATATATGTACCAGCAGTAAAGCCTCTCATACTAGAGTACAGTTGTAGCTGCCGAACATTAGCATGTGGTTGCCTACTGATGTATTTCTGTAGAAACCATGTAAGTTGGCTCCTTTCCTCCAGCCATATTTTTATTGCATAGCACATAGGCAACATTTGCATCACATGTTGGTGTGCTATGATAATACAAATGGGTGATGTTGGGGTGTGAAGTGCTGTATTTATGCCCTCTTCAGGTTGAAATACTCCCTTTCTATGTGATTTCTCTGAATTTATAACCCTATATACAAATTCCTACATTTTCACCCCACTTGGGTTATTTGTCTTCCACCCTTGTTTCCATGACCGGGTCATTGGTTAGTTAGCCTTCTGAAGTATATTCCTATCTAGCTGCCATATTATATGTGGCATGCTAATTTGCCATGCTATTTCCAATAGTTGTTTAAGTGGAATTAACTTAGTGTAAGTGGAGTTATTGTGAATGGCTGCAGTTATTGAACGGAATAAGTGTGTGTGCACAACCAGTAGTGTGGTTATAAAAACACCAGCAAGGATCGAACCTGCCACACACAACACTGAAACAATATTGTCATAAACAACACACTTCAACAGTTTTTAAACAAACGAAAGACTTAGCATGTCTGCATTTATAACACAACAGCATTCAGTCACAAATATATTGTTTACACTGTTTGAAAAGTCATGGTACATACACATATCTGAAATTTGATAAACGAGTGTTAATATTTTACAAAAGAGATAATATCGTATGTTTGTATCATTTGACAGAAAAATAATACATTATATACTTGTTACGACACGTTCTGAACAAACATATAAATATATTTTTCGGTGTTAAGCTCCCAACTGAATATATCCTCGCTTGTTATGTTAAGCCGCCGGCCCGCTCCTGTAACAGAAAACCAAATTTGCATTACATATTGGAAGAATTCAAATTGTATTTCCAACTGGCAGGCACGGTTGAAATAATAACTAATTGAAACATATTCCTTACAACAAAATTGTGAAAGAAAATTATATTTGGATGCTCTTCCGAAAATCACATTTAGATACGTGCACATTATGTAAGGGGCCATCTATAAAATACTCCAGTAATTCCCCTTGGGCAACATGATGAATCGTTGGGAGGATATTTATTGTGGGGATAGACACGTCACCAAAAGTGTGTGTTTGTAATGTGACGAATGCAGAACACTATAAATTGCTTTACTACATGTATCATTACATTTATTAAATATTCATGAACATGTGTTGCAATAGTTTTTTTATTAGTCTTACAAAACTTTTTGTAAGACTAATTTTACGTGTAAATAACTAATCGATGCAGCTATGCTGCGAATATAATAATGTTATAGACGTATACACTTTCAAGTGTATATTTCAAGTCCACATATTACTATTCATTTAGGACCTGGCTCAATGTCCGTTTAACAGCATCTAACTAAAATATTGAATAGGTGTTTTCAAGTTCCACACCAAGCACATTATACTCACTAGTGATGCAGACAGTCAAGTCCACAAAACGGCGCTCACCCTTGTTATCATCACCTGATTCTGGGTGAACTGTGTGACTGGCCGCGAGCACTGTATAAATGCCTGTCAACTCTGTCTTATTCTCTGTTACACAATTTCCTATATCAAACACTGTGACCTTTGGCCATTTCAAACTGGCCGATGGGTAGCTCTCATAATCCCACCATTACTCAACAATAGCATCAGAACTGACACGATGTATATGCGTGTGTGTGCGTGTGCGCGTGCGTGTGCGAGTGCGTGTGCGTCACATGTGTCCCTGTCCACTATGCATAACAGTCAACTTTCTACATCTCCAGGAGAGGAATACTTAAAGCAATCTTATCAGACCACCCTTTGTGTTTTCTGCTAAGGGGGTAGAACAATGTCACACACTTATGAAAGACCCTGCATTGCCATCTCATCTCTAGGGGCGAAAAGTGTCCTTGCACTTGTTGATGTCAGCAGGAGAGTTACGCACAATAAACATGCCTCTGCAATCAAATATAGAAATAGAACCAGATCAGATCTGGAGACAACAAATAAAGAAGAAATCATTATAAGTATACTGCTGGACACCAACCTGGGTATTGTCTAGGGAGGAGATATTCAAGCAATAACAGGACTACATCTCAGGATTTCAGTTTCGTTGGAAGTACATTATTATTTACATTGACACACCGGATTTCAACATACACATATTTCGAAACGATGTACACAATGTTAGTGATCGGCAGTTACAATGGTAAAACATAGCCTAAAACAAACTAGTATCTACATCCACACATGTCGTATAGTAACAGTTGAACTCGGTTTACGGTCACCTCATTAATTTAGGCACATTGCGATTACGGTCACCCTAGGACAGTCCCAAATTAGTTTCATATACACAGTAAAGTATCATAAATTAGTCCCACTAATACGGTCACCTCGCTATTCAGGTAACTTTTACCCAGTCCAAATGGTGACCTTAATAGTGAAGAGTACCATGTCGTTGTTCTCCTCGTCGTTCCCTGTCTTCAGGGGTGAGGCTGACTTGGATAAGTTGACGTTTTCTTTTCTTTCTCTTCCTCCTCATTGAGCTTGCACTATTTTCTCTTCTGCCCTCGTTTTCGTTCTCCCTCCATTCTCCGGGCATCTGCTTTCTTTGCTGTCCGTTCTTCTCCCATTCGCTCCACATGTCCTGCCCAGTTCAACCGACTTCTCACCAACTTCTTCTTGAAACTTTCTTTCACACCAACATCCTCCCTCAGCTCTTCCAATCTTCGCTTATCTATTCTCTTTACCCCTGTAATTCTCCTGACCCAGTTGTTTTCGCACACTTGTACCTTCTCCTGTTGTTTCTCGGTCATTGCTATAGTTTCTAGGCCATGGAGGTAGGCTGGTGTCACACATGCGCATAGTACCTTTCCCTTGAGTTTTCGCGATATGTGCCTGTCTCCCATCACACCGTTTATTTTCCTCCATGCATTCGCCCCAACTTGTAATCTCCTGCGAATGTATTGTGGTAAAGAGCGAACGGGTAATTAGTGGTAACTTACGTGGCTCGCTCTTTATGTTCGGTTGCTGCGTTGCGTTCTGTGGTCGCCGTTGATCCTGAGCCAGCACATCGGAAGTATGATGTCTTGCTCGGGTGGATCGGTGTGGCGCGCTTGGTGTGGGTGTGGTTGGGGTTTATATACAGGGCAGGGGTATTGGTGTGCAGTGGTGTGTGCAAGGGGTAGTGGGTGGGTGGCGATGAGCAGTGCTACCATCTGGTGACTACCACATTCCTCCCTCCTTATGACGTTTGATCGCCAACCATATATTCAACTTGAATTCCATTTTAAAACTTAATATAATTATGTAAGTAATAATTAACAAATTAGTCAATCAAACAACCTAGTCAATTTAATAAAACAAATTAATTTAATAATCGTTAAATAATTATACACCGTTTATTATGAACGTATTACCAGTGATTGTTGTGAACAGGGTTAGTACAATAAACATTCAAAAACTAAAACTCTTTATAACATAGTAATGTGGTGGGCAACGAAATGTTGTTGCACTAGTCTTATTTGACCAGGCAGTGCAAGTGCAGGGTTCTGTTGACAGCATAAGAGGGCTGATGCCCGGCTGTCGTGATATTTGCTTCCTACACCTTATAAAACGCCTGTGCGTTGAGGGTGGCCACGCGAAGCACTACCCAGCTTGGCAGATTGCGCAGTGCTGCAATGTACCGTGCCTGGTGCACCAGCTCATATGGGTGTCCGTTGTTATGGCCCCGTGGTGACAACAGGGGGGCATCTGTTTCCAACACCAGTCGGTATAGGTCGATCTGTCGTGCCAGTTCGCTAAATCCTGGCGCGGACACCGACTTGTTGGTGATTCCAAAAACACTGTTGGTAAACTGCCGTACCCACTGCCTGTAGTCTGCCAGACTACCGGTGAAACAGTGCACATGTATAAGCTGGCGTTGATGTGTGTGCTTTTCTAGTATTGCCAGAGCTTCGCACATGACACTCGAGAAAGGAACGCGTGCGTTCCCACGCAGGTGGAGAACCAGCGGCTTTTCCAACTCCTTAGCCAAGGCAATATGCTTTTCTAGCAATAGTCGTTGGCTGGGAAGCGAATGTAGTGGCTCCGTATAATCGAGGCCACATTCGCCTATCGCCGCGCAGTCAGGACTGCAGATCTTGGCTTGAACCCTGTCCCATGATTCACTATCAAGCGACTTTGCCAGTCGAGGGTGAACACCGTATGTGGTTTTTATAACCACCGTCTGATGACTGACGGTGACCCCCTTTATGACTGGTCGCAACCAGTCGTCTGGAAAGACGCGGTTATCCACCACTGCGGTGAGGCTGACCTTACTATCACCTCGCCAGAGGGAGAAGGCCGTTTCCCACGCTGGGACAGGTTCCGTGATAAAATCAAATGGAACAGCAGTTCTCTCCCGGGTCCCTGTCTCCTGGTGTTTCCTCGCCCTCGTCTCCCTAGCCTGCAGTAATTGTAGGTGGCAGTGGGCATCCATGGCGAACTCCGTTATAGTGTGAGTCTGATGGAGTGAGGCAGACGGGACTAGCCATTCCCTGAAGATGTCCTGCTTATGGGGTGGCATCTCCGCCAACATCCTGCCCATGCTGTCCCAATTGAGGAGCGCCACTGGGTGATTGGGTGGACTCAGCTGGATGTTGACGGCAGCGATAGGTCGGCCTATCATCTCAGCTACTTCGGCTAGCATGACCCGCATGGCCATGTTAGATCGGGAACCCTGCTTTGGGTACCATCCTCTCTTTCTAAATAGGACGACTAGTTCCTCAAAGGTGTGAATGAGGGCCATTCTCCGTGTACTCTCGAGGAGTTCGATCATGGAGTATGCCCACCTAGCAAAATGTGGGGCAAACTCTCCTTTTTGCCTATCCTCCACAGAATGCTCGGCCAGATGCGCCCGTAGGGGAGGTATGGCGCCAAACTGCTGCTCACACAGCCAGCAAGCCGTATCCGGATGGAAATGCCAAGGTAAATGTGTTACCTCGACATGGAGTCGCATGCAATTGGTGGTTACGTTACACACGGTGCACTTTCCTAGCCCAGCTTGCACCCTTCTCCTCTTTCTGGGAGGGGGCATTTCGGCAGTAGACGGCGCATGTTGCGCCGCCTCACTCCCCCTCCGCCGTGACAAAGTCTTCTGTTGTGAGGGTGCTGGTGGTAACTGTGGACTGTTGTCCGCCACCGTGTCACATTCATCATTAAAGGAGACGGGGGATGGGGGGTGGGGGGTCTGTGATTTCTGGCACCTGTTTCGTCGCCGCCATCGCTTGCCGAATACTATAGGGGGGGCCCTGCCCTCGAAGTCTCTGGCCCCTTCCATAACGGTTAGTGTGACAGAACTATTGTCTGTCGCCGCTGGGGCTACTCCTGTGCATATGGTGCGTACTAATGGCGGTGGTGCATGAAAATTGTGTATGGTGCGTTGGGGTGGTGTCCCTGTGTATAGGGGTGACGTGGTAGGGATAGTCGTGTGGGTATTCTGTAGCAGAACTGGGGTTCGTGCGAAGGGTAGTGCATGGTGCCTGTGATTCGCTGGTATATCCGTGTATAGGGGTGACGTGGTAGGGATGGTCGTATTGGTATTCTGTAGCCAAATTGGCACCCTGGCACCTTGCACTACTTGGGCGTATGTGGGGGGCGGGCGTGTGCGGGCAATGGCGTCTAATGACACCTGCACGCCACCCAGTGTCACATGTGGCACCAAGTTGCCTTGTGCTGCGTTCACTAGGTGTTGGAGATCGCCCAGTGCGGCAGTCCGAATGGAGACTGACTGGGTTGTTGGCCGATTTGTGGGCCTCCAGTTCCTGACAGGGCTAATGGTACCATCAGTATCGGTGGCATCCATCTGTAACATAAGCCTTGTAATTACGGTTAGTCGTCATACCTGCAGGGTCGATTGATGAGTCGACCCCCGCGAGTAATTCGCGGGATTTTCCCCTGTGTGGTGGTCATTCCCAATTCTCGCCTGATTAGTGGTTGATTAGCGTTGAACAATGACTCAACCCCGTCTAGCGGATCATCAATGGGCGTGACCTCGGTGGGAGGCTCACCCAAATTGAGGATTGCCTGTCGTTTCCGTCTTACCCATAGGGGGATATCACGGTCGTCGCATACCCTAAGCTTGTCATGGTGCTTCACGTATTCCCGCTTACGACCCGCGATACGGTATAAGAAACGCGACACTACTTTCGTAATTACAAATGGTCCCTTCCATATTGGGAGTAATTTCTTACTTTGCCCCAGTATTGTCCCAGAGTTACGGATATACACTAGGTCACCCACATCAAACGTTCTTTCTCGAATTGGGGCTCGGGTGTCATAATCTTTCTTCTGACGGTTTTGTGCCATGCGTAGATTATTCCGTGCTGCAACAGAAGCTGTCCGGATTTTCTCAACCAAATCCTTGAGATAATTAGCCGGTGATTGTCGCATGGAATTTACGTTAGGAAGCCCGAATAGGATCTCCTCAGGCATGCATACTTCTCGTCCTAATAGCAACATATTTGGTGTGAATCCGGTATTTCGATTCACCGTGGCTCGTAGGCTCATCCCCAGTGTAGCCAGGTGTTCGTCCCATTGGGACATCTTATCAGTAAGATAACACCTGATAAAGGAGAGAACCATTTGGTTTTGTCGCTCTACTTGACCATTGGAACAGGGTCGGTAGGGTGTTGTCCTAGTCTTTTCGACTTGCATTAACTTACACAAATCTGTGAACAATTGGCTATCAAAATTCCTGCCCTGGTCGGTGTGTACCTGTAGGGGGGCGCCATATCTGGTAATCCATTGTTCAAAGAACGTCTTAGCTGTTATTTCAGCTGTTTGTTCAGGCAGTGCATGTAGCTCTAGCCAACGAGTAAATTGATCCAGGATCATAAGTACGTACTTATTCCCAGATTCGCTCGTTGTAAATGGCCCTAGAATATATAAATGTACACGTTCCCCAGGGATCCAAGCCTGGTAATGGAGCAACTGTGCACGCTGTGGTCGTCCCACTTTGTTAATGTGGCATACCGCGCAAGTGTCCACAAACAATTGGCAGTCCCGGCGCATACAGGGCCAGAAAAAACTTTTACCTAGTTTTGCGAAGGTTTTATCTCTTCCCCAATGTCCTCCAATGCGATTATCGTGGATCATTTGGAGGACTTCCTGTCTCATTGATTGAGGTACTATTAACTTTAATGTATGGGGACCAGTCTCTTCCTCCCAACAATAATACAAGACCCCATCCTCTATTTGCAGTCGATCCCTATTATTCCATAACTTGCGGGTACCCACACCTTGGAGTTGTAAATCGTTTTGTGTAGGGGGCTCCCCTTCTAACCAGGTGATTACGGGTCGTAATTCAGTGTCTTGCATTTGGGACTTTCGTAATTCCTGTGAGCTGTATTGGTGCATGTAGTTTGGGCCAGTTTGTTTCTCCCCCATTATACCATTAACTTCACTGGATACATTGAGTTGTCTTGTTGCTAATGGTACTACATAGTCAATTTCTTTCTCGAACGTTCCCCACTGGTTGTGTAGTTTTGTACAATATGTACAGCCACCACAAGGTAGAGAACTAAGTTCTTGGCCAGCTTCATAACAATTGTATATTTCATGTTCTTCTGGTATTCTTGATAATGCATCGGCATTGGAATGTCTAACCCCAGGTCTGTGTTGGATAGTCATGGAGTACTGAGACAATTCCTCCAGCCACCTACCAAGCTGGCCTACAGGGTGTTTGAAGCGAAATAACCACGTGAGTGACCCATGATCTGTCCTTATAGTAAACTCACGGCCAAGCAGGTAGTGTTTGTAATGGCGTGTGAACATTACTATAGCCAGCAATTCCTTACGTGTGGTGCAGTACCGTTGTTGTATTGGCGTCAAGGTGTATGACGCAAAGGAAATTGGACGTATTATTCCATTCTGTACCTGATACAGGGCTGCGCCAATTGCCACGTCTGAGGCATCTGTATCAAGGATGAATGGGTCTACATTGTTGGGGAAAGCCAGCACTGGCGTGGTTGTCATTACGTGCTTTAGTTCTTGAAATGCCGTTTCACACGACTCCGTCCATTCGAATGGCTGTTTTGGTTTGGTCAATGCATAGAGTGGTTTAATTTTTTCAGATAATCCCTGAATAAATTCCCTATGATAGTTGACAAATCCCGTGAACTTACTCACTTGCAAAGCATTCATTGGTCGTGGCCAATTTAGTACACTCTGGATATGATCTTTAGTGACGGAAACACCCTCTCGGGACACTTTACGTCCAAGGAAGCGAACTTCTGTGCTAAACAAAGAGCATTTTTTTGGTTTTAGTTTTAAGTTGTGTACCTCAAATCTCTGGAGAACGACTTCCAGGTTTTCGAGGGACTCCTTAAAGCTCCTCCCCAGTACGATTACGTCATCTAGGTATACTAGTACTTTGTTCCATGCGAGACCGCGTAAGACAAGATGCATAACCCTTTGGAACGTGGCAGGTGCATTACATAAACCCTGGGCCATTCTGACATGTTCGAAGAGGCCATATTTGGTTAGGAACGCCGTCTTATGACTGTCGCGTTCATCTACCAATATCTGCCAATACCCGCTGGCCATGTCTAAAGTGTGGAACCACAGAGTACCTGTCAAATTATCAATACACTCTTCGATCAAGGGCAACGGAAAAGCATCTTTAACAGTTTTCACATTTAGTTGTCGATAATCTACTGTATATCTTACTTCCCCATCTTTTTTTCTTACTAACACGGGTGCAGATGCCCACTCTGATGAAGATGGCTTTATTACTTTGGCATCAAGCATGTTATTCAGTGTCTTCTCCTCCTCACTCTGGAATTTTAGTGGAGTGCGTCTTAGTCTCTCTCTGACCGGGTCTTCATTATAAGTGCTTATGCGATGGCGTATAAGAGTGAATCTTCCTAAATTGTTACTGTCCTTGGAGAATACGCTACCATATTTAGCTAGTAATAGCCCCAATGCGACTTGTTCTCTAATAGAAATGTTCTTCTTTGCTTTGGTAAACATGTCCTCTAAGTGTGGAGGTATTTGTGATTCCACCTCCTTAAGCATAGTGGAGACTTGTGTCTCGTCTTGGCTATCATCTGGAATAAGAGATACTGCTATAGGCGATGGTGTCTCATTAATCCTGTTTACCTCTTCCCACGAAGGCCCATTATCACCACTAGTATTCCCCGTCATTTCAGTACGACTGACCTGTATGCTTTCTCGACAGGACTCTGAGCTAGTATCTAATATGGAATCCATTTCCACAGCCTGGACTAGTATTTTCCCTCTCTGCAATGTGACTGGTTTGTTGGAATCGTTTATGATCTCCATAATAACGGGTCCAATTCCCCCATTAATTATACAAGATGGGATTATTAACTCGTCTGTCATTTCCGGTGAAGTAACGTAGACATTGCAAGAAGGGTTAGTGCACTCTACCATCACATTAGCTCTATGTTTTGGGAGAATTACAGTGCGTTGCGCTACTTGAATTCTACTAATACTGTACTTCACTGCTGGCCCCTTCTTCATCAGGGCATGAACAGTGGTGCCGTCCATTATTACAGTGCCGTTATCGATATCCACAATACAGTGATGCTTTAACAGAAAATCAAGCCCAAGAATAAAATCATCTGTTATCGGTCCCACAGCCACATCGATGTTGTACTGATTTTGTTGTATGGTTATTGGGAGTTTCTTGATTAAATAGCACTGCATATACGAGTCGTGTTCTGCATTCTTAATGGTTATGAACTCCGGGGTCATAGTGCACACATGTCCTAATGAATCAATAAAGGATTGACTGACCATTGACATTTGGGCGGCAGTGTCTACTACCATGAGCGTATCCTGCCCATAAATTGTGGCTGGTATTAACAGTGTGTGGCCTACTGTTGGACTCAGGTGAGTACTTCTGACTGTCACATGTTCTCCATTATCTTTGTCCTGTTTATTGGACATGTCTAGGAGCTCATTGCTATTTGGGTGTGTTTGTTGGTCAGTAGTCCAAAGTGCTTCTGTAGCTGTTGTATTTACTTTGACACCTGCCCCAATACTACATAGAGCATCTACTTTAACACCTACTCCATCACCATTGTCCTGACTAGTGGACATGCTGGAGGTTATATTAGCACCTCGGTGCCATGCCTGGTCAGTCTTCCATTGTGGTGTTGTAGCTACCATAACGCTCGACTCGTTGGTGATACCTACTCCATTATAATTGTCCGAACTGGTGGACATGCATGGAGTTGGTCTGTTATTAGTGTGTGTTGGTTGGCCAATACCCCAAAGGGTGGTGGTGGTGGACCCATGGCCAACTGGGTTCACCTTATTTAGTTTGACGGTAGTTTATCCGTCCCATCACTTTTTCTGTTGGAAGTGGCGGGGAGATCACGACGAGAACTGATACTTCGGCTGTAATTGTTATCTGTAGGCTGATAATATCTTCCCCGGTTATCATCATGAGGGGAGTTATGAGTCATATACCGTCCACGAGTATCATCCCGATTATCCTCTCGTGAGGGGTTATGGGTCTTATATTGCCCACGAATATTATCATCCCTCCCACCATGCTCACGAGTCCTATATCTCCAACGCCGTGCATCCTCCTCCCCGTTATACCTGCCATCACGTTGACTGTCTCGAAAACCCCTTCTACCTACGCGGTTACTGTGATATCGTTTAGGGCTGCGATACCTGCGACTATCGTCAGAATCCGTGCTATTGGTGCTACTACTGCTATTGCTACGGTGTCACTGAACTTGACGTTTCACTGGCGAGTCCCGTCGTGATAGTGTATTCGAGCATTCCCTGGCCAGATGACCCTTGCCTCCGCATTGGAAACAACTCAGGGGAGACGGGGAGCGCCGTCTCTTATTGGCACAGTCACGTGACCTGTGACCCTTCCCCCCGCATGTGAAGCAAGTGTCACTTGGTGGGCGTCCCAGGGATATAGTTGACTGCTGTAGCTGTCTCACTACACCCAGTACTACCTGGTCAACCAAAGTTGTCTCCTCCGAGCATTTTCCGGTCAAATTGACTGCAGACTCATCGCTGAAGGCAACTTGTCGGTTAGACAGGTTACGACCGCCAAATGTACGCGTTGCACATTGGATGTGCAGTACCGCTTCCACTGCCGTCCTGATTGTTGTCGGGTCACTAAATTTCATGGCTTCCTGGGCGGCATTCCGATCGCGGATGCCCCGTAGGAAGGCTGGTACTGATAAGTTATCGTACAAGTCCTTGTTCATATCCGGATAAGCCTCCACTGTTAGTGCGTATACCCTATCTGCGAAGGTATCTAAACTCTCACCCTCCTCCTGTTTTAGAACTGACAACTCTGCTCTGAGAGTTGTCCTAGCGACGGGTCTGGTGTGGCCATATCTCATACCGAGGTACTCTATGCAATCACTATAGTCATAGCGTTCGTCTTTGGGTAGGCTTCTATGAGCCGTTAGAGCTGGCCCTCGAAGGCATGACACCAATCGTGTCATCTTTTCATTTGGGTCCCAGTTGTAAGCCTCGGCTATGAATTCGAACTGGTGAATCCAGTTATCCCATTCACCTGGTTTCCCATCAAACTTGTCGATAGTGACATTTCTGTCACTTGGCCTACGAGATATCTCGAGACCATTTCTATTGTCCTGGCGTCGTCGACTGTGGTTGGGATGTTCCATTGGTTGGTCATCCCCAGGTTCAGTGAAGTACCGATCATGGCTAGATCGTTCGTATTGGTATCGTTGCGGACCATCGTAATCACTGTTGGGGAGGGTGTCTCTTGTATCGACATGCACCGCTTCCGTTGACAGGGACTTGTGCTCATCGCGATGCTTAGTTGTGTACTTTGGTCGGGCTCCTGAAGAGAACCCGGCACATATTTCCACAACCGGGCCTCTTTCCGGGCCGAACACCTTTGCCTGTAAGGCACGTACGGTTGCTTCAATTGTGTCCTGTTTGTTTAGTTTCTCAGTTATTTCAAACAACGATTTCTGCATCGATTCGATGACAGATTCACTCCTGTCAAACCTATCCTCTAGTTGAGAGAATCTGGCCCCAAGCTTGGTTATGCTGTCGAAAAAATACGCTCTGTTGAGACTGTACGACTAGGGCTACTAAATTCAAATTCGTCCGTTTGTTTGACATCCTCTGTAGTTGTTTGATTGTCGATTTCTGAATCGACATTCCCATTACCCTGAGGTTTTTTTTGTCTTCTTGGTGGTGCCATGTTCAGTGGCATTTAGTCTGTCATTATATGGCTATACAGTACGTTTCAAACTGTGGATGGTATACCCAATTAGTTTAGAAGATGATTATTTTAAAAGACAACTACCGGACAATAATTTATGAATTATCAACTATCAATTGTTATCTGTAATAAGGCACAGTGTAACAAAATTCCCCTTCATGCCGTTCTATATAGTTGCAAACGGTGGAACTGATATCCTCGACTTATTGACTAATGTCAGCGAGTTATCGTTAACCAGCAGCGTTATTTCAACTAGATAACCAGTTTAACGAATGTTGTGTGGAGACAATGAATTTCATGTTGGCATACACTGCGAGTGGACAATGCGCTTTGTCCGCGAAGTCACCCGTGTGTAATTGCCAATTGAACCACGCCCTTGTCGCTGCGTGGCGAGGTACAAGGAAATGTGCGAAGTATTTAATTACAGTCAACTGACATCGCAATATATACAAGCTTCGTAGTCAAAATTTTATATGTACTTGGACAACATAAATATAACTTAGTAAATTGTCGTATTCATTGTTGTCCTGGGCGTTACCCGTATAACAAGTTTGCCGTTTTTCCGAATAAGTTTCGGTACAAAAATAGACCGAATAAACGAGAACGCGTATAGATTCACACAGTACAGTCGAATTGACGTTTGAAATTATATCGACTTAGTTCCCTCAGTAAACTGGTGGCGTAGTTGTTGTTGTCATGGGTGTTGCCCGGTATAACAAAGTCGTTGTCTTTCCGAATAAATTCAGAAAAAGTTGAACGAATGAACGGAACTGCGCAAAAATTCACATAGCATCGTCAATTTGACGTTTGGAATTTGCGACTTATTTGCCCAAAATGTATTTGAACAACTTTTCACGTTGGCCTACAAAGGCGCGTGGACGTACATATACTTCTGGTACCAATGTGGTAAAGAGCGAACGGGTAATTAGTGGTAACTTACGTGGCTCGCTCTTTATGTTCGGTTGCTGCGTTGCGTTCTGTGGTCGCCGTTGATCCTGAGCCAGCACATCGGAAGTATGATGTCTTGCTCGGGTGGATCGGTGTGGCGCGCTTGGTATGGGTGTGGTTGGGGTTTATATACAGGGCAGGGGTATTGGTGTGCAGTGGTGTGTGCAAGGGGTAGTGGGTGGGTGGCGATGAGCAGTGCTACCATCTGGTGACTACCACAGTATGTCTTTGAGGAGCCATCACACATACCGCTCCGCCCAGGTATACAAAACTGTCTCTTTGTTTTAGTTTCTTCCCGTCCAGGTTTATATCCAGTTCTTTGCTTTGTTGCCCAACTCACGACACCTCTGTCTTCTCCAGATTCACTTTCAGTCCGTGTTTGTTGAAGATATCCTTCCACTCTATCAGTTATTCCTGTAAATCCGCTTTCCCGTCCGCTACCACCGCTAGATCGTATGCTTACAGTAATTTCTGGAGAATATCTTTCGTACTGGTCTTTCTACTTATCAGTTCCATCACTGCAATAAACAGTAGTCTCAATTAAGCCGACGTTCACTTTGAATTCTTCTGAGATTCCAGGTCCACACACCACTCTGCCCTTCATTTTTTATGTGTCCCTTCCACCATCCTGACCTCTGCCTCTGGGACCCCCATCCATCTCAGTGTCGCCATTGCCATCTTTCTCGGTACCGTGTCATAAGCTTTCTCCATGTCTATAAACCCCACAGCAATACTCTCTTGTCCCTCCAACTTCTTTTTCGATCAGCTGTCTCAGCGCAAACATTCCTTCAGCTGTACTTCTTCCTCTTCTGTAGCCCTGTTGTTCTTCTCCGATTTCTTCTTCCACTATTGTTCTTATCCTTCGATCCAGGATTCTCTCCAACATCTTCAGCATGTCGCTCAGCAACGTGATGCGTCTGTATTTCCCTGGGTCATGCACATCTCCCTTTCTTTTTCATATCGGAACTATTATACCTTTTCTCCACTCCTCTGGGATTTTTCACTCTGTCATGCAGGTATACAACAATCTTTTTGCCCACTAGATTTCCACGCGTTCGGCCACCACCTACCTTTCCACTCGTACTTCATCAATACCAGTCTACCGTCCTTTCTTCATCTTCTTCGTTGCTCTCTCTCTCTCTCTCTCTCTCTCTCTCTCTCTCTCTCTCTCCATCCACAATCTCCTTCACCTTTACTTCTCTCGCTATTGCACTTGGCAGATCTAGTGTTCTTTGCTTTCTTGTTGGTTCAGCAGAGTATTGAAATACTCTTTCTAGATATCTGGCACATCTTTCCTGTCCGTAACTAGCTTTCCATTTTTGTCCTTAATCACTGTTCCAGTGTTTACATCCTTGATGCAAGGATCCTTATCTCGAGCCATCTTATAGATCATCTTCTTTTCTCTGTCCTCATCTAGCTTTCTGTATAGCTCCTCTTCCATTTCTCTCTTTGTTTTATCCACAGCTCTCCTAGCTGCCTTCGATTTCCGTTCATACAGCTGCTGTATGGCAATGCCCGGTTGTCCTCTATTCCCCTTGGTCCCTTCTATTTCTGTCCATACAGCTGCTGTATGGCAATGCCCGGTTGTCCTCTATTCCCCTTGATCCCTTCTATTTCTTTCCATACCTCTCTCTTTTCTCCAATTGCATTCCCTACTTCTTCGGTCCACCACGTTTGATTTTTTCTTCGAGGAAGCTCCTCCCTTACCAGATGATCTGCCACATAGCTCCTCTGCTGATCCAATGAAAGCATCATTAAATTGCTTCCACTCTTCCTCCACAGTTCCTATTGTTGGTCGCAATTTCTCATACTCTGATATCACTCTGTCTCTATAACCTCTGGCTATGTCCTCGTGACATTTCAACTACTTAATGGTCTTTTGCCCCAGACTTTTAGTCTTCCACCTCTTCTGCACAATGAAAACGAAGGATTGTGTTGTGTAGTCACATGTTTACCGGGGATGACCTTACAATCCTTCACTCGCCATATTTGCCTCTTTTCTAAAAATGACCCCACCACCGCCAGCCCATTTTGCATCACCAACTATACTAACTCCCGGCCCTCGCGGTTCCTTGTATCTCATCCAAATCCCCCGACCGAATCCTTTTCTCCTGTCTCCGCTGTACCCACGTGTGCATTAAAATCACCAGCTGCGCACATCATCACATGCGCTTCCACCATTCCCATCACTCTCTCTAGCTCTTCCCTGAAGGCCCTTTTCTCTGACTCTGCCCTTCCTGTTTGGGGTCCATACACTGACACAATGCACACCAGCTGCTTCCTCACCATCATCCATGCAACAATGCTCCTCCCTTGCCATCTGTCCACTCTCATCACATCTCTACTGATCTCCGTTACTATGATGCCTACACCGTTACTCCTTCCATCTCCTCCTGCATGTAGCATCTTATACCCTCTTGCCAGTGCCCTCGCTCAATCTCTCTTTCACTTGGTTTCACGCACGCACAACACTTCTATTCTCCTCCTTTCCACTTCCAGTATTACCCCCATTGAAACTCCCTAGCCGGACTTCGCATCTTGGTCGCCGCCGGCAGGACGATCCACCCGGACTTCGCTGATTTATCACCACTGCCGGGAAGCGTGGCGCGTCGACTGCCCCGGATGCGATAGCTATATCGACTATATGTATCCTTGCCATATATATATATAATCCTAGGCACCGCATACGGGGGACCGTTTATGCATATTTCACCGCGTGCAGGAGAACGCTGTTTTATGGAGACCGGAGCCGGTCTCCTTAAAGTTTTGATACGTTATTGCGCAATTAATGCGTTTTATGTTACGATTATCTTTGTTAGTGTAAACAGTTTAGGAATAACGGAAATAATTTGTGCCATAATGATGAATTTTATTTGACATGTTTGGATGGTCTTGAGAATGTTTATTCCAGAGCTTTATTTATATTGAAATACATATGACGTTCTGTACAGGACCCCGGAGAAAAGTGCTTATAATTTAATATTTCTTCTGTATATTGAATAAAGGGTTAAATGCTTTATGGATATGCATAATTTTTAATAATTATGTCTACATTATTAAAATGTTTTTTACTTACATCTTAGCCATACTTTATTGAATGCGTTGCTGTCATATTTGCGACATTCGATAAATACATGTACTCAGTATCAACACTTTAAGTGATATATATGTTAATATAGGCTATGAAAATGTATTTAATATATTTGGATATGATTACTTATTTAATGATGTCTAATTTCATAACGTTTACATTAGATGTAAAAGTAAGGAGACTAGGGAGTAAGTCTGGAAAGAGACAGAGAAAACAAGAAGCAGTCCCCTACTTGTAACATTCTCAGATGAGGAAAAAAAAGCTTCAGTAGTGGAAAAACTATATAAACTGAAAAAAACAGGTGAGCCATTTAGTGGAATGATTATAAAGCATGACATCAGCAAGGATGACGGAGAGAAGGAGCGAATATTGCAGGAGGCAAGAAGAGGAAATACAAAAAAGGAACAAACAAAAATGTGTCTACCTGGTAAGAGGTTAACCAGGAGAAAGGCAAACAATCAAGGTAAAAAAGGAGCGAAATATAACCAACCAAACTCGAGCACTGTAAGTGCCAGTACAGAAGAAATAATTGTATGGTATTCAAATGCTGATGAACGGACAAAAGAAAAACTAACTGGCTGAAGTCAAACGTAGACTAAAAAACATTCAACTCCACCGCATGTTATAGCAATATCAGAAGCATAGCCTACACATTTTAATTTTATTACACAGGAATAAGAATAAGAATAAATTTATTATTATTTGCAACTTTTCAGTTGGATTGTACATACATTCACCATAAAAGCCCCAAAAACACACAAATGTCATAATGTTACAAGTTACAATACGACGCAACATTATGTTACAATACTCATAAAACATGTTGTACTAAATAAAATAACGCAACACCAAAGATACTGTTAAGTAAATTACACAAAATCGCCCCGTGACGCAACAAACTCAGTATGAGGCGCTTTATATTAAAACGTGTACATTGCATTACTATCTTTCATTAAAAAATAAGATACTTTAAATACACTAAAATTAAATCATATAGTTTAAATATTAAAATTGACTGTTGAGACATACACTAAAATCATTAAGTGTTATGGCAGTGTACTAAGCACCATGGAATTAATGAGTTTTTGTAGCGATTTGTGTTCGCCATTGGGACGGGTAACTCATTGAATGATCTTAGTGCATACGGCACATTTCGAATATTTGGTAGTAGCGTATTCAGTTTGTGGTCACTATGCTTCATTCTAGCGAAATACGTTTTACACAATTCATTGCGTCTATCATGCAGCGTTGGTAAGTTTACCATCTCCAGAATATCCTCGTACACACAACCAGGAAATATAGTTTTGAGACACCTTTTTTGAATTATCTCGATGTTGTCCGATAAATATTTAGGCAAGTTCGTGTGCCATACCGGGCAGGCATATTCAACTACTGGTCTAATCACATATACATATATTCTAACCAAGTCATTTTGGTTGATACCAGCACGTTTCAACTGATAGATCATATACACTCTCTTTCTTGCCTTTGATACTATTTCATCTACGTGTGCATTCCAACTTAAATCCGATGATATAGTTACGCCGAGAACTTTTGCTTGAGTAACTCTCTCAATATCTGTCCCATTTATATCAATATACGGCAGAGATTCTACAAATGTTCTATCTTTACCGAATCATATAACCATTTCTTTTGTCTTACTCGTATTGATGCGCATGTCATTATTACTAGACCATCGCTCCATAATGTTGGCAGAATCCTGTATAACAGATATCATACTTTGATTGCATATTTCAAATATGGTGCAATCGTCAACATATTTTAACATAGGACAAGATGTTTGCAAATCATTGATATGAACCACAAAGTGTTTTGGTCCTGACAAAGTTCCCTGGGGAACGCCCCCATTAGGGTAGCCTGGCTTTGACACCGCGTCGCCGATTTTTACTCTCTGTTCGCGGTCTAGTAGAAACGCTGCCATCCATCGGACCAAGTGTGGTGGTACTTCCATTGCAATCAGTTTCTGTATTAGTATATCATGGTTAATTAGATCAAATGCTTTACTGTAATCGAGAAATAGCACTCTTACAAAATTGCCCTTTACATCGGTGGTTTCGTACCATTTGTGAAGCATTCCAACATGGGCGTCCGTGGTACCAGTCCCTAACATACCCCCAAACTGCTTGTCGTCTATTTGTGGTTTAACATAAACATCGACCCACTTCAGCACTAGAGATTCAAAAACCTTAGCCAGAATTGGTGTAAGCGATATAGGTCTGATGTCATTTTCAACTGTCACTGGAGGGTGTTTCTTCGACAACGGAATAACGGTTGCTGATTTCCACAATATTGGCAATACACCTTCCCTGAGCGAGCTGTTGAATATTGCAGTGACCGGTGCTGCAAGAAGGTGCGAACAGTTTTTCAAAGCCCATGGTGGTATATTGTCCGGACCCGTGGCTTTGTTCACTTTGACCTTACTAAGTGCCAACTTAGTGTCAGTCACGCTGATGGTGAATTCATCTGGCAGTGGTTCCTTAATGTCAAAGATCGGGTGGGAAGTCTGCAATCTCGGTAAATCTTCACTCACTGACACGAAGAACGCATTCATGGAGTTGACTAAGCTGACTATATCTCCACCAGTAATTTTATTTGCCAGCCCCAGCATCTCGTTGCGACTGCCAGATGCTTTTCCCATGAGTGACTCCATGTGCTTCCACCAGTCGCGTGACGATGTTTCCTCAATTGATGCTATTTTAGATTGGTAGAACTGGTGTCGTAATTTAGTTGCTGTGCGATTCACTAAGTTCCGGAGTTTATTGGCCCGTTCCGTATCACCTGCCTTGCGAGCACGTTGCCTCTGTCTAATGAGGTGTCGGAATCTATCTGTGACCCACGGTTTGTCTGTACTGTGACGTGACACAGTCTTGTACGGACAGCACGTATCCAGTAAATGGTCCATGGTTTCTTGGAATAGATTGAACAATGGAAGGGTATTACATGGAAACTGTGATCATGATTGAAGGCAAAGTCAGAGGGATGTTCTTGCTTATTCACAATTCTTTGGCATTTCAAGTACACCAGTTTGATGTTAAGTTTAATGAAACACTATTGTGCACTTTGAACCTGAAAGGGAAGGATACCTTTCTCATAGGCTCTTTCTATAGTAGATCTAACAGCACCATTGAGAACAATGACAACCTCAACAAATTACTAGATAAAATAAGTGATCAATGTTTTTCACATTGGAGATTTCAACTACCCAAAAATTGATTAGGAAATAATCTCAACTACAGCAGCAAGTACTGATGATAAAGAATTTTAATTTATTGAAAAACTTCGAGACTGTGACTTGGTGCAACATATTACAGAGCCCACTAGAGGTAGAGATACAAACGAGCCATTGCTCCTTGACCTTGTCAAGCCAGAAGAGGACAAAGTAAGTTCACTTTACTTTTCAGGTCATGAAAATGGCCCAGCAACACTGAAGTTCATTTTTACAAGAGAAAATCAGGGAGTGGGAGACACTGGAGCTAGTACTGCCTGTGATACAGAGCTAACTGCACCAATGATTAGCTCGGGATCTCACTTTGGGAGCTCCTTATAACATTACTCTGGAGACAGCCTGATCCCTCACAGCTGACCCACCCCGTGTGGAAGTATTCTGCAGGGGAGAGATATATCGGATCTCAAGCCATGCCGGCTTTCCCATATCCGGTGTGGTCATCCATGCCATATGATATAACCCTATGTTGAGCACGTCAAGCTGCAATTAACATGGCAAATTTATCTGCTTTTATACCCTGACAGACACAGCCAGGCGAAATTATGGTGTGAACTTCATCTTTAATTAATGATACATATATATATATATCTAGCAAAGTTATTTATATGGTAGAATGTTATTAAAACTTTGGGTAAATGTGATGTCACATTATATGATGCAGTAAACGTGTTAATATGCGTAAATGTTATTACTAATCTATGATATGTATTCTGATATATGCAAATTCATGGATAGGTATTGTCAATGACGGAAGGGAGCGACTCCAAGATTGCGAATACAGCGCCGGCGCCGATTGATCGATTGTTTATTTTAGATCAACAATGTTAAGAAATTGTTATCATGCGTGCAACACATACGCGTGTATAATCGCAACAACTTGAAAATAGTATTACTAATATATTAGATGTATTCTTATCTATGCAGATTTATGGATAGTCATGTTATTCGACGAAATGGGTGACTCACAAGATTGTTTATGTGAGATCAACACTGTTAAGATATTGTTATAATGTGTGCAACACATACGTGTTTATCTACGCAGTAACATGACAATCGATACCCAAAAAAAATACGTTTATCATACATTATACACATTATATAATATTAAGCTGTGTGTAATATTGATGGAAATACAAAATAGCACGATCAAATGCATTAAATGGCTATAACGATACCGTGGCCCCATACCATACGTTCATAACAACAGTTCAAGTATAGTACTATACATATGAAGATTGAATTTGAAAATAGGAGAGAGACGTGAGAACATAATTATGTTTGCTCCACCGTAGTGTGTTGCGTTAATAACCTTGAGTTTGCGCGTGGTGATCTAAACATCACGATGTCTACCAACTAACCTTCCATCGTGCATGTTTCTACGCCAACCATCTCGAAAATGCAAACCCTGCCCGACGTATTTGTCTGCATCTGTTTTGTCCGACTGTCTGGCGTTGTTACAATGCGCAAGAATCCTAGTTGAACTACTACTGATACACAGGAAGAACGTTATTGCTTTGCACAAACGTGGCAACTGCGCTCCTTGGACATTAGTACTGGCGGTCGTTATAAACTGGTTGGTCATCTTACAACTATCACGATTTTACAAATTGTCATGTACATTGACAGAAGCGCCTGTTCGACAATGTAATAGAAGCTAAATTGGATAACCCCTTCTGACATGCAATCAGATCAGGAATGACTATAACAATTGTTGGACGCATGCACGTGTTGCTTGGAATGTTCACCGGTAATTGAAGCAATGCCCTGATGCAACTAACCACGACAAGTCCGGGACAGAAAGTCGTTGCCGTGTAGTTTTACAAGAATTGGCTTGATCTCTCCTTTCAAATGGGGTGTAAGCCCACATTGTGCATTCGTTTGCCATTACCCCATTAAAGAATGCACAACAGTATTAGCATTATGTAGTTTCTGGGAGGCGAGTGAGTAGAAATTATAGTCCGGCAGTCAAATGCCCTTTTGAAAGTGTACCGGGCATTAGGGTCCGCACGATGTTGTTTTTGCATTTTTGTGACCTTCTAACCCCCTAGGTCAATAATCCGACTGATGCCACCCAAGCATCCTTGAGCGTTTTTGTATCAACACATTAATATGCGAATTTTGTATCGCCATTAAAATATATACTACCTTTCTGAATGTCTCGAATTGCATACATCCAAACAAACAAAATGATGGGTCCAAACGCATGTTTTCAGTGTATCTGGTTATGATTACGTCAGTGCACAAATCATGGTATGCAAATTTGTCACATGAAAATGCAAATTAGCTCTGACCAATATAACCTCACGCGTTTCGTGTGAATCTCCTCAAGAGGCAAGCGGTAGGCACTGTCTAAAGGACGACTTAAATCTCCCCTCCTTTCAATCGCGGAGACGCCATACATTTCTTGAATATAATGTCGACATTCACATGCTTATCAGGATTGGCTATGTTTTTGTTACCGTAATAATTAACGCCATGGTGCCTGTGTATGTGCGTGCGTGCGTGTGTGTGTGCGTGCGTGTGTAAGTATTTCCAATAACAAATTAAGTTATTAATATAACACAGTGGTTGGTTCCATCCATGGATAACGTTAACATTTTGATTTCTAGATCCATACTACCTTGTAACACTAACCCGAAAAGTAAAAAGGTAAGTTCTTATATAGCGCAGTATCCAGTCCTCATGTCTGCTCAAAGCGCTTTACACTTCACTCGCATACCCTTTTAATCAAACACCATCATATATCCACCACTGTCTACAGCCAGGTACTCATTCGTATAGCTGAGTGAACTGGAGCACCATAGAGTGAACGAACTTGCCCAAGGTTCGACACAGCGGCACAGGATTCTAACCACTGCATCTACAACTGCACTCCACATTACCATCTAAAAGTACATTTAATAAAGACCCCTGCATTATGTATTATGGTAAATAAAACTTGAATTGAGAATAAAGTACTAGAATAAAGGTATAGATAAAACTAATAATAAATAATATGCCAACTGTCCATGTTTAACCCTACTTTTAATAGGCGTGGTTATTGATAGATGGATCGAGGGGCGGAGGC
The DNA here is from genome assembly GCA_020002185.1 of Paraescarpia echinospica. Taxonomy (NCBI): domain Eukaryota; kingdom Metazoa; phylum Annelida; class Polychaeta; order Sabellida; family Siboglinidae; genus Paraescarpia; species Paraescarpia echinospica. The sequence goes on from CM034541.1 coordinate 53,360,704, forward strand.
GATAGCTCCAAGCGTAGTTACGCCTGACTGCATGTCGATCAGACTTTTCATAAAACATGCGCAAATATTATGTTGTCATTCAGCAGGTTTTTGTCCACGAGTACGTGTTTTGGTCCGCTTCAACATGTCCCGCGAGCCACATCATGCATGCATTAAGTCAAGCTGACCAAATGGGAATATTATGACTAGGTTCGATTTCCTCTGGACGCATTTTGGGTGCCATTGAAAAGGTATATTCAACTATCTGAGATCACCACGACACTGATGCCGTGGCACGACATTGGGGTATTGCTAACAGTAGTAAGTAGTCTACCTTATTGTTATTGATCAAGAAGAATAAGAGGTCATGTCTAAACAGCCTGCTTCAGGAACATCAATTAGTTATCTATAGCATAGATCTACACACACGTTAAGCGCCTCTCGTCTTCGAAACAGGCACACGTTTCACGGGAGCTGAATGCATGTTCGTGCCGCCAATTTCTCACACGCATAGGCATGCACAGGCACGAATAGGCATACATAGGCATGCAAGCACGCACTGGCATGCATCACGCAGACGCGCGCATAAATGCGCACACGCTCACACATGCACGCACGTACGCACGCACACACACACTACCATTTTTTTTATTAATTAAGTATGTTTGTATATAATATGTAGTGTAGTGTTACATATTCTTGTATAAGTTTAGTTAGAGTATGTAAAAATAGTTACATCGTGTCATGAACTCGGATATACAACGTGCAGAAATTCGCTAGCGTGACTTAGCCAATAACTTCGGAGACATCCGTCCATATCCTTAGGGTGTGCTATCAGTACAATTCTGGTGTGGGATTATGACTCCAGAACAATTACGTAACAGCCCTGTCATTTTTCAAATGTTTGGCTATGGGAAATGGGCTAAGTACCAATAATTAATGTTCGGCGGAATTAAATCCATGTATAATCAACAAATTAATACTGGGAAGAACGACGAAGGTGGTTCTCATTGATACCAAACGCCGTTGCATGTGCGTAATAAAGCCCTGCTTTAGTACGCACATGCAACTAATGCATGTGCTAGTAATTTCTTACCGGTGAACATTCCAAGCAACACGTGCATGCGTCCAACAATTGTTATAGTCATTCCTGATCTGATTGCATGTCAGAAGGGGTTATCCAATTTAGCTTCTATTACGTAACCACAGTGTCGAACAGGCGCTTCTGTCAATGTACATGACAATTTGTAAAATCGTGATAGTTGTAAGATGACCAACCAGTTTGTAACGACCGCCAGTACTAATGTCCAAGGAGCGCAGTTGCCACGTTTGTGCAAAGCAATAACGTTCTTCCTGTGTATCAGTAGTAGTTCAACTAGGATTCTTGCGCATTGTAACAACGCCAGACAGTCGGACAAAACAGATGCAGACAAATACGTCGGGCAGGGTTTGCATTTTCGAGATGGTTGGCGTAGAAACATGCACGATGGAAGGTTAGTTGGTAGACATCGTGATGTTTAGATCACCACGCGCAAACTCAAGGTTATTAACGCAACACACTACGGTGGAGCAAACATAATTATGTTCTCACGTCTCTCTCCTATTTTCAAATTCAATCTTCATATGTATAGTACTATACTTGAACTGTTGTTATGAACGTATGGTATGGGGCCACGGTATCGTTATAGCCATTTAATGCATTTGATCGTGCTATTTTGTATTTCTATCAATATTACACACAGCTTAATATTATATAATGTGTATAATGTATGATAAACGTATTTTTTTGGGGTATCGATTGTCATGTTACTGCGTAGATAAACACGTATGTGTTGCACACATTATAACAATATCTTAACAGTGTTGATCTCACATAAACAATCTTGTGAGTCACCCATTTCGTCGAATAACATGACTATCCATAAATCTGCATAGATAAGAATACATCTAATATATTAGTAATACTATTTTCAAGTTGTTGCGATTATACACACGTATGTGTTGCACGCATGATAACAATTTCTTAACATTGTTGATCTAAAATAAACAATCGATCAATCGGCGCCGGCGCTGTGTTCGCAATCTTGGAGTCGCTCCCTTCCGTCATTGACAATACCTATCCATGAATTTGCATATATCAGAATACATATCATAGATTAGTAATAACATTTATGCATATTAACACGTTTACTGCATCATATAATGTGACATCACATTTACCCAAAGTTTTAATAACATTCTACCATATAAATAACTTTGCTAGATATATATATATGTATCATTAATTAAAGATGAAGTTCACACCATAATTTCGCCTGGCTGTGTCTGTCAGGGTATAAAAGCAGATAAATTTGCCATGTTAATTGCAGCTTGACGTGCTCAACATAGGATTATATCATATGGCATGGATGACCACACCGGATATGGAAAAGCCGGGATGGCTTGAGATCCGATATATCTCTTCCCTGCAGAATACTTCCACACGGGGTGGGTCAGCTGTGAGGGATCAGGCTGTCTCCAGAGTAATGTTATAAGGAGCTCCCAAAGTGAGATCCCAAAGTGAGATCCCGAGCTAATCATTGGTGCAGTTAGCTCTGTATCATAGGCAGTACTAGCTCCAGTGTCTCCCACTCCCTGATTTTCTCTTTTGTCTTGTAAAAATGAACTTCAGTGTTGCTGGGCCATTTTCATGACCTGAAAACTAAAGTGAACTTACTTTGTCCTCTTCTGGCTTGACAAGGTCAAGGAGCAATGGCTCGTTTGTATCTCTACCTCTAGTTGGCTCTGTAATATGTTGCACCAAGTCACAGTCTCGAAGTTTTTCAATAAATTAAAATTCTTTATCATCAGTACTTGCTGCTGTAGTTGAGATTATTTCCTAATCAATTTTTGGGTAGTTGAAATCTCCAATGTGAAAAACATTGATCACTTATTTTATCTAGTAATTTGTTGAGGTTGTCATTGTTCTCAATGGTGCTGTTAGATCTACTATAGAAAGAGCCTATGAGAAAGGTATCCTTCCCTTTCAGGTTCAAAGTGCACAATAGTGCTTCATTAAACTTAACACCAAACTGGTGTACTTGAAATGCCAAAGAATTGTGAATAAGCAAGAACATCCCTCTGACTTTGCCTTCAATCATGATCACAGTTTCCATGTAATACCCTTCCATTGTTCAATCTATTCCAAGAAACCATGGACCATTTACTGGATACGTGCTGTCCGTACAAGACTGTGTCACGTCACAGTACAGACAAACCGTGGGTCACAGATAGATTCCGACACCTCATTAGACAGAGGCAACGTGCTCGCAAGGCAGGTGATACGGAACGGGCCAATAAACTCCGGAACTTAGTGAATCGCACAGCACCTAAATTACGACACCAGTTCTACCAATCTAAAATTGCAGACTTCCCACCCGATCTTCGACATTAAGGAACCACTGCCAGATGAATTCACCATCAGCGTGACTGACACTAAGTTGGCACTTAGTAAGGTCAAAGTGAACAAAGCCACGGGTCCGGACAATATACCACCATGGGCTTTGAAAAACTGTTCGCACCTTCTTGCAGCACCGGTCACTGCAATATTCAACAGCTGCCAAAATTGTGGAAATCAGCAACCGTTATTCCGTTGTCGAAGAAACACCCTCCAGTGACAGTTGAAAATGACATCAGACCTATATCGCTTACACCAATTCTGGCTAAGGTTTTTGAATCTCTAGTGCTGAAGTGGGTCGATGTTTATGTTAAACCACAAATAGACGACAAGCAGTTTGGGGGTATGTTAGGGACTGGTACCACGGACGCCCATGTTGGAATGCTTCACAAATGGTACGAAACCACCGATGTAAAGGGCAATTTTGTAAGAGTGCTATTTCTCGATTACAGTAAAGCATTTGATCTAATTAACCATGATATACTAATACAGAAACTGATTGCAATGGAAGTACCACCACACTTGGTCCGATGGATGGCAGCGTTTCTACTAGACCGCGAACAGAGAGTAAAAATCGGCGACGCGGTGTCAAAGCCAGGCTACCCTAATGGGGGCGTTCCCCAGGGAACTTTGTCAGGACCAAAACACTTTGTGGTTCATATCAATGATTTGCAAACATCTTGTCCTATGTTAAAATATGTTGACGATTGCACCATATTTGAAATATGCAATCAAAGTATGATATCTGTTATACAGGATTCTGCCAACATTATGGAGCGATGGTCTAGTAATAATGACATGCGCATCAATACGAGTAAGACAAAAGAAATGGTTATATGATTCGGTAAAGATAGAACATTTGTAGAATCTCTGCCGTATATTGATATAAATGGGACAGATATTGAGAGAGTTACTCAAGCAAATGTTCTCGGCGTAACTATATCATCGGATTTAAGTTGGAATGCATACGTAGATGAAATAGTATCAAAGGCAAGAAAGAGAGTGTATATGATCTATCAGTTGAAACGTGCTGGTATCAACCAAAATGACTTGGTTAGAATATATGTATATGTGATTAGACCAGTAGTTGAATATGCCTGCCCGGTATGGCACACGAACTTGCCTAAATATTTATCGGACAACATCGAGATAATTCAAAAAAAGGTGTCTCAAAACTATATTTCCTGGTTGTGTGTACGAGGATATTCTGGAGATGGTAAACTTACCAACGCTGCATGATAGACGCAATGAATTGTGTAAAACGTATTTCGCTAGAATGAAGCATAGTGACCACAAACTGAATACGCTACTACCAAATATTCGAAATGTGCCGTATGCACTAAGATCATTCAATGAGTTACCCGTCCCAATGGCGAACACAAATCGCTACAAAAACTCATTAATTCCATGGTGCTTAGTACACTGCCATAACACTTAATGATTTTAGTGTATGTCTCAACAGTCAATTTTAATATTTAAACTATATGATTTAATTTTAGTGTATTTAAAGTATCTTATTTTTTAATGAAAGATAGTAATGCAATGTACACGTTTTAATATAAAGCGCCTCATACTGAGTTTGTTGCGTCACGGGGCGATTTTGTGTAATTTACTTAACAGTATCTTTGGTGTTGCGTTATTTTATTTAGTACAACATGTTTTATGAGTATTGTAACATAATGTTGCGTCGTATTGTAACTTGTAACATTATGACATTTGTGTGATTTGGGGCTTTTATGGTGAATGTATGTACAATCCAACTGAAAAGTTGCAAATAATAATAAATTTATTCTTATTCTTATTCCTGTGTAATAAAATTAAAATGTGTAGGCTATGCTTCTGATATTGCTATAACATGCGGTGGAGTTGAATGTTTTTTAGTCTACGTTTGACTTCAGCCAGTTAGTTTTTCTTTTGTCCGTTCATCAGCATTTGAATACCATACAATTATTTCTTCTGTACTGGCACTTACAGTGCTCGAGTTTGGTTGGTTATATTTCGCTCCTTTTTTACCTTGATTGTTTGCCTTTCTCCTGGTTAACCTCTTACCAGGTAGACACATTTTTGTTTGTTCCTTTTTTGTATTTCCTCTTCTTGCCTCCTGCAATATTCGCTCCTTCTCTCCGTCATCCTTGCTGATGTCATGCTTTATAATCATTCCACTAAATGGCTCACCTGTGTTTTTCAGTTTATACAGTTTTTCCACTACTAAAGCTTTTTTTCCTCATCTGAGAATGTTACAAGTAGGGGACTGCTTCTTGTTTTCTCTGTCTCTTTCCAGACTTACTCCCTAGTCTCCTTACTTTTACATCTAATGTAAACGTTATGAAATTAGACATCATTAAATAAGTAATCATATCCAAATATATTAAATACATTTTCATAGCCTATATTAACAGATATATCACTTAAAGTGTTGATACTGAGTACATGTATTTATCGAATGTCGCAAATATGACAGCAACGCATTCAACAAAGTATGGCTAAGATGTAAGTAAAAAACATTTTAATAATGTAGACATAATTATTAAAAATTATGCATATCCATAAAGCATTTAACCCTTTATTCAATATACAGAAGAAATATTAAATTATAAGCACTTTTCGCCGGGGTCCTGTACAGAACGTCATATGTATTTCAATATAAATAAAGCTCTGGAATAAACATTCTCAAGACCATCCAAACATGTAAAATAAAATTCATCATTATGGCACAAATTATTTCCGTTATGCCTAAACTGTTTACACTAACAAAGATAATCGTAACATAAAACGCATTAATTGCGCAATAACGTATCAAAACTTTAAGGAGACCGGCTCCGGTCTCCATAAAACAGCGTTCTCCTGCACGCGGTGAAATATGCATAAACGGTCCCCCGTATGCGGTGCCTAGGATTATATATATATATGGCAAGGATACATATAGTCGATATAGCTATCGCTTCCGGGGCAGTCGACGCGCCACGCTTCCCGGCAGTGGTGATAAATCAGCGAAGTCCGGGTGGATCGTCCTGCCGGCGGCGACCAAGATGCGAAGTCCGGCTAGGGAGTTTCAATAGGGGTAATACTGGAAGTGGAAAGGAGGAGAATAGAAGTGTTGTGCGTGCGTGAAACCAAGTGAAAGAGAGATTGAGCGAGGGCACTGGCAAGAGGGTATAAGATGCTACATGCAGGAGGAGATGGAAGGAGTAACGGTGTAGGCATCATAGTAACGGAGGAGATCAGTAGAGATGTGGTGAGAGTGGACAGATGGCAAGGGAGGAGCATTGTTGCATGGATGATGGTGAGGAAGCAGCTGGTGTGCATTGTGTCAGTGTATGGACCCCAAACAGGAAGGGCAGAGTCAGAGAAAAGGGCCTTCAGGGAAGAGCTAGAGAGAGTGATGGGAATGGTGGAAGCGCATGTGATGATGTGCGCAGCTGGTGATTTTAATGCACACGTGGGTACAGCGGAGACAGGAGAAAAGGATTCGGTCGGGGGATTTGGATGAGATACAAGGAACCGCGAGGGCCGGGAGTTAGTATAGTTGGTGATGCGAAATGGGCTGGCGGTGGTGGGGTCATTTTTAGAAAAGAGGCAAATATGGCGAGTGAAGGATTGTAAGGTCATCCCCGGTAAACATGTGACTACACAACACAATCCTTCGTTTTCATTGTGCAGAAGAGGTGGAAGACTAAAAGTCTGGGGCAAAAGACCATTAAGTAGTGGAAATGTCACGAGGACATAGCCAGAGCTTATAGAGATAGAGTGATATCAGAGTATGAGAAATTGCGACCAACAATAGGAACTGTGGAGGAAGAGTGGAAGCAATTTAATGATGCTTTCATTGGATCAGCAGAGGAGCTATGTGGCAGATCATCTGGTAAGGGAGGAGCTTCCTCGAAGAAAAAATCAAACGTGGTGGACCGAAGAAGTAGCGAATGCAATTGGAGAAAAGAGAGAGGTATGGAAAGAAACATAAGGGACCAAGGGGAATAGAGGACAACCGGGCATTGCCATACATCATTGAGAGTGAAGGCTCAATATAGCGAAGGAATAGACGACAGCTACGTGCCACACCAGAGCAGTATAGGGATGATACTCGGTACTCTCAACAAGATGAACCTGACAATACGATGAAAAGGCCACTGTGTTCAAACAACACGTGCGTAGACAACCAGAACGCATAACAGAGAGGTCAAGACAACGTCATGTCTCCTCCAAACAGTGAACCATCAGTCGAAACGTCTCCACAACGTAATGTACCATCCACGGTAGTATATTCACCACGCAATGTGCCACCGAGGGTTATAAATTCTCCACGCAGTGTGCCGGCGACTTTTGCACGACCATGGCGTCCAGTGAAACTTCCAGCAAAGTTCAAAGACTTTGAAATGAAGTGAAAAGTGAAACATCTGACTGTAGATGAAAAGAGGGGGATGTGACGATACCACAATCAATTAACGTGATAAACTGAAACGCCACCTGGCGAATAAGGTGTATCTTAGCATGCCAGAGGCTACACAAAACCCAACGTCGTGTTGTGCGTGTTGGCGCCATCATACGCGTTGACCAGGTGTAAACGAAACAAAGTCGGCAATAAAGTATTGTTATATACATCGACTTATACATATATAATGAAAATGTCAAAAGCGCATGGTAAAGAAACATTAGGCTTTTGTAATAAATTATTTAAAGATTTATTAACATGCTCGTCTAGCTGAGGATATGTGAATTGGTGAAAACTGGATGCTCATTATAACGATAACAAAGCCTGATGTTTCTTTACCATGCGCTTTTGACATTTTCATTATAACAATCTGGCATCTAAAATATACTGCAACAATGCTGTATTTTGAACATCTTCTTCTTCTGTTCATCATATCTCTGCGAGACGTAGCTGCCCAAATGATCCCACGATACGCTGCTCTGTCTGCCGTTTGTCTCCCTGCTCTCACGATGTCGTCTTCCAACCAGCCGCTGATGTCCTGCTCCCATCTTCTCCTTGGTCTTCCCTTCCTCTCTTTCCCTCCACGTTGCCTTCTAGGACAGTTTTCTCTAAGGAATTATGTATTTTGATGTGGCCAAAATAACTCAGTTTTAGTCTTTTTATTCAGTTCACTAGTTGACAGTTCTTTATGTCTATTTTTTTAAGGATATCTGCATTGGTTGTTCTTGTTATCCACGGCACTCTTAGGACTTTTCTGTAACATTTCATCTCAAACGCTTGTATTCTTCTCGTGTCTTCTTTGTTCAGTGTCCACATTTCGCTCCCGTATATAGCTGTTGGGAAAACGCAGGTTTTTAAAATTGTTATCTTTGTTGGTATGTTTTGTCCTTTCCATACATTTTTCAGATTATTTAGTTTCTGCGTTGCTATGGCTATTCTTCTTCTGATCTCTGATGATGTCTTGCCGTCTCCTTGTAGTCTTGCTCCAAGGTATTCGTAGTGGTTCACATTTTTAACTTGCTCCCCGTTTATTGCAATTTCTGTTTTTTCAATGCATTTGTCGGTGTCCATGATCTTTGTTTTGTTCACATTAAGTAACAAGCCCTTTTTCTCACTGTGTTCTTTTACAGACATGATTAGGTTTGTTAGGCCGATTGTTGTAGTGGACAGGAGTGCGGTATAGTCTGCGTATCGTAGGTCTCTGATTCTATGTCCATGAATATTCATTTCATCGTATCTTGTACTTCTGTCATCTAATTCTACATCTCTCATTATGTCTTCTGCGTAGAGACTGAATAGGTATGGAGATAAAATACACCCTTGTCTTACTCCTTTTCCCACTGTAAACGTTTCTGTAGTTGTGTTTTCCAGCCTAACTACTGCTTTTTGGTTGCTATAAAGTGATTTCAAGAGGGCGATTATCTGTGGGTGGAAGTTCATGTCGCTGAGCGTTTTCCACATCACCTGATGATTCACACAGTCGAAAGCCTTGGAATAGTCGATTAAGCATATTCTTAGATCATTATTTATCTCTCTGAATTTCTGAATCAACATTCTCAGATTGAATATGTGGTCCCTTGTGCCTCTGTTTTTTTCTGAAGCATGCCTGTGTACTGCTCACTTCCATTTCCATTTTATCTTGCATTCTTTTCATTATGATTTTCTGCATTATTTTGCTTGTGATATGGTTCTGTAGTTGGAGCATAGCTGTAGGTCTCCTTTCTTTGGTAATGGGATGTATATTGATTTCTTCCAGTCGTCTGGCCATTTTCCACTCTTCCATATTTTCTTACACAGTGCATGGTATATGTCTATTTCTTCTTCTTTCGCTGCTTTTTATCATTTCTGCATGTATGTTGTCGTACCCAGGGCTTTTCCCATCTTTTAGACTATTAATGGCCCATTTCACCTCATATCTTATTGGTTTGAGATCGTCCTCGTGTTGGTCTTCGTTTCCCATATCAGGGGGGTCGTTGTTGTCTATATCTCGTGCATACATATTTTCACAATATTCTTTCTATCTTTTGGAGATGTCTTCTGCATCAGGCAGAGATTTCCCATTTTTATCTTTGATGACACCGAGTTTGGGCTGGAATTTACCTGTCATGTTCTTTATTTCTTTGAACATTTCTTGGTTTCGGTTTTCTGCTATATACAGTCCTCTGTTTTCTTACACTTGGCTTCTATATACTTTTGTTTGTCCCATTTGCAGAGTTTTTTATTAATTTGTTTATCTCATTATACCTTAATCTGATCGATTCCTCATGTTTGCGTTTCTTAAGCTCTTTCCTTTCTGCTATTTTATTTAAGATCTCTATATTGATCCAGGGTTGGTGTTTCCTCTCTCTCTTCCGTAGGTGTTTTTCTGCTTCTTCTCGGAAAATTGTCTTGATATCATTTGCAATTTCTTCTGGTTCTTTCTCCTCTGTCATTGTCTGTAAAGTTGAAAATCGATTCTTCACAGATACTGTGTATTCGTCTGTCAGATTTTTTACATCATATCTCTGTGTTATTGTCACTCCTTTTTTCACATTCAACTTAAGTTTCATCTCTGCCATCAGTCTGCTCCTGGTAGTGTTCTTGCACCTCTTATTGCTGATACCCATCTCTTTTGTATCATGATGTAGTCTATCTGATTTCTAGTCTTTCCATCTGGCGATGTCCACGTGTAGATTCTTCTAGGGGGATTTGAGAAATTGGTATTTATGATTGTGAGGTTATTAGCGATGGCGAACTCAACAAGTCGTTCTCCCCTTTCGTTTCTCTCTCCTAATCCAAATTTCCCGATTGTTCCTCGTTCTATCTCGTCTTGTCTTTGTCCTACTTTGGCTTTAAAATCACCCATGACAATGGTGATGTCCGATTTCTTGGATTCGTCTATTTCACCTTGAAAATTAGTATAAAAAGCTTCTATTTCTTCCTTTTCTGCTGTTGATGTCGGCGCATAGACTTGATATTCTTCACTTTTTCTTGTAACCTTATGCTCAGAATTCTGTCATTTACTGGTTTGTATCCAAGTACTGTATTTGCTATTTGTTTACTCAGTGGTATTGCTACGCCTCCTTGTCCTGCCTTTGCCTGTCCGGAGCATATGAATTTTCCTCCTGCATGTGATGTAAAATGACCTTGTCCCACCCATCTGTGTTCTGCTATTCCTAGGACACTTATATTGTTTTATTTCGCTTCTTCTATAACATTGTCCATTTTTCCAGCCGCCATGCTGCGGACATTCCAAGTTGCTATTCTTGTATTGTTTTTTAGCCATCCACCGAACTTCTTTCCCTTCTCCGCACAGTCGAGCAAATTGCCTTCATCAGCTTGAGTAGTACTCCCTGTTGCTTCTGGCTCTTCCCCAATAGCCATTAGGGACTCTTCTGGTTTGGGGGACTCACCACCGAGTCCCATATCGATTCTCTTTGCAATCATGATTTCATCTGGGTTTTCGGCAGTGTACATTCCAGTAGTTTGCCATTGCTTTCTGGACGGTTCTGGTCACTTATCATTCTAAATCCCTGATGCGCCCTTGGCACGACACCAGGCCTTTCCATCTCCCGCCTTCGTAGCTGTTGACCTCTGGGGATTCATCCGCCTACTCCGCCGACAGATGTGTGTACTAACAAGAGGGACAACCCTTCGGAAAGGCACTCGCATAGTTTTGCCGGCCAGCCAAATAGGATCCTGACCGTCCTGCGTGGGATGTGGTTGTCATTCACCGTGAGGTACTATCCCTTACCCTCCTTACCCTACACCCCAACATAGACATCATTAAACCACACATGGTTTATCCAACTCTACAAAACTACAAAAGCAGGCATGGGACATGTGAAATGTTTCACATTCTAATGAAATACATCATAAGATTTCTTTCCTCTACAACTCTCTTTCTGTGTGGAAAAATATTCAATAAGTATTTGGCATTTGCGCTCAAAAAATACTTTGTATCAGACCATCACTTCTGTTGGCATGATCTAATGGGATGATTGCACATAATTAACTTATCTCTCCATCATATTAACATTGCTTTGTGAATCTGCTCTTCATTTTACTGCTAGAAAATGTGTACAAATAAAGTAAAATTACAAAGAATTCATATCTACAGGTAAATGGTACAATTCATCCAGACATTATTTAACCTCCTGTTTTGCATAGACACGATCTACACATTTCGTATCACTGTAGCTACACACAAGTTTACAGTGTCTAGATTATGTTGGCAACATTGAAAATACATTGATTGTTTCCTTTGGTTGACTTGGCTTTGCTGCCTAAGTCAATATCTACTCTTCAGCATTACCTGTTACAGCGTCAGGCCCAGCAGAACCAACCAACCAATACTCCAACAGCTCCCTTCATGACATTTTGTTTGCCACTTTTCATGATTTCCGAGAGTTCTATATTTCCATCAGTCATATAATAGATTTTTTTATCATAGATATTTTCCAGCCAGATGACAACAAAACTGTGCTTTTGGTTCAAATTAAGTATAAACTAGCCAAATAAACTTTCTTGTTCTTGTTCTTCTTGTTTTTGTTCTGTTAATAAGTTTCAAATCAACTATCAACCAGCCGAGATATATAATTTTAATCAGTTACATTTATGTTAATAAAACTAATAAAGCTGACAAAATAATACATTTTGTTTAAGAAAAAACTGTCTGCAACAGTGGCCCAAAAACATAAAGAAACAAGAACAATTTAGAGATATATACAATGTAGGAGTTTGAGTTTGTTGGTTCTGCATTGCCCAATGATACACTGTAGCAACTGGACGGCCGCAGCAATGAGGGAGGTCAGGGTGCCACGACACACCCCGACAGCGTCAGCGGTGAGGTCAAGGGTGTACGGGTTGCTGACAGAACCCTCCAGCTTCTTCTCATGCTGGCCAAATGTCATGCCGTCCAGGTTAGGCACGCCGCCTGAAGCATAACATCCACTGTCAACCTTCTGGCAACACTGGGTGAACACGCTACAATTAACCTATCCATAAGATGACCTGTTGCCTACCAAAATCTCTGTGTGTCAAGTCATCAGAAAACATCTGGTGGATTTTGACATTCTGTCAAAATTCTAGTCACAAAAGTGTTTATTTATGGCAAAAACATAAGGCTAAATTTTTAAAGTGACAGCTGTATGTGGGAATGTCTGATTTATGAGATGTCATGCACCAATAGTAATGTAATTTACGTATGTCATGCGCAAAATTCAATTGTGGCGTAACCAAAACCACGACGTAGTAGATATATCAATTATTACACAAACTAACAAAACTACTGGTCCACCAGAAGGGATAACTTGGTCATTTGTATGATGATCATTTTCACGGTTAGATAAGAAACCTAGTGCTTAGTTTGGTATTGTGTGCATTTATGGCACTACATATACAGACGCAAGAGACAGTTTCAAGAAGTATTTATATGAGACATTTGATGAAGGCTGCATAACTTGGGACAGTTGTATGCAATGCCATACATGTTTTCTATGCTTGTTCCTAGCTACATTTTTAAGTACAAAATATGTGTGAGCCCAATATACATGTCACCATGTGTGTTTACTATGAGATATGTGTAAGACTTACCAATATACATGTTGTCGTGTGTGTGTTCAGCATGCGTAATACTCCTTCAGATTCTCCCTCTACAAAGCTGAATCAGTCGATCTCAAGACTTCCGTTCCTCCCAATCATGTAGTCAACAACATCATCCATCTACTCATACCACAGCTAATATCACAAATACCTGGGTTTTATTTTTAAACTGAAAAAATTGCTGTAAATTCATATCGGTTAAAGTGTGATCAATAATTAGCTATTAGTATGATGTAAATTCAGTATGTTTAAATGTTGGGAATCTTGCATCACCATTTTCTAACTGGGGTCTTCAGTTGCCACCAATTTGCACATAACAGATATTCAAACCTATTTTGTTTGATTAAAATAAGTGACACGTCACTGAAATCGAACTACGGGAAAACAGAATAAATAAGAAGTAATAATTTGTAAAGATTGCTAAGGACTATCAAAATATATCCTCAACATGTTTTATCAAGGTGAGAACAAATTTACTTCACAATGTCCATCATTTCAAGTTGACAATTTAAGAAAATGTACATATGATGACATACATGAAGTGCCTGATTACATGTTATGGTGGTCATGGTTAGTTTATTAATAAAAGGTTCGGTAAGTACATGTTGACCACACAACCATATAATGGCATCATGTGATGATACCTTCTAACTGTGATGGTGTGTGGGCATCCATCATCTATTCTGTCCACCAAGCTGATGTTGGCTGGGCCACTTCCCAGTTCATTGCTACAATCAAAGCAACACTCAACACATTACTTCCAGGTTCATAAAACCACAGCAACACACAATACATCACTTCCAGGTTCATACAACCACAACAACACACAATACATCACTTCCCAGTTCATACAACCACAACAACACACAATATATTACTTCCCAGTTCAAACAACCACAGCAACACACAATACATCACTTCCCAGTTCATATAACCACAGCAACACACAATATATTACATCCCATTGCAAAGCTGCAAGCTCTAAGCTCCACAAATATAACATACAGAGGACCAAATGTTCGTAGTGATGCTTTGATGCATTTTAGTACCGTTCCAGCAATCAGTTGATCATTATCCCACGTTGTCTAACACAAGACTTACTCTCTGTACAGATGAATAAGTTTCCCATGGCTTCACAAACCCCGTTCTCACATGGGTTGTTTGTGATACAGAGGTTGAGTTGTACTTCACAGTTAGTGCTTGAAACACATAACTCTTGTTCATGTTCTGTCTACTGTGAGCACACAAGGCTTTTCCATGTTCACTCAAATTGATTGCTCAAATTTAGCCATTTATGTAAAACACAGTTTGCTTATATTCATTCAATTGCCTAAGAGGTGTTTTCCTCATATACTAACAATAGCCTAACAATTTCTTTTTATTTATACTCATAATCAGTCAACTGCCTAAGAGGGTTTTCCTTATTAACTGACAAGTGACCTATCCATCACGTGACCTGTTGCCTAGCAAAACCTCCTTATACATACTGCTTAAACATACATCCACACAAGGCATCTGACCAGGATAATTGCAGACCTGGAAACTAAATACATACCTGTGTATTGCACTGGACAGTTACACCTGTATTCTGTGCAGCTCACTTCAATACACTGTCCATCATTAGTGCAGGGTCGCTTGACACAGGGCGTCACATCGCCACAGTCGACAATGTTACTGCTGGCAATCGCGTCATCCACCAGGTCAAGGGTGCGACCCTTCAGAATCACCTACAGCTAGACAACCCTCATGGCAAGGAAATGCTTACAGCAGTTCCTTGTGACAATTTAATGATTACAGCACAACCTTTGTGACAATGTAATGTTTATATCACCATCCTCATAGCAATGGATTGTTTACAACAAACCCATCATAACAATGAAATGTTTACAGCAAAGCCTTTATGACTATGTAATGTTTATATCACCATCATCATAGCAATGTAATTTTTTATAATAAACCCATCATGACAATGTAATGTTTACAGCATAGCCTTGGAGGTAATATAATGTTTACAGCACAGTCCTCACAGCAATGTACTGTTTACATTACCCTTTGTGGAATTGTAATGTTTATAGCACACCCCTCATGGCAATGTAATGTTTACAGCACCATATGTGTGGTACTGTAATATTTTCATCACCCCTTTGTGGCAATGTAATGTTTACAACTCACCCATCATGGCAATATAATGTTTACAGCAAATCCTTCATGGTAATGTAATGTTTACAGCACACCCTTCATGGTAATGTAATATTTTCATCACCCCCTTGTGGCAATGTAATGTTTACAGCACACCATTTATGACAGTGTAATGTTTACAACACACCACAACCCCCTGTAGCAATTTAAGAAAGTTTATAAAAAATGATAACAGTGTCTAACAACAATGAATCTGTAAATGTTAGATTGTACAGTGCTAACATGTCGATGTGGCCGACAGTCTGCACCTACAACAGTGTTACACGTACGGATGGAACACAGCTGTCATTCACCCTCTTGTGTAGACTTGCCACCTACCTTTCCAATACAGCCATGGAAGCCGGTATCCACCCCCTCTCCAGGGGCAACCCTCACGTTAGAGTAAACACCCCCAAGATACAAGGGTCTCTTCAGATTGAGCCCGATAGTTCGGACATGTTACGAACCTCGGCCATGTTACGAACCTGCAAAGAGTAATAATCAAAAGGCCTTATAACTTTCTGTTTCCATTCTCCCTCTATTTGTTGACTTGACTTTAGTTGCTCAATATTCCTGTTACAATGGTCAGCAGTAACCAACTAGTGATATAATATATCACTATTAAATATTATATGAGTTACTACAAATTGCAAAATTGTAATGCAAGATACAGTTTGACTGTGGGTTAGCCTACATATTTAGACTGACGGGTACCAATTAATTTACACATGCTACATTACAAGATACAAGATATTTATTCACAGACTACATTAAGTTAAAACTGTTTTGGTAGTGGTGACATGCATACATTATGATAAAAACATGATACATACTTACATATGTAAACAATATAATAAATTATGTATGTTAAAGTAAGTGAGCAGGTATACTGATTGGATATATAATACTGAAGAATAATGGTGGAGTTGTGGTATCAGCACCCATGTGGGAGCATTTTGTTGATGTTAAATAGACCCCAAAGTGATGATGCCACAATATGTAATCAAGTTATTGAGAATGTGGCATGATAGACAATTTAAAACGAGCATATTTACAATATGAAAGACAGGCATTTATACCTGATACTTATTGTTTACCGATGATATACAGAACACATTGATTTTTGAAACTGGCAACAGTTTTTTATTTTTTACTTTAGATGGTAGGTTGTTCCACAATGATGTGCCAGTATATTTTAGAGACTTTTGGTGACTATGTATTTGGAAGATATTATTGGATGGTTTAGATCTTGTACTATAACTGTGAGATATGCCAGGAGTTATCTTTTTAAGATAATTTTGAGTTTTACCATTTACAATGTTGTACATAATAGTACATTTCAGAAGAATAAATCTTTGACGAACATTTAACCATTTTAGAGATGTTAACATATCAGAGACGTGGGTACAGTGATGGCACCTCAGGATAATATGCACTCCTTGATTCTGTAATTTCTGAAGTCTAGTTATGTTAGAATCTGAGCAAACAGTACTTGTAGAGTACTACAATAATCCAAATGAGGTAATACCATAGTGTTATATGATGTAACCTGACTCGAGAGAGGAATAAATGGACTAGTACATTTCAATACACTGAGTGACCTGTTGATTTTATGTATAACATTTTCTACATGTGTGTTAAATGTGAGATCCTGATCAACAGTGACACCAAGATATTTATAGGATTCAGCCTGTTCAATTTGTTGACCTTGTAGAGATAGATTTAGAGTTGGAGCATTTAGATGTTTACGTTTTTGTCTTGAACACAGTAGCATACATGAGGTTTTACTAATGTGAAGAGTGAGTTTGTTGGCATCTAACCACTTACTAACATTGCATAGATCTGTTTGAAGAATATGGGTGATATCATGAATGTTGTTAGCAAGATTATCTGGAGTATAGAATGCAGTATCGTTAACATACATGTTTACTCTACAGTGATCTAGAGATACTGGTAGGTCATTTAGATATACAAGAAATAACAAGGGACTGAAGGGCTCAGCACACTGTCAGTTTTCCCATTGGCGACCATGTTAATGTTTTGTGTGATTATAAGAAAACGTGACCTATAAAGTTTCTTAAACTTTCCACTTGCTGTTATTATCATCTCATTGACATGCTGGTCGATTTTAGTCAAAATATAATATCTCTAGCTCTTGCAAAATGCCTGTATGTATGACACCCGTCAATATTTACAAATGCATGCAGGCAGTAATCCGGCTAAAGTGTCAACTAGCCAAATTGCTGCCAGATACCCTTCCGCTTAGTAAAATCAGCTAAAAAGACACCATTTTACTGTCAACAGCTGCGACAATCACATCTAGAAATCTGACTACTCAAATGCACTTATGTCAGAGCAAGTGAACATTGTAAAAAATCATTTCTCAAAAATATAATGCACTTTTTTTCGTCTGTAATCAAGCAGGAAGTTCAACAGTATGCTGACCCCTGAAGGGTCCAAGGATAGAACCCTGAGGTACACCTGTATCGACATATATAGATATTCTGAAGACTGTCCATTTATTGTGGAACTTTGAGTTATGTTCGTAAGATATGATTTAAACCAATCAGAATTAATTCCATAGTATGATAATTTGTCCATGACTCGAGTATATTTGGGGTTGCGTTTTGAAGTCATGAATTAGGTTCTTAGGTATTGCTTCTCCACCCAGCCCCTTCTGTGGTTAACCTTGGAGATGTGCAGTGCGCATTGCAAAGGGTGCGTGAAACTGAATTTGATAAATAATTTTAAAATAAAATAAAACAAATAATTATGTAAAACAAGTGCAATAATTTGTGCAGGTTAAAAACACAGTCTCTGTCTATAGTCTGGTAAGGTGGGCTGGAGCAACAAGGTGGATGGTGCTCAGAGCTTGTTGGAATGGGCGTAGTGTGGGTAGGCTTATTGTTTCTGGGGGGAGTAGATTCCAAGCTCTTATAACTCTAGGATAGAATGAGTATGCATATTTAACAAGATTTAACAAGATTGCCACCCAGAGAATTAACTCTAGGTGGCAGGTGGACAAGGAAGCCCTTTGGCTTATCGAGAGTCCGACCCTTTTATCTATGTGTATCCCGCCCGCCTGAGGTATGTGTCGATTTTATTTTTAAACATATTCATGCTACTAGCACCCACACAATCAGCAGGTAATCTGTTCCATTCATTTACAGTCCTTTGTGAAAATGAAAACTTTCTTATATCCAATCTACTCTGCTCCTTTGCCAATGTAAGTTCATGTCCTCTAGTCCTTCTATCTTTCTTAACTGAGAAAAAAATATTTCTATCAATATTTTCATAACCCTTCAATATTTTAAACACTTCTATCTGATCTCCTCTCAATCTCCTGGTCTCTAGTGTTGTTAAACCGCATTTTTTTAGGCGTATTTCGTAACTAAGATCCCTCAGTTTTGGTATCATTTTAGTTGCTCTCCTCTGCACTCTTTCTAGCATATCTATGTCCTTCCTGCGATATGGCCTCCACGCTTGAATACAATATTCTAAATGAGGCCTAACTATTGTTTTGTACAGCGGTATTATTAGCTCTTTTTCCTTATACGTTATGTTTCGCCTAATTAATCCAAGGATTTGATTTCCCTTTGAAGCTGCAATTCCGCACTGCTCTGAAACCTTCATATCAGCACTAATGGTTAACCCTAAGTCCTTTTCTTTTACAGTAGTACTTAGTACAGTACCCCCCATTGTATATTCTACTTCTTCGTTCCCATGTCCTGTGTGGAGGCATTTACATTTCCCAAAATTGAACAGCATTTGCCACTTTTCAGACCATTTGATCAACCTGTCAAGATCATCTTGTAAATGCTGTCTATCTCCAACACTTTTAATCCTTCTAAACACTTTTGTATCATCCGCAAATTTCAACACCTTGCTTGTTATTTCATCATCCAAATCGTTGATATATATTAAGAATAATATAGGACCTAATACTGATCCCTGTGGTACCCCACTCAATACTGATTTCCAGTTTGAAGCCTCCCCATCAACTACTACACGTTGTCTTCTGTCAATCAACCATTGTTCTATCCAGTTTATTATACCATTTCCTATGCCATGGGCCTTTAGTTTAAGCAGTAATCTTTGATGTGGTACTTTGTCGAAAGCTTTTTGAAAATCTAAGTAGACTATATCTACTGGTGATCCCTCATCTACCCACTTAGTGATGTCTTCCAAAAAACATAACATTTGTTAAGCATGACCTCGCTTTAAAAAAACCATGTTGAGATGGGTTTATCAAGTTTTGTTTAACAAGAAAATCCACCATGTGATCTTTAATTAGTCTTTCTAACAATTTACAAATCACTGATGTTAAACTCACTGGTCTATAGTTCTCTGACTTGTTTCTCGAACCTTTTTTGAATAACGGTATAATGTTTGCTTCTTTCCATTCTAAAGGAACCACTCCCTCTTCTAATGACAAATTGAAAACTGTTGCAAGCGGTATGCTAATTTGTTCTACAATTTCCAATAGTAGTTTGGGTGGAATACCATCCACTCCAGGTGATTTATTATCCTTCATAGCCCTTATTTTCTTACCTACCATTTCCGGGGTTACAATTAATTGTCCTAAATAGTCTGAATCTGCCCCCTTGAACTTAGCCTCTGGTACTGGCAGTGAACTAATATCTTCCCTGGTAAACACTGAACTAAAGTACTCATTCAGGTCTTCTGCCATTAAGAATCCCTCTGATATTATATTTCCAGCACTATCTTCTAGAGGACCAACTTTATCTTGAACTTTCTGTTTGCTTCGAACATACGCATAAAAACTCTTGCTGTCATGTTTTATATTACTAGCTAATTGTTGTTCATAGCTTCTCTTTGAATTTCTAATTTCAGCTGTAGCTTGGTTAAGTGCTTCTTTATAACTGTTGTAGTCTTCATCATTTTATGTATTTATGCGTGCATGTATTTGTATGTATTTGTTTGGATCGCTGTTTCGTGTAAGGGAGCTTGGGACTATAAGATGTTGTGGTAGGGTAATGTTCAGGAGGTTGTGTTTTATTTTGTAGAAGAACGTAAGTTGGTGTTGTAATTGTCTTCTTTCTAGAGTCTGCCAACCAAGTTTATTTATGAGGTTGGTTACACATGTTGTGCGGCGGTGGTCATTTAAAGTAAATCTAGTTGCGCTTCTTTTGATTTTTTCAAGGGTATCAATGTTATTTTGTGTATTGTGGATTTCAGGCTACAGCTCCGTACTCTAGTTTTGGCCTTACTGACATATTGTAGGCTGTTTCCTTAACTTTAGATGTTGCAGAGAGAGCGTTTAAGGAGGCCAAGTGTTCTAGCAGATTGAGATGCAGTGGTGTTAACATGCTTTGTCCACGACAGTTTGGAATCTATTGTGATGCCAAGATAGGGATGTGAATCGTCTTGGGAAACTGGTTGGTTTCAGATGGTGTAAGTGAAGAGGCTTGCGTTTATGGGTAATTCTGAGAAGTTGACACTTTGGGATATTGAAGTTCATTTGCCACTTGTCTGTCCAGTCGGCTAGTTTGTTTAGGTCTGTTTGAAGGATGTTATGGTCTGCAGGTGTTTGGATTTCTCTATATAGGATCGAGTCATCGGCAAAGAGTCTGATACTTGAGTTGATTGAATTGGTGATGTCATTTATGTACAGTAGGAAGAGGACCGGGCCAAGGACGGAGCCTTGGGGTACGCCGGAGATGACATTTGCAGGAGCCGAGTGGGAACCATTTATTGATATGATCTGGGTGCGGTTTGATAGAAATGACGTTATCCATTGTAGTGTGTGACCTGTGATACCATAGTAGTTTAATTTATTGAGAAGTCGTTTGTGGGGAACCTTGTCGAAAGCTTTGGAAAAATCGAGAAGGATGACGTCTATTTGTTTCTGGTCATTCATAGAGGAAGCCCAGTCATGGACTGCTAAGCTGTGTTTGGCAGTATAGTCCAGTTCGGATAAATTAAATTAAAAGCTCGCTAATCCGTGACAATGACCAATAAATGTATTAAACAATGACGTCTTAAGTCTAACACTAAGTCTAAGACTAAGCCTAAGCTAGCCTAAGCTAAGGTAAGCCTAAACCTAAGGCTAAGGCTAAGGCTAGGCAGTACAAATTATCTAAAACTGGGTCTGTGTAATCGAAAACAAAAGTCTAAAGCGGCATTCAAGTTATCTAAAACTGTATTGGAATTATAGAAAATTGTATCTGAGTTATGTATATATATTTGTCCAAGTATATATATATCATATATAGAACGTAAACAGACAGAACGACATGAGCGCATGTGGTAGGAATGATCTTTCCCTAACCTAGCTAGGTCAGGAACTGGTTGTGATTCACATACGACTTCGCAAATGGGCGCCCAACGAAAAACAAACGTACATACGCGCGCAACCGTGTTTATTTTTAGACGGACCAATGATCAGCAAATGGGGCGTGGCTTGAAAGCGCCTGTTAGTTTTTCGTAAGTGAATCGCAAAGACGATGTCCGCTGCAGTGAAACAACATCTCATGTGCGTGCCTATTGTTTACATCTAACTAGAACGAGGCTATGTGTCACATGATTCATCATGGCCGATAGCGTCGAGGAAAGTTCGCCTGACTCGAAATCTCCGGATACAAACTTTCCACCTGGTCCGCGCATTGTTACAATACATAAATCGGAGACTGGATTTGGATTTAATGTCCGCGGCCAGGTTAGCGAAGGCGGGCAATTGCGCAGTATTAATGGCGAGCTGTATGCGCCGATGCAACATGTTAGTGCCGTTCTGGAAGGCGGAGCTGCTCAGAAAGCCGGAATTGAAAAGGGGGATCGTATCCTAGAAGTGTAAGTTCTCTTGTTTCATGCGTCTAACGACAATTGCAGGTCTTATCCGATGGTGTTGGTGTGTTATTATCTCTTATAATGTGATGTAAGTATAGTAGAAACGAAATATCTAGGTTCACGTGAGAGTGTGGGGGATTGTGAGCTATTAGACTATTAGTCCGACTGGCGACTGTCATTATCGTGTCGCTGACACCAACACTGACAGGACAGCGACGACTGAGTGACACTGTTGTTATGACAGTCATATCATCCACGCGATCCACGAGACTGCTAACTACGTCAGTGTCAGTACCCCATAGCAAATCGACTTGTCAAAACGTGGATGTTGGCCTATCACTGGAACCATTATCCAGTCGTCTTACAAATACATTGAGTGATTGACTTGAATCTTGATGTCTTAGATTTCATGGTGTTTGGGATTTTAAGTGCTTGCTAT
Source organism: Paraescarpia echinospica (assembly GCA_020002185.1). Taxonomy (NCBI): domain Eukaryota; kingdom Metazoa; phylum Annelida; class Polychaeta; order Sabellida; family Siboglinidae; genus Paraescarpia; species Paraescarpia echinospica. The sequence goes on from CM034541.1 coordinate 53,383,555, forward strand.
TACCCTTCAAATCCCTGGTTTGATAGACCCTTTAGATGTGCATAATATGGTTAGCAATTAAATAAATATATGATTCTTAACTTCCACGAATAAAGACCTATGATGGAACGACCACTGCCCCAAAATAACCACCAAAGCTTGGACACTTGAGACACTTGGACTCTTAAGAGGAACACTCACCTTGCTCACAAAATGTCAAAGAAACAGTTTACCAAACCCTTGTCCGACCACAAGTTGAATATGCCAGTGAAGTCTGGAATCCCAACACAGCAACATAAATTAACCGCGTAGAACAAATCCAAAGAAATGCTGCAAGATTCATCTTCTCCAACTACCGAAAAGAAACACATATTAAACCACTCATAAACAAACTCAACTGGGACTCGCTCCACACACGTCGCCTCATTCAACAAGCATCAATGTTTTACAAAATCCACTACCACATGGTCAACATCAGCCCTCCGCCATGCTTCCAGCACGCCACACATATCTCTAACAGAATCGACCATCCACTTAAATATACCAACACAATAATTCCAACCATCAATGCATATAAATATGCATTCTACCCCAGAGCAGTATCCCTATGGAACAGACTACCACCATCTGTTTGTGCAATGTTGACATTCGGTTATGTACTTAGGTTGCAGTTATTTATTTATTTATGTATTATTATTTTTATTAGCTTATTATATGTGTTTTGTTTATTTAAGCACATTATTTATTTTTGGTATTTAAACAGCTGAATAATTTAATTTATGTATAATATATACACTTGTAAATATATATATATTTATTTTTATTCAGGTTTATCTAACTGACATTTTATGTAATTTTTATATGCTACTTTTAAATCATATTCGTTTACCTTTCTATTTAATATTTCTATTTAATATGTTTTAGGTCATTTAATGTATTTTACGATTGTCAGCGCCTTTGAGCAGATTTGTTATCCGGACACACGGTGCTCTATAAATGCTTTATAATAATAAATAATAATCTGCTGTTCTACACATCACGCCATCATTGCCAATGCCAGCCTTCCTGTGTGTCGCATGTCAGCCATCAGAGAAATGCAACCTTTGCATGGTGTCCACATCCTCTAAAGCTACAAACTTTTGTATATAGTGCACCACTTGTTTTTATCAGCATTTTTCGTTGGTTTTCATTGGTTTTTTTCTTTATTTTAAACATCCTTCTACACAATTTTTTCCCTTTTTGTTCGACTGCCCTGACGTAACGCACTGCACAAATCCCAGTTTAGCTGTGAACAGCTGTAAAGGGATTATTACATCAAGCATCAAAGATTGTTAGCTGGCAAATATGGCAGTGAGTGACACTATTACAGTGTCATCTACGTATGTCTCGCCATTCATCGATTACTATATTGTGAATTTGCATAGAGCTCTATAACTAAAAGCCGCTGACTCGTCAAAACGGTGAGATTTGTGATTATACAAATACTGAATTTGTTATTATTGTGATTACTGTTGCAATTGCTGTAAAAAGTACACCCTGTAACTGAGGACAGCAATGCACACAACAGATGCTACCAATGGACTGTCAGTGTCAGTGGGATTGTTGTAATTCATGTTTGTAAGAATATTTGTTTCAATCGATCAGTGCCTTTATTTCATACTACCTAGTTTTTAGATCTGATTCAGAGTGCATGGCACATCTGTGCTTTAAAATGGTGTCCAGAGTGTTGTATGTGCATCTCCTGATGTTTCTCTTCTGAGGCACTGTGGTCCAACTGCTTCTTCCTGTCTTCATGCGTGGTGACATGCACTTATTTGGGCTGTTGGTCTCTGGTCCACCAAATGTATTTCAGAAAACGCAAAAAACTTATTTAGAGTTATTTATTTACTGGTACATACAACACATAATAGATTTTAGGACAAATCCTACTACTCCCAACTTGAGTCCCAAGAGACTATTCATTAACCGAGAGTATGTAAGGAGAGTAGATGAATACAAGTATCTCAGCATTATAATTGATGCAAAGCTCACATCTGGTAAAAATACAGCGGTAATTAACAGAAAGTGCCAACAAAAGCTGTATTTCGTAGTCTTACGCAAGCTCAGGTCACTCAGTGTCAGCACACGGCGGCCTGAGTATCGTGCATTGCAACACTCTGGCACGAACAAACAGGGTTAGTGGCAAGGTGGTGGAAGAAAAGCAGACTAGTTAGAGGATCTATACAGGCAACGGGCAGAGAGAAAGGGAAGGAATGTCTCCTCAGACCCCAAACATCCCCTGTTTCCATGTTATAAACTACTTCCTTCTGGCCGCCACTTTCAACTCCCTCACTGTAAGTTGAATCGCACTTGAAACTCATTTGTTCCCTCGCCAATTAGACTAATGAATGAGTAGCTGACCTTCGTTCCCCTCCATCTCTGCCAGTCTTCCCTGCCAGTTTGACAGCATAACTGAGTGAGCCTGAGATGATTTAACTTTTTTTAAGTTTTGTAACTTATATAACTCATTTTAACTTATTTGTTTATTTAAGCGATATAACTTTTATTACTATTTTTATATTGAATGTACATTTGTTTTATTTGTCTTAATGTGCTGCTACACTCCAAATGAATTTCCTCCCAAGCGACAATAAAGTATTGCGATTGTACGATTGTGATTGATAACTAGGTAGTACATGAGGTGTTCAGGCAAGTAGATGAAGTCTTGATAACAAATGTATTTATATAATGTTTACTCCCATTACAAAGGAATTGTGTTATTTTAGGCCACATGAATCTTACCTTTGATGCTATCAATAGTATAATTATCCAATGATCAATTAAATTATAATGCACAGTGTGACCATAACCGTAATGCTACAACAGCTTGATTACTCTTTTGAATAGGTTTTGGTTAATACAATAAGGGGGCCCTACAAAATTATAACATTGTTCATTTTGGTGAATTTAAATATATTATATCACATCTAAATTGTTTTAAAAGAGTAACTGATTCTAGAACAATGAGAAACACTCTTTATTGTCTAAATTACCTTTCATTGAAATGTACTATGCCTGCAATAATTACTGGGTAGAGGAGTACACCTTTTGCCTGGCTCTGCATTTGTCTGAAATGAAGAATGTTTTTTTGGCATGAAAATCTTGCATGCCATTTGATGCCTAGCAGTGTTCTTGTGGAGCACATAATCAACTGAATGTTATCGAATTATTAAGTCTGCCTGGGGACTTCTCAGGCAGACAACAGGCATGATCAATCTGTGTTCTCAGGATGTATTTGTCTTTCGCCATGCCCAAATTAATGTCTGGCAAGTTGTCACATTATCGCTAGTTCTGCATTGCTTTATGTTATATATAGTGCATACTATATATTTATAAAAGGTTAAATGTTTAAGGCTGAATTATTCTGAAAGTATACCTACAAAAGTAAGAGTATTGCCAGTGTCCCTGACAATAGATGGTAGCAATTTGAACATTGTTATTGTATACTGTTGTAAGACAACATCGAAATACAGGCTGCTGAAATCACTGTTGAAAATATAAAATGTTTTTTTCACCATTTTTATGCACCTGGAAAATTTCAGATATATATATAACTTGTAAACATCTCATTTTAGATGCATCTGAAAATATTTAAACAAATAATGGGCATAGGTTTGGGGGTTTACTCTGTATTCACATCATATGGCACTGCAGGCAAAATTTACATCTAATTTGACTTAGCTTTTTTGCAGACATGCTCAAGTATGGCCACATTTAAATAAATTAAAACTGAGACACCAACTTTTAAAATTAGAGTTTACTTGATTTTACATGGAACAACCCTTTATTATTTTCTATTTAAAAATGCTGTCAGATGGGTTTGCTTGAAAGTAATCTAGTATCCGAGCCGGCATGACAGTGACACCACACAGTGGACAGTGCACACATCAATTGACAAACTTGCCGCCATACAATGCATGACACTAGTTTCAAGAAATCTGGGTAGATGCCAACTACGCATTATGGTCAGTGGGTACAATCACTGCACTTGCATGGCCATAACTGACCATTGTTACAGAGGCAGTGCAGCTGTTTTTGCACTGCAGTACTGACCATTGTCCTGATTAGAGAGGTGACCCTATTAGCACCACTAACAGCCTGTTACTTAATGTGGAATTCATTTGGGACTGCCCTAATAGGCTAATATGGCCGTAATTACTTGAAAGATGACCAAATTACCAGAGTGATCAAATGGTGATGTCCACCTTACTGATGAGAGTGGAGTGTGCATGCATGCGTGCGAGCATGCAATTTACACTATTCCAGTGCAGCAAAATATGGAGTGTGTGTTTGTGTGTGCATGTCTGTCTGTCTGTCCGTATGTGTCTGAATTATGAACTACATACGTTTCGCTTATTATTGTTTCACTTATAATTGAGAAAACACAGCATTTTGATGTCCTTTGATTTGCATAGCTGCAATCCAACGTCAACGAGTAAGTACTTGGTTTAAGACAACATTGCCTGTTCCTTATTTATTAATATAATCTACATGTACTAAAATAAAAATGTTAACAGTTTACTGCTCACTAAACTGTGTTTAAATATTACACCTGATGTAAGTTCTTGATATTGCTCTTTGGTGTTGCCTGGTTCCCACTATCAAGACCAGTGAAGACAGTAAGTGGGGTGAAGTAGAATTGATTCAGCTAACTTGGCAATATACCAACTGGTGGTAGTCTAATACAATTACATGTACTATGTAAAGTACCATCACATCACTGTCCCAGACACAACAACGCCAACTAGGGCGCCACATCCATTGTCAACTCCTGATCGACTGAGGCCTACTATTAGACTAGTGTACCATACCTGATTCAAGAGGGTTATTTCGGGTAATACAAGGAATAAGGTCACTTTAATCATCAGTTTTCTTACAGTTTTGAATGTATATGAACACAAGTCCTGTTTCTTTTATTACCCATAAATAACATGTTTTGTTGTGGCTTATATCACTGGGAATAATACATAGTACAAATACAATTTCATGGGGCCAAATGTATTCATTTTGATGATATAAGTTATAGTTTATGTGGAAACTTTCATACCCACGTCTTAGATGGAGAAAAGTAGCACTTCTGCGTGTCATTTACTGTGAAGTAGCCATTGTAAACTATACCAAACTTGTCATAGGTTTTGTACAATGGTTGCTTAATGACCCAATAGATATCACAAACATGAGCTATGAAGCCAAAGAGACATCTCAGGACATGTAATACTAAAAACAAACAAACCTTGTGTGGAAGTAACATGTTATCAGAGGATGTGCAAAGGTCTTCTTATAGATTTACATGTGTCAGTCTGCTGTTGACTTCTGCGAAATTAGCACAACTTAGCAGCAGTGAATGCCATTGTAGTAGCATATAGTATGTACCGTAATAACCTGTAATATTCATTAGTTCAGTGTTGTATGACTTGTATATCATTGTATGGATGGTTGTTATTGTTCTGTACTTGACCATCACTTAGTTGTAGCTCTTTAGAAAAACTCTTACTGGATCCGTAATACAATAATATGAAGTGCTCTTTAGGACAAGTACCTGGTATTGTTATAGTGGTTAGTATCCATGAGTTCGTTGACGTCTTTGAAAGTTTATTTTACTATTGCCAAGAAATATGATAGAATACTGGAACAATTTAATTAGCATTCTTGGCAATAATATGATTTTCTTTTAGATAAGAATTATGTGATATATATATACACTATATATATATATATGTAAATGTCTCCTCAAAAATCTGTGTGTGATGTTTACCTTATAGTGCTCTGTTAATTTGGTAAACTATTCCAATATCTTTGCTTATGGACTGTAGTCCTAGAATTGGCACATCTGTGGTATCGGATTATATTTGAATATTCATTGATTAGCAGCCGGACAAAATAACCTAATCATAACAAATTGATGTGCACAGAATGCTTGATCACTCAGGTCACTGATTACAGATGTGGCCACTCTGAAAATGCACATAAAAGCACGCCAAGTTAAACTTAAAGGCCACCAAGTCTAGACTACTAGACACCAGGGATTTGTTTGGTGTACTTTGTCGCAAGTGGTGGCCTTGGCCAGGGTATCAAAGTACAGGTTGCATGTACTGATGACCCGAGAATGGTAAAATGTAACAGAATGTCAAAATGTATAATTTATTCTAAGGGGAAATTGTAATATTTACTAAATTTATTAACTAACTGAATGAACTCACATATATATATGTATATGCATGTAAAATTAGCAGTATCGATACATGTTATATTCGTTTTAATACCTATAAATAATTATAAATAAAGCATTAACAAATTACAGTTGTATTCAACCTGAGAGTCTAAATTATAATTAACCAGTTATCAAATAAAGTATTGTATTGTAATTGATTTTTTAAATGCCATAATTGTAATTGATGTTTTTGTAGCACTTGATGTAATTGAGTGTTTACGTTGCTGTGTCACTGTAGTGAACATTGCAGTCACACCTCAATTCATCCGGAGCCAATTCACCCTTCATTCCTAACGCGACTTCACTTCTGTGTTCAATAATTAATACTAAGAATTCCTCAAATGTGCTACAATTGTCACATACCAGTGTCAGATAGAATTCATACCCCCATGTATTCCGGGGTATGTATTCTATTATAGAATATGTACCTCCGCTATAGAATACATACCCCCTTAATATTAATATGTACTTTCCTAGATCTATTATGTATTTGTCTTACTACAATATAATTTCAGGACATTTATCTTTATAATAATATGTGTATAATTTAACTAAAACTTAATTAATGTAACCAATTTAATTGATTTAATAGACAATGAGATATTTTGCAGTTATCATAGTGTTTAACATATTAAATGGACGCTGAGAAGCTTGGCAATCAATATATCTAGATATATCTACCATTTGTATCTAACCAATTAATTAATTTAACTCAGTTAATTAGTTAATTAATAGAGCAGTATGAAATCAAGTGCAGTGATCATAATGTGTAATATATTAATTAAAAGCTGAGGAACTTTGAGATCTATGTATATCGACCACAATTTTGTGTAGGCAATACCAAGCTCCTGGGTTTGCATTTGATATATTAAGTACTCTCTATAATAATGGAAAATTATTTTAATATATTAAATATTAATTTATCTTGTTTAATAATTTATTCCTGTTCTGTCTACACCAACAATAGAAATATATTTATAGCAAAGCTCTATCTTACATTGTGACCACTAAAAAGTGTTTCATCTTATCTTATTAATTAATTAATTGTGCTAATTAACTAGTTAGTTAATTTATTTATTATGTTTGTAAAGATGATTTATAATTATAATATATGTGTATTGTCAAGCTCATCAACCTTTAGTTGTTATGTTGCAAACTATGATTACTGGAAACTATTTCACCTTCAGTTAATTATCTAAAATTGTGTGTAATATTAATTAAATTTACATTTAAATTAAAAACTACACATCTTATAGGGACATACATTCTGGAGTAATGTTACAATAAAACAGATACACAATAAATGTTAGTATAGAAAAGGGGGTATATATTCCTTGGGGGGGACATATTCTAGAGCAGTATTTCTATAGAATTCCTGGTACAAACCCCGGTGTACATATTCTATATAGAATTCATACCCCGGGGTACATATTCCATGGAGTCCATATTCTGCATGACACTGGCCATCCATCTTTCTCATTTCTCTGCAGTTAATTTGCCTGTGCTAAATTTTATACATTACTTGTCAAACCTCGTGAGTGTCACGTGAAAAGTGTCGACGCGGAGTCCCACTTGCATTCGACAGACATCCCAAATGGAATTGAGCGGCTTAATAAATCGGTCGATAAAATAAAAATGTCTGTCACACGAGGACGAGAGTTTGTGCGATTATTATCTTCTTCTCCTACGGTATTTGTTCTGTACACAGATCATTGTCAGTGTTGTTTTATCGCATTCGTGACCTTTATTTTATATCGGCCAATGTTTATCTTTCTCTGTTGCTGAAAGCATTTGGTAATAACCAGATCCTCCATCCCCTGTATTGCCATTTTTCTTATGGATTATATATGCCAATAAAGCAGTGTAACTGTACTCAACATATGAGCACAGTTTAATAACGTGGCTGAATGTTCCCCAGAGAAGTCGAGATGGTGTTCGATTGAATAGAACTGCCAGAAAGTAAATTAGAAAGTGCTTTGAGCAGTCCTAAGAATTTGATACCGCACAATAATATATAAACTTACGTATTCGTTCTACGTAGCATACATGCCCTAACTAGTATGTACATCCCCCAGGGCCTCACCCACGATTACATTTTTGCTAGTCCAAATTTGTTATGACATGCTACGAAGCTTGGGAGAAGAAGGCACGCGATCGAACGCGTAATCAGGTGCGCGATAAGACACAACTATGACTATATATATATATATATATATATATACCTGCATGGTAAATTTTGGTAATCATACTTAGTGTGTTCAATCATAAAATATAAACATAAACTAAAAGTACATGTTACCCTTTATGAAGGCAAGGCAGAGTACTTGGCTGAATGCACATCTCATGTGTGATCAGAAATGTAAGGAGTATTTTTCGTGTAAAATTATGGATTTTCTGTTTAAAAGTGAAAAAGCACCCATTTCTGTTCACTTTGAAAAATAATACATACCGTTGAATATTTTAAATATCACAATGTTACGATCTCTGCATCTAAATAATACTGTTTTACTGTGTGGTTAACTTTTCTAACGATGTTCTAACGATGTGACAATTACATTAATTACCAACATGTCTTCAATGCGCTTAGCAGACAGCCAGACAACGATCGCAAAACGGTGTATGTTAGCGCCTTCCGCCTGCGTACCTGTTTAAGTCGGTTGACACCAAGGAGCCTGTATTTAGACAGGAGGCGTCACTGAGCGAGGTCATGGCAATCTACAATTGGAGTTTTTGTCCGCCATTTGGGAGGCTAGCACGTGTGTCAATGCATATGTTCTGGCTTTGCATGCCGCCAGAATGGCGGACTAACTGCTCCACTTACGTACTTTGAACAATGGAAATAGCGCATGCTGCACCGTCTCGTATTGATACATGGTCTTTGCCTTTGGTTGACACGACTCACGAGGTAACACCGGCGCCATCACACTCGTAACGATTTGTCGTGCACGTTTTAAAAATCCTGCGTCATAAACCCACCAAAATAAACGAATACTGTTGCATAGTAATTAAGTTTGTTTGAAAATATCGCCAATAAAGTCAGTATCGTTTACGGTGGTGGTGATTCTATTCTTTCAGCATTTACTGAGTTTCCAAACACAAATCCCATTTCGAAATGTCGATTACGTGGAATTCCATCCAATTTTTCTCCAAGATCACATGGTAATCGGCAAGTGCTTATTGTATCTCCCCACCTTGACGTTGACCTCACATGGGATTACTTAGTCTACATAGACATAGGTAAGTGTTGGCTGCCTTTCAAGCATCCACTGCTAATGGTTAGGTGACAGTTACCCTAGCAAATCTCTGCTAGCGGGTAGGTGACAATTATCCTAGCAAGTCTAGGTCTGGCTTAATTGGTTTCTGGCGCATGTCAGAGAGCTGGCGAGGCGATCCGGATGAGCGATTTTCAAAACCAGTTTCCTTAGATTTTGTAACTGCCTTCACGGCAGTTTTAGTGATGTAAAAATGGCATGGCCGGGCTGGCCCGACCAAAAAAACGACATGGACAAACCTGTCCACAATCAATTTCAAACCGTCCAAAAACGCAATTTTTGAATATTACCCGTTCACAGGACGGGTGGACGGTTCTCTGGGTGAAGCCCTGACACCCCCCCTTTTAGCAACCCCTGACACCGTGACAGTGATCTCCATGGCCAACCCTGACTGTTGATTCCATCTTTGTAATTTAATTTCTACCAATGTCGCACTAGATTCAAAGCTCACTGATGAAAACAGTGTCGAAAGGTCCATCTAAATTCTCATACTACAATGTTCTGGTATCCCTTTCCTCATATATATGGATGCATACATAGCTTGCCAGTCATGTATATTAAGGTAGCTGTACCCAGGAACACCAGGAACCAAAGAAAATGGATGTACAATAGATACATCTCAGTACACTTATTGCAAGGCAAAATTGGACATATTTTCACTTCTCTAATATTTGTCAAGTGTACTGTAAAAACCATCACACTTTGTATCTTCAGTGCAAAGAAATTGTTCAGAAATGATTGTTGAATAAATCATTGCAATAGATCATTAGACGGATGGCACTGTCAAGGAATTCCAAAGCACTGCTTTGACCTGTGGAGGAAAGTTGACAGAAAAGTGTCGTTACAGAAACACCTTTAAATTATTTAACATCGGATGGTTTTAACGTCTCAACTTTACATAAAACATTTATGTAAGAGAAGGTCATAGGACGGTGTTGTTTTGAAAAGTGTGGGTGGGTAGGTGGGTACCTGGGTGGGTGGGTGGGTGTGTTATAATAAAATCATCTTGTAAATAAGTATAAACTGTATCTAATCTAACATTTTAACTGCCCAAATATGTTTTAATGAAGCACGACTATTAAGCTGCAGTATTGAGTTTGGGTGGTAGATGGACATTACAGTGTATGTTGTAATAATTTGGGCACTATATGACACCAGCTTACATCCACCCAGCTCTGTAGAAACCATGGGCACATTTATCACTATTAGGGTGGCTCCGTCTGGACATTTTGAGGATTTGTATCATTAAATGTAAATGTACTGTATATATATATGCAGATGTAACTGAACCACCAGCAGCATCTAGTATACTGAACCAAGTGTGAATTTGTACTTGTCAAATGTATTCTAATTTTGAATTTAACCATCATGTGTTACCTTCTCTCAGCATTGACACAGATGTAACTACTGTGACTGAATTAGATTTGTCAGCAAGATCTTCAAAAAAACTGTAACTTTGTAAGCCAGTCTAACATTGGCAGATGTCACAGGTAGTATTTGTGGCGTATTACTCACTTACTGGTCAGATTAAATTAACAATTTCCTGTCGTTTTTCAGGGGCAATCTTTCTTAATTTCTTCTTGTCTCGTGGCACGACAGGAGGCAATGTTGTGAAACCATTGGTTATAAATGTGATCGTATCTAAATTTTTTTCTTTCATTTTATACTTATATTTAATGACATTATACACAAAAGGGTACTGTCAACTACACATGCATTTTTCAGTCCTTTGTAAATGTTTCCATTTCATATCATTTAAACAAGAAATGTTTTCCGTAAAACTAACATAATCTTTCAAGATGTATTACTACATTCTTCTTACATGACATGATTATACACAAGTTATTTGAGCATTCAAACTTGATTATGCTCATTAATTCAGAATTTCCTAATGTTATTTTATGACAAATGAGAAATGTCATCTCTCTTTAATAATACACAATTTCGGACATGATACTTCTAAACTTGTAATTTATTTCATCTAATGAACAGTCATTCTCTTCCAGATCTTTTATTGCTGCCCTTTCAAATTGTAATCATGTTATTTTACGACACAACATTCTGTCTAGGTAACAGAAGCCATTGTAAGTGCAACCACTGCCAGGCAGGACCAATGCTGTGTATTGGGTAACTCATTTCAGTGTTCAAGAAAACTATTTATCACAGACTAGGGAATACAATGTTATACTCTGCAAAACGAAACACAATCACTAAATAATTGTTAAATAATATGTTGCGCAGTAAAAAGACAACGTTTCTGCAAGAACCAAATTTGGTCATTGCCATTGGAGCTACTGCTATGTTATATCAGAATACAAACAGTCCTTTCCTTTCTCATGCATATTACATATCTTACTTAGAGAACCATTGATATATTGGCTTCACAGCACTGCTAACAAATGAGTCTGAGGCTGACCAGAAGTGACACTGAGAGCCCAGTAATAACATTAGCTAACTACTGCTCTTAACCAGTAAGCACCAAAGTGCCATCTAAAACATCACTGATCAAGATTACACAAAATTAGTTAAGTTAGATGTGATTGCATAAGTTTGTAGTCCAAATTACATGGCGGTTGTTTGCTCCATCACAGGGGGGGGAATAAAGTATCACAGTGGCACCCCCAGTGAGGGAAACGTGGAAGTAGATGCTAACAGCAGTTTTGGATAACAAAAAATGCAAGTCTCAGACCACATATTGGGTATAAAGGGGTTTGAACTAATGATTATTTTTTGACTTTGTGAACTGATAAGGTCACTCTTTTGCACCTCTTTTGCTTATTATCGTACATAAATTTATTTTTCCCAAAACCATAGTTTATTTTCCCGTTACACTTCATAATGGTGCTCAATTAAAACACATCCACACAGTTCAAAAGGTCATGCACAATTGTCGACATTTAGATCAGAGGGTACTGATTTCATACCCCCTCCCTCCCCTCCGGAATTAGTACTTTATCAAGTCAATAATTGTTCGGGTTGCAAGTCATGTATATGTAGGTATGTAACAGTGCTATGACACGCACAAAGGACATTTATAATTAGAACTGTCATAATAGATTTTACAAACATCACTGTGGTTATGCAATTCACATGCAACTTATATTTTATAACTAGCACGCTGGCCTACACGCCCCTTTTCACGCCATTTGTATGAATAGGTAAATGTCGGCAGTGGTGAATGACCCCTAAGTTATCAATATGTGTAATTTGAGTACATCTGTGATCGGTTTTTGCACAGTCAACTCTGTTATTTCAGCCTGTGTTGTTTCACAAACGTTTGCTCCATTCGTGAATGATGTAACATGATTCTATCGGTAAACCGCATGCTCTTGAATCACATTCTATAGTTACGACATTTTCTGTACCATGTAATACGTTTTGACAAAAAAGAATGTCATCACAGTGGCGGTTATTGTGGTTCTGACTTTTTAGTTAGAACCAAAATCAACGGACAGAACTATAACGTTTTTACATGTTTTTATGTCAGGATTCTTCATTTTTAATCAAACATTGCTAGCTACTTTGAGATATTTATTTAAAGAGATGGATAATTGTAATTGATCTTGCTATCCCTTTATGCAATCATAATGAAGAACTGCCATGTTCCTTGAAATACAGAAGAGATGTGCCCATGTTAGGTATAGGTTTGAAAATAAAGTTATAGATCTATAAGTATCCATGCGCACCAGGGGCCAGTTTCATGAAGCGGCTAAGAACGTTTTTAACGCTAAGATAATTGCTGCTAATAACTCTTAGTAAATGACGCGATTTGTTTAACATAAGTTTACACGAAACATGTGACGCTAAGTGACTGCGTATCTTTAAGTACGCTTCATGAAACCGGCCCCAGAAGTATATATATATACATCGCCCTGCGAAACATGGAAGTAAGGCTGAGCCCATTATCCAATCATCTCACTGCCTGCTAAGTTAGGCTAGTTTGAGTTTAGGCCAATCGTGGCTGATATTACATGTAATGTTTGGGAAGTAGAAGTAACTACCAGTGAACACTACGCCAAGGACAAAGTATAACTGATTCAGCAGATTTCCATACATTACGTAGGATATTTCAGGGTTAGTATTAATAGCATAGTGTTAATAGCATAGTCAATTACCACCCATGGCTAATGAGGATGAGTATAACTGAATAAACAAGTTTACTTGTTAAATGAGGACGTAACTATAATTTTGTATTCATACAAACTTGCTTGAGAACATAACATAATGTTGCTAATAGGCTATTACAAATCTTGGCCCACTATTTGTGTAATGTGCAGATCTTTTTAATTAATATTATTGGTTCGAAAGGTTCTTTTTGTATAAAATAATAAGTGGAATGTCACGGACGTATAAATTATATTGTTTCCATCTGCCATGGATAAATAACATTCATGGTAGATAACTGAAAGATCCTACAGATAAGATAATATGTGCACAACAATTAGCCTTATGCCAACAAAACAAAACCGAACTAAAATAATTTTCTAATTAGAATAAGTTACAATATTTTTTAATGTTAACAAAAGAGCATATTTTGCAATGTAATTCAAATGTGTCCATAGTAAATGTCCAGACAAGTATTATGGTAGTTCTAGTGGTGACTGTCGGGCAACAGCAGGCTTGGGTTTCTGGCTATCAGCACACGTATTCTTGAGAAAAAATATTCTAGGAAAATTGGAAATCTGGCCAGCTTTGGAAATACCACAGATTCAGTGACAGGCATGTAATCGTGTTATTCACACTGATCGACCTATTTATGGAAATATATACATTTCTTTTTGTAGTGAGTGAAAGTCAGCAGAATGCTTAATCCAGCACATCTGGTAGATTGGTTCTCGCCATTTCAGGGCTTCTCTATACAGGCTCCCAGTAGAGCACGGGTTAATAAGATCAAATCTTGAGGGAGAGGGAGGTCTCCCCTTGGATTGGGGTGGGTTTGTGTGACAGTAGTTTGCTTTAGGAAGGTGGAATTGTTTCTATTACGAATGAACAAATGAATGAAAGAACGGATGAGTGTATGAACAAATGAATGAACGAAAGAATGAATCAATGGATCTCGTTATAAATTACCATTCCATATAACACAAAGAAAAGAAAAACACATTTGAATCATTGTGCCTCTAAAAATAAAAATTACATTTAACCTTGAATGTTTATCTAATGCAGATATTAAACTTTAGCATTGAAGTGTACACATATTCACCGCATAGTATGATATTCTGTGGCATTATATCAGGTGCCTTTTTGTACAGGTACATTGAATTCTACATGTGGCATTTTGTCTTACACATGGCACTTTGTCTGGGAACCTGCTAGGAGACCTTTGCTATAGTTGTCCACCCAGTCTGTTCATATCAAGTGTGAGCTTTATAGCTTACAGCTCCGTATAAGAGAGACCTAGAAGTGACTTCAAATTATATCTTGCTTGATATGTCACGTTTGTTTGTGAATACTTTGTGCCTGAGCAATTTGATTTGTATTAAGTGGTTGAATATCTTATTATAAGCAGATTAAAAAAAAATTGAATATGAAATGATTCCATCTCGGCCATTATTTTGATCATTAAACAGTTGATTATGTTAAGTGAAATCTCATTAATCCAGCTATTTACAAGGGCAAAATATAAAATACTAAGTACTATATTCCAAGTCCATGCCACCTAAACATCCACTCTTACTTCTGACCAAATCCCACATTAAATAAGCTTAAACCATGTATGGAAAATAGGGAATTTTATTAGAGCGTCGTGTTCCTATTAATTTCACTGTAGCATGACATTGATTGTTGGTGAAAGAGATCATCCTGGTCATTCCTTCCATCCACGCAGATTAGTGACAGTTCTTTCAGATTCGGATATCATGTGAGGTCAGGTTCATTTTGATTGCCTGTCTGTCTTTTTCTCTTCTCGGTGTGACGTACCTATCTCTGATGAGTCCCTTTGTCCGAGTTACTTCACTGTACATGGAAGAGAAATGTAAACTTCTTAAAATTACCGTCTGTTTAACATTTATTAATAGCATGTTCTCAAAAGTAGAATCAATATGTTGAAGGTAAACTGCCGGTCAAATTGTATTTAATAAGGCTGAAGCAATGTTCACAATTTGAATGTAACGCCCTCAAAATGTTTACCTTGTAGATAAAATATTCAGATTGTGAACATCTGATATTGACACTTTATAAAGTCACATAGCACAACCTGGAAGTACCTTTGATGTTGACTAGTTTCCACGTACCTGATACAAAGTGGGACAAGTACAACTGAATGAACTGATTCAGCAAAGTTCATGCTAAAAATTACCACCCTTGGCTGATTCTGTTGTGAGTAATGGAAAAGACAACCGTGCTTTAAAACACATTGATCTTCTTTGGTTGAAGTTGTGTTCAAAAGACCGGGTCTGCCATGTTTGAAACATGAAACAATTTGAACAGTCTTGTTTCATTCATTCACTCACTCAACTCTTGACCGGGACGATCATTGGGAAGCACATCTGGATGTCTCATCGACTATCTACCGCCACAGGTCTCTATCTCGTGTTACTTTGAAGAGATCTGAGCGGCAATTCCGTCCATTCTTTGATGTTGTTGTCCATGTTGTCGAGCCACATCTTTCTTCATCTTCTCCTTTTTCTCCCTCCACTCATCGTGCCTTGGAGTATTTCTTTGGCGATGGTGTTGTGGCGTGTGGCGTGTCCATGTCATTGTAGGCTTGTAGCTTCCTTTTTTGATTAAATTTACGATGTTTTTTAGGTTCAGCCAAGTCTTTGATGGTGCTTCTAATAAATTTGTTGTGTTCTTTGTAAGATATTTTCAAGATTTGTCGTGGGCATTTCATCTTGAAAGCTTGTAATCTTCTAGTTTCTGCATTCAAAGTCCAGCTTTCATATCCATAGGTTAGGATAGCCACCAATATATAGTCTCTGAAATAGTTTGTTCTTTGTTGCTGTAGTAAAGATGTTATTCCATATGTTTGTTTTATTTCCTCAGTTGACCTTCCTAATTCCTTCCAGTGATATACTATTATTAATTGAATGGAAGGAAGCTCAACTTAGGAAATAAAAGCAACTAAAATCTTTCAAATGCCTGACCTGATATTTAACATTGGTGATCGATGTGTTTCTCGATCAGAGGGCTGGCGTTAAAGACTTATTCAGTGGTGCTTCATTTTGATCTGACGGCAGCTTGGTCCTCTAACTTCTAAGAGAAGTTCAAGACTCCATTTTCCCTTTAAGTTTGTTTAAGATTGTTTTTAGTGTAACTTTGCTCAGATGACATTAAACTGATAGAAATAAGCCAGAATATTTACTTTTGAAAGTTTTGAAATCTACTTGTCCACCAAAATGTTAACTTGTCCAAGTGGTTGTCAAGGGGAATCGAAGCTTAAAACATAAATAAGTCGGTCTTATTTTTATGACAACAACACAATGTTCCTGCTGTTTCGTTGCATGTACGTCTGAGTGACTTGTGATCAAAGACACAATTTGATTTAAAGGGAATAAAAACACTTATTGCTTGAATTCATGTTATATTACATCCTGCTATCTATTTCCATGTCCACCAAGCAAAAAAATCAAAAACATTCAATGACTTAGAAATTCCACATTTTATGCTGTACATCCGGACATTTTCGAATATGCATATTTTTGGCGTGCTTTTGGGGATGCCGAGATGTGACGTCACTTATGACTCAAACTCGCATCAGGCCGACCCTTTCCATGCATTCAGAGCATGTTTACAAGTATAGTTTTTGGGTCGAAACGAGCATCAGAATGAGTTATTGTGGATTTTTCCGACGTAATACAAACACTAGTCATCATAGAGGAACAAGCAGTTATCTTACGGTTCCACATGAATCCAATTTTATTCAAAACAACATATGCGAATGGGCCTACAAGTCGACTATTTTTCGCCGAGCTTAGGCTCGTTTTCAGAATAATTATATCGAATGCAACCAACGGGAGATAATCTACACCAATAAACATACATAGCAAACATATATTGTATCCAGCTACATAAAGTAACGTGTATAATCTCGTAATATCACTAGAATATCGATATATGAAGGAGTTGTACAATTTACCATAACAACTTAAATCAGTTAGAGAGTTTCCGCTGGTCCCGATAGCTCAGTGGGTAGACACGTTGGTTACTTGTCATTTATTTTACAATCGGGCAACGCCGGTTCAATCCTGACAGCATGCAAGATATTGATTTTCTTTACACTTTTTTTGTTTATGTTTTCACGAAGTAATATAAACCAAATAATTTAGTATATAGTATGATGCACTGTTTGTAAATCATTTTTATTTTTGTAGTAATTATTTATTCGCCACAAAAATGAAAATATGGTCATTATATAACGATGTTTCTAAATTTTATTTATACAAACAAATATAATGTAATGGATATATAATTTATTAATTGTAAATATATTGTACAGTAATATATTGTAATTATATATGTGAAAAAGATTGTGATCTGTCTGGATAAATACAATTTAGAAACATTGTTATATATAATGACCATATTTTCATTTTTGGGGCGAATAAATAATTACTACAAAAATAAAAAATATATTTACAAACAGTGCATCATAGCATACTAAATGATTTGGTTTATATTACTTCGTGAAAACATAAACAAAAAAAGTGTAAAGAAAATCAATAGTTTGCATGCTGTCAGGATTGAACCGGCGTCGCCCGATTGTAAAACGAATGCCAATGAACCAACGCATTTACCAAGAGAGCTATCAGGGCCGGCAGAAATTCGCTGACTGATTTCAGTTGTTATGATAAATTGTACAACTCCTCCTTCATACATCAATATTCTAGTGATATTATGAGATTTTACACGTTATTTTCTGTAGCTGGATACGATATATGTTTGCTATGTATGTATATTGGTGTACATTATCTCCCGTTGGTTGCATAATTTAATTCATGTGGAACCGTAAGATAACTGCTTGTTCTTCTATGATGACTAGTGTTTGTATTACGTCGGATTATTGCATAACAACTCATTCTGACACTCGTTTTGACCCCAACATTATCCATGTAAACATGCTCTGAATGCATAGAAAGGGTCGGCCTGCTGCGAGTGTGAGTCATGTGTGACGTTAAGATACCACGTGATCGCCTAGCTCATTAAATTTTTATTTTCCGCGGGAATCGCTACACAGACGGGTTTAAAATCGAATTTATGCTACAAATGTATTTTTCTGTATTTTTTTAATGTTCTCGAATGTTACATGCAATATTAAACTTTCTGTACACATGGAAAACGGATTTTAGCTAATGCCTTGTTTTTATTTCCTTTAATCTGCAAATTTTGAAATTGCAAAATTATATTTGCAACTATTTTCCGGTCCATTATCATTATTATTCATCATGAATATTAAAAGTTGACATGTTACATGATGTATGACAGTGATGCTGATATCAACGCTTTTATTAATAACAAATAATTATTACGATGATAGGAATGAAACAATTGTTTTTCTTGCTATTTGTTATAATGTGTCAAAAACTGTTTATGTTTAATATGGTATACAGCTGTATATATTTATATATATATATAAATATATATCGATTACAATTTTAAGCAAGTCAATATTGTAATCTCCTGCAATTATTATTTCACTTTTAGATTTTTGTAAATCAACTAAATTTTATGATAAATGTACGGTAATTTTCAATTATATGTCAGGTAATGGATAGGTCAATTGGGATATATATATACATATATATATATATATAATATATATATATATATATTTATAAAACACTGCTGTAAAATGTTAGCATCAGTTTGTCATTGAAGATGCCACTCAACCATCAGGAACACGACCAATGCAAAGCCAGGAAATGTTGTCACAAAAATTATAATAAACTATATAATTTGATATTATTTTGTTAAACGTCTATGAACTTCAATATTAACAAAGTTCTGTATTTTACAAATGAAGATAATATTCAATTGATCATCAGCAAACAAACGCATATTTTTCCTAAATGTTATATTACCATTTCAATGATGATAAAAACAGTTTTAACGGTGCCTGAATTACATTTACCAGGCGGAATATAATTTATAGATTTAGTTACGTTGTAACATTGCTGCTGCGTGCATACTGCTGTAGTTGGCGGAAGCCGAAATGTCAACTGTGGTTGGCACCCTATCCCCGGTCGCGCGTCTTGTATAATTCGGCTTCGAAAAAATGCAATTTATGGTTAAAATAAATGTTACATAGGATAAAGCAACACTTCAGAAATGTCATTAATATTCCATTTATTAACCACCACTATAGATTTACCAGAGAACCAGTTACAAGTTTTGAAAATTTTCACCGATCTGGATCGGCTAACGTTCGATGACTTGGAAGACTGCCGAGTCCGCGTGGGTTAGGCATAATAATGGTTAAAACTATAATTATTCAAATAACAGGTAGCGATACAAATTCTACTATTTCCAAAGTTCATCAAATATCATCTGTGAGTGGAAGCAAGTTGTACATTGGCCCAAATGAACAATTTACGATTTTGTGAAGTCTGTCCTATGCGTATGACAGAGCTAGGTCAGTGCACTCAGTGGATGACCCTGTTAATGCAGACACTATACTCGGTCGAACACTGACATACAACAAACTGGCGGCAAAACGACAAGACACTCTTCATTTACGTTTGAATTTACTTAAATAAAAAGTTTGTAATGTTGCACGTGTCACTAGTTACTGTAAATTTTCACTCGTTCACCGGATAACCATGAGGAGTCATTTTACTTGTCCCGGCCAAAAATCACTTGTCCGGACAAACGGACAAGTGCTATTTTGAAAGCTGGGCCAGGTCTTGGTCTGCTGTATATCTTCTGGCATATTGCCATGAGTGCCTCATTGCCTCCCTACGGAGCTTGATTAGTTCTGCTGGGATGTTGTCTTCACCTGGTGATTTTCTTGTCTTCAGTTGCCTCTTCTGCTTCTCTTAAAATATGTGAGTCAATCATCAATATCATCAGTTTTGTGCGTATTTTGTAGTAGACTCGTGTCCCAATTGACCTATCCATTACCTGACATATAATTGAAAATTCCCGTACATTTATCATCAGATTTAGTTGATTTACAAAAATCTAAAAGTGAAATAATAATTGCAGGAGATTACAATATTGACTTGCTAAAAATTAACGAAAAACCCATAATATGTGAATATTTTGATACAATCGTTTCACATGGTATCTTCCCTAAAATTACTATGCCAACACGACTTTCAGAATATCGTGGAACACTCATTGATAATTTGTTATGCAATTTGTCAAAAGGATTCTTCAAATCCTCAGCTGGTATTTTAGTGAGTAACATTTCTGATCACTTTCCGTACTTTCTAAGTCTGGACTATGTCGAAACCTCTAATGCGATACCAAGGTTTATACGAATAAAACAACAAAATCCTGACTCACTCAATAAATTTTAAACTGAAATAATTAACTCAAATCTTTATGATAAACTTAACACAGATACTCATGCAGATCTGAATGAAAACTGCAATATCCTCGATGAAATTATTAATGCAGCTATGGATAAATTTCTACCTATTAAAGTAATTAAATTTAACAAATACAAACATAAGAAAACTCCTTGGATTACCAAGGGCATTATTATATCGATTAAATTTAGAAACAAAAAATTTTTCGAGAATTAAACAGACTCACGTAAATACAGAGCAGTACCATAAACTTAATAGTGTCTTACATACTTATAATAAAATTCTTAAAAGTAATATTAGATTAGCTAAGCAAATGCATTACCAATCCAGTTTTGAAAAGCATAAGCACGATGTTAAAAAGACGTGGTGTTTAATTAAAGAAATTATTCAGAAAAGTCAAAAGAAAGAATAATTTCCCAATTTGTTCAAAGTCGATGGGGAAATGATTAGTTACAAATGCATTATTGCGAACAGATTTAACACGTTTTTTACTAATGCTGGTCCTACTCTAGCCTCTAAAACAACTACTACCTGAATAACCCGATATTTCACACCTTCAGCTTTAACCCAATTAACATGGAAACTACTGTTAATATAATTGATCGTTTACCTCCAAAATCAAGTTGTGGAAAAGACGGTATTTCAACACCATTACTAAAATTAATAAAAAATGATATCAGCAATGGAGTCACTCTAATTATTAATCAATCAATAATAACTGGTATATTTCCAGACAAATTAAAAATTGCAAAAGTCATACCCCTTTTAAAAAAAGGTGATGTTTCAGACTTTAACAATTATCGTCCTATTTCTATCTTGCCAGTGATTTCAAAAAATGTTGTAAGGGTTATGTTTGATCAAATCCAAAATTACTTCCATTCTAAAGCGTTGTACTACAATAGTCAATATGGGTTTAGAAAGAAACATTCTACTGAGCTTGATACACTTGAAATCATAGACAGAATTATACAAGAACTTTATCAAATCAAATCGTGACATTTATATTGCGCCGTTCCAACAATCGTTGCTCACGGCGCCGTACAGAATGTTCGGGAAAACAGATAAGTTTTAAGGTTTGATTTAAAATCAGTGTTTGTCATTCTTGTTGCAGTCAGCTTTTTTGGCAGCAAGTTCCATAGTGTTGGGGCTGCCACGCAAAAGGATCTATCACCCCAGCGACGCGTTGCACGTGGTACACATAGATGATTGTGTTCACTGCAGCGCAACAATCGAGTTGGCTGACGTCTGTTCAAACATTTGTTGATATACTGTGGTGCACAGCCAGTCAGTGCTCGGTGCGTGAGTAGAAGTATCTTATACTCTACTCTAACTGCTATTGGCAGCCAGTGCAGCTTCATCAATAGAGGTGTGACATGACAGAACTTCCTGGCGCCGTCGACAAGGCGGGCCGCCCAGTTCTGTACTCTCTGCAACCGTTCTAGTTGTTTCACAGGCAGTCGGTGGAGTAATGCATTGCCTACGTCAAGTCTGCTGGTAACAAACGCATGTATGACTTGTTCTGTTGCTGCAGGTGTTAGATAACGTCTTATTCTTGCAATATTTTGGAGATGGAAAATTGCAGATCTACAGACAGCAGTCACGTGCGTCTCCATCTTCATCTCGGCATCGAACTGTACACCAAGGTTCCGTACATTCTGAGTTACAGTGACCAAACAGTCTCCAATGCATAGTGTGCGCAGCTGAATTTTTTTTAGTTGTTGCGCAGAGCCGAGCACGATGACTTCTGTCTTTGAGTCATTCAACTTTAAAAAGTTTGTCATCATCCACGTCCTGATCTCCGCTACACATTCTTCAATACGGACGACAGCCGCAGCAATTTCCTCTTGGTGTGTTTTCACTGGAATGTAGATTTGAGTATCATCCGCGTAGAAATGACACATCAAATTGTACTTGCGAATAATCTTAGCAACTGGTGCTACATAGATGGAGAACAGCTGAGGACCCAGCACGGAGCCTTGTGGTACCCCGTATACCAGAGGACGAGCAGGCGATGTAGCACCATGAATGTGGACAGACTGGACTCTGTCTCTTAGGTATGACTTAAACCAGTCCAGTGCATCTTGGACCACTCCGATATCATGTGAGAGTCTATGCAACATCACTTCATGGTCGACGGTGTCAAACGCAGCCGATAGATCAAGGAGAACCAAGATGATAACATGCTGATTGTCCATTGCGTGCAGGATGTGATTCTGCACACAGACAAGGGCCGTCTCAATGCTGTGATTCGGCTTGTACGCTGACTGATAGGGCTCACAGAGATTGTGCTCTGACATGTGAGCTGACAATCTCGCAGCAACGACACGTTCTATTGTCTTCGATAGATAGGGTAGATTTGACACGGGTCGGTAGTTATTCAAGACAGTTTTGTTTAGACTCGGTGTCTTGAGTACTGGCCTGATGTGCGCTTCCTTCAAGTGCGAAGGCATTACCCCCGTTCTCAGAGACAAGTTAACAATTGTCATGAGCACAGGTACAACATCGTGCACACAGTCTCTAAGAAGCCATGTCAGAATGGGATCAAGTTCACAAGATTTCACTGGCGATGACTTCAACAACATTCCAATTTCAGCCTCAGTGGCTGGCTCAAATGCAGTCAGCAGACACGTCTGCGGTGCATCATCAGCAGAGGCATTTACAGTGGTGACATTCTGATTCAGTTCAGACCGAATTTTCGAGATCTTTTCTGAGAAGAAATCTGAGAACCGCATTGCCAGTGTGTCAGACGAGTCACATGGCGGTAGTGGTGTGCCATTGTCAGTGTGTAGGAGCTTGGCAACAATCTTGAACAGCTGCTTCTGGTCACCAGATGCATCAGCAATTTGATTCGTGTGGTATTCAAGTTTTGCACGGTGCACAGACGAAGTGACGAGCTGGCGCTGGAGGCAGTAGGCAAGTCTGTCAGACTCCAGTCCAGATTTTCTCCATGTTCTTTCCAGTTGTCGTCTAACACACTTTTGCGATCGTATGCCATCATTATACCACGGCGTGTGTGGTCGTACAATCACTGTGCGGTTCTTCAACGGTGCTTGCTTGTCAATGATAGCCGCAATGGTTTCATTGTACATGTCAACAGCATGGTTCATGTCATCAGACAGATGATTTGACAGTAGCAACGAACGGATTTCATCACATATCGCAGTAGTATTGATATGTCGATAATTTCGACTCGTTGTTGTTACCCGGACGTTTGGTGGTTTCACGAGTTGCAGTGTGCAATGAATTGCTGAGTGGTCTGAGATGTGTGGGATGTCTGTTTGTATATTGTTCAGAAACGTATCAGATGAACGCGTTATAAGCAGGTCGATGGTATGTCCGGCAACATGCGTCGGGACTTCCACGTGCTGAGTAAGATCTGCTGCATTTAGAATGTTTTGAAAGCGCTTAGTGTCATTGTCTGATGTATTGTCCATGTGGAAGTTAAAATCACCTGCGATCAGCATGTTTGATGTATACATCGACATGGAGTCCAACAAATCACCAAATTCTAGGAGAAATTCCGCAGTTGTAAAGCCATTCTTGGAGTTTGGCGGGGGGCGATAGACGACAAGAAAACGAACAGACTGAGTGTCATTGCTGAGTTGTAGACACATCGATTCAAATGTCTTTGATTTCGGCATCTCGAGATGTCGCGTAGTGAAGCCAGACTTGTAGACGACTGCAACACCACCACCGGTGCCGTACGTTCTCGGGACATGTCGTAGTTGATAACCAGCAGGTGTGATGCAACCAGTAGAGAAGGAGTCATCAGCACTCAACCACGTCTCTGTGATGGCGAGTATGTCTAGATCATTGTCCTCAATGAGGTCACATATCACGGTCGCTTTCCCCGCTTGCTTCGTGTCACACACCGATCTGGCATTCAACAAGCAGAAACACACTTGGCGTACAGATGGTATGTCACATACACTGTCGAGTCGAATCATATTCGATGTGTAGGTTTCACATCTCACGATGACCGATGATGGGAAGCGAGGAGTAATCAGTACAGGAATGGGTCTTTGCTTTGACCTCCCTGCCCTACACCCCCTATGAGTCTGCTGATTGTTCACAGGTTCTAGTTGTCTTAGTGGTGCCACACAAGCATCTATTGAAAGGTAGCATCCACTAACAACAGAACGTCCAATTCGCAGTAGATCCAGTCTATTGTATGTGATCATGCTGTGGCAGTGCATTGTTCTTGTTGTCGTCACGCCTGGTCAACCGGCTACAATGTTGTGACACAGGTGCAGTTCACTATACTGGTACGCATTGCATATACATTACAAAAATGCTAAAATGTCATTAAGTACTTGTTAAAATGGCACAGTCCACCTTCGACCCGAGACATGATAAATCGGTTACTTCAATAAATATATACCTTGATTTATCAAAAGCATTTGACACAATTGATCACAATATATTGGTACAGAAGTTAAATTACTATGGATTAAATGACAAGGCTCTGGACCTTTGTACGAGTTATTTACAAAATCGTAAGCAGTATGTAGAAATTGAAAATGTTAAGTCTAAGGCAATAGTCATCAACATTGGTGTCCCTCAAGGTTCAATTTTAGGGCCACTCTTATTTATTATATATATATATAAATGACATAGCACTTTCTAGTAATCTTTTCAAATTCATAACGTATGCTGATGACACCACTCTTATTAGTACATTAAACACATTTAATGATTCAGAAAGCCAAATGCGAAGTGACTCTATTAACAAAGAACTAACAAAGATTAGCAATTGGTTGAAAGCCAACAAACTCACTAAATGCCAAAAAGACTAAATTCATGATTTTTTATATGCCTAAAAAAAGTAGAATACCCTGTATTACAAATAGATGCGACATACAGTACATTGAATGTGTAAATGATTTCAATTTGTTAGGCATCACAATAAATAACCATTTAAACTGGTAGAGTCATACAAACAAAATAGCAAATAAAACATCTAAAACAATAGGCATACTAAATAAACTTAAACACTTTTTACCACCTAATACATTATATATTATGTACAATGCTCTTATTCTCCCTCATATTAATTATGGCTTACTTTTATGGGGTCATCAAGCACATAAAATTTTCAAATTACAGAAAAAAGAAATACGAATAATATCCTTAAGTAAATATAATGCTCACACAAGTCCTATTTTTAAAAGACTTCAGTTGCTAAAGTTGGATGACATTTATAAATCAAAAAATTAATTAACAATCTTTTACCCTACTACTTCAATGTTTTTCCAAGCACATACATTTATGATATTCATCACCACTGCGCACGTGAAAGAAATAATCTGTATATGTCCAAATTCAAACATGAATTTGTGAAAAAATGCATTAGACACAAAATAGAGACAGTTAACAATACACCAAGTATTATCATTAATAAAATTTACACCCACAGTCTATGTGGTTTTTTAACATACACAAAAAAGTTTTTATTTTAAATTATGAATCCACTTGTCGTATCCATAATTGCTTTATTTGTAATTCGTAACATATTAGAATGTATACCTAAGTATGTACGTCAATGTGTACACGAGTACATATAATCAGTCCTAGTATTATGTATGTATGTTGACACATTGAGTAATTATCAACTATAAAAACAAGTCATGCTATTCTGATTTGTGTCATGTAAATTTTATTGTTGTTTATATTTATGGGGTGGCTCCTGTGCTAGCGATATTATGTTTCTTAATGGGAGTCTCCTGACCTTATCTATTACTTGCATTATTTGTTGTATATGTATCGTATTTATAGGTCAAATAAATTCATTCTGAGTTCTGATATGTTGCGTAGCAAAACCTCCGTCAAGCCATCAGAAAACATGTGGTGGGTTCGGACATTCCGTTGTATATTTTGTTGAAATTCTGGTCACAAAAGTGTTTCTTTATGACAACAACATACGCCGAAGTTTTTAAAGTAACAAGTGTACAGGGAATGTTTGATTTATGAGGTGTCATGCAACAATAGTAATGTAATTCACGTGTATAGCCGTGATCAACATTGTTGGCAAACACAAAGCTTGACATAAGTCACACGAAAAAATTTGATTGTGATGTAGGCAAACTGCGACATACTGGTTCATCAATTTTGGTAATAGTTGTTGCAAAGTGCCATACTCTGATCATCTTTCCAGTACAGCTGTGTTGCATAATGTTCAGTAAGAAGATCTCCATTCTTGTCTAGTCTAGACTCTAGAAAGCAGACACTGATCAGATAGAGTGAGCTGCTTGAACCATGACATTTTCAGCTGTAATGTTACTGGGAATGTGTTTTATTGCCAAAAGATAATTATACTAACTTATTGCAAGGTGTATGTTTGTTTTAAAAAGTCAAAAAAGTAGACGTATGCTATAAATTCAACTATGGTTCAGGTATACCCATCTTATAACTGAGCAGCTTTTGGTTGTCAATAAAGTAAATTTTGCAGTAACTGTTTCTAGTCATTTCCTGTGTTCTCAGCTGCTGCAAAAGTCATCAGACTAGACTGCTTAATGCACCGGCCAATTATTCTGTTGGAAATTAGTTTCAGTAAAATAAAGGAACGAAGGCCAAAACATTTTTTTCATTGGTCGTCTTTGATGACATTTTGCAGCACTCCCTGTAGGAAGGAATTGGAATTAGACTGCAGGCAAAATTTCTGTTTATCCTCTAAAATGAAAGCATTTTTGGTGAAGTTATACTTTTGTATTGACATATATATGTTTTTTTATCATTGTTTAACAGTACTTGTCCCCACATTGAATGCATCAGCTAGTGTTATATTGGCAATTTCTACAATAGTCCTGCTAACATGCTTTTCCTTGTGATTTTAAGCCGATAAAGTCCATAAAAATTCCTGACTTTTCTGACTAATTACACAAAACTGTCACTGTAGCAATGCAAGGGGTTATGTCGGGGCGAGCAAGGAGAGTAAGGGGGATTAAGAGGAAGGAGGGTGGCTTACAAGGGACAAGGTGAAATGACAAATTATGGTTCTGCGTAGAGTCGTACACTGATGTTGTTAGATGATCCATAAGTCGCCATGCATATTGTATGCTTTCATGTCATATATAATCTGCAGTGCTCATCTCACACTTGACATTTGGCGTAAAAATCAATTTCCACGGCAACAGATAATTTTGTCAGCAGTTC
The DNA here is from genome assembly GCA_020002185.1 of Paraescarpia echinospica. Taxonomy (NCBI): domain Eukaryota; kingdom Metazoa; phylum Annelida; class Polychaeta; order Sabellida; family Siboglinidae; genus Paraescarpia; species Paraescarpia echinospica. The sequence goes on from CM034541.1 coordinate 53,411,679, forward strand.
TAAATTCACCTGCCGTCAGTATGTCAAAATCACAGAATCACGCTTGACAGGCCTCTTCATTCCAACCAACACTAATATGTCTTTTTACTGGGAAGTATTCAGGCACACAGCAATTCATGCAATAAAGTTATCCAACACATAATTCCTCTAATTATAAATTTTTGTAGGCTTCTTCTTCAATTTCCAAATCTTGTTTGCAAAATCGATGGGTCACAATAATACAGTTGAACGACACTAAATTATTATCAAGCATTAGTTTTCATTGTAGAAAACCGTTACAGATATATATATATATATATAATTTATATATATTAAATATATAATTATAAGGTAATATGTCGCAAAGTTAGCAAAGACAGAATTATCCAAATAGTATCGCTAATAGTAATTTTGATGAGCAGTCAAGAGAGTCCAGATAGAGATGTTAGTATTCTCATTTGCGTTGAATGGCCATGAGTCATGGCCAGAAGAAGAGAGGACGAGAATTGATATGTTCGAGATGCGGTGCTGGAAGTGAGAATTCAGTGGATTCAGTGGACAGTGTGAATAACAGATCCATCTGTGTTAGTGCAAGGCAGACTGACTAGAGGCAGTAATGATGAGACAAGACCTTCAGTTTAACCTTTTCAGTACAACAGCCCCCCAGATACAGTGACACTGAATACTGCGTCCCCAGTAACTTCGTAAGAACAACGACTGCCTCACTTCAAATAAAGATTTCAGCAGCAACAATACATTGTACGTCTAATAGGAACATCATATATATATAGATATACAGTGTATATATATAAATTATATATGACAAGTAAATTAAGTCAGACAAATTTCAATTTTGTCTTTGTGTGGTGTAACGGCCGTCATACTGTAGCGTCACACACCATGCGGCAGGTGTAACGGCCTTTCGTACTGTAGCGTCACACATCATGCGGCTGGTGTAGCGGCCTGTCCTACTGTAGCAACACACATCATGCGGCTGGTGTAACGGCCTGTCATACTGTAGCGTCACACACCATGCGGCAGGTGTAGCGGCCTTTCGTACTGTAGCGTCACACATCATGCGGCTGGTGTAGCGGCCTGTCCTACTGTAGCGTCACACATCATGCGGCTGGTGTAGCAGCCTGTCGTACTGTAGCGTCATACACCATGCGGCTGGTGTATCGGCCTGTCGTACTGTATCATCACACATCATGCGGCTGGTGTAGCGGCCTGTCGTACTGTAGCGACACACATCATGCGGCTGGTGTAGCGGCCTGTCGTACTGTAGCAACACACATCATGCGGCTGGTGTAGCGGCCTGTCCTACTGTAGCGACACACATCATGCGGCTGGTGTAGCGGCCTGTCGTACTGTAGCAACACACATCATGCGGCTGGTGTAGCGGCCTGTCCTACTGTAGCGACACACATCATGCGGCTGGTGTAGCGGCCTGTCGTACTGTAGCAACACACATCATGCGGCTGGTGTAGCGGCCTGTCGTACTGTAGCAACACACATCATGCGGCTGGTGTAGCGGCCTGTCCTACTGTAGCGACACACATCATGCGGCTGGTGTAGCGGCCTGTCGTACTGTAGCAACACACATCATGCGGCTGGTGTAGCGGCCTGTCCTACTGTAGCGACACACATCATGCGGCTGGTGTAGCAGCCTGTCCTACTGTAGCATCACACATCATGCGGCTGTGTAGCGGCCTGTCCTACTGTAGCGACACACATCATGCGGCTGGTGTAGCTGCCTGTCCTACTGTAGCAACACACATCATGCGGCTGGTGTAGCGGCCTGTCCTACTGTATCAACACACATCATGCGGCTGGTGTAGCGGCCTGTCGTACTGTAGCGTCACACATCATGCGGCGGGTGTAGTGGCCTGTCCTACTATAGCGACACACATCATGCGGCTGGTGTAGCGGCCTGTCCTACTGTAGCATCACACATCATGTGGCTGTGTAGCGGCCTGTCCTACTGTAGCGACACATATCATGCGGCTGGTGTAGCGGCCTGTCCTACTGTAGCAACACACATCATGCGGCTGGTGTAGCGGCCTGTCCTACTGTAGCAACACACATCATGCGGCTGGTGTAGCGGCCTGTCCTACTGTAGCGACACACATCATGCGGCTGGTGTAGCAGCCTGTCCTACTGTAGCGACACACATCATGCGGCTGGTGTAGCGGCCTGTCCTACTGTAGCAACACACATCATGCGGCTGGTGTAGCGGCCTGTCGTACTGTAGCGTCACACATCATGCGGCTGTGTAACGGCCTGTCCTACTGTAGTGACACACATCATGCGGCTGGTGTAGCGGCCTGTCCTACTGTAGCGTCACACATCATGCGGCTGGTATAGCGGCCTGTCCTACTGTAGCGACACACATCATACGGCTGGTGTAGCGGCCTGTCCTACTGTAGTGACACCTCATGCGGCTGGTGTAGCTGCCTGTCGTTCTGTAGCGTCGCACATCATGCGGCTGGTGTAGCGGCTTGTACTGTAGCGTCACACACCATGTGGCTGGTGTATCGGCCTGTCGTACTGTAGCGTCACACATCATGCGGCTGGTGTAGCGGCCTGTCGTACTGTAGCATCACACATCATGCGGCTGGTGTAGCTGCCTGTCGTATTGTAGCGTCACACATCATGCGGCTGGTGTAGCGGCCTGTCATACTGTAGCGTCACACATCATGCGGCTGGTGTAGCGGCCTGTCCTACTGTAGCATCACACATCATGCGGCTGGTGTAGCGGCCTGTCGTACTGTAGCGTCACACATCATGCGGCTGGTGTAGCTGCCTGTCGTACTGTAGCGTCACACATCATGCGGCTGGTGTAGTGGCCTGTCGTACTGTAGCGTCACACATCATGCAGCTGGTGTATCGGCCTGTCGTACTGTAGCGTCACACATCATGCGGCTGATGTAGCGGCCTGTCGTACTGTAGCTTCACACATCATGCGGCTGGTGTAGCGGCCTGTCGTACTGTAGCAACACACATCATGCGGCTGGTGTAGCGGCCTGTCCTACTGTAGCAACACACATTATGCGGCAGGTGTAGCGGCCTGTCATACTGTAGCTTCACACATCATGCGGCTGGTGTAGCTGCCTGTCCTACTGTAGCAACACACATCATGCGGCTGGTGTAGCGGCCTGTCCTATTGTAGCAACACACATCATGCGGCTGGTGTAGCGGCCTGTCCTACTGTAGCGACGCACATCATGCGGCTGGTGTAGCAGCCTGTCGTACTGTAGCGTCACACATCATGCGGCTGGTGTAGCTGCCTGTCATACTGAAATGGTTACTCTACCTCTTGTCTGCTTGCATAGGAGACAGAAAGAAGACATCTCCATTCCTGTCAGTCTGTCACCTCATCCATCTCAGGTGTGTCCCGTAGTTCCCCTCTACAGATCTCCTCCCAGTTGTTTTCCCAATTATTTTTAGTTTGGGTATCCACCACAAGGATATTTGGCTGCATCGCATTACTCATTTTACAAAATGTAGCTGATGTTTGAAGTTGACCTTGTTGATGTTGGAATCGTGGGACGAGAGCAGCAAGTGGGATAAAGTACGGATGATTCAGCACACATCCATACATACATACATAGGGCCATATATGCCAAGGGTAGTGTACTACTGAAATGGATGTATTGTTGTCTTCTGTTTGCAAAAGGCAGCTGGTCTTTGAAGTTCTATTTCCTGGAGTTATGGCACCACAAAAATACCTCTAAAATTTAAAATGAAGATCATTCATCCCTTTTATGTCCAGGTTGTCTCCTAATGTCCTAATTTATTTACGGATGTTTTATGACATCAGTATTGAACAATGCCATATTGACCGGTGGAATGCTAATCCTCCTTCATTGTATCATAAGTCATGCCGCTGTCTTGCAGAAGTCATATGTTTGGGTCACAGCAGTGCAGTGGTAAAAAAACAGCATCAAATGCTCTACTTGCTCTTTTGAAACTTTCGCTTTTTTCACTCCATGTCGCCGGAATTTCTATCATCTCTATAAATGTATTCATGAAAGTGAGCCCTTATTGGAAAACAGCCTTCCTAGAAAAAAACACCCAAAAGAAAATTTAGTGAAGATGAAAGGAAGTAGAAATTGACAGCATGTGTGGATGTCAGATATGGAAGGATCCCTGTGTATGTAGGTGATATCGTCTTGTTTTTGTTAACATCTAATGGGGGCTCTTCCATGTTGATTCTCGCAGACAGCTTGTTTGGATTTGATGACAACTCTCCAGTGGGTCTGTCACTCAACATGCAACAAACGCAATAATTACCTTGTGTACAGGACTAAAACCATTAGCCTGTAATAAAATAAATATGATCTGTCCCCAGTGACTGTTTTATCACCTGTTGTGACAGAGAGAGACAATAGGTCAGCTGTAATAGCCACATGTTGGACTGTTAAGATAATGGCACATGTATGTATTGAAGGTGGTATAATGATAGTGTCTCACTCATGTGGACCAAAATTCAGTTGTTAACCTGCTAGCTGCACAGTTTCATTCTGTGGTCGTCCTCGCCATAGATCACTCGGCTGTGAAACAAGGACAGCACATGACTCGTACGCAACACTACACAGTCACGAGAACTCGTAGTTTTTGCACCTTAACTATGTGAGGAATGAAGTAGATTGGTGTTTTAGTGGACAGCGAGATAGAGCCCAGATGGCAATTGGAGCAGTCCAAGGCAAGAGGTTTGCCTTTTGCTTCCACTGAATGAAAGGCGACATCCCGCCTGCCCTGGAAACGTTGTTTATGAGGCTATCTGGGTCATTAATGAAATGGAATATACATTGTATTCATGTCGGTAATGATTTTTATAAAAGCTGCATGATTTTAGATATAATATTATTCAATTTTGTTTATAAAAATCATAATGTGACATTGCTCGTAGTTGACATTGTAAATTAATGTACTCAGTCAGTTATTTTGAGCACATATCTTGTGCTATTTTATGGCAATATGGAGATAGAATGTCACAGAATACACAGGAAAAGCAGTTAGTGCATGTCAGCTTTAAATCTAAATCTATGTAGGTACGACTTGTATCAGAATCAAAATTGGAAAAACGCGAGGTCAGACAAGAATAATAATTATATATTCTTGACCAAATGCTCCTACTGAAGAATTACACTAGACCTTCTGAGAGCTTTTTGCATGCCTTTCTTCCTTTCTAAAGAGCATTGTTATGGAGAGCCATAAAGAAATATTGTCCTCATCTGGTCTGGGTAGTTAGACTGACAACGTATTATGACTTGCATCTTTATTACTGCTACATTGCTTTTCCATAAGTGTTGTGTGCCTTGTTCATTTCACAGCTGACTAATTTACATTAAACAGTCAAGACACATTTTCTTGATTGCAATTCGTATTTTTCACATGAAATTGTGGTTAAACATATATCTGTTGCACAATTTTTCAAGTCCGTCCTGATTAAATGTTCAATTAATGTTATATATTTTCAGAATAATTAATAATTGACAACTCAATAATATTGTTGATCGTTGCGATTGAAATGTACTTAGAATTGACCCAATGTCCATGTACTTGGAATTGACCCAATGTCCATGTACTTAGAATTGACCCAATGTCCATGTACTTAGAATTGACCCAATGTCCATGTACTTGGAATTGACCCAATGTCCATGTACTTAGAATTGACCCAATGTCCATGTACTTAGAATTGACCCAATGTCCATGTACTTAGAATTGACCCAATGTCCATGTACTTAGAATTGACCCAATGTCCATGTACTTGGAATTGTTCTGGAATCTGGATAACTTTGTTTCAAAGTACTTGTAGTTTCACCTAATTAACTTGTCCTCGTACTAGGAATAGTTGGATCAAATATATTTGACTGTAACTCTGATTTTAATCAGTAGTAGGTTTTCTTTTTTGAAGAAAAAAACAGGTTGTAAACATGCATGTCACTGTTTTAAGTTAAATAAATTTAAGCTAGTAGAGGGATATAACAAGATTGCTTAATAAATATGCTGATTGTGTTTTTCTTTTTTCTCCATAGGAATGGTACCAATGTTGAGGGGTCAACACACAAACAAGTTGTTGACCTAATTAGGTCAGGAGGGGACAATCTCACATTGACAGGTAGGTCGTAGGTTATAGGTCATACTAATCAGGGGTAGAACTTTAGCATTTATTTTACTGGATAGCAGGACTAATAAAGACAAAAGTTTACTAGTCCGCCAAAAGGTTTACTAGTCCTGGAAATATAAAAACACAACACAAATTTAAATCGCAACAATTTTATTTCAACCACTAAAACAGTGTCATCTGGTTCTAACACTGCCTGCCAGTCAGTCAGTGTCACTCAGTGTCGGAGACACTACTGTCAATTAGGCCTGGGCCCAAGTGGTTGAATGTTTAGCCTCCGTGCTCCACCAGTCGAACAGTTGTCCATGCCCGTCAAGAAGACATTCTTTCCACAAACACCAGTCCTTGCCCTCATCATAACGATACATCGTGCATAAACGTTGACTAATCAAGCAATGTAGATGTAAACTGTATTCGAAAACCAGAATTCTATGTCACACAACAGCCAATCGAAAGCACCATTTCACTGCCGTCTCATTAGGTCAAGTATTTGTTTGTGAATGGTACCGATTGTGGCGCTACACAACATGCTGATTTTTACTAGACAGCCGGACTAATTGGTAGGCAGGTTTATTAGTCCACTGTAATCTTTACTAGTGTACAGACTAGCGGACTAGTGGGTAGTTCTACCCCTGCTGCTAATAAATTGATTGCATTAGGAGAGATGCATTATTGCGTTATTATTATTTATAACTGTGTACACGACGTAAACAAGTAGGCTAATTGGAGCTGGTTTATTAGTTCATATTGGTGTACTAGTTTGTGACCAGACCTACTTAATTAATTAATTTATGATCAGCAAAACTTCCTACTAAACAACTATTCCCAATATCACTTTGTTAACATGCTGTTTTCTTTTTATTTGTATGTACCTTATTTTTGTTATTAAATGCATGCCAATATACAGGCCCAGGTCTGTTCTTGATAATAATTGTTTATGATTGGATTTTATAGATTTGTGTTAAGTATAATGAGTTATATTACAATGGAGGGATGGTTGCAGTGCATAATAAGGAACTAACCATATATTTTTAAAATATCACATGAAAGAACTTCTCTTTTTACTGTCAACTTTTGGTACAATATAAATTTCTATTTCTTTTGAATACTTTAATCATAATCAACATTATGTAGCAATTAAAAATAATCTCCATATATTAAAATAAATTAAATTAATCTCCATATATCATGTATATGCCATATAAGTGTATTAACAACATCTTAATTACACATTTTTACCAGCATCCAATTTTTGCGAAGTCTCCAAAATGGAGCAGAATCGAAATTAAATTGTTCACCAAATTCATTGCATGACGAATCCTAAAGGTATAAATTGTCCCAAGACTCCCGACTGATTTTGCTAGAGAACTCGTAATTTTATTATGTGTGGCTAAGAATAAACATCCATTTATTATTTATTGTTAGATCACAAGGGATTTTCCAGAAGTCGTACATTTGTAGCGTGCATTGGCTGCTGGATTAGCATTAGCATTACTCATGTCTGATTGTGTAAAGAACTGATCTCAAACCACATATTTATGCACAGGATTTAGCCAATATTTGTTATATTGCATGCGAATGTTAATGTTGTTCATGAGTGACTGAATTACTTTAATTTTATACTTGAGTAGAAGTAAAAGTAATTCACCTCAGAACTACTTGAGTAGAAGTAAAAGTAATTCACCTCAGAACTACTTGAATAGAAGTAAAAGTAATTCACCTCAGAACTACTTGAGTAGAAGTCAAAGTACCTTTAAAACCTACCGGTACTTGAGTAAAAAGCAAAAGTACTTTTCAAAAGTACTTGAAGTAAAAGTAGAATGAAAATATGTTTTGTCAGGCAAGATGCCAGCCAACGTCAGTGTGTGTTATGTTTAAATGACACACACTGTTGAATGTTGAACTGAATAAACATACATGTTTTAAAATAGATTATGAATTAACAGGCCACGGTGAACTGAACGACAATATGGTACGGGTGACGTAATGAGACCTCAGCAGCCGAACACGCAAATGAGTTGACAAATGCAGTGCTAAGGTTGACTAAAGATTGAAAAACTATAATAAATATGCTGATAGCTGGCTTAACGTCGTCTTTCAATCAATACCAAAACACCAGTTTAGAACGCACATTTACCATGCCAAATAATACTGCAATTGATTCACCGTTTCGTATGCAGTTAACGAATTCATATTTTTGCAGACCAAGCAAATTTGCGTTTATCGCAGCAAAAAGAAAACGTTTGCGCAATGTTAGCACACTGATCTTCCCTACTAAACTGCATTAAATATATCAATCCGATTATTATGCAAGGTGTATCCTATGTGTGAATTTCAGTTGCACTTTACAAGTCGCCGAAACCAGGCCAACGCGCCAAATGTGCCTATTTGCAGAAGCCATGACTGGCAGAAGGGAAACGATTCGATTGATATCGGCGCAAAACAAACAATGCCTCGCATCATATTTAATGTTCCTATTTAAAGACTTGACCATAGTCACACAAAACAAGTGACAGTTATTACCGAGTTAACATTTCTTGTAATTAAATAATTTAAAAAAAAATTAATTAAATGTTGTTGACAGGCAGAACACCAACAGGGGACATAGTTCAGAAAAAATATAACGAAAATATATTGTGAAGTAAATAAAAGTAACAAAGTAAAAAGTAGCGTTACCTTAAATAAAACTACTTCGTTACAAGTAGAAGTAGTTAATATAAATTGTACTTCGTTAGTCTCCATTACTTAAAAATATACTCTAGGAGAGTAACAAAGTAGTTTTACTATGTTACATGACACCAATGATGTTGTTAGTATTATAGAATCTATGGACAGCGTTACTCACATACTTGGGCAAGTAAGCTTGGGCAATTGCCTCAGTTGACTAAGTTCAGCTCTCTCATTAAGAGGCAGTTCAGTGTCTAATGCTTTTGGCCATCTCCTTAGTCCTTATGCTAGAAACTCAGTATTTTCACCCTAAAATCTGCCGTAATAAATCAGAAAAAAACTACTCTAATTCCCCATTTTTGACAATGAAAAATGTAAATACTATTTGCAAATATGCACCATTTTATGCTTTTGTCCAACACTTTATTAGAAGTGGTGGACAGTACGTTGGTTTTTGCCATATAAGTTGATAGGTTGTATTACGGCCTTTTATTGCAACACATCTTGAGAACCCTTTTTCCCACTTATATAATTTGTACCTAGCTATGGACAACAGTGGATATTTATGAATGAATGGCCTATACACCTGTAGATAATCGCAGCATGGCTATATGCTTCCCAGATATGTCAAACTGGTGTTGGTGTGAAGTTACCTACAAGTTTGTTTTAAATGAGGATATAATGTTGTATATATATATTAGAATTTGTAGGAAATGACATTGCCACAACTTGCATGAACAGAATATTACTATTGATTGAACATTCATTTTCATTAGTCTCTGGCAGGTTGACGATTATGGAAAAGCATCATATTGCATTTTTAGTCTGCACATAATGCATAATCTCTTGGAGTGTATTGATCATAATTTTGTTATGCCATTTTATGAAACAGATCAATCAATCAAAGTCACATTTGTTCCAGCCGTATTATATTTCTGGGACATCTTTTATTTGTGTGATATCCTCGTTCATTTCACCTTGATCTGTACTTGATGTATCTGTTATTGAATTTTCACTTACTTTTGTGATTACCTAGTAAGGGGTTTGGAATATGTGTTGTATTTATTCAAGATACAATGAAACATGTTTGGCAGTCAGTTTTGTATTCAGTTTGCTTTGTCACCTTCCTAACACATCTTTCCTTTATTTTCATATTTGATAACTCTGTGTTTTTTGTTGCATTTCGTCACCTTTGCATGCACGTGTGCATTCAGTGTACTTGTGAGTTATTCTTCACACTTCCTTGTTCACAAATGTGACATAGTGTGACATGTTCTTCCTGTTACCATTATATTTAATTTTCATCACTGTCATTTCTTCTTTTTATTTCACACTACCGGGGTACATGGCTTCCTATTCACAGATTTTTCATTTAGAAAAGAATCATTCATGTTTTCTTTCTACCACAAACTCCAGTGGATACTTCACACATTTCTTGTTTTTATTTCACAAGCTGTGTTGCTTGTGCCACTGGAAATTATATAATTGGATGAACACCATTGTTGGTTGTTTGCCTTTCCCTTATCAGTGGGGGACACATCACAGATTCCTTTTTGCCCTCAACAAGTTGTCTACATCTTTCTCGATCATCTGCCATATTTCACCCACAGTTCAGACTAATGCTTTTGTTTAACATTTCCATGACATTTGTTTCACATTGCACGATTTGGTATTTAATTCACATATCTGTCATGTATTTCTTTTTCATAGTTGTGTGACTTGTGCATCATGTTGCGTAATGTCTGATTCACATTGCGTAATCTGCTACACATTACATTATTCCTGCTTCACATTGCATACTCTCTGCTTCACATTACAAGATCTCTGCTTCACATTGCATCTTGTCTGCTCCACATTGCAAGATATCTGCGTCACATTACAAGATATCTGCTTCACATTGCATCTTGTCTGCTCCACATTGCAAGATATCTGCTTCACATTACAAGATCTCTGCTTCACATTGCATCTTGTCTGCTTCACATTGCAAGATATCTGCTTCACATTACAAGATCTCTGCTTCACATTGCATCTTGTCTGCTTCACATTGCAAGATCTCTGCTTCCCATTGCAGTCATCTCGGTGCCCCACAAGGTGGCAGAGAGGCTGGAGCCAAGTGATGACTCGTCTGGTCCCTCCCTCATTGACTACAGTGAGAAGCGCTCCCTCCCCATCTCTATCCCCGACTACAACAGTCTGGAGAGGGACAGGGAGAAATACGTGGTAGGTGCCGCCCAGTGTGTCTCCAGGAGGGGCACCATTATTGACAGTTTGAATGCCATGGAAATGATGGAGAGCAAGAGGGAATAAGAGAGTCATAAGGAGCAGAAATGATAGGGAATGAGAGATAGGGAATGAGAGAGATAGGAGAGCGATATGGAACAAGAGATAGGGAATGAGAGAGATAGGGAGTGAGGGTGATAGGGAGCGATAGGGAAAGACAGAGATAATGAGCAATAGTGATAGGGAATGAGAGATAAAAAGCGAGAACTGTAAGTACATTCTGACAGTTCAGTGCAGGATACCTAATATTTACAGCAAAGCATATACTCATGACCAAAGTAATTGTTATATTGAACATAATTATTGTTGACCAGGAATTTGGCAGGCAGTTTGCATTTATATGTACTTTCAGATAAAACAAACCTCTTGCCAACCTTCTCTTCAAACGTATTTCTTAGTTTGTTGATAATACTCAGCATCCTGTTTATCTGCACCGTTTCCCTGTTTCTTTATGTCTAGATTCTGACTCTCTCCCTTTCTCTATTGCATACCTCAGGCTTACAACATCTACATGGCTGGCAGACACCTGTGTTCCCGCCGCTACCGAGACTTCGACGAATTACATAGACACTTGAAGCACGAGTTTCCTGACTTTGCATTTCCCAAGATTCCCGGCAAGTGGCTGTTCCAACTGTCCGAGCAGCAGCTGGACACAAGGAGGCGGGGACTAGAGCAGTATTTAGAAAAAGGTCAGTACTTGGGGCTAGTGTGAGTGAAAATTGTCACCCCTGGCTTCTAAATATTATACTTAAAGTTACCTCCACAAAAAGTGGCTCTGCCACATAATGTTTGCCTTTGGTAATTATTTATTTTTCGAGAGCAATTTTAAAATAATACAGTATGTAAGTTTGATATGTATTACTTTTATGCTTTGTGTTTGTGTGTAATAAAGTAGGAGTCAGAATCTACTGGTATATACAGAAAGCTGACCCAGGGTTACTGTGTTAAGGGGGGTACTTTTCTGTACCACCATATAGTAATGTGACCCTCAAAGAGTGATCCTCAATTTAATTTTGGGGAATTGTATATAATAAATAATTATGCTTAGGTTTATATTCTTTCTTAATTTAACCAATATATTGTATTTTCTACCAATGTGACATTATACGTTTTGATTAGCCTAGTTTTACCATCTGTTAGTCTTTATTTGTATTTTCTATTAGTCATACTCATCAGTATAACATTGTGATTCTTTGTAGCTAAATATCACAATATTTCAGAATTTTGGGTCAAATGTAAATTTTCTTGAACAGAGTTTTACTCTGGATATGAGTGTGTAAATGAAGTTTGTCATTGTTCCTTCAGTGTGTTCTGTACGAGTCTTAGCTGAGTGTGACGTCATGCAGGAGTTCCTGGCTGCGTCAGATGATGAGCAGGTTTGTGACCCTCTTCTTCCCCTTACGGGGTGGGGTCCACGTCACTTAATTTGTAGCATCTTCTGCTTTTCCTCTCCATCTCTCCATGCCTTCCATCTCTCCATCTCTCTCTGTCATCCGCAATGACCTTCCAGTCTTGGCTTTCCCACTTCCCCTCCCAACGTCCCACTCCACGCTGTCATTCCATCTCTCTCTGTCATCCGCAATGACCTTCCAGTCTTGGCTGTTCCCACTTCCCCTCCCAACGTCCCACTCCACGCTGTCATTCCATCTCTCTCTGTCATCCACAATGACCTTCCAGTCTTGGCTGTTCCCACTTCTCCTCCCAACGTCCCACTCCATGCTGTCATTCCATCTCTCTCTGTCATCCGCAGTGACCTTCAAGTCTTGGCTGTTCCCACTTCCCCTCCCAACGTCCCACTCCACGCTGTCATTCCATCTCTCTGTCATCCTCAATGACCTTCCAGTCTTGGCTGTTCCCACTTCCCTTCTCAACGTCCCACTCCACGCTGTCATTCCATGTCTCTGTCATCCACAATGACCTTCCAGTCATGGCTGTTCCCACTTCCCCTCCCAACATCCCACTCCACGCTGTCATTCCATCTCTCTGTCATCCACAATGACCTTCCAGTCTTGGCTGTTCCCACTTCCCTTCCCAACATCCCACTCCACGCTGTCATTCCATGTCTCTGTCATTCACAATGACCTTCCAGTCATGGCTGTTCCCACTTCCCCTCCCAACGTCCCACTCCACGCTGTCATTCCATCTCTCGGTAATCCGCAATGACCTTCCAGTCTTGGCTGTTCCCACTTCCCCTCCCAACATCCCACTCCATGCTGTCATTCCATCTCTCTGTCATCCGCAATGACCTTCCAGTCTTGGCTGTTCCCACTTCCCCTCCAAATGTCCTTCTCCACGCTGTCATTCCATCTCTCTCTGTCATCCACAATGACCTTCCAGTCTTTGCTGTTCCCACTTCCCCTCCCAACATCCCACTCCACGCTGTCATTCCATCTCTCTCTGTCATCCGCAATGACCTTCCAGTCTTGGTTGTTCCCACTTCCCCTCCCAACGTCCCACTCCACACTGTCATTCCATCTCTGCTTTGGTTTTTCTCTTTGTCATATGCTACTCTCTTCTGTTTTCTGTGCTCTTTTTGACAGTCTGTGTTTGCTCATTCTTTGCACACGTCCTGCCCACCTCATTCTATTCATGACTTCTTTCGTCTTTAGGTGTTTTTTCGTGACAATCTCTTCTCTCGATTCATTCATCTTCCTTCTATCTTCTTGTATTCTTCATATTCATCATTGTCTTCTGCCACCTGTAGCTTCTCCTCCTGTCTGTGTCAGTGCCAGTTGCTGGCATCACACGTGCTTCCAACTTCCTTTTATCTTTGTGATATTTATTATATATTTTTTATGATTACAGTGTGTACCACAAAGCTATTGCTTATAACACAATTTTCTTAGTACACAACTAGATATTTTCAATTCACAATCTACGTTTCAACCACCTTTGGTGACCTTCATCAGGAACTGTTTTTCCTCTGCTTGTGAGATGGTGTGGCGAGCAGGCTGTCCCACACGTCACTCAGTTTGTATCCCCCCTCGTCTCTAATCATTGTTGGGGTTGTCTTTCTTATCCATATGGTCTCCTTAATCCATCACACACACCTGTCTGTCTCTCTGTCTAACACTCTGACACCCTCCCAGTCTATTACACAGTTGTTTCTGTCCAGGCCTCTTTAATCCATCGCACACACCTGTCTGTCTCTCCATCTACCACTCTGACACTCTCCCAGTCTATGACACAGTTGTTTCTGTCCAAGCCTCCTTAATCCATCACACACACCTGTCTGTCTCTTTGTCTAACTCTGGCACCTTTCCAGTCTATACCAAATCCCCTGCAAAACCTGCAACACCACGTACATTGAGAAAACGGGGAGAACATATGCCACAAGTCTAGAAGAATATAAGAAAGAAGATGAAAGTATAACAACCAGACGTTTCACTCGAGAAAAAAGGAATGTCTTGACAAACATCGAACACAAGTCAGCGATAACTGACCATGTGGACAGAAACAACTGTGTCATAGACTGTGAGGGAGTCAGAGTGGTAGATAGAGAGACAGACAGGTGTGTGCGATGGATTAAGGAGGCCTGAACAGAAACAACTGTGTCAGACTGGGAGGGTGTCAGAGTGGTAGATAGAGAGACAGACAGGTGTGTGTTGTGGATTAAGGAGGCCTGGACAGAAACAACTGTGTCATAGACTGGGAGGGTGTCAAAGTGGTAGATAGAGAGACAGACAGGTGTGTGCGATGGACTAAGGAGGCCTGGACAGAAACAACTGTGTCGTAGACTGGGAGGGTGTCAGAGCGGTAGATAGAGAGACAGACAGGTGTGTGCGATGGACTAAGGAGGCCTGGACAGAAACAACTGTGTCATAGACTGGGAGGGTGTCAGAGTGGTAGATAGAGAGACAGACAGGTGTGTGCGATGGACTAAGGAGGCCTGGACAGAAACAACTGTGTCATAGACTGGGAGGGTGTCAGAGTGGTAGATAGAGAGACAGACAGGTGTGTGTTGTGGATTAAGGAGGCCTGGACAGAAACAACTGTGTCATAGACTGGGAGGGTGTCAGAGTGGTAGATAGAGAGACAGAAAGGTGTGTGCGATGGACTAAGGAGGCCTGGACAGAAACAACTGTGTCATAGACTGGGAGGGTGTCAGAGTGGTAGATAGAGAGACAGACAGGTATGATGGATTAAGGAGGCCTGGACAGAAACAACTGTGTCATAGACTGGGAGGGTGTCAGAGTGGTAGATAGAGAGACAGACAGGTGTGTGCGATGGATTAAGGAGGCCTGAACAGAAACAACTGTGTCAGACTGGGAGGGTGTCAGAGTAGTAGATAGAGAGACAGACAGTTGTGTGTTGTGGATTAAGGAGGCCTGGACAGAAACAACTGTGTCATAGACTGGGAGGGTGTCAAAGTGGTAGATAGAGAGACAGACAGGTGTGTGCGATGGACTAAGGAGGCCTGGACAGAAACAACTGTGTCATAGACTGGGAGGGTGTCAGAGTGGTAGATAGAGAGACAGACAGGTGTGTGCGATGGATTAAGGAGGCCTGGACAGAAACAACTGTGTCATAGACTGGGAGGGTGTCAGAGTGGTAGATAGAGAGACAGACAGGTGTGTGCGATGGATTAAGGAGGCCTGGACAGAAACAACTGTGTAATAGACTGGGAGGGTGTCAGAGTGGTAGATAGAGAGACAGACAGGTGTGTGCGATGGATAAGGAGGCCTGGACAGAAACAACTGTGTCATAGACTGGGAGGGTGGTCAGAGGTGGGATTAAGGAGGCCTGGACAGAAACAACTGTGTCATAGACTGGGAGGGTGTCAGAGTGGTAGATAGAGAGACAGACAGGTGTGTGCGATGGACTAAGGAGGCCTGGACAGAAACAACTGTGTCATAGACTGGGAGGGTGTCAGAGTGGTAGATAGAGAGACAGACAGGTGTGTGTTGTGGATTAAGGAGGCCTGGACAGAAACAACTGTGTCATAGACTGGGAGGGTGTCAGAGTGGTAGATAGAGAGACAGAAAGGTGTGTGCGATGGACTAAGGAGGCCTGGACAGAAACAACTGTGTCGTAGACTGGGAGGGTGTCAGAGTGGTAGATAGAGAGACAGACAGGTGTGTGCGATGGATTAAGGAGGCCTGAACAGAAACAACTGTGTCAGACTGGGAGGGTGTCAGAGTGGTAGATAGAGAGACAGACAGGTGTGTGCGATGGATTAAGGAGGCCTGGACAGAAACAACTGTGTCATAGACTGGGAGGGTGTCAGAGTGGTAGATAGAGAGACAGACAGGTGTGTGTTGTGGATTAAGGAGGCCTGGACAGAAACAACTGTGTCATAGACTGGGAGGGTGTCAGAGTGGTAGATAGAGAGACAGAAAGGTGTGTGCGATGGACTAAGGAGGCTATCTGGATTAGAAAGACAACACCAATAATGAACAGAGACGATGAGGGATACAGACAGAGTGACATGTGGGACAGCCTTCTCATCACACCATCTTGTGAGCAGAGAAAGAACAGTCCCTGATGATGGTCGCCAAAGGTGGTTGAAATGTAGATTATGAATTTAAAATTTTTAGTCGTGTACTAAGAAAATTGTGTTATTTCATTTCTTCCAACTTGGTCAACATTTTCACAAAACTTATTGCAAATTGGGAATTTTCCATTATCATCAAGACTGACTGTCAGTGCGGAGATGACACCACATAGTGATGGTAATGGTGACGGTGTTGATGAAACAAAGTTACTCATCCACAATTTCACTATTGTTTTCGTAATAATTTGTTGGGGTGAGGTAGCTTAGCAGGTAGGACCGTCGGTTTAGGGGGTTCAAGGTTCAAGTCGTGTTTTTAAGATGGGCTACTTTTGTTCACCTCACTTTGTTTTTCTGGTCGTCTGTCTATCTGGTGTCTGCCAAGGGAAGTAAAAGATCCGATGCCGGATAAACTCGTTCGTTCTACAGAAGGAACATTGAAAATATACCAATCACATGCCATGTACATAAATGCTAAACTATATGACTTCCTCAGTCCTGTTGCAATCTTTTTTTAATATAACTGGTAGAACGGCACTTTAAAAAATCATATAGCTATAAAACCTGTCAAAATATTGCACATAGTTGCCTCTCAAGAAACTTGTTTTTGGTGGTCTGTGTATGTTAGCTGCATCCTACAGCCTTCTTCAGCAGACTAAAGTTATGGGTGTGTCACAAAAAACACACCATAAACAAACTTCATGAGATACAATATCAACAACCAAGAAACCGGATCTTTCAGAATAATTTCTTGGGAATCTAAGATCTTTGACCATTGTTTAAAGTTTTCTTCCATTTCTCCAGGACAGCACAAACACAGTGAGTGACGTCGAGTTGAAAGTATTGCTTCCAGACAGAAATGTGGTTACAGTGACAGTTCGCAAGAACAGCACGACGGACCAAGTGTTTGATGTAAGTACAACACTCTCCTCATCCATAGGGCCAGGGCTAGTGGACTGCCACTGGTCAGTCTATTTTAGAGGAGGTGTTCATTTTTTCATTCTCAGTTATTGTCCCACTACATTCACCATTGCCTCTTAGTTATAATAAATTATACTGACTAGTGGAATTGACTTGACTGAGTAGAATGTCTGCCAACTCTTTCGGGAGATTCATCAGCAGTTCAGCACGTTTCCCGTGTCTCATCATGCTGTCTCGGATCTTGACATTGGAGGACAGAGGGGGGGTTGCTGTTGGAGATTTCTCGCCGGAACTTCACCAGTTCAGCATGTCTCAGCACGTCTCCCGTGGTGTCGCGTTGTCTTGAAGATGGGGATGCTGTTGGAGATTTGAAGTGAAAGTCCGTGAGATTTGTTTGTATTCTGGGAGATACACCCAATATCAAGGACACTCCAGGAAATTCCGGGAAAGTTGGCAGGTATAGAGTAGTGATTCACAGAAGTTCTTCCCAGTAACCTATAAATTGAAAAAATTATAACTTCACAGTCTCAGTAGAAGTAGATTTACTTTCAGGGGAAAGTACAATACTGTATGCAGCCTTCTATCCTGCCAAAATCCTGAACATCTGGAGCTCAGAGGCACTCCAAAACCAAATGGTTGGGCAGTCTAAAGATTAATATACAGTGCTAAAGTCATCAACAGGTGGATGGATACACTGAGGAGCTATGAGAGGATAAGCTACATTAAAAAGATAAGTTTCAGATGACAGTGAGTAGAGATTTCAATTACTGCAGACTTAACTCTGACCGGGGTCCACGGAGAAGATGCAGCAACCAAGAAAGCTTAAGTTCTTAATTAACATTTAATAAAATAGTTATGCTTATATAATTTATACACATAGTTATACATCTTACAATATGGTTATTGTGTATGCAATAGTAGTGTACATGTGTGCCATTTTAATTAGGTAATTTTTTTTGCACACTGAACAGAATTTATAATCTGGTACACTCACACAAATTCCATTTTACGTGGGTACACATATGATACATATGATACATATCAACAGCGGTGTTAAATAACAGTGTGAACGTGTCTGATACACGACCATGTCCAACTGGCGGGTACCTGACTACATAGTTATGAATACGAATACATTTATTTCAGGTAAAACCAATAAACAATCGATATATATATATAAATAGGTATAAAAATACATGGTTTTTAAAAATAAATAACTTAGAAATATAAATAGATACCATAAAAAAGGTATTAAACTAAAACAAATTAATTAAATTAAAAAGTAAATAAGTGATAAAATTATAAGATATAATTAAATATATATGTAAATCATGATAAAGTCACCATTTGATATGTTTGTGCCAGTAACGCAGTGTGTGTCTGTCCTCAGGCCGTCATGGATAAAGTGGACATGTTGGAGGAGATGACACAGTACTTCGCCCTGTTTGAGACAGAAGATTACACATTCGGTGAGTGAATGAGTGGGCCACATCTAATTAACGAGGCTATCCACAGCCACTGGTCACAATGTCGTCTTGCGGCACTTGATTACTTTCTTAAGGAGTCCAGACAGCTGCTTATTGAATGTGTCACAGCGACCAAATGCCAGAGGTTAAATAGCTGGACCAGACTGTCCAAGTATAACTATGAATGTGTAGCAAGTTGACTTTTATGGATGTACATCAGGATGTGTCGGTCATTTACAGTGTATCCATAAAGGTCAAGTTTGCCTATAAGAAACAGTATTGTTCCTAAGACAGGTTTCTTTATAAGAGGCAGATCTGTCCAAAGAAATAATTGTTCCTAAGATCAGGTTTGTCCATAAGAAGCAGGTTTGTTCATGAGAAGCAGGTCTGTCCATAAGAAGCCGGTTTGTTAATAAGAAACATGTTAAGCAGGTCTGTTCATGAGAGGCAGGTTTGTCCATAAGAACCAGGTGCTTGTGAGCCAGACAGACATAAATGTCACTTGGTGGTACACATTTACTGAGGTCTTAAGATATTTAGTATTTACCAGCAGCAGCTTAGGCCTGAGTGTCTATGCACAGATTAGTCATCCCTCTTCGCTGTTGGAGGGTCAAGATACCAACGTCTCTCTGTGACAGTCTCACTAGAGGTCTCTACTGCATTAAAGACAAGTTGTTGCATTACCGATATGTTGAGAGAAACTAAATGGTCCCTGGTGTGGGCTGTTGCTAATGGTCAGGGACCAGTTCACCAACATTCTTACGAGCTCATAAGCCCGGGTTTTACTCTTCAAAAACTAAATAAATACAATACAAATTTTGAATAACAACTAAACTACACAATATCATTCATAATTATTAATTTTGATAAACTTGTTATAGTGCTGTTTAATGTTTCTTTTAAATTTGTATTGTATTTATTTAGTTTTACTTAGTTTGAGAAGAGCATGGCAAGATATAACTTCGGATGTGTCCCTTCAGCCACCACCGCCGTATGACAGAGGACACTATTTCTGTAACATCCCGATGAAATTGTCCTGGCGGCCCATCCTATTGTTGACAATTTTCCGTACGCAAGATCACAGTTAAGGAATAAGATTGTTTGTGCTATTGATTTAATTTAACATCACTTTCAGTTAAAGTTCACAAATTTGCAGAAAATAATTTCAACTTGAATGTGCTTTGTGTTTTTAAATAGACACCCGGTAGTAATTAGCTCTTTCGTTATTCGTGATGTTTGTCGTAATTTGCAGAGAGGAAGCTTCAGTCAAATGAGTTCCCCCACAACATCTACATCCAGAGTTATGGCACGGCGACGCCGACCTGCATCAAGCTGAGGCGATGGCTGTTCTCCATCCCCAGAGAGAGACACATCTGTGGGGACCAGCAGATGCTCAACTACTTCTTTTGGCAGGTGTGTGTAGCAGTGGCGCAGTGGCTAGAGCCTTGGATTCTCAGTCGAGAGAACCTGGGTTCGAATCCTTTACTGCCATGTTGAATCTTGGGTAAAAGCTTGTATGGAGGACAATAACATGCATTATTAAAATATATGACGGCAAAGTTGCTCTAAAAAAGGTCGTTTTAGATTCTTTTGGGAGAGATTATACACGTGTAGTTTCCAAAAACCTCCAATGTTACAAGATAGGAAAACAGTTATTTTTGGCTCTCAAAATGATCCGATTTGTTTTGGTGGGAAATTTTCCAGTGGAAATGGCTCCACACATGGTATGTCAAATGCGTTATATTGCAAAGCATTCTGGGAGGTTTTCTGGAGAAAATGTTTTTTATGGAATTATTATTTGGGGTACTAAATTTTGGGTGACAATTTTAATGGGAATTTCCCGCTGGGGACACTTTGCAGTAACCAAACAATCCACTGGGTGCACTATCCACCAGGGGCACAAAACATTTATGATCAACTGGCCTAGAGTTGATTTGGAAGTTACCTGTCTGAATCCTGTGTTAGTTCTATGGAGCTTTTGACATCTTCACGGTGTCCTCATCAACTTTGTTATGTGCTTCTCTCAGTAGTCATGTGACAAAACCAATGATATTCAAGAAAGGCGATCGGTGATGATCAGAGACAACGGCTACAAGCTTCCCTTGATATTCTTAGAACCGCTGCCTTGTGGCGATCACCAACAATATCACAACTCACGACTACCTTTTGTTGCAAAATTGTGAAATGAACTTTTGATTCGCTGATTGTAAACGTTAAATGATACCTCGTTTGTTGAAAGATCGTTCAACAGTAGTTTCTGATTTATTTCTTTAAACATTTAAAAAAAGTAATGGTTTGAGAAAAATAGGTTTTAAAATTGGGCTATATGCAAAATCAGTGCCCAATGCCACCATGCATTTAGTGTTTTATTACTTTTTGATTATTTGTAGAGGAAATTTAACCGGACATTGAAAGTTGAGTCTGTAAGGTATGCATTTCTGAAAAAATCACAAATTTGATGGGGCACGACCTACATGGCTATTTTAGGCTTGGGTGTGGCAGGCCATGTATGTCAACAGTTACTGAGCTTGTTTATTCCATCTGTGTTTCATGCAGGCCGTGGATGATGTGGGTCGAGGACAGGTCAAGCCAGCTGACCAACTCTACGAGTTGAAGGCACTACAAGAACAGGAGAAGAAAGTTGAGGTACGGCGCGAGTCGGACACTAGCACCCACGTATCAGCTGCTGAATTGAATCTATACACTCTATCATTTCAGGACACCGGCTTCTCATAAAATGTCAAACTTTAATTAACTGCCATATCTTAAAAACTAGTAGTGATATATCGATAACATTTCCAGCGGATTACATCTATATAAAAAGGAGGTCACACATGATATAATAAGCAATTTGCATGTTGGTAACCATGGTAACCAGATAATGTTAGAAGAAGCTGATGAAGTGGTTTTGTGCAAAATTCAATTAATGCATTTCCATTGTTTTTTTAACATACTACAGAGGTTCGAGTTTTCATGAAATTATTCTAAAACAAGACAAGCAGAACTGTAATTACAAATTAAGCACCTTTGGGACATCACATAGTTCCATCCCACCTTTGGGACGTGACATTGTTCCGTCCCACCTTTGGGACGTTACATAGTTCCATCCCACCTTTGGGACATCACATAGTTCTGTCCCACCTTTGGGACATCACATAGTTCCGTCCCACCTTTGGGACGTGACATAGTTCCGTCCCACCTTTGGGACGTGACATAGTTCCATCCCACCTTTGGGACGCCACATAGTTCCGTCCCACCTTTGGGACGTCACATAGTTCCGTCCCACCTTTGGGACGCCACATAGTTCCGTCCCACCTTTGGGACGCCACATAGTTCCGTCCCACCTTTGGGACGCCACATAGTTCCGTCCCACCTTTGGGACGCCACATAGTTCCGTCCCACCTTTGGGACGCCACATAGTTCCGTCCCACCTTTGGGACGCCACATAGTTCCGTCCCACCTTTGGGACGCCACATAGTTCCGTCCCACCTTTGGGACGCCACATAGTTCCGTCCCACCTTTGGGACGCCACATAGTTCCGTCCCACCTTTGGGACGCCACATAGTTCCGTCCCACCTTTGGGACGCCACATAGTTCCGTCCCACCTTTGGGACGCCACATAGTTCGTCCCACCTTTGGGACGCCACATAGTTCCGTCCCACCTTTGGGTGCCAGTTCCATCCCACATAGTTCTTTGGGACGCCACATAGCCACATAGTTCTGTCCCACCTTTGGGACGCCACATTTGGGACGCCACATAGTTCCCCACCTTTGTCCCATCTTTGGGACGCCACATAGTTCCGTCCCACCTTTGGGACGCCACATAGTTCCGTCCCACCTTTGGGACGCCACATAGTTTCGTCCCACCTTTGGGACGCCACATAGTTCCATCCCACCTTTGGGATACCACATAGTTCCGTCTCACCTTTGGGACGCCACATAGTTTCGTCCCACCTTTGGGACGCCACATAGTTCCGTCCCACCTTTGGGACATCACATATGGGACTAATACTGTTAACCTACCATTATTTGAAGTCGTAGAGATGAACAAGCATGTTTTTAATCATGCGTTACTTGATGTTTAATTGTTAATCTATTCAATGTACTGTATCCTGTTTGACTGTTCAAATTCATTTAGTAAACAAGCTATTTGATCAAAGATAACATGAAAACAAAGTGTACTTATGTAAGTCATACTCACTTCGTGCCAGATGAGAAAACTGTCTTAGATGTCTTATATGCCCATGGTTTCTTTTATTTACTGAACAAGCACACTGACTTTAAAGTGATATTAGTTTTGGGTGGTCCTCAACATAAGCCCCTTGATGTTTCTAGAGGATCTCCTTTGTTGCAGTACTGGTTTACAACAAATCATGGTAAATATGTTGAAAAATTGTATTATGACCGAAACAACGTTCTCATTGGTTCGTACATGCTGTCTTTGTTCCTGCAGTACCTTGCCCTGGTGCGACCATTGGAGGGGTACGGGGAGATGAGTTTCCCCCACTGTAGGTGTGACTCCCGCAAGGAAGGACACGTCATCCCTGTTGTGTCCTTCCATAGCTTCAAGCTGCAGGCCTGTAAGGAGGACGGTTCACTGGAGGTATGTCATGTCTCGGAAACACTCAACACCTACACAGAGCACAGGAGAAATAATCTAATCACGACCCTTAGAAAGATAAAATGCACATTTTATAAAGTTATGAATAAAGAATATTATTATTATGATACATATATATATATATATAATGTATTCGTTCTATTAAGTGTACATACCCTAATCAGCATGCATCCCCCCTTTTAGCAGCATCTGACACAGTGACAGTGATCTCCAAAGCCAACCCTGACTCTTGAATCCATCGTTGCAATTTCATTTCTACCAATGTCACTAGTTTCAAAGCTCAATGATAAAAATATCGAAAAGTCCACATAATTTATCAGACTTTACTGTGTTCTGGTATCCTTTTGCTCATATGTAGACACATAACTCGTTTGCCAGTTACGTCTGCCGAGATGGCTGTACCTGGAAACTGCAGAAAATGGATGTATGCCCCTGTATGCTTATTGGAACGCAAAATTTGACATACCGTATTCATTCTAATTAGCGTACAGTACGCTTGACAAATATTTGAGACGCTAAAATATGTCAAAAAATCTTCCCTATTACGCGTACACCCAAATGAGCCAAGTTTAAATAGACACAACGTCGTTGCCGGCTGAGTTGATCACTTGGTGACTTGGATTATGTAAGAGCAGACTTAACTGCACCTGGCTAATTCCACCCAATGTACAAACAATTACTGTATAAGGAACGGTGTCCTACACAAGCAACGTAATCCACTGTAATTAATTAAGTTGTATGTTATCTAAAATTTTTAATCACCGACGTTAAAACTCGAAGTCGCAAACATTCCCATATCAGGCCGTATGTACAACATCATCTGGTGGATGTGGATGTGGCTAACCTGATTTCCAGGGGACCATTATTTGTCTTAAGTCAATTAAAATGGTCTCAATGCTTGCATCTGAAGATGCATCTACTTTCCCATTCGCCGAGATTTCAAGCAGCAAGCAAGCGGATTACAGCGAGTCCAGCATCGCTCACCGGCGAGCAAGTGGACGGCGACACCAACAAGCGAATCCGGCATCGATCACCGGCAAGCAAGCGGGGCACTTGTGTCAAATCCGGACCCATCTCGATTTTGCTGTTATAACTTGAGTTTTACCTCATTTTGATACCTCAGTGCGTTAGTTCCATCATTCAACATCATCCCAGGCATATTTATATTATGAAAATACAACCATGTTTGTGCTAGTCTGCGCCGCTGCGGTCGTGCGTTACCGCATTGCGCACGTAAAATGAGCGATGTAGCAGCAAACAATATTTTTCGAACACTCAGTTGCTCCACTAAGCCACAACAAAACTGCATATTGCAAGAGAATAAATACTAACCAGTCCCTTACTACATAGCTAGCAGTATATTCGCCAGGTGGCACCATCGTCTCGCTGTTTGCACGTGCTAATGGCGTATGCCAAGTAAGCGTTTTGAATATACTACGTGTTTAGTACTATTAATGTAGGTTGCTTAGTGTTATCAGCTATTTATATATTCACGTGTGGTCAAAAGGATATAAGAACACTGCGAAGTCCCCAGATATGTGTGAAAAAATGTTATGTAAAAAGATATGGTATGTGACCTGGCACAGTAAAGTGGGAATTAATATAAAAAATTGTGAAATGGACTATTTTAACTTTTTGGATTGCGTAGGTCATCAGCTTTTAAATTATATTCCATTTGTTGAAATATCTTCAGTAGTTTTTAGACCTTTGGCCCGAAGGTCCAACGGACTTATGTCATCACTCTGCATCTGCCGTGCGCCGTTACTTGCGATAACTCAGAAACTGTTCACCAACTTTTTCTCTAATTTTGTATAAACATCATAGGGTACTGCCACTACACACAAGAAATTTGTATTTGATTGAATCATTCATAGGGCCACCCAGGGCCCCAAAAACTGGTAATTTTTCACATTTTGCCTATTTCCTCAAAAACTCTTCAGTACTTTTTTCTCTGATTTTGCATAGACATTTCATGTGGTAGTGCCACTACACACAAGAAATCTGTATTTGATTGAATCATTCTAAGGGCACCTCAGGCCCCCCAAATGATTAATTTTCCTACTGTTTCCCTACTGCTGTAAGCCTCTGGCACTGATCTCTATTTAGAACTGCCACTGATCTCTATTTATAACTGGATAGTGGTCTTTAGTGGACTTTGCCCTATCTCTGATCACTTGGGTGGCTGAGTGGAGCGGCCTGGATGTCAGAGATTATGCTGTAAGCCTGTGTATTGGACTAGCCTCGGCTCACTGCTTGCCATTGTCCCAGTGTCGAACAGAATGCTTCCATGTGGACTGTAACTATAATGTGTAATGGGAATCCCTACTGCTCCGGCAGAACCTGAAGAACTTTAAAACAGCAATAGACATAATTACCAATGCAATATAAAGATATGATCTAGGATTAAAATAAAATAACTTAGGTATAAAATAACATATAAAATACAATAACTTAGGTATACTCGAAAAGGTTAAAGCATATTTAGCTAAAATTATAAGGAATATTATTAAGATGTTTTACTATACATGTTGCAGCTATTACTTCACTCCAATTCAATCAGCATTACGTCATTAATTGCTACTGTGTTAAAGTCAAAATGTATGCTATGTATATGCACCTTGTGAACAAATAAAGTTTTATCATAGTTCATGTCTTTCTTCTCCTCAGTCTAGGGGAGGGTGGTAGGGGCAAAATGAGAACAGAAAATGTGTGCACATTTTCTTAAACAACGTTTTACTGTGCTACATGCGAGATTGCAGCTCACCAACTCTCCTGCAAGGTTTCTACAACCACTGGAAATCGGCCTAAATAGCAGAGTATCGGAATAAAATCTGACAGTATTTTTTAATAACACATTAACGAATATATACAATATTCACGAAATGGCCTACTCGAATAGTTTCTTTCCACTGGCATGCATATAGTCTAGAGAGCTACTAAACATGTCTTTCCACTGGCATGCATATAGTCTAGAGAGCTACTAAACATGTCTTTCCACTGGCATGCATATAGTCTAGAGAGCTACTAAACATGTCTTTCCACTGGCACGCATATAGTCTAGAGAGCTACTAAACATGTCTTTCCACTGGCACGCATAGAGTCTAGAGAGCTACTAAACATGTCTTTCCACTGGCACGCATATAGTCTAGAGAGCTACTAAACATGTCTTTCCACTGGCCCGCATATAGTCTAGAGAGCTACTAAACATGTCTTTCCACTGGCACGCATAGAGTCTAGAGAGCTACTAAAAATGTCTTTCCACTAGCATGCATAGAGTCTAGAGAGCTACTAAACATGTCTTTCCACTGGCATGCATATAATCTAGAGAGCTACTAAACATGTCTTTCCACTGGCATGCATATAGTCTAGAGAGCTACTAAACATGTCGTTCCACTGGCACGCATATAGTCTAGAGAGCTACTAAACATGTCTTTCCACTGGCACGCATAGTCTAGAGAGCTACTAACCATGTCTTTCCACTGGCATGCATATAGTCTAGAGAGCTACTAAACATGTCAACACTTTACTGCCATCATAACTCTTAATGATCTGTAACTATGATTCACCAAAAGACATTTCATTAATAACTACAAATTCACAATATAGACTTCTTGGCCCATTTTTTATTTATTGCTAAAATTGAAGCAAACTATAAAACACAGTGTTTTGATAAGTGAAGTCATCTTCACCCATATTGTCTATTGTTTTTTTAATTCCAGGGTTTTTAAATGCAGGTGTTTGATTAATTTTTTGGATTATTTCTCAATGTGAATAAACTTGACATTGAAAAATTAGATTATAAGGTTGGCATTTATGTCAAAATCACAAAATTGATTGCACATGACCTAGACAGACATTTTGGGGTTGTATGCAGAATTGGCCAGTACGACTTAACATCTGGTTCACTGTGGCGGGTCACATGTTAATACAATAACTTGGGGGAATTGTGAGTGAGTCTCCTCCCAGGCACCGAGGCATGCCACATCATCGTTCTTGTGATGTCTCCAGTAACAACATGTAGTCAGCTGCACCATTGTTCTTGTTGACAATGTTTATGATATCATTTTTATTCATTCAATACATTGTGTGATATGGCGACCTCAGAAACTTATACTAGAACATTAGAAATGCTATGACATGTCAACAAAGTAACCCCCCCACTTCCCGCAAATTGTCAGAGAGAGCTTCTTGTTATACCTCCATGTACAAATGCCCTTTTTTGGTTGATCGAATGTGCAAAAAGGGTTAGATTTAGGGTTAGGTGTAGAGTGGGTTAGGTTGAAGGTACTTTCGACAAGATTGACATCAGTTGTTTTTGTGCATTTGTACATAGCAAGAAGCTCTCTCTCCCAAATTGTCTTTCGTTCTCTATTTCACAACTGTCAATCAACCGTTGGGGGCGGGGTTTCTGTGTGTGGGACAATGGTCACTGGTTGCATGTGGTTGCATGTGGTTGCAGTCCCAAGTGATAGAGTTCCCGTGGTCGGGGATACAGCAATACGAGACCGATGACGAAGGAATGTCATTCAACTTCGAGTTCATCCGTGCTGGCAAGAAGTCAAGATGGGTGAAAATATTCACAAGCTATGTAAGTAACAAACGTCCATTGGCTCTTGTTTTCACTGTTTTACAGAATGTCGCTGGCATTTCTGTTGCCTGTGTTTTGTGACAATGATTGTTCGGTGTGAACTAGTGGCAAAACGTTTGTGTGCTATTTCCTTGTCAACTTATTTTGTGTGAGACTAACATTCATTAGTAAAAGTTGATGGTAAGTTTCTATACAGTGCAGTGACCCTTTTAAAGCACTTTATACCACACCCTTCGCCAGACCTGTTCATTCCAGTACCAGCTCAATGCAGAAGCGTTAAGCCATTCTGCAGTTACAACACAAATAATATTCTTTCACTCGTATCCAGCACCGTCTAAATGTAAGTACATGTACAGCTGAATGAAATGGGGTAATGTTGAGTGGACAAAACCTTCAAGATAACAGCAAGAAGATTTGAACACAAAATGAAATTAATTTTGTGTAGTGTTGTATGTGAAATTACGGAATTTATCCCAAACTAATTACATAAATGAAGCATACAGTATTTATGTATTTGTTACACTTGCAGTTTGTCTACTTGTACGAGTGCTGCTCCCTGTTTCAGTTTGTCTACTTGTACGAGTGCTGATCCCTGTTTCAGTTTGTCTACTTGTATGAGTGCTGATCCCTGTTTCAGTTTGTCTGATTGTACGAGTGCTGATCCCTGTTTCAGTTTGTCTACCTGTAGGACTGCTGATCTGTGTTTCAGTTTGTCTACTTGTACGAGTGCTGATCCCTGTTTCAGTTTGTCTACTTGTACGAGTGCTGATCTTTGTGTTTCAGTTTGTCTACTTATACGAGTGCTGATCCATCTGTTTCAGTTTGTCTACCTGTAGGACTGCTGATCTGTGTTTAAGTTTGTCTACTTGTACAAGTGCTGATCCCTGTTTCAGTTTGTCTACTTATACGAGTGCTGATCCATGTGTTTCAGTTTGTCTGCCTGTAGGACTGCTGATCTGTGTTTCAGTTTGTCTACCTGTACGAGTGCTGATCTTTGTGTTTCAGTTAGTCTACCTGTACGAGTGCTGATCTTTGTGTTTCAATTTGTCTTCCTGTACAAATGGTGACCTTTGTGTTTCAGTTTGTCTACCTGTATGAGTGCTGATCTTTGTGTTTCAGTTTGTCTACTTGTACAAGTGCTGACCTTTGTGTTTCAGTTTGTTTATCTGTATGAGTGTTGATCATGTTTCAGTTTGTTTACCTGTATGAGTGCTGACCTTTGTGTTTCAATTTGTCTATATGTGCGACTCCTGATCTTTGTGTTTCAGTTTGTCTACCTGTACAAGTGCTGGCCTTTGTGTTTCAGTTTGTCTACCTGTACGAGTGCTGACCTTTGTGTTTAAATCTGTCTACATGCGCGACTCCTGATTTTTTTGTTTCAGTTTGTCTACTTGTAGAAGTGTTGATCATGTTTAAGTTTTTTACCTGTATGAGTGCTGATCTTTGTGTTTCAGTTTGTCTACCTGTATGAATGCTTCGAAAGGATCAAGACAGAACTGAGCTGGGACAAAGACGTAAGGATTCTCGTTTCCATCATTCACATGTTCCATTATTGTTAAACCATTTAAAATTATTAATTCAAACAAATAACATTTCCATCAGACGCATTGTCCACAAGGATATTTTGTTATATTTAGTATCTATTTTGCATATTATCTCAGTATGATTTGTTTCCTTATCTGTGCAGGAGAAACCAAGCAAATGCTAACCTCCCTAGAAGTATTTCTTGCATAGTTCTCATACAAGAAACAATGGTTCTGCAACCAGGACATAACATACATATTGAAAAAATATTTGATGATATACCCTGTATATAAACCCCCCCACTGTGATGAGCCATAAATTACTGGCCTAAACGTGAACTGCCAGCGACGAAATGAATTAGCACCCGTTTATGTATCAATTTACAGACCTTTTCAACACCGTTGTTTAGACTTGGTTAGTGTTAATTGTTAACTGTGCAAACAATACAGTACTAATAAATATATTGTTGTGTTTTATTAATACATTGTTATTGTTTTTGCCTCAACAGACGGATGACGAGAACAACAGGAATGCTTACAGGTGACTACGGGTTATTTTGTTCCATCAACACAATCTCGGTTCTACAAGTTTTGTGAAAATTGATAGATTGTTTTGTAGCCAAACTCTTTAGTGGTGCCCTCTTGTGGTTAGCTGTTCCTGACACATCTGTAGCTATAATAATACATCTTTATTTCCAAAATAGCATTATAATACATATACAGGGTGTATGTATATCTGATTTTATGTTTTAATTGTATTTACAATTACTGTAGGAAAGGAGAAAGCAGAAATTTAACACTTACAAAGTGCTTTCCCTTTCAAAACAATAATCACAGTTCTAATGTATGAACAGTTTGACTTATAACATAATAGTGCGGACATAATAAAGTAGTATTTCCCAATAACATTGAACAGTTTTACTTTTGTACAGTTTCTGAAAAATAACGACAGTTTTGGCATATTGTATGTGATGGTTTCTTCTCGTAAGGACCACATAATATATTATACTTGTCGACTCTAGTTGTCAGATTTCATTAATTTATTAGGATTTTTAAAAATGGCCCAGTGCTTAACTTGCAGGTTTGTGACATGAGACTTGACTTGCAGGTCATTGACTTGAGACTTGACCGGCAGGTCATTGACTTGAGACTTGAACTGGCAGTTTATACCAGCAAGTTGTGTACTTTTGTGTGATGTACAATTAGCAGAAGAAAGAAATATATCAATTAGTATTTGATTCCAACGCTTACATGTTGGTGGTTTGCATTGCCCATAAGATATACTACTAAACTATATAAAACACATTGTTTTGTTGTTGCTTCAGGTGATGTGTTTCCATGAAGATGATTTATCCAATGGGTCACATGATGGTCACATGACAGCATGCCACAGTTCAACCAATTGGGACATATTTTTTTATAAAAGATAGTGCAATTTTTGGATGTATATAGACATGAGCTCGTTGGTGAGAATATGTTACAAATGATACGAATGTAGCGCCTGAATAAATGGCCACACTATATTTGATGGCGCTGAAGACAGAACGATAGACAAATTATAAATATAGAATTACGACATATACAGAATATAGGCTACAGAGTGTGATGACATAGCCCTCGATTGATGCACACTTTATTGGGCTGCAGAATGGAGGTATTATTATTAATTAAACTACTTCATGCAGTAGTTATGATGTTTTAATTAAGGTATCTGCATTAAAGTGATATTTCTCCTATAATGTATAAAAACTATTGTCGATTTGTTCTTTTGTCAAGTATGTGGAAAAATTTTGTTTATATTTTTTGAAAAGAATGTTCCTTTCAGTTACATGTTCCTGTGTTGCATAGAATAAGCAGTTATTTTCCTTGGGTTTATAGCATCTCTTGTTATATTTACTGCTGAAGGAAACATTTAATATTCAGCTTGTTGTTGGTTTATAAGAATTTGTTTGGTCTAACTACATCAGACCTTCCAAAGATAGTTGAATCCTGCAACATCATATTTTCTGTAAACATGAAAACCCTTTACCCTTATTTTCTTAATGTTTGCCTGTAGTAGTGGCTAGAATGTTGTCATGCTGCTACTGCTTGTTGTGAGAATACATACCATTGTTGCTTTATTTTAGCGATTGTTGCCAATATGACATAAAATAATTTCAATAGAATCACTGTGTTATTTTGTTTTTCATGTACAGCAGTCTCACTTGCAATGTGTATATTGAATTTGTTCATCAATACTTAGAGATGGTCGTATCAATTTGCAGTCCCCAAAACCAGTATAGCGTTGTGTTTGGTCATCACCATGTATCGTGGCGAGAATAAATTGACAGTGGGAAGTGGAGCACGTAGTTATGCACTTTGATGCAACTGTGGCTGTGAGAACCAGATATGTCTTGACAACAATGTCACATCCTTTGTGTGTGGTTTTGGAAAGTATTTTGGATTGCTCAAAATGTTATGTTCCACATGACGTACAGGTGGATTTTAGCGATTTGAAATGATTTATGCTATACAGTTTTGTGGATTTTGTGAACATAGACCACCCCTTAGATGGTACCACGTCTTAGTGATGCACTCAACAATCGATGTATAAGGATCCCGTGATGTTGTCAAACCACATCTGTGATGGGTCAGGACAGTTCAGACCTTTTGGTGGCATGGAGTTGAGCATCACGTTTTAAGGGCAACATTTCAGTTGTATAACAATATCACCGTCATCCATGTAAGTAATCTTGTTGCACTGACCCACTTGAAGAATTCAAACTTTGAGACGGACATCAAAGATAGGTATTTATGTGTCAAATCAAATAGCATTTAATCTAAAACACTTTCAAGATAATGTCTCCAAATTGCATTGTCAGTAGAAATTTGTTTTAAAAAATTTCACAAAAATGAAAATCTATACTTTCACCCCTGCAAATCTATTTGGGCTTTTCCTCCGTTTTGTTAAATGTACCTTATGATCTGAACCGTTGCGGCATCTCACACTTACTCACCAGGTGGCACTTTGTATTATATGTGCCTGTTACATGTACAAGTTTACACTGACATATCAAACCAGGAAATTATATTATGTATACGGGGTCAGATAAACTTACTGTGATCAGAAATTAAATGCAATTTTTTGGGAAAATACATAAAGAAATACAAAACAGCTAGTCAGCAACTAACACTTCTCGCACATAAAACAATTTTGGTACCGTTATACATCAATGTCTA
The DNA here is from genome assembly GCA_020002185.1 of Paraescarpia echinospica. Classification (NCBI taxonomy): domain Eukaryota; kingdom Metazoa; phylum Annelida; class Polychaeta; order Sabellida; family Siboglinidae; genus Paraescarpia; species Paraescarpia echinospica. The sequence goes on from CM034541.1 coordinate 53,444,564, forward strand.
CAGGTCATCCTATGTGTGCACGTAGTCTACCCCAAGTACAATTTATTATTGTCATGTTATATATCACATTTCTGCCATTTTACAGTTATCTTCCCAATATGAACTTTACATGCATACATGTACTATCATCGTCTTGGTGAATGTTCATGCAAGCTCGTGTAACTTACGTAATTCTCGCAACACATGCAAAGCCATCAACAGTTATCATAAGCCAAGAAAAACATTGGGGTTTAAACAGTGACCATCGATAGCAATGCTGAGTTGCTGACAACAAGTATGTGTACCACTTTGTGACACGATTCCAATATTTTAATAGTTTACATAAGGACCAGTGCCGACACCATCCTCACCTCGCAGAGAGACAGAACAATTAATTAAACAAAACAGCTACACATAGTACATTATTTTTACATAGTACATCCGATACAAAACCGCACTTTTATCGCAAATCCACCTCAGTAATACAGCCACCTCGCAATTAAGGTCACCCTAGAACAGTCCCAGATTATTTCCGCATACAGTAAAGTACAGGATATTAGTCCTCCTAATATGGTCACCTCGTTATTCAGGTCACTCTTGTCCAGTCCCAGGGGTGCCCTTAATAGTGAGGTTCCACTGTATTGTTGAAACAAGTCCCATGAGTCGTGTTTCATAGTGAATTGTTGAACGTTATTGACAGACAAGAACACCACTTGGCGCTATGCTGAACAGTAGCTTGATTGACACTGGCATGAAGTTGTTAAGGTATTTGGCAACATCACTGATGGTATCACAGCAAGAATATGCACGGATTAGTTGCGGTGAAACGAATGGCAAACTAGCGACACCTCCCAGACACGATTCGTTGACAAGATATACTTAAAATCATGGTAATACACCAGTGAAACCACCCTCCCTCCACTGGTATGCATTGTACACAGCAGGTCTGTCTCCCCTCTTCGCTTTACACAATCATTGTTATCCCCATCCTTGGTTCCTTGCGTACATAATGAGTAGATGGTCTTGTCTAATGATTAAGAAATGCCTTTAGAAAAAAGGCTGGATTTGCATTTCAAATGTGCGTGTTATTTTCTAAGTCTTTTAACTGTGGAAATCGAAACACGTAAGTGTATTAGGGGAATATGGACTACAACTACTGGTAGTCTACTCCACCAATAGTTCTTTCACACATCTATCCCACGTTTCATTCAGAGTTATCTCGCCCAGTTTCCCTGTTAGTTCCAGCATTACTTGCGGGCATACACACTTCAGCAACCGCAAACATTCCATTCCCTTCGTGATGAGTTTTGCCGACACGTCAACAGGCGTCAGACTGTCGTCAACAGAGATGTCATATATGAACTTGAGGAGACATTTCAAGATGTCGGCACAGTAAAATGACATCCGGGGCCACATGACTACGATGACAGTTTTGAGCAGGTCAAGTGTCCTAAGTCTGCAGAGTTCTTTCGGGCCATCGTAAACCTCCAGGTATGCCGATATAACTCTCAGCAATTGTACCAGGTGGCGCACTGCAGTGATTCCCATCTCCTCAAGAAAGCAAGGAAGGTGTTCTACATAGGCTCGTCTCAGGACTAGTTTATCCTCCAGTTCCATATCGGAGAGGATGCATCGCAAGATCTCGTCATATCGGTTCTCTTTCCTCATTGTGGTGCATTTCACTGGGGATATCTCAATGACTCGCAAGATACCAAGTAGGCATGGATGCAGCAAGCGAACCAGTGTTGCATCGTGGGTATACATCTGGTGTTGTAAAGCATCGAAGATCACCTGTGCACGGCCATACCACGACAGTTCAGTTCGACTTGTGTTGTCTATAAGGTGCTTCAACAGACTAACGCCTAGACGCTTATGTTCTATTTGGAAGTCGTCGACCAACAGCAACATAGATGGCAGCACCAGTGACAAATTGTCTCCAAGCTGTGGTGATCCGATTTTATACACACACCAGCTAAATATGTGTTTTGCTGCTGGATTTATCTTCCATGTGGATTTTGACAACTTTGGTTTCAGTTCCACCAGCACTGCATGAAAACGATTTGCATCATCTTGATGACAGTTGAGGAATTCAACAACTGTTGTACATTCGCTTGTTTTTAAGATGCGTCCAATCAAAGCATCCGATGCAGACAACGACTGTTCAGATGACCACAGATGATCCTGTGGCTGTGTGTGTTCTGCACACAACATGAATGCTTTAATGGAAACCGTGTTGAGTACTTTCTTCACAAGCAGGGGACTCTTATTTTCGTGGCTCTCTTTCAATTCAACAAGTCTGTCAAAAAGAGAACGAAACACCGTCATACATAATGTTGCAGTGGCGGCTACACCAGAAAAGTCCTCGGCATCATAACCCCGATCTTCTCGTCCTTTGAACTCCCGCACGGCCCCGATCTGATGAATTCTTGACGCCAAATTCATAAGTAATTCCGCACTCTGTTCCTCGTCAACATCGGTGGTCTCGTCGCCCAAGAAGAACCAGGACGTCTCTGCATTTATCAGGGTGGTATGTAAGTCTTCTAAACACGACAACGCATCCGCCCGACTGCGTTCGTGTAAGCACGTCAAGTACGACTTCACTGATTTTTGCGATGTTTCCGTCGAATTGGGTTTGGAGCCCTCAATTTCAGATTTGAGGTCTTCCATCGAGGTCATCATAAATGCGACGACCACGGTTACAGTACCAGGAATTATCGGCGTTTTATCCAGATGATTGTATAAAACGTCACACGCGTACAAAACTGAACGAAAATGCTACCATTTGCCGTTTTTACATCGTTACTGCACGAGAAACTCCACACTCCCACGACGGGAGGCCATCTTGCTGTTTCGTTGACCCGTATCGCCGTCTGCCGGATAGTTATTAATCAAGAGCGAATTTCCGAAACAGTCTAGAAACCTGTACGCATTTCTTATATCAGCATGGCAATGAGATGATGATAACAGCAGGTGAGCAGTTTAAAACATTTCGCAGGTCACGTTTTCTTATAATCAGACAAAACGTTAACATGGTCGCCAGTGGGAAAACCATCTGCGTATTGACCCCTAAAAGCATCAAACTTTTTCCACAGCTTCCTTGGGTTGGTAGCTTTAACTTTTTGATAGGAGTCAGCAATTATTTTGGGTGGGGTCCATTATTTTTTACCCCCATCACACAAAATCTGCCGTTTTACTACATTTCTCCATTGGATGTGGTTACAATCCGGGTAACGTCACCAAAGTTTTGTCTCCTCTTCGTTTTGTTTGTATCTTTAACTTTTTGATCGGAGTCAGAACATTATTTGGGTGGGTCCATTATTTTCCATCCCTTATCAACCGAAATCTGCCGTGTTACCACATTTCTCCATTGTATATGGATATGGATGTGAAACATGGAAACTAAACAAAATCGACAAAAAAAAACTTGACATTTTCCATTTCAACGCACTGTCTCAAAAGAATAAAAAAAATTAGATGACCAGTAGTAATATCGAACAAAGACATTGAGAACATAACAGCAGAAGAGAAGATCAGCACATAAGTACAGAGAAGAAGGTGGAATTGGATCGGGCATGTGCTGAGAAAGAAGGACCATATAACCACTGCCTGACAGCACTGACATGGACGCCGGAAACAACAAGAAACGTTGGTCGACCAAAAACAACGTGGAGAACCACAGTAAAAAAAGAACGAAAACAACTGGGCTGGGCAACTTGGAGCAAAGCCAGGCACATAGCCGTTGACAGGGCAAGATGGCGGAGTCGTACAGCAGCCACAAGGCCCGAAGAGGATAGGTAAGGTAAGGATGTGGATACAATCAGTGTAACTTCACCAAATGTTTTTCTCTGCACCCTTAGACTATTAACTTTAGCTTTTTGAACGGAATCAAAACATTTCTTGGGTGGGTCCATTATTTTTCACCTCTAATCAATTAAAATATCGGCCGTTTTACCACATTTCTCCATTGGATTTGGGTACAGACTGACTTCCATCATGAACAGTGATGCTGTGATTCCATACGCTGTTAACTTTGACTTTTTGATGAGTCACCAATTTTGTGGGTGGATCCATAATTTACCCGCTTGAGTCGAGATATGCTGTTTTATTGAATTTCGCTATATTTCAGTACAGCATGTATTATTTGGAAACGGCGAGTCTAATAAACGAAAATATATAAATATAATTTGTAGATTTTCGCGCCATTCCTTTAGTTTGCCATATAATACAGCTTTGTATAATAACTTACTGCAATGTCAATCTGCAATGGATGTCAGCTATTGGACCAGAGTTGAACTGCCGCGAATCCAGATCCAAATGGAAGGATGGATTCAGTGCCATGTAAATTAATGCTTCGTTCACTTCAGGATATGCATTCTAGGTTTCTCATGCTGTCTCCCAAATATTGCCGAAAAATACAGACGTCGTATTGCACCTCGGTTAAACCATGGAAACTGACTAGGACGTCGACGTGTATGTTCACAGAGCATGACAGACGCCAGTACTTTTACGATGAATAAAGTTATTGTTTGTCCCAAAGGTTATCCAAATGTATGTAGCTGAAGAAAAATATGACTGTAGCTCGTACATCTTAATTATCGGAAGCAGAAGTACACCCTTATCCACAGTGCGTATCAAATATGGTGTCGGCCCCCCTTTCAAAACTGTCTCCACATGGACAGCAGTTGCGAGTCAGTTTCCTTGAGGTCGCACTGTAACATATCATAGTTGTACCTATTGACGATCACTGAGGTTCCCGATGTGGCAAATACTTCCCTTCGACCTGGATAGTGGAGATTTGATGGACAGAGATGCAAAGTTTCTTAGTGACATTGCGATGGAAGTATATCCAGTTTATTGGAAGCACCTATAGTCCCAAGTTACTGTAGTGTTATGCTATCGCGCTCCTACCTCTACATCCGGGACTTCGTTGAATACAGCCATTTTCAATTTACACGTGTCTTCTTTCTTTATGTAGTATTCATGTCTTTTTACGTGTTATACTAAAGCAGTAGTAACACCACATGGTGTCAGAATTTTAAGATGAATACGGTGATGTTGTTGCATAAGTAATTTTGCATACATCTACCACGAGGTACGTTATTTTTGCTTGTTTGACCCAGTCATGGCCCAAACATTCCAAATCGCCCCGCCTGTTGCTTTCTGCTTCGTCAAACCTAATGAATGGCCTAAATGGATTCGACGGTTTGAGCGCTTTCGTTCAGCGTCAGCCCTAGACGAGAAAGCCGAGACAGTTCAAGTCAACGCACTTATCTACGCGATGGGTGACGAGGCGGACGATATCATGGCAGGCTTCGGCTTGACAGATGAACAACGGAATGTGTATGCGGTCGTCAAAGGCAAGTTTGATGCGCACTTCGTAGTTCGACGCAATGCGATTTTCGAGCGGGCTAAATTCAACCGACGTTCCCAAGAGGAGGGCGAGATGGTTGACAGTTTCATTACTGCGTTGTTCTGCCTGGCGGAGCATTGTGAGTACGGCGCGCTCAACGATGAAATGATCAGGGATCGTATTGTCGTTGGCATCACTGATGCGGCGTTGTCGTTGAAACTGCAGATGGACGCGACATTGACACCGAAGAAGGCAATCGACATGGCACGCCAGAACGAGGCTGCAAGGAAAGAGCAGACCCTGTTGAGGAACAACTTTGCGGCGAAGACAGGCGGCAATGTTGACTTTGTGCGGACGAGGAAGTCGTACAAACCCAGCCAGTCGAAACAGAAGATGAAAGCTCAGTCTCAGTCAACTTCGACGCGGAAGTGTGACTGTTGTGGGAGATCTCCGGCTCATCAGAAGTCAGTGTGCCCAGCGCGTGAGGCAGCATGCTTCAAGTGTAAGAAAGTCGGACACTTTGGGGCTGTATGCAGGTCAACGAGATCTGTAAACGCAGTCACTAAGCACAATGAGTCGGAGTTTGCTTTCCTCGGCGAAGTGACGAAGGGCGACGACCAACCGTCGACGTTCACCATTGTTTTGGAGGCAATGGACACTCGCCTTCGCACGAACGTTTGCTTCAAGTTGGACACTGGGGCCGACGTTACTGTGATCTCTGCCAACGACTACAAGAAAGCAGGTAGTCCGCGACTCGACAGGTCGACTAGAAAACTTGTAGGCGCGAACGACGGCGTCCTACAAACCATGGGCAAGTTCAGTGGCAAGCTGTCACGAAACGGTGTCGTCATTCACGAAGACGTGTACGTCGTCATTAGCCCGACGAGGTCACTGCTTAGTCGGAGAGTGTGCGAGTCTCTTGATCTTGTCAGACGTGTTGCTGTTGACTCGATCGATGCAGCAGACGTCTACAGACGCGACAACCCGAAGCTATTTGGAGACCTAGGGAAGATGAATGGCGAGTACGAAATCAAGCTACGGTCTGACGCGAAGCCGTTCGCATTGACTACACCGAGACGAGTCTCGATACCGTTGCTAGGGGTCGTCAGGAAGGAACTTCAGAGAATGGAAAATCTTGACGTCATCCGCAGGATTGAAAGCCCGACGGACTGGTGTGCTGGCATGGTGGTGGTGGCGAAACCGAAGGCTGTCCCTTCTTCGGACGTTGAGGGGCAGAGGGAGACACACAAAGTTCGCATTTGTGTCGACCTAACGAAGTTGAACGAGAGTGTAAGGAGGGAGAAACACGACCTTCCTTCAGTCGATCAGACACTCGGTAGGCTGGCGGGCGCGAAGGTCTTCACTAAGTTGGACGCCAACTCAGGCTTCTGGCAGATCCCTCTAGCCCAGTCTTCGCAATAATTGACGACATTCATTACTCCTTTCGGAAGATATTGCTTCAAGAGGCTTCACTTCGGCTCCCGAGTACTACCAGAAGCGGATGAGTGGCATTCTCGATTATTTACCTGGTGTTCTATGTTTGATGGACGACGTCATCATCTTCGGCAGTTCGGTAGAAGAGCACGACGCGAGGGTGAGGGCTGTCTTCCGTCGTCTCGAGGACAACGGTGTGACTTTGAACTTTGATAAGTGCGACTTTGCCAAGTCGAGCATTTCGTATCTTGGTCACATTGTGTCAGCTGACGGGGTCATGGCAGATCCTGCGAAGGTGCGAGCCATCACAGAGATGCAGCAGCCCATCAACGTGAGCGACGTTCGACGCTTTCTGGGTATGGCTAACGAGCTAGGAAAGTTTTCTGCCAACTTATCGACTACAACTCAGCCACTACGTGATCTACTTATGAAAGAAAATCTGTGGACATGGGGTGAGAGGCAACAGAGAGCGTTTGATGCAGTGAAGACAGACCTAAGCAACACTCCAGTGCTGGCTCTGTACGACCCACACAGAGCGACGACAGTGTCCGCAGATGCGTCATCATTTGGTCTGGGGGCGGTGCTACTGCAGAGTGACGACGGCGCGATGCGACCCGTGGCGTACGCATCGAGGGCGATGACGCCAACGGAACAGCGCTACTCACAGATTGAGAAGGAGGCTCTGGCGACTACGTGGGCTCTTGAGAGATTTACGGACTACCTCTACGGAATGCAGTTCCATGTCGAGACCGACCACCGACCTCTGGTGTCACTTCTTAGCACTAAGAAGAATCTAGATGTACTTTCACCACGCATACAGCGATTCCGTATGCGACTGATGCGGTACGCGTACACGATCAGTCTTGTGCCCTGCAGATGCGTTGTCGCGCGCTCCACTAGTGAGACCACTGACGGCGGAGGAGTCGCGATTCACAGACGAAGTATCAGCGCATGCGAGCCTGGTGGAGAGTGAGATACCGGCAACCGAGACGCGTCTGGCCGAGATTAGGGCTAGACAGCAAGACGATGAGGTGTGTCGCCAGGTGATGCGATATTGCCTAGAGGGTTGGCCAAGCCATCCATCATTGCCATCGTCTTTGCGACCGTATTGGCAAATCCAGAGTGAACTGACAATTCATAACGGTCTGCTACTAAAAGGGGTACGGCGTCGATGCGGTTGACTATGTTAGACAAGCTACACGAGGGCCATCAAGGTGTGGTCAAGTGTCGCTCGCGGGCCCAGTCATCGGTCTGGTGGCCCGGACTCAGCAGGCAGCTTGAGGAGCTTGTCAAGAACTGTACTACGTGTGCGATGGAGCGTAGCAACACAGTCGAGCCGATGATTGCGTCAGAGCCGAATCTGCGACCTTGGCAGAAAGTCGGCACCGACATGTTTCATTTCAAGAAGGCGACGTATCTACTTGTGGTTGACTATTACTCGAGTTTTGTCGAGATAGCGAGGCTAGACGACACGGGCGCGTCTGATGTGATTCTCCACCCGCGGTCAATCTTTGCGCGGCATGGCGTCCCGGAGACGGTTGTTTCCGATAACGGCCCGCAGTATGCGGCACACGAGTTTGCGCGTTTCGCGGAGAGAACAGGGTTTGTACACATTACCAGCAGCCCTCGTTTCCCGCAGAGTAACGGAAAGTCGGAACGCGCGGTTCAGACGGTAAAGAACTTACTGCGAAAATCAACGGATCCGTACGGCGCCTTGTTGGCGTATCGTACGACAGCACTTGAATGCGGCTATTCGCCAGCAGAGCTGCTGATGGGTAGACAGCTACGTAATTCGATCCCAGTGTTAGCGTCGACACTGCAACCTCGCTGGCAGGAATCGAGACATCTACAGGAACGACGAGTGTGTCTAAAACGACGACAGACCGAGGTGTACGATCGTCATCACCGTGCACGACCTCTGGCTCCCCTACACGTCGGCGATCCAGTGTGGGTGCAGGACACGAGAACGGGGGGTACAGTGGTAGGCCAGGCAGGCTCACCTCGCTCGTACCTGGTTCAGACGCCGACATCTTGTCTGCGTAGAAATCGGCGGCATATTGTGCCGACGCCGAACGAACAACCCGTTTGTGCCGACCGAGCGACTACAGAGACCGCTGAATTGAGCACGAACGACGACGAGACGCGACCACGTTCGTCTTCACACGAGAGACAGCAAAGTTCGGCATTGCAACCGAGACAGGCTTCACCAAGCGTGGTGCGCACTTCTGCGGCTCCACCTGTGACGACCGTGACGCGATCGGGGCGGACATCCGTTCCACCACAGAGACTCGATCTGTGAACTATAGATCAGTCAGAGGCATGTCTCACAAAAGGGCAGAATAATCCCTTGAGACGTGTTTGTGATAGGTGGTTGTCTACCATCTATCATTAGGTAGAGTTGTCTTCGTATCCTTAAAGGACTCGAAAGGGAGATGTAGTGTTATGCTATCGCGCTCCTACCTCTACATCCGGGACTTCGTTGAATACAGCCATTTTCTATTTACACGTGTCTTCTTTCTTTATGTAGTATTCATGTCTTTTTACGTGTTATACTAAAGCAGTAGTAACACCACAGTTACCTTCATCCGAGTTTCGTTACCATGGATTATTTGATGCTGCAGGGGAGGTACGTGTCTCAGACAATCTCAATACTGGTGGAGTTAACTAAGTGTTTCATGATGTGAGGAATAACAACAGTGTCTGCACTCATCAAACGTGGTGATGTTGGTTGTAGAAAGGTGATGGGAAGGACGGAGGGTACGGGTGAGTTTCTTGTCTCAAAAATGCACACATGTGTCTATTGTTCTTTCCTGTAAGACAATGTATATAACCGAGAGAAGAGGGTTAATCAAGTTTTTAACATTGGATTTTTTCCCGCCTGCTTGGTTTTGGACTGTGGCGTAGGACATTTGTAGAGGCCGAGTGATCGTCAACGGTCACCGATTTATCATTGTTGTCGACTAATCTTTGCCCAGTGCTTCGATCGCTCGGACGGTGTTTACCGCAAAGAAGCTGTCCTCGTGATGCTGGCTTTCCTCAACTTCGGGAAGTATGCTTTCTAAAATTCTGATAATTCGACCCCATGGACGCATCCAAAATGAGCTGACTTCGACTCAAAAATAAAAGCGTATTGTTCAAAGAAATACCAAAAATGTGGTGTTTTAATATTTATGATGTATTGGCATTTTTTGAAATGTCTCATGTACACGCACACACACACAGACACGCACGCACGCACGCACGCACGCACGCACATACTCGCTATTATAATCGTATGTAATGATATCACAAAGTGCACAGGCGTCGGAACTTGTTGAACATTCAGGAGCTGATGTCGATGGCCAGATCAGTCCTTACTCAGGCTGATTGATAGGTCCGTCCTCACCCAGGTTGATGGCCAGATCCGTCATTACTCAGGTTGATGGCCAGATCCGTCCTCACTCAGGTTGATGGCTAGGTCCATCCTCACTCAGGTTGATGGCCAGGTCTGTTCTCATTCAGGTTGATGGCCGGGTCCGTTCTCACTCAGGTTGATGGTCATACAGGTCTGCCCTCACTCAGATTGATGTCCAGGTCTGTCCTCACTCAAGTTGATGGCCAGGTCCGTCCTCACTCAGATTGATGGCCAAGTTCATCCTCACTCAGGTTGATGACGAGGTCCGTCCTCACTAGGGTTGATGGCCAGGTCCGTCCTCACTCATGTTGATTGATAGGTCCGTTCTCGCTCAGGTTGATTGATGGGTCCGTTCTAAGTTACGTTGATGGTCACGCCGTCCTCACTCTGGTTGATGGCCAGGTCCGTCCTAACTCAGGTTGATGGCCAGGTCCGTCCTCACTCAGGTTGATGGCCAGATCCGTCCTCATTCTGGTTGATGGCAAGGTCCGTGCTCACTCAGGTTGATGACAATGTCCGTCTTCACTCATTTTGTAGAGAGCGAGCGGGCAGGGAACAATTTATATGTCAGCTGTTGTTTTATTCAAATAATAACACAAACTTGGAGACGCATGTGCATTCGTAGGAGGGCACTGGGAAAACGAAGTGATAATGTATTTGTGCGTGCATGCGTTCATGCGTGTATAACTAATAGAACAGGATGACCATATGCTACGCTGTATGTGTCAACTCTGCTATGTTTGTCTGTGTCAAATATGGACTTGTTCGGTAAAGGGCTTGAAAACTGCCTTAATGTAAGTATTTCTTATTTCTGGAATTCACTTAGAAGAGAAAGATAAAATGCTACACCAGCACTAGGTGTATTACAATATTTTAAATGTGCAGCAATATACATTGCATGTTTCTTGTCTATGCGTGCTTTCACAAATCTCGTCATGGGAATCTATCGATGTTAGTTATCCTCAAAGACTTCCGTTTCACATCTTCCAGTAGCGTTGTTATATGTACGTGTTCTTACCTTTTTAGCTTATCGATCGATGCTTGTTGTTTTCCAGCTATTTTACGGGAATTATTTGTTCAAGCACACACCTGAAAATAAGCGAACATATCGATTTCTGCTTTCTGCTCCCTCGGTAAGCTGAACTTTTCTGTTCGCCATGGAGAAGTTTGCAAGCATTTCGGCACGGCGAAACATATATCGACTGTGTCCGCTCCGAAATCGGCGAAATCCCTCCGCGACTTCGGATTTGGCGATACAAGAACTGCTAAAGCTGCCCGAGACAAAGCAGAGGAACAAAAACTGCAAGTTGTGCGAGCTGAAGCACTGTCTGTGCAGTTTGTAGCTGAGCACAACTTAGCATTTCGTGTTGGTCAGCCCTGGTGTTCTACTTCACCAGCCATCCGGAAGCAGAGAAGCGAGGACGTGTGAAATACACCAAGGACCAGCTGTGCCACGAAGTCAAGCTTTCCATGCTCTTCCTCAACTTTCTGCTCCCCACTGTGAATGCATTCACCGTGGCATTCCAGGCCACGAACACCACGACCATACATTTGCTTCTTCGTCCGGAGATGAAGAAGTTGACGAAACGGATGCTTCGTCACTGCTGACCGAATCAACCTGGCTGACACCACGGCTACCGAGAACGAGGACATCAACAGTCAGCTGATGGATGACGATCTAGATGTTGGCGAGGCTACCCGTACACTGGCTGCGGAGATGATAGACGATGGTATGGAGCACCTGGTCTCGGCATTCCTTGATCACGTTCGTCAGTTCTACTGTATATTTGTGAAAACATTGATCAAGAAATTCCCATTCCAATCGACTCTCCTGTCTGACCTTCGGGTTCTGAACCCCGTGGAGCGGTTGCATTTCCAGGGTTTGCCCAATGCTGTCGTCCGGTTGGCAAAGCAACTTCCTCAGCTTCAACTGGCGGAAAAGTTGGACCAGCTGAAGACAGAAGCGGTTGACTTCCAAATGACTGACCTGCCGCAAGACAATAATGTCGATTATTTCTGGGCCAAGGTCCACGAAATTAGAGGCATGGGTTCAAGTCAACCAACATACGCTGCGCTATTGGTACTCAATCGTGCCCTTCTTGCACTCCCGGCCAGCAATGCTGACAGTGAACGTTGCTTCTCCATGGTTCGCAAGATAGATTTTGAGGAACGTAGCCATCTTGAGTGTAGTGCCATCGCGTCTCTTCTCACACTGAAGATTAATGTTGATGATGACTGCCACGCTTTTAAGCCATCTCCTGAAATGCTAAGACTTAACAAATGACTCAAATGATATATTCACAGTAATGTTTCATTTCCTGCAGTGGTTCTTGAACTTTATTGCTGTACATAAATTTTGTCCATCCCGTACTCCTCTCCATCCCGTACTCCTCCCCATCCTGTACTCCTCCCCATCCCGTACTCCTCTCCATCCCGTACTCCTCCCCATCTCATACTCCTCCCCATCCCGTACTCCTCCCCATCCCGTACTCCTCCCCATCCCGTACTCCTCTCCATCCCGTACTCCTCCCCATCCCATACTCCATACACATTGCCGCATTAATGACAGACATCCTTAAATCCCACCTAATCAGTAACCCCAAAGAACATCTGTCAGATCTGTGTCGACAGTGCTGTCAAGTACTCAAAGATTTACTTAATAAACATGCACCCCTGAGATCTAAATCTGTGTCCCAAAAGCCACATGCTCTATGGATGACTCCTGAAATTCTACAATCTAAAAAGCGCCGGCGCTATCTTGAACGTGTATGGCGCAAATCACGCTCGCCTTGGACAAATCACGATATTCTAAACAGTGTCACTACTGCAACAGACAAATGGCCAAAGCTAAATCAAATTATTACACAAACATGGTCTCGAGTAACTCTGATAACCCACGTCAGCTATGGAACTGCATAAATCATATTTTACACAGACCTATCGTTGCCGCAGTCGAAGTCTGGGGGGAAGAATGGGCAAACCGGAGTGTTTGCTTTTTCACTGACAATGAGGCGCTTGTACCAGTAATCAATAAGCAGACATCCCGTGAACCCCATCTTATGGCTCTACTTCGTAGAATGGTTCTCACATGTCTGAGGTTCAACATCAACTTCATGGCATGTCATGTGCCAGGTCGCGTCAACGTGCTGGCAGATAGATTGTCACGCGGTCAAGTAGCCGATTTCAGATCGTTGGCGCCATGGGCAGCTACCATGCCAATTGACCTGCCATATCACATCTCCCCACACAGTTATAACCATATATGAATGGGGGTCTTGTCACGGGCGAGATCTTCAAAATTGGTGGTATATGTGTGTGTATATATTAGAGGTCTTTTTAAATTCAAGTTACGAGGTGGGGTGGTCACATGTTCGGGTGACCTTGTGGCGGAATGGCCCCACCTCTCTCTAGGATGTGGTAATAGTTAGTAGTTTTAATCGTCTAAATGTCTGGGAGGCGTCTTTTTAATAGTTCTGGTGTATTACCATAATTTAAATATGGTATTCTATAATGTGGGCCTTGTTTTTAGAATGTATAGGTAAAATAAATGGGGCAATGTTTAAGACCTCAAATGGCCCACATTTGATTGTATTGTGTTTTAGCTAATAACTCATCCAAATTATCGGGTGAATAATAAATAAATGTCAGAAGGTTATTCTGGCCACATTTCTTCCATATCTGGTGTTGTCTTGTTGCATTGCGTAAATCATATTTTACACAGACTGCCGCCTCCATCTCTACCTAGTCATGTGTCAGTCAAATCTCTGTGTGACTCGTTTTCTAGTCATTTCAAAGATAAAATAAGTCTTATACGTTCTGCTTTTCCATGTCACACTTTAAGTACTGTAAATGTGGACTCCCCACAAGTAAATTCTCCACTTGTATTGTTTGAGCCAGCCACAGTTGATGAAGTGAGGAAAATAATAATGTCCTCCCCAAATAAGTCATGCGATCTCGATCCATTACCAACCATACTACTAAAAGCATGTCTTGACTCTTTACTTGGTACAATAACGAATATCATAAATTTATCACTAAGTTCGGGTAAATTCCCAGATGATTTTAAACACGCACATGTAAATTCTGTTCTCAAGAAGACTTCTCTGCCAAAAGATGATTTCAAAAATTATAGGCCAATTTCTAATCTTAGCTTTATTTCTAAGATACTTGAGAAAGTCGTAGCAAGCCGTCTAAGGCGTCATATTAGCTCAACTTGTTTATCCAGTGTGCTCCAATCAGCATACAAACAATTTCATTCTACAGAGACAGCTCTCCTAAAAGTACACAATGATGTTATATTAAACATTGATAAAGGCAAAGTAACTGCACTTACCTTGATTGATCTGTCTGCCGCCTTTGATACCATTGATCACAACACTCTTGTCAAACGTTTATCAATGTGGTATGGCATATCTGGCACAGCTCTGACCTGGTTTTCTTCATATCTAACCAATAGACATCAATGTATAAAGATAGATAATTACTTTTCAACCTCACTCCCCACTTCATGTGGCATTCCCCAGGGTTCCGTTCTTGGGCCTTTGCTTTTCACTCTCTACACTACGCCACTCAGCTCTGTAATCCAAAGTCATAACTTGGATCATCACCTTTATGCAGATGACACATAGATCTACATTTCCTTGGCCACGCCCGATACAAGTCACTCTCTAAACCGACTCAACGATTGTCTCCAAGATGTTTTTTATGGATGACCGATAGTAAATTAAAGTTTAATGCAGACACAACTGAATTCCTCATCATTGGTACTCCAATGCAGCGAGGTAAACTTAATTACTTTTTTCCAACATGCATCCTGAATCAAAATATCACACCAGCAGCATCAGTACGGAATCTAGGAGTGACCTTTGATTGCGACTTCAATTTCAGACAACACATATCCCAACGTGCCGTTGCTGTTTTTATCATATCCGTGATCTTCGCCGCATTCGCCGACATGTGTCGCTTTCTGTCGCTAAGACTATGGCAACAGCTCTTGTTAGCAGCAGATTAGATTATTGCAATTCCCTCCTTCATGATATTGCTATCAAGGATATTGCAAAACTACAACGCGTCCAGAATTGTTTAGCAAGGGTAGTCACACAATCTCCTCGATTCTGCCGCTCAGTGCCACTTCTAAAATCACTGCATTGGCTCCCCGTGCGATATCGCATTATGTTTAAGATCTGCACAGTCACCTACCAAGCCCTTTCATCCAAACTACCTAGTTATTTACATTCAATGCTCACACCGGCTAGACAAGCCAGACAACTTCGGTCGTCTAGTTTGAAGTTGCTATCTGTTCCTAGAGTTAAGACAAAGGCTGGAACACGAGCTTTTTCAGTTGCCGCGCCAACTATATGGAATTCGCTTCCCGTTAATGTTAAATTAGCAGAAATTATTGTTACATTTCGTCGTCACCTCAAAACCTATCTTTTCAATATCGCCTATTCTCCCTAGCTTCCTAGGGAATCCTAGCACATCCATCCATTTGTTGATGACTTTCGCCTAGCACACGAGTACGAGAATGCTTAATCCTTTGGTTTTGGTGCGCCACTGAGCTCGGATTGTCTGATGATATTGGCGCTTAAGAAGTTATTTATTTATTATTATTATTATTACTTCTTTCCATCCCGTACTCCTTCCCATCCCGTACTCCTCCCATCCCCGTACTAATCCCCTGGAACTCCAGGTACAGCATTTTGAAATATTGAGCCCCCAAGATCACCACACCACGGACGAATTTCGAAAAAAATCAAAATCTGCGAACCATGATAATAGGTCATTAGATCACATACAAAATTTCAGCCCCATACATACAAAACTATGGGAGTTATGGATCCACAGATTAACAGGAAACACATTGATTCATAATATACATGGTATTTTTATGATGTTTAAATTTTTCAAAGACAGAATTATTGAAGATGTGTTAGAATTAAACTTCGACATAATATGTCTCAAATTGTAGGCCAAATTTTATTTAATATCAATCGGAATACCATGATGGTGATGGCTATCTTGGGTATCATTATGGACACAGTTTTCATACAAAATGTTTCAATGAGGACATATGTATGTATACAACATTAAATATGCCAAATTGCAGTCGTTTTATATTTGCATCCGTTTCATAATAGGACACGTGTTTGTATATCAAGTCATCTTGGAACGTGATTAAAATAGTCACTTTTCAGAAATACCAAGAATCCTTTAGAACAATTAAGTACAATGTAAGATGTGGAAGATAATGGAAATGGTGAAAACCACAACAGTTACAAAGATGCACTTCAGATGGCTTCCTCGATGTGCCGGATTCTTCGGTTGGGTTCCTTGAGACGAGGGCAATTACGAACTGCCTCACGTGTACGATGACGTCATTCACCGTCATCGGTACTGATGAAGTCAACGTGATAAGTTTGACGAAAGCCTTTAGCAGATAAGATACGTTTGGAGATGCAAAATGAAAGTTTTTATTTGAAAAAGAACTATCCTGAAGAATGTTCAGTAAACTTCAGTTCAGTGTTTCCCAGAAAATATGCTATATTATTGTTAGTTCAATACTAGTACCAGATACTAAGTCTCAGCAGGGTAAACCAGACTATGCATGGCAGTCATTTGTAACTCTGGAAATGCTAGCTAAGAAAATAACGGGTAATATATCACCTAGCATGGATGGGCTTCCACACAAACTACTACTGGAAACTGCAAAACAAATTAGCAAATTGTTTGCAATAGTTTTCAACTTGTCATTACAAGAGGGTGTGATTCTTTTTTAACGGAAAGAAGCAAACGTTATATAATTACTTTAAAATGGTTCCCGAAACAAGTAAGATAATTACAGTTAAGTAAGATAATCAATGTAACATAAGTGATTTGTGAATTATTAGAATGGCTAATTAAAACGTCAGTAACATAAAAACTAATAACATTTTCTGTATACATTCAGTGACATATTAGTAGATAGCATTATTATTTTACATGATATAGAAAAACATTAAATGTCGTCGCTGGAACTCCACGCACAGCCTTTTGAAATAGTGAACCCACAAGATCCCCACACCCCGGACGAATCTGGAAAAAAATCTAAATCTACGAACCACCACAATGGGTCCGCTAGATCACGTACACAATTTCAGCCCCATACATGCAAAACTAACGGAGTTATGGGTCCACGGAGAAACAGAGAACATATTTACTTACAATTATACTTTGATAAAATGTGTCTTATATTTATGCCGTGCTTAAGTTAGGATCATCAATCGGAATACCTTGATGGTGATGGCAATTTTGGGTACCGTTATGGACACACTTTTCTTACATGTATACAAATAATCACAAAATGTGTCAATTTTAGTTTTTAATAAATCCATATCGCCGTCGGCAAATCCAACCGAATAATACAATTTGCTAAACTCTCTCGTTTGTAATTTTCAATGAGGACATTGTAATGTAGCCGTTTACAACGCGCAGATTTGTATTTTACTTTGAATACATTGGGAACTTCCGCTTCTATCCCTTTCACACACGGCGTGTTCTGTGGTTATCAAACTCACTAAAAACAACCCAAATACAACAACATTACATTGGCGACGAGCATGAGTAAGTGAGTTAAAATATCATGGCTTCAAACGGTTTGCCGCATTTCGCCGAATTTGACGTGTATACGGACAGTGCCAATACGGGCGTCCGATGGAAGAAGTGATTGTCTCGTTTCACAAACATGATGGTGGCGATGGACGTTAGTAGTCGCGCACGTCAGAGAGCACTGCTGCTATATTATGCTGGCGAGCAGGTGTACGAAATATTTGAAATGTTGCCAGATACAGGCGCGTCTGACGATTTTGACAAAGCTTGTGAAAAGCTCACTGCATATTTCTCGCCAAAGAAGAACATTGAGTACGAAGTGTACCAATTCAGAAAAGAAAAACAAGAAATCGGTGAATCACTCGACACGTACCATACGCGTTTAAGACGTCTTGCTGCAACCTGCGAATTCACTGACACTGATCGTGAAATTAAGACACAGATTGTGCAGAATTGTACGTCGTCAAGACTACGACGCCGTGTGTTGCGTGATGCCACTATATCGCTCATTGAAATGCTGGATGAAGGCAGAGCGATGGAGTTGTCTGAGAAACAAGCGTCAGGGGTGGAAACATCAGGAGAAACGTCAAGAGACGCTGAAGTTAACATCGCCAGCAAACGCTTCAAGAAAAAGGCAACTCGAAACAAGCGGTTCAATAACGCAACATCAATGAACACTGCGAGTAGACAGACATCAACAATATGTCGTTACTGTGGGGACAAATATCCGCATCCGCCGACTAAACAATGCGCTGCAAAAGGCAAAACGTGCAATTTTTTGCCATAAGAATGGATATTTCGAGAAAGTCTGCAGATCTAAATACGGCAATCAAATGCAAACTAACACTGTCACAAGCACCAACGCAGTCAGTCCAAAAAGTCTGGCAGCTGAATCTGACAATGATTATGTTTTTTTCTGCAATCAAACAAACAAACGAGCACAACCCATTGCCCACATGCACAGTGCAGATTGAAGGAAATCCTATAAAAATGACTGTAGATTCCGGGGCGTCAGTTAATATAATTGACAACAGCACATTCAAAATGATCAGACAATCTAGCAGTATGTTATTCAAACAGCCTACGACGAAAGTGTATCCATATGGCTCACAAACACCACTACCTATGATCGGCGTGCTTATCACGAAAGTGAAGTTTCGCTCGACGGTCATCGGCACAAGCATTCATGTGGTGGAGGGCACGACAGGCAATTTGCTAGGCTGCCAAACTGCACAGGACTTGGGAATCCTCCACATCGCTCAAAACATCGCAACAGGACAGAACGTCACAACAAATGGCACGTTCCAACCACAAATCGTAGATCAGTTCGCAGATCTCTTTGATGGTGTTGGAAAAGTGGATGGCGTGGAAGTGAAATTACACGTCGACCAGAGCGTCACTCCAAAACAGCAACAGCACAGACGGATTCCTTTTCACATCCGACGTGACGTTGAAAAAGAACTTGATAGGCTAGAAAAGCTAGACATCATCGAGAGGGTAAACGGACCAACACCATGGGTCAGCCCAGTAGTCGTGGTGCCTAAGAAATCGGGTGAAGTCAGAATCTGCGTAGACATGAGAGAAGCAAATAAAGCTGTACAACGCATCAAACATGTCATGCCAACAATCGACGAGCTAATCACCGATCTGAATGGCTCATCTGTCTTCAGTACACTGGACCTGAACTCTGCGTATCATCAGCTAGAATTGAGTCCTGAAAGCAGATACATAACCACATTCACAACAAACGTGGGACTATGGCAATACAAACGACTGATGTTTGGAAATAACCCAGCATCTGAAATATTCCAAAACACACTCAGCGAATTGTCTGGTTTAGTTGGATGCAAGAACATGTCTGATGACATCATCGTCTACGGAAAATCACAGCGCGAACACGACTCACGCTTGAAAGCTGTGCTTGAGAGACTGAAAAACAAGAACGTCAAACTCAACAGAGAGAAGTGTTTATTCTCTCAAAAGCAAGTGTGCTTTTATGGACACATCTTCAGCGCGACTGGCATCGAGGCGGATCCAAAGAAGACGTCAGCAATCGTCAATGCAGCTGTACCGAGAATGCCAGTGAAGTACGTTCGTTGTTGGGAATGGCACAATACGTGTCGCGATTCATTCCTGGCTACTCGGATGTCACTGCATCACTCCGAAGACTGACACACAAAGACATTCCATGGAAATGGAAAAGCAAACATCAACAGGCACTCGACAACTTGAAGGCGAAGCTAGCCAGTGTGTGCACTGTACAGTACTTTGATGCGACGAAACCGTCAAAAGTGCTGGTCGATGCAAGTTCTGTCGGCATCGGCGCGATATTGTGTCAAGACGACAAGGTCGTTAGTTACGCCAGCCGAGCGCTATCTTCAGTCGAACAGCGATATTCGCAAACTGAACGAGAAATGTTGGCTGTCGTGTGGGGTGCAGAACACTTTCACCTCTACGTCTATGGATCGGAATTCGAGATCATCACTATAGAATTCGTAAGTGAGTCTTTTTTGACAGACGCTGAACCATCTTTATTCAACACAAACTTGACATTGACATCACATGTCATATCCCATCATGCTTTGGGATAAATGCAAACATGAAGTATGGTGGCCGATATTGGCTGTAGCTACACCTCCCACCGAGTATATTGAACATCATAAACGTAGAAACAATAACACTGAAAGTCAGAATGAATTACGTGTGTATGACATAACCGTTGTCTGGTTAGTAGTTAACATTAAAAGTGAACTTTAATTATATGTCTGAACAGCTATTAGTGTTCATGATTCTGACTAGTAGAAGTAATGCGCTTTACAAGTCTAAACGCTTCGGTGGTTTCACCGTTCTCCCCGACCGAGTCACCCTTTCAGGTGCCGCTGGTTCAGAGAGTGAAGATGTCTCTCTAGCAGGACGTGAAGCACTCTTCGCTGGTGTAGCTGACAGCTGAATCTCAGCAGCGGGTGTCGCGAGGACAGCAGTTGTAACGAAGTGTGCAGGCAGGGTCCGCTGACCGTCGGAGTCGTCACCAGCGCGAGACCCTGTAGTCTGCACCAGCGCTCTACGGTTGCGACGCACAGTGCCGAGGTCGGTCTTCACCAAGTACGATCGCGGCTCAGGTGTTCGACTCACAACTAGACCTTGGCGATTTTGGTCTCGGATCCACACTGGATCGCTTGGCTGTAGCGTCGGCAAGTCATGCGCTTTGTGTCGCAAGTTGAAGATATGCTGCTGGTCGGAACGACGCAAGCTCTCCTTCTTTTGCAGGGATTCGTCGCCAGGACCCCTCTCTTTCAGTGTGCTGGGAAGGACGGGTAGCAGAGTGCGAAGTCGTCGTCCCATGAGCATTTCTGCCGGAGACAGGCCATTCTGAAGCGGCGTCGATCTGTACGCCATGAGAGCGACGTGTACGTCTTCGTTCCTCTTCAGAAGCCCCTGCATCGTGCGCACTGCCCGTTCTGCCTCTCCATTCGATTGAGGGTATCGCGGAGAGCTCGTCACATGCACAAACCCGTAATGCATTGCGAACTGACGAAAGGTCGCTGCACTGAATTGAGGGCCATTGTCCGAAATGATGATGTCGGGAATACCATGTGTTGCGAAGATATCCTTCAGCACGTGCACTACGCTCTCCGACGACATGTCGTCGAGACATTTGCTCTCGATCCACCGCGAGTAGTAGTCGATTACGATGAGACTCACTTTCCCACGGAGTTCGAACAAGTCCATCGCAAGCCTCTCCCAGGGACGAGATGGGAATGACGAAGTCATCAATGGTTCAGTTGGCACCGGTCGATCTTTCGCACACGTTACGCACTTTGAGACCATTGCCTCGATCATCGTCGACAGACCCGGCCACCACACAGATGCACGCGCTCTGGCCCGACATTTCGTTATGCCCTGATGCCCTTGGTGGAGACAGTCAAAGACGTCCAGTCTCAATGCTCGAGGAATGACGATGCGTTCGTCATATAGGAGAATGTCATCAACGATCGCCAGATGGCTCCTGCTCTCCCAGTATTGACGTAGTAGCGGCTGGTTTGGCATATATGCAGGCCATCCATGAAGACAGTATTCTCGGATTTTACTGCATTCCTCGTCTACTTTCTGCTCGTCGGTTGAAGCAGTAGCGATCATGTGGTGTGATGAAAGTCGTCAGCAGCCGCGACTCGTCGTCAAGCGGAAGCTGCCAAAAGCCGCTGTTGGCGTCAAGCTTCGATAAGACTTTGCTGCTGCCCAACTTTGCAAGGCTTTTGTCCACTGATGACATCGGGTGTATCTCTCGCTGTACTGACTTGTTCAGTTGCGTCAGCCGTTTGCTTTCTGGACAGGAACCATGCCGGAGCACCATCTTGTCGGCACGGTCACCGCCGATATGATCTCCTGTCGCACCATCGACTCAATCTCAGATTTTATTTGTGGAAGTAGAGGATGGGCGATTTTCCTTGCGGTGTACAAACAGACTGGTGTGGCGTCTGCGCACAGCGTGATGTGATGTTCGGTTCTCAGTTTACCGATGCCTTTGAAGAGAGAGAGCTGTACTCGGCACGGTAGTTTGGTTTCTGACTCGTTGTTTCTTGGACGTTGTCGACACGTGCGACCAAGTCAAGACCGACACACGCTCGCCGACTGAGTAGAGAATACTCTTGGTATCTAATGACGTACACCAATTCATCGAGTGATTTGTTACGATAGCGCAGTTTTGCCTTGATCACTCCCATTACTGGTAGAAGTGTGCCAACCGGACCACGTAGTGCTTGCTTTGTCGGTAGCAGCTTTTTTGCATTAAGCCACGCCTCTTGATCGCTGACCACAGAGACAGCTGCACCCGTGTCTGGTTTGAACTTTGTGGCGTGACCATTGACCTCCACCTCAGCTGACCAGTGTTCTGTGTCGTCTCGTGCCCCAACATAACCGAGGTACGGCAAGTCGACACACTCGAGCTGTTGCACTTCGTTGACCCGGTTTGACGGTTGTTTCACACCTGGACAGACAGAGTGAAAGTGTCCTTTCTTTTGGCAATTGCGACAAATAGCTTCTCTTGCAGGGCATTGTTGTCGACCGTGTCGACTGCGGCCATACCATTTGCATGTGTTGTGTGTGCCTGTTGTAGCAGAATTTGTTTTTGCGTTGTTGTAGTTCTTAGGTTTGTGCTTTGTACCGGCTTTGAGATAGTTTATTGGGTGAGACGGTTTGACAAAATCAACAGTTTTGCTAGCAACAGTGTTCTCTCTAACAAATTCTCTATTTTATTTTCTTGCCTCTGCTTGTCTGCTAATTTCTATCGCTTTTTTCAGCGACAGATCGGACTTCCCTTGTAGCGTATCAGATAAAGCATCACTGAACACGCCTACGACGATTCGATCCCTGATTAGATCCTCTCGCAGATTGCCGTAGTCGCAGAATTCTGACAGCTTGTACAAGTCTTGTATAAAGGTGTCAATCGATTCATTCGGTGACTGAGTTCTTTTATTGAACCTCGCACGCTCACAAATGACGTTTCGTCTTACCTTGAAGTATTCGTTCAGCGCCATCTTCACATTGTCATACGCATCGGTTTCTTCGTTTACTGTCAGCGTAGACAGTATATCGTCTGCACAGTCCCCCATACTGTAGAGTAGGATGCTGACTTGATCTGCATTTGGCTTATTTTTCAGCCCTGATGCTACTCTATAGCGTTCGAACCGCTTTAGCCACTTAGGCCAAAGTTCAGCCTGTTGAGGGCTATTTGCGCCATCGAACTTTTCCGGCAGTGGAATGTCAAGCTGGATGCCAGTGGGCGCAATATTCTGCGCTGGCTGAACCATAGGATTCTCCCCTGGTATGCTCATGTTTACCTTGTTGTATTAGGGTCGACTGTGGGTGTTTTAAAACCCGCTGCCACCATATAGAATTCGTAAGTGAGTCTTTTTTGACAGACGCTGAACCATCTTTATTCAACACAAACTTGACATTGACATCACATGTCGTATCCCATCATGCTTTGGGATAAATGCAAACATGAAGTATGGTGGCCGATATTGGCTGTTGCTACAATCACCGATCACAAGCCGCTGCTAGGAATATTCGCCAGTCAGAGACAAGCGTCTGCACGAGTGGAGCGATGGCGATTGAGACTCTCGCCGTACAACTACTCACTCCTCTACCGTCCAGGATGAGATGACGAGAACCCGGCGGATTACCTGAGTCGCCACCCTGTTGAACCACCGGCGATTGATACTGTAGAAAATACGGTCAACTACATTTGTAGTAACAGCATACCCAAGGCGATGACGCTGCAGGGGGTGAAACTACAATATATACAAGACAGCGTCATGCAGAAGATACTGCACGCCATAGAGAGGGCGGTCAATGGACCGATGAGGAAGTGTCACCATACCTGAAGCTCAAGGACGAACTAGCTATACACCAAGGCATGGTCCTACGACAAACACGCATCGTCCTTCCTTTTTCACTCCGCGAGCGTGCCGTCGATCTTGCACATCGTGGGCATCAACGAGTCGTAAAGACGAAAAGCCTACTGAGAGAGGTGTGGTTCCCTGGAATCGACATCATGGTAGACGACAAAGTCAAGGCATGCCTGCCTTACCAAGCCACGACCACGCACGGTTCCGAGCGCTGCACACCGCTGCGAATGTCTCAACTTCCAGACGCACCGTGGCAAGACCTATCGATCGACTTCATCGGACCGTTTCCGAGCGGAGAGTCACTGATTGTCGTCATCGATGACTTCAGCCGCTTCCCAGAAGTCGAAATCATTAATTCAACAAGCAGCATCACGGTAATTCCCAAGCTAGACGCAATATTTGCTCGCCAAGGGATTCCACAACAAATAAGAACTGATAATGGACCTCCATTCAATGGACATGAATTCACGAAATTTGCATCATATCTTGGTTTCAATCACAGACGCGTCACTCCGCTGTGGCCAGGCGCCAATGGCGAAGTGGAACGTTTGATAAAAACTCTGGGTAAAGCGATCAGATTAGCTTTCATCGAGAAACGAAATTGGAAACAAGATCTCTACACGTTCTTGCGTCAGTATCGTGCAACGCCACATTCTTCGACAGACGTGTCACCGAGTCAACTACTGAACGTGCGACAGATGAAAGTCTTGCTGCCCCAAATGTATGAGAAGAATCCACAGAGAAGAGAGATAGAGAATCGAGATGCCCAAGAGAAAGCCAAAATGAAGAGAAACGCAGACGAGCGACGTCATGCGAGCGAAAGCCATCTGCGCGTGGGCGACATTGTACTCGTCCGACAGACGCGTAAGAATAAACTGTCAGCTGCGTTCGACCCTCGTCCACTGAAAATGTCGGCCACGAAAGGCAACATGGTCACTGCGAGTCGTGGAAACTACTCCATAACACGCAACGTCTCGCACTTCAAGGCTGTGCCGCGCGTGAAGTTCGACGACATTAGTGAAGACGACCAACTCGACCAACTAGACGACTACCTGACTCGAGAAGTTCGCGATCAGCAAAACGACGAAGCTGCGCACGCGAATGTTCCACAGAGACCTGTAAGACGGGTGAAGGCACCTACGAGGTTGAGAGATTTCGTGATGGGCGTTTAGAGTAGCAACTCGTATCCTTGTATTTAAGGTGTTTTACTTTTCTTTATTATGCGTATATCACAAGGACACTTAGTTTTAGTTTCGGTTTATTACAGTCACAAGTATTCTTCCGAGACAGGGAGGAATGTAATGTAGCCGTTTACTACGCGCAGATTTGTATTTTACTTTGAATACATTGGGAACTTCCGCTTCTATCCCTTTCACACACGGCGTGTTCTGTGGTTATCAAACTCACTCAAAACAACCCAAATACAACAACATTACAGACATCTGTATATATTATTTTATTTGCCAAATTGCATTCGTTTTACATTTGTGTTTAATCGTTTCACAATAGGGCACAAGTATATATGCATTTCCAGACATAATGAAACATGTCAAAATAGTCACTATTCATAAACACCAAGAATCCTTTAGAACAATTAATTAAGTGCAATGTAAAAAGTGAAAGAAAATGGAAAAGGTGAAAATTACAACAGTTACAAAGATGTACTTAATAAAGCAACATTGGAAATTCAAGAGAAGATACAAAAAAAATTAGCTTGCTGTTTTATAAACAAAATGACCGCAATGTTTTTATGCGTATCTCAGGAGCAAACAGAAAGTTAACGATAAGGCTTGACCATTAGAAGACGGCGCTGCAAATATAAAAAGAGGGGATCTTAGTGGCTGAAGATCTGAATGAGTATTTTACTTAAGTGTTTACGAGAAACTATGTGATTACTGTTAGTTCAATACCAGTACAAGATGCTAAGTCTCAGCAAGCTAAACCAGACTATGTATGGCAGTTAATTGTAACTCTTGAAATTGTATCTAAGAAAATAACGGCATTGAAGGGTGATATATCACCTGGAATGGATGGAATTCCACCCATACTGCTACTAGAGACTGCAGAGCGAATTAATGATTCCATTTGAATGCTTGGTAAGAAGCAAATGTTATATAGTTACTTTTAAAAGGGTTCCAGAAACAAGTCAGATAATTACAGCATAAGCATAAGTGATTTGTTAATTAGTAGAATGGTGAATTATACATCACATGGTGGGTATCCTTGTTTACCGTACTTTAACGAATCTATCTCAACGTGGATACATAAAAGCGAGGTGATGCTTAACACATTTTAATGGATTTGTTGAAGACATCACTGAGTGGGTAAATGAGTGATCGCCAGTAGATATTATATACTTGGATTTTCATAAATATGTGCGCGACGTTCTACGTCAACGATTACTACATACGCTAAAGACCCATTGCATAGATGATGGCACAATTAACTGAATACACAAATGGCTAATTTGACTATATATTAAAAACACTCAAATAAATAAATAATAATATAAATAGATAACATAAACTTTAAAACACTGGTAAGACAGATGACACTAAAATATAAAATTACAACTACTGTCCGTCCTGATACAAAACATTATATTAAAATATGTTTTGTATGAATCAGTATTGGGAGCTAAATTATTTTTAATATAACTCAATGGTTTGGATGGTAATATAAAAAGCAATGTACTGAGATTTGTGAACGATACAAACATGTTTAGAAAGACTAAACATAAATAAAATACTCAACAGTTACAAGTGGAGTTAAGTAACTTAGTTACATTGTCTGAAAAATGGAAGGTATTATTCAATTCCCATGTCTGCAGGACATGGGAATGAATGTGCACAATGTAAATTCGGGTATACTTAGGAGTAACAGTTGGTGCTGATACAAAAGTCTCAGAGAGGTGTGGAATGCAGCTTCGAAGAGAAATCAAATTACGTGTATTTAGTTAATTAATTAGGAGATATATGTAACATATTAGAAAATACCTAAAGCATAATCATGGGAACGAATATATATATATATAATGTGCGTTCAAGTATGCAATTTCGTAGTCCAGTATTTAAAAATAAGACTTATAAAATGTATTTCAGTATAACAATAATTCACCAAAAGTGGATTTTTAGACAGTTGAAGACGACATAATAAGCTAAATATGGATGAACGCATACGTTCATTAAAAGATTTAACATAATTTGTAACAAACATAAAACTTGCACTACAGCATGATGCCAAATTGTATAAAATTATAAAACTGCTGTTATATGCAACAGTAATAGCTTCCAAACTCTGTTTCTTTATAATTTACACCAAAGACTTGAGGTGTACATAGTTCCACAGTAAGAGAGAAATAAGTACGTTTTAATGGTAGAGCTACAAAGACATTAGTGTTAGCGTATAGGCCTATGCATCTTTTCTGTCTGGCAATGTCATTATCATTAGTAAGATTATTATTGATTATATGACCCAGAAACCTGGGGGTACTTATGAGTAACAGTTGGTGCATATTCAAAAGTCTAAGATAAGTGCGGAATTGCAGCTTCGAAAGGAAATCAAATTACATGTATTGGGTTAATTAGGAGACATATGTAACATATTAGAAAACACATAATCATACCGCTGTCTGAAGCAATAGTTAGACTTCTATCAAAGGATTGTGTATATGAGTGGAGACCATATCGTAAGAAAGACGTAAATACGTTGGAGAATACAGAAGAGATGTATCAAAATGATTCAAGAACTGTGAGATCTTAGTTATGAAATACCACCAAAAGAATGAGGTTTGAGATTTGAGGAAAGAAGACTAAGGGAAGATCAGATAGAAATTTGCAAGATATTGAATAATTCCGAAAATATTGATACAAGTACTAAAAAATTTTCAGTAAAGAAACATTAATTGACTAGAGGATATGAAGTAACGTTACTGAAGGAACAGCTAGTGTAGTTTATATATCAGAAAGTATTCATTCCCATAGAGGACGACAGATGAATGGAACAGATTATCGGCTGACAGTGTGGATGCTAGTGCTCAGCGTCAATATGTTAAAACAATCGACAAATTCCTCAGAAGTACAGGATACACATAGCAGACCTGGATTTGATCCAACACCATCGATTCCAATTCCAATTCTGACTAACGTTATCGATTCCAATTCCACCCACACTATAACAATTTTGATTCAAACATAAAAAAAAATCCGAATCCGATGCCACCCATCCTACGCCGTAGGATAATTATGATTCCACCATATCCATTGTGATTCTACTAAATATTATATATGTATATAATATACAATTTACAATTATTTTTATTTTTTTGGCAATCTTGTTCGATTTTGGCTCGTTGGACCTTTTTCTGCATAATAAAGCTGCAGCTTCCAATCCAATTTATCGTATTTATTTATTAATTAATTTATGTATTTGTGTTTATTACCATATAATATATTTTACTTAATTTTAACATATAATTTAATTTTTTTTATTGAAATTATGTCATGTATATTAAACACTTAATATATACTGTATTTTCAATTTTATATATAGTATTACATTTACCAGGATAACTCCATGTACGATTTATAATGTTTGTACGCGCCTATGAACGGGCTGGTCCTGGATGTATATATATATATATAATATGCCCGTCATAAGCGCGTATAAACACTATAAATCTTACGTGATTTAGCATACAGCATACACAAGTCGGATACACTATTTTACAAAATCGAAAAGAAAAAAAATCTCTACAAATAGTATACAAGCTACTTTAAATTAAAATATTGATGTTGATTCCAGTAATCGATTCTGATTCCACTCGAAAGCAATTCCGATTCCGATTCCTCTGCTTTAATAACAATCAATTACGATTCCTACCAAAACTATTCCGATTCCACTACTTTCAAACTGACTGATTCCGATTCCAATTCCTGGATTTGAATCAGAGTCAGCCTTCAATTACGATTCCGGATTCAAAATCGCCCTGGGTTTGACACATTAAAGAAACAGTTGGACTAATAAGCCAAAGGCTTCTTTGTGCATTTTCCATCTGGAGTTGATTACCTTGGTGCAATAATGTTAAATCTTGTTAAAATATACCCGCTTTACAAGGAATATTAGAATTCCAAATCATAGTACATCCCCGTAAGGTCTGCCTATTAATGGCTCATTCTCGTCCATAGATACCCTGGGAGGGTTAATATTACGTTTGTACAAGTTGTGTTTCTTTCAACCACTGTTCTTGTACCAATGAACAATCACATGCCACCAGCAAATATTTGCATGACAACGTAGTTGTCCACCCCAAAATGTTTACAATTAAATATGAACCAAACTTCACTGTCTACGAATTAGTCACTATGACGTTTAATTTTCACTGTATGGGTAAACGTTTCACCTATTCCACCCGTGTTCAGTGCACCGTTCATCACTAGTGCCACGCCGGTGCCAGAACAGATGTTGATATTTTTCTTTTCTACTTTTCTCCATTTGAAAGCTTTATCGACCTTATATAACACGTAGTTAATTAGGTGGCACATGTACGAAGTGTGTCACTCTCTGTGTGGTCATTGTGTTTTGAAGGAGAGAGAGAACGAGAGAAAGAGAGAGAGAGAGAGAGAGAGAGAGAGAGAGAGAGAGAGAGAGAGAGAGAGAGAGAGAGAGAGAGAGAGAGAGAGAGAGAGAGAGAGAGAGAGAGATAGAGAGAGCAAGAGAGCTGGCGAGAAAGACAAAGAGACATACATACAGACGGCAGACAGCAGACAGCAGACACAGACAGAGACACAGTGGCAGAGATGTGATGATAATCACTGATTGAAAGGAAATACTTGCGGAGTAATAAATTACTACAATTAATAATATCCATAATGGCCAAAATTACTCAGTTTTAGTCCTTTTATTCTATTCACTAGTTGGCAGTTCTTTATGTCTAATTTTTTATGGATCTCTGCATTGGTTGTTCTTATTATTCATGGCACTCTTAGGACTTTTCTGTAACATTTAATCTCAAACGCTTGTATTCTTCTCATGTCTTCTTTGTTCAGTGTCCACGTTTCGCTCCTTCTTTGTTCAGTGTCCACGTTTCGCAAGTTTTTTAAATTCTTATGTTTGTTGGTATGTTTTGTCCTTTCCATACATTTTTCAGATTATTTTGTTTCTGCGTTGCTATGGCTATTCTTCTTCTGATCTCTGATGATGTCTTGCCGCCACCTTGTAGTCTTGCTCCAAGGTATTCGTAGTGGTTCACATTTTCAACTTGCTCCCCGTTTATTGCAATTTCTGTTTTATCAATGCATTTGTCGGTGTCCATGATCTTTGTTTTCTTCACATTAAGTAACAAGCCATTTTTCTCACTGTGTTTTTTACAGACATGATTAGGTTTGTTAGGCCGATTGTTGTAGTGGACAGGAGTGCGGTATCGTCTGCGTATCGTAGGTCTCTGATTCTATGTCCATGAATATTCATTTCATCGTATCTTGTACTTCTGTCATCTAATTCTACATCTCTCTTTACGTCTTCTGTGTAGAGACTGAATAGGTATGGAAATAAAATACACCCTTGTCTTACTCCTTTTCCCACTGTAAAAGTTTCTGTACTTGTGTTTTCCAGCTTGACTATTGCTTGTTCCGTAGTTGGAGCATAGCTGTAGGTCTACTTTCTTTGGTAATGGGATGTATATTGATTTCTTCCAGTCGTCTGGCCATTGTCCACTCTTCCATATTTTCTTACACAGTGCATGGTATATGTCTATTCCTTCTTCTTCCGCTGCTTTTATCAGTTCTGCATGTATGTTGTCGCACCCAGGGCTTTTCCCATCTTTTAGACTATTAATGGCCCATTTCATCTCATCTCTTAATGGTTCGAGATCGTCCTCGTCTTGGTCTTCGTTTCCCATATCAGGGGGGTCGTTGTTGTCTCCATCTCGTGCGTACATATTTTGACATATTGGCTATACCAAGTACAATTTTGGGGAGCTAGTTGTCTTGAGGAAGTACATGTCTGATACAAAGTGGCAATACTTGGACTTTAATATGCTAGTGATACTCAAAGTTAATGCTAATTCAGAAGAAGATCTATGAAGAGAACATTCACAGACGAACATTCGAGTATTGGACCAATCAATAAATCTAAACTACTGTTTTGGCCCATATATTAGGTAGGTCTAGCAATTACAGGTGATGACAGTGTTTGGACATGTATCCATACATAACATCGCAAACGTTTATTTCACACAGGCGTCGGAACCGGGACATGCAATATTTTGGGTGGTGTTGGAGATTGCTTTAGTCCAAAAAATTTCAGAATGTTTATCAAGCCGTGCATCTGGCGAAAGGTGATAATTGCGAAAACAAATGTAATGATGAGTTTTTGTTTGGTGTCCATGCCCATTTTAGAGACATTGTTTATTTAAAATGACAATATTTGTTTTAAAAAATGTCGCGGTTTGAAATAATTCACCGATAGGTCGGAGGATAGCTAACTAGAAGGTAGTGGGGATTTCCTGACGGTTTCCCAACGCTAACGAGAGTGTGAAAATCGAAGTGTTTCACTAAAGAAATTAATTCTTACACGATTTGTGGAAATGAACGCTTCGCAGTTTGTAAAATAAGATGCCACTCCCGGTATATGTTGTTAGAGTTAGCTATGGTGAACGTTGCTGATGTGAGTCCTTTACATACATTATCAGACACGCACAAATAGCTTCACAAACGCTCTCCAACATAATAATCTAGAACTAAGAAAGGTGGCGACACACAAATTCTCTGAAGGACAAATGCTGAAAACATCTATATACAGTAAACTTTGAGTTAAAGTATATGTACCACCAGCGCGGCAATTTTTATGCTTGCTGCCGGTAGCGTTATCCCAAGTAACTTACCTCCAAAGAAACTGACGTACGTCAAAGCTTGCGTACATTGTTACTGCGTTAACCTCAAGGTAGGTGCTGGCTGCACGTTAGCGTACCTCGCTTGACCGTAGGCCTATTCGCAGTGCAGTATGGCAAAATGACTCCATATTTAATAAACTGACCTCAGGGTCAATTTATTAAGAAGTATTCTTACCTCGGGTTCACAATACTATCACTGTTTATTGACACGTTCTGTGGACTGTTGAGTCTCCTTTTATTTAAGCAGCCAAAGTTATTTATTGTTGTTGTAGTAATGACGTATGAATGGTGCCCTATCCGCGGCCTGCACCACAAGCTTTCTTGTTGCTCAACTTGGTTGACATAATTAATAATTCTCTTTCATGGTCATAGTAATCTGGTGTGCCTTTGCTTCGTATTACTAACAGTAATGAGGCAAGATACAAAAAGGTCAAATGCGATCCTACACCGGCAAGATCGTTGCATAGGATTAGACATAAGGTTAAGGTTAGTGCGCTGACAACTAATTTAAGGAAAGGATTGCCGAATTTTGTCGGTTTTTGTGCTAATTGCAAATATATGATACATTAAGCAGGGATTCAATATGTACGGAAACGAATTGCGGGTGCGGTATGTATTTTGCAACAAAGCATCGATACATACTGAACATTAATACAATTGCGGATGAGTTTACGCGGACAGGGACTATTAAATTTCT
Organism: Paraescarpia echinospica; assembly: GCA_020002185.1. NCBI lineage: Eukaryota > Metazoa > Annelida > Polychaeta > Sabellida > Siboglinidae > Paraescarpia > Paraescarpia echinospica. The sequence continues at coordinate 53,477,300 of CM034541.1, forward strand.
CAATGAAGCGATTCGAAATATATATATATATATATATATAAACTTATATATATATATGTAGTATCGTTTCTTGCGGTGTTTCCCAATCCGATTCCTATTCGCATATATATATGTATACGAGAATAGGAATCGGATTGGAAATCACCGCAAGAAATAATACTACAGACGTATTTTCCAAGTTGCAAAATGTCAGAATATACTTGTGAACCGATGTTGTACGATACCAGGTGTTCTGGCACAATGACGCCCAAACGTGCATAATACTACGTCAATTTTTTAGTTTGTATGCATCCAACTAGTTAACAGTGTAACTTTCAATGATACCGTAATATTGGTAGAAAAATATATACATTTGGAGGCTGCCTTATTTACATCAAGAATAGTTTGGAAAAGGCACGTAACACATTCCAAAACCCACCACAATTTGAAGATCAAACAGTATAAACACAAACACTAAATAAGAATTGTCATCAGCAATGTTATGGGCGTTCTACTCTATTGGTCTGACATATGGACAATACCATATCAACTGAACGAAAACTAGCAAGCTTCCGTAACAATCATAAGAAAAGTATCCGTGAACCATCGCAAAAGGAGCGTACTTAAAGAAAGTAAAGAAATAGAACCTAGAAAGAAAGGCAGAGGATAGAAACAGATGACGGCAACTGCGATGTGCCATGTGTGAGGGCACAGAGCGTGAGAATGTAAGTAAAAGTAATGAACTCCCCATTACCCTAAACTACCATTACTACTACCTAAACACTTGCACTGCCTTCCGGTTTTCTATGGCGAATCAAATTGAAATCGTTCAGTATATTACATGTCCAAAACAATATCCACTCTATTTGACTTGTAATCTTTCAAAAATATCCACACAGCTTATATTAACTCATAACAACTTATTTTCCTAAAACTAATATTAGCATCGACAAGTGTGGGTTTTGTTCCGTAGCTCAACATTTGAAACACTTAAAACAATGAACTGTATAAAATCTCAAGACTTATTTGTTTAAAATTGCATTCCAACCCTAAATCTCCGGCGATCCTTTGGTCTAATGGTGATTCATGCGCGTCCCTGTTCGTGATTTTCCTAATTATTCTTGTTGTTGCGCCTGTGGGCTCTGCTATCTGAGGGAGGAGATAGTCGCTAAAGAAGTACACTATTGTTGTTGCGCCTGTGGGCTCTGCTATCTGAGGGAGGAGATAGTCGCTAAAGAAGTACACTATTGTTGTTGCGCCTGTGGGCTCTGCTATCTGAGGGAGGAGATAGTCGCTAAAGAAGTACACTATTGTTGTTGCGCCTGTGGGCTCTGCTATCTGAGGGAGGAGATGGTCGCTAAAGAAGTACACTATTGTTGTTGCGCCTGTGGGCTCTGCTATCTGAGGGAGGAGATGGTCGCTAAAGAAGTACACTATTGTTGTTGCGCCTGTGGGCTCTGCTATCTGAGGGAGGAGATGGTCGCTAAAGAAGTACACTATTGTTGTTGCGCCTGTGGGCTCTGCTATCTGAGGGAGGAGATGGTCGCTAAAGAAGTACACTATTGTTGTTGCGCCTGTGGGCTCTGCTATCTGAGGGAGGAGATGGTCGCTAAAGAAGTACACTATTGTTGTTGCGCCTGTGGGCTCTGCTATCTGAGGGAGGAGATGGTCGCTAAAGAAGTACACTATTGTTGTTGCGCCTGTGGGCTCTGCTATCTGAGGGAGGAGATGGTCGCTAAAGAAGTACACTATTGTTGTTGCGCCTGTGGGCTCTGCTATCTGAGGGAGGAGAGAGTCGCTAAAGAAGTACACTATTGTTGTTGCGCCTGTGGGCTCTGCTATCTGAGGGAGGAGATGGTCGCTAAAGAAGTACACTATTGTTGTTGCGCCTGTGGGCTCTGCTATCTGAGGGAGGAGATGGTCGCTAAAGAAGTACACTATTGTTGTTGCGCCTGTGGGCTCTGCTATCTGAGGGAGGAGATGGTCGCTAAAGAAGTACACTATTGTTGTTGCGCCTGTGGGCTCTGCTATCTGAGGGAGGAGATGGTCGCTAAAGAAGTACACTATTGTTGTTGCGCCTGTGGGCTCTGCTATCTGAGGGAGGAGATGGTCGCTAAAGAAGTACACTATTGTTGTTGCGCCTGTGGGCTCTGCTATCTGAGGGAGGAGAGAGTCGCTAAAGAAGTACACTATTGTTGTTGCGCCTGTGGGCTCTGCTATCTGAGGGAGGAGATGGTCGCTAAAGAAGTACACTATTGTTGTTGCGCCTGTGGGCTCTGCTATCTGAGGGAGGAGATGGTCGCTAAAGAAGTACACTATTGTTGTTGCGCCTGTGGGCTCTGCTATCTGAGGGAGGAGATGGTCGCTAAAGAAGTACACTATTGTTGTTGCGCCTGTGGGCTCTGCTATCTGAGGGAGGAGATGGTCGCTAAAGAAGTACACTATTGTTGTTGCGCCTGTGGGCTCTGCTATCTGAGGGAGGAGATGGTCGCTAAAGAAGTACACTATTGTTGTTGCGCCTGTGGGCTCTGCTATCTGAGGGAGGAGATGGTCGCTAAAGAAGTACACTATTGTTGTTGCGCCTGTGGGCTCTGCTATCTGAGGGAGGAGATGGTCGCTAAAGAAGTACACTATTGTTGTTGCGCCTGTGGGTTCTGCTATCTGAGGGAGGAGAGAGTCGCTAAAGAAGTACACTATTGTTGTTGCGCCTGTGGGTTCTGCTATCTGAGGGAGGAGAGAGTCGCTAAAGAAGTACACTATTGTTGTTGCGCCTGTGGGTTCTGCTATCTGAGGGAGGAGAGAGTCGCTAAAGAAGTACACTATTGTTGTTGCGCCTGTGGGCTCTGCTATCTGAGGGAGGAGAGAGTCGCTAAAGAAGTACACTATTGTTGTTGCGCCTGTGGGCTCTGCTATCTGAGGGAGGAGATGGTCGCTAAAGAAGTACACTATTGTTGTTGCGCCTGTGGGCTCTGCTATCTGAGGGAGGAGATAGTCGCTAAAGAAGTACACTATTGTTGTTGCGCCTGTGGGCTCTGCTATCTGAGGGAGGAGATGGTCGCTAAAGAAGTACACTATTGTTGTTGCGCCTGTGGGCTCTGCTATCTGAGGGAGGAGATGGTCGCTAAAGAAGTACACTATTGTTGTTGCGCCTGTGGGCTCTGCTATCTGAGGGAGGAGATGGTCGCTAAAGAAGTACACTATTGTTGTTGCGCCTGTGGGCTCTGCTATCTGAGGGAGGAGATAGTCGCTAAAGAAGTACACTATTGTTGTTGCGCCTGTGGGCTCTGCTATCTGAGGGAGGAGATGGTCGCTAAAGAAGTACACTATTGTTGTTGCGCCTGTGGGCTCTGCTATCTGAGGGAGGAGATGGTCGCTAAAGAAGTACACCATTGTTGTTACTATTATCACAACCAAATAGTTTCTTTCTCTTTTGAAAAGGAAGTTGGCAGTATAACGTTATTCTTCATATGCCTGGCCTACCACTCTGTGTTGGCCGCATGTGGGTGGCTACTGTATTGCTCGTTATAGTTTAGAGCTGACACAGTTTAATGTTCCCCCATTTGGAGGACCATACAGACTAACAGACACACCAGCGTCTCAGTCAGATGATGCATAATGGACGACGAACGTCCGTACGGGAGATGACCTCCATCCTGAGTTTAACTTCCTCCGTCTGTTTGCAAAATCAATGTCACGTGAGCATGAGCGCATGAAATGGTATGACTAAGACATGTTTACTGGCCTTTCGCTGCGCATGTGTTTAGTACAGCATGTCAACCATTTGCACAGCTGACACAGTTCAATGCCCCCCTTCTGAAGGAACATACAGGCTAACAGTTACGCCCGCGTCTTAGATCGTCAGATGACGCATAATGAACAAAGAATACAAGGGAGTTCTAAGGTAAATGACACGAGATGAGAGATGTCTGACTGTGAATGACGGGCCATTACGGTCGCGTCATCTGCTAAGATGAATGCACGACGAACGTCGGTACGGGAGTTAAGTTAACTCCATCCAGAGTTAATCTCCCTTCGTCGGTTCACAAAACAATGACACATCAGTATGACTGCATGGTATATAGCGTAACTGGACATGCTTACTGGCTATTCGCTGCGCCTGTGAATCGACACCGTGTTAGCTATTTGCACTGGGAGATACCACTCCACCTTCTGTCAGCAAGCAACAGTTGCGGACACTGCAAACTATTTCTTTGACCATAACTCTTCCTGGAGGATTCGAGCTGAAAAGCGCAACAATCCACATTCGTTCAGGAAATCACAATGACGCCCAAAAGGCATACACAGATCGGACTGCCACTTGTGGACCCAACAAAGGTACCTTAACTGAAATCAGTGAGTTGCAACCACCAACCAATGTCGGCGAACTGCGACGATCCATGGGCATGGTCAACTACATGGTATTATACATGCGGTTTATGTCCCACCTGACGGACACCGTGGACCCGCAGCACAACTCCCTCAAGTGGTCGCAGGCTCAACAATTTTAATTTGATGAAGTCAAGCTGGTGTTGACGCGGGCTCCTGTTCCTGCGTTCTGCACCTCGGACAAGGAGAACGACGCGAGCGAGTACGGACTACTGCAGGACGGCAACCTGTGCTTAACGTCGCTACGCCCAGATCGAGAAGGAGATGTTGAGTATGTTGTTTGGTCTGACCAAGTTTCACCACTACACGCACAACCGAGATATCACAGTGTTGACTGATCACAGACCGCTAGCGGCGACCCGGCCGAAGCTAATAGGGAAAACTCCGAATCGTCTGCAGCACATGTTTTTTTTAAATCACAAGAGTAATCTATTCATACACACTGGTATATAAACCTGCAAATGCGATACCAGTCGCCGACGCTTTGACTCCAGCACCTACTGACGACTCCGTCAAGGGTATCACTCTTACAGTGTCCTGACCACCTACCCAGACCGGATCCGCTGTGCTATACATCACAGTACCCAGTTCTGCACTAACTGGGTACAGTCATTATGGAAGGGTTGCCAAATGCAGAGGACACGTGTCAGATCGTTTGCTACGCTACTTCAGTTACCATATGACCCGTTGACGATCTAGGACGGCATCATATTTCGTGAGGAACGCATCGTCGTGCCGACATCCTTACGACAGAGCATGAAAACGAGAGGCATCCAGCCACACGTGCATCAACTCGTGTTTTATGTTGATATCTTTTGTTTAGATGTTACCAGTGGCGTACCCTGAGGGGTTGTTTGGTTGCCCGGAAATCCCCCAAAATTCCTCACTATTGTATGATACATACGGTAACGTACAGCATGGGCGTACCCAGGGTGGGTTTTTGGTTGCCCGGAAACCACTCCAAAAAAAATTGTGCACTGCTGTATGATAAAAATTATGGCAATGTACGTGAGTACACGGGAGGATGACATAGTACATGAGTATAGAAATCAGACGGAAAAAGTCCGCAAGTGACAATTAAAACTAGAAAAGTATTTCCAAATTCGCAAATTGTCTCACCAAACCAACACTTCCTAAAACAGCAACAGCAACAACAACAACAGCAGCAGCAGCAGCAGCAACAACAACAACAACAAGCAGGTAGAAATGTGCGTGTTTGAAATAATACCCATCAAACGTTAGACGGATCGTGTGTGTGTGTGTGGCATTGACGGGTGTATAATGTCGTGTAAGGGGTCATACGTAAAGCACGTCACACTTCAGGTAAGTGTTACGAAGCTCTTCATGGGGGTGTGGATCTTTTAAGCAATGTGCATGCGTGCGTCCGCGCATGTGTGCATGTGTGCATGTGTGCATGTGTGCATGTATGCGCATTGTGTTTGTGCGTGCGTACGTACGATATGGTGGGTGTGTGTTTGCGAGTGCGTGTATGTAAGTTGTTCAATATAGTATTATGTTCGCTAAAGATGAGTTTAATGTATAGCTAATTCACATCCTCTTTTCAACGTGTAACCGCACGTCAAGTTTACAAACCCAGGTTACACACATATCTATAGTGTCGCCTTCTGTGAATCAACCGAGATTCCGACTAAGTACTGATATGAGTTAGTCCAAGTCTGTGTAAGCCTAAATATTGCACTTGGTGTCATAAATACAAAAAGGACGTAGTCTGTTCGTCTACCCAGAATTAGCGAGCGTAGTCATTTCTAACTGGAAATATGTTGTGTTGACCGTGGGAAAGTGAGCATCGTCGAACATCAAAGGTTACAGCAGTTAATTCAGCCCAATTCGGCTGTATTTCCAATAAAGCTTGTTTTGAAACTGGATGTTTTGTTTACTATTTGAACTTGCACCTGTGGTCGTGCCTTTATATTGCGATCGTTGTTATGGGCTTACTAAACACAATTTGGCGGGCAGTATACATACAACATATAGTTATAGTACCTATGTATTCTTATAAACATTATATTAATTTATTAATTTATTAAAAACTAAGAATATATTGTCTCCTTTTAAGCATTCAAACAACGTAGAAATAAACAGCGTTTATAAAACATGTCTTAACATTTAAATAAGAAATGCATGAAAACTAAATCCGTTAATTTCACACCGCATTTTTGCGTTAAGCGTTTTCGGAAATCCAAACAAGCACATGTAGGTACTGTATTAAAGTTGTTATGAACGCAAGTTCAATGCTTATGATAGGAATGGTTTCCCATGATACTCTCATAAATCAAAGCCTTTGACATTCTATATCTAGTCTCGGTATCTCTTCTCGAAATCTTGCACTTGCAAAACATGGCCAGTTGAACAAATCAGCAACGTGCGCAGACGCACGTACGTGTCTGACGTAATTACACTGTCTGTTTTTGTATACATATGCGGCGTCTTATGCAAGAACGAATACATAACTAGTTATCAGTAGTTATACACAGGCCAGCAAGGGCGGATAAAAAGGGGGTAGTCTAGGGAGCCCAAAACCTCCATTGGCGGCCGACGCAAATTCCTGAGCTGGGTATTCAGCACGACACCGCTGTCACTTCGAAAGACGGGGTAGCGGGGTTGTTGATTTCGCCGCCGCGTTGCTGTAACTTCACCATATTGTAACATAAACGGGGGCACATTCCAAAGGTCTAGGAGGCACGTAACGAGGATCTCAAAAATGTCAGAAAATGCCATGACACACGTTAGGATGTATAGGAGGGTTAGTATCTTACATTCATGCGTGGCAACTGAAAATAACTGTACGATGGATAAGCGTCAGACGCTAGCGAAAAACCTCCAATTACAACCCCCACGAGGTAGACCAAACACCTCCAACAGAACCCCAGTGAGGCACACCAACTGCACCCCTTCAGACATCCAACTGTTACCCTTTGGGGCTCACCAAACACCTCCGATTGACCCCCATTGTCATTGACCCCCCCAAAAAAACCTTCAAATGCACCCCGTTGAAGCTTATTCAAAGTCTCCGAAGTTAGGACACGCAACCACAAATGTCGATTTTTTTTTATTAAATAAGTACAATCAACAAAATGGACGGACTATATATATATACAAAATACGTAAAAAGTATGAAACTGTGGTATGTGACAGCGGAATGTTCAACGATTATCGAACATATTTCATGTAACTGGTGTGACCATATTGTACGATTGTACCCTCTCATCTGATTATTATGCCGCTTATCCAGCAGGGGGCGGGACCTGTCACAGTTTGTTTGGACACAAACTCGCGACAGTTGGCTTTGCCGCGTCACGTGGCAGTGTGCTTGTCGACAGACAGGATAGCGATGGCGTGCAGGGTTGTGTTTGTCGGGCCGGACAAGAATCCGTCTCTGCTGTACGGCGAATGCAGCGTCCCTAAGATCCACGGTGGTCAAATCCTGGCGAAGATCAAACTAGCGACTATATGCGACTCGGACTTGACAGCTGTCAACGCGAATGCCGTGCCAAGGTAAGCCGCAAACATTGTTGGGAACTGTCAAAGCAGTGTCGTATTTACAATGCATTTCCATTTGCCTATTTGGCATTTGGAGACAGCGCGCACTAACTGTCACCGGCGTAACCTTAGCGGCTGGCTGGCAACATAATTTATGCAAGTGTCAGACTCAAAGATCGTAGGCTAGGGTTCATAGGAGGTTAATTAGTTGGCGCAAAAATCATAAAAAGGAATTTGCCTCCCCCCTCCCAAATTACTTGCACAATTGGAGATGGGAGATTGAATTTTAGACTAAAAGCACAACCACAGCACAGGCACAATTAACTGATCTAACTTTCTTTATGTTTTTTATACCATATTATATTGGGGAACATTTTAATTATGTTGATTTTGTAATAAAAAATGTTAACATACATAATTTACGGGAGCACGGCTAATGCAGTGGTTAGCACATCCGCCTGGCATGCCAGCACTCTGAGTTTGAAACCCGGACCAGGCAGGCATGATATTGGGTGTAAAAACCTGGCCCTCAACATTGGGGACTGTGTATGCCTCGTGACTCGGAGATCCCGTCTCAATTTGGGACGTAAAAGAACCACTAAGAACATCAAGCACCCTGGCAGTGACCACCCTCAGTGCCAACATATAAAGATCAGTTTGGCGATAATGTTCTGAAAAAGGCTGACTAGTTGAATGAGACCTCATAGTCATAAGGAATGCCAGACTACACAGCCCACGGACAATTCGGCCCGAGACAACCCGGCCCCATCCTGAGACAACTCGGCCCCCATCCTGAGATAACTTGGCCCCCGCAGGTCGGCTCGATGAAAAATTATATGATGGCGGCTGGAGATAGATGAATGTCTTTGAGGGAAATTATATGACGGCGGCTAGAGATAGAATAATTCGGCCGACGGTGAATTCGACACCCATTGATTGATTAACGCGTGGCCCAGAACTCTGGTGAAATCGGCCCAAACGATTGTATATACGTGAACATGTAACTAAAAATGATACAAAACTCAATTCAACTAATAGCAGTGTTATAGCACACATAATTCAATTCAACTAATAGCAGTGTTATAGCACACATAATTCAATTCAACTAATAGCAGTGTTATAGCACACATAATTCAATTCAACTAATAGCAGTGTTATAGCACACATAATTCAATTCAACTAATAGCAGTGTTATAGCACACAATTCAATTATTAATACAATTAACAGATGAATAAATATGTTAAATATAAAAACAGGCTAAATATTGTTTGTTTTAAGAAGAACGAACTAAGACCGGCGAATGGTCTTTGATCGTTGTGTGAGAGACAATTAAAGCATTGGTCATCAGCAATATCTAACCAAAGTGGCTTCCCTTTGATAAAGATCATATGAATAACAAATAACAAATAACAAGCACTCAGAGCAGCATATGGCCCATAGGCTTTATTACGTTCAAAATAAACAGGTTTTGTCAATTCAACCTATATCAGATGCAGTCTAACCCACCACCACCTCCACCCATCATGGTAATGTTAACACAATCTAATTACAACCACTGAAGCAGCACCATGGCACAACTTCAATACAGCAACATACGCATGCTATCATAGATTCCTTGTTTTCTTGCATTTTCAAATTCAAAGTACACTAAAACGTAGATCTGAAAATAAATTCAACCTGCATCAGAAGCAGTCTAACCCTCTAGTCCTCATACACAGATGGGTCGGACCATACACATTTCCACACGACTTCAGCAATTTCGATGTCGAGATTTTGTCAGCTGCATACTGTGCCCACAGATGAAACAATTTGCCTTGCAGATGCCTGTAGCGTTTCCTCTGATGCTGCATGAATTTCTTCGCAGAAACGAATCTTGACAAAATTGGTACCAGTTGTGCTTCTGCAAACAGCAGTGGCACCAACCTGTAGAATGGCAGGACTGTACTGCGGGCGCGTTGGTTGGTGCAGTGGCACCAGCCTGTAGAACGGCAGGGCTGTACCGCGGGCGCGTTGGTTGGTGCGGTGGCACCAACCTGTAGAACGGCAGGGCTGTACCGCGGGTGCATTGGTTGATACGGTGGCACCAACCTGTAGAACGGCGGGGCTGTACCGCGGGCACATTGGTTGATACGGTGGTGCCAACCTGTAGAACGGCGGGGCTGTACCACGGACACATTGGTTGATACGGTGGTGCCAACCTGTAGAACGGCGGGGCTGTACCGCGGGCACATTGGTTGATACGGTGGTGCCAACCTGTAGAACGGCGGGGCTGTACCGCGGGCGCATTGGTTGATACAGTGGCACCAACCTGTAGAACGGCGGGGCTGTACCGCGGGCACATTGGTTGATACGGTGGTGCCAACCTGTAGAACGGCAGAGCTGTACCACGGACACATTGGTTGATACGGTGGTGCCAACCTGTATAACGGCGGGGCTGTACCGCGGGCACATTGGTTGATACAGTGGTGCCAACCTGTAGAACGGCGGGGCTGTACCGTGGGCGCATTGGTTGATACAGTGGCACCAACCTGTAGAACGGCGGGGCTGTACCGCGGGCACATTGGTTGATACGGTGGTGCCAACCTGTAGAACGGCGGGGTTGTACCGCGGGCGCATTGGTTGATACAGTGGCACCAACCTGTAGAACAGCGGGGCTGTACCGCGGGCACATTGGTTGATACGGTGGCACCAACCTGTAGAACGGCGGGGCTGTACCGCGGGCACATTGGTTGATACGGTGCTGCCAACCTGTAGAACGGCGGGGCTGTACCGCGGGTGCATTGGTTGATACGGTGGCACCAACCTGTAGAACGCCGGAGCTGTACCGCGGGCGCATTGGTTGATACGGTGGCACTAACCTGTATAACGGCGGGGCTGTACCACGGACGCATTGGTTGATACGGTGGTGCCAACCTGTAGAACGGCGGGGCTGTACCGCGGGCACATTGGTTGATACGGTGGTGCCAACCTGTAGAACGGCGGGGCTGTACCGCGGGCGCATTGGTTGATACGGTGGCACTAACCTGTATAACGGCTGGGCTGTACCGTGGGCGCATTGGTTGATACGGTGGCACTAACCTGTATAACGGCGGGGCTGTACCGTGGGCGCATTGGTTGATACTGTGGCACTAACCTGTATAACGGCGGGGCTGTACCGTGGGCGCATTGGTTGATACTGTGGCACTAACCTGTATAACGGCGGGGCTGTACCGTGGGCGCATTGGTTGATACGGTGGCACTAACCTGTAGAACGGCGGGGCTGTACCGTGGGCGCATTGGTTGATACGGTGGCACTAACCTGTATAACGGCTGGGCTGTACCATGGACGCATTGGTTGATACGGTGGCACTAACCTGTATAACGGCGGGGCTGTACCGCGGACATGTTGGTTGATGCGGTGGTGCCAACCTTGATCCAGGTGTTTTGCACATAATCCACGAGGTCGACTAGCTGGAATGTCGTCGCCTGCAGCATCAATGCATGGAACGCTGCTGCGATGTGTTCTGCCGGCAGGAAAGTAAGTACTAGTACCTGCAAAATACATACATAAAAAATAGTTATAAAGTTTACAAAAAAGCGAAAAATGTAAACTATTACATTGTCTGATGAGGGGATAGTCATGCAATAACAAATTGCCTACCTGGGAACATCTCAGGATTTCAGTTTTGATATATTGATAAATTATTTAAAATTAATTAAACACACACAGTTATAATTACTAGCACAAATCCGCGTCACTTGCAGGATGCCTTGGTAGTTGTCAGTCGTGCTAATAACAATTACCAAATGTTGGGATACACACAGCATTGTTACATAAACATATATCCAATCTGGCAAAACACAGGGGATTAAGTATGCCTACCTTCTTGATGTACTTGTACGTTCCTTCATCTGTGAGGTAAGCCTGGCGCAGCCCCAAGTCCTGCACCTTACCCCACACCGCCTGGGTCCAATGAAACACCCCTTTATGACCAGTTCGTTGAATACGGTGCGGAGACCCTTCCACATTCCTGCAAACATACGGAACTGTTACAATTAGTTAATCACACATGATAGGAAAATATCAGGCATTAAATACGAGTCATTACTATAAGCAGGCAGTTTACTGTACCGGCATGAACTCATAACACTCAAATCATTTCAATGGTTGCCGGTAGAATTTAAGATATTGTTACTCACTACACCAAAATTATGGAACACCCTACCCAAATATGTGCACAGCTCTCACAATGTCTGTGTGCAAACTGAAGACTCACAATTTTAGCATAGCATACAAGTAACATTTACAGGTGATTCACATTTACATTTACGATAATCATTCTATAAAACGTTCTTATGTACCTTTCTCAAAGTCCGCCACAAATTCGCGCACAGATGCGGGTCGCGGAAGCATTCGGCTTATGACGCGAAACACCTTTAAATGATGACAATTACGATTAACAGCAACGCATCATACAAAATGATATATTTAAACAATAATAATATTTAGTTATATTTTTCCAACATAACGATAATATACATATTGATATTGTAGCACATAATAATAACTTTACCTGTCCACAAAGAGGAAGTACATTTTGCACTGAGGAGGGAGCATAATTAAATATAGTATTTAAATCACATCGCAGTATGAACATGATGAAATCAAGTATGTAGATAGTTGCTAATTAGTAATACTGAGTGTTGTACATAGATAATGGTACAATCATGAACCATGAATCATTCGGTCATGACATACAAGCAATAGTAAATAAATTAAACACATTAACACAGTTTGAATAAATATGTTAAAACAATGTGGCAATATTAAAAGACAATGATAACATTGATCAATGATGTGATGTATCTATGACTGATTCAGGAACTTGATAGAAGATGGAATGGATGATTTCAGGGCACGCTAAAATACTTACTATGTCAGTAAGACTCTAATAAAACATTATTTTATAGATCACGATATCAATTTAATTTACCTCTTTGTAGTCGAGACATGAAGATGGACGCGAGTGGTACTTGTTTCATCGCGTCATCTTCTTGCAGGAAGGCGTGGATCGAGAACAGTTGAACAAAGGGCGTCTTGACGACGTTAAAAGTTCCATCTAGATACCACCTCCTTACGTGTGCCAGTAGATCGAGCTGTCTGTTTGTCGCAAATAACAGGTGACGCTGGTTGTCCACACGAATGTCGGCTTGGATGAATCCTTCGGACAGGAAATCTTTAGCCAGCTGAAATTATTCAATATGATTACATATTAATTATGACAATTGTAAACCAAATATAAGAAACTCTACCTACAAAACAAACTATTTGTGTTAAATTTGATTATACCGATAAATTTCACAAAGTAATGTCACGCAGTTCACACCTGGAAGTCTGCGTCTCGCGGTTCTTCTGGTCTTAGCTTGGCTCGGATGCGGTTGGCGGTGCGTGCCAGACTTACAATCCCGGGCAGGGCCTCGCATGGATGTTGAACATCCAAGTCGTGCAGCAGAACACTCTCAACGATTGTGCTAGCGGACTGGAATATTTCACACCTTGCTTTAGCTTTGATCTATGACAAGCAAACAACAATGTATGATCAAGGACGATATTATAACCAGAATGGGTACACTCTATACACATTCTTACTATTATCATTATTCATATTATTTAATGATTATAGATATATATGTAGCGGGGGATTTACCATGAAGACAGACAACACGGTTAAATGATGTCTATCATTTATTGTGTTATAAATCTAAAATACAAAATAAAACCCCAACTGGGAACTGCTGTCTAACACAGCGCCTGAGCACTGCTCAGTGCAATCACACCATGCACTGTCTTACATCTTGATTTGTGTTGTCCTTTCTGTCAAAACACGAAACCTCGTGGGAAAACACTGGAGCACACGTCTGTCCAGCTTCTCTCTTAAACTATGTGATGGCGTCCCTTACGTAGCCCTGGCTTAGTGACCGGGGTATGACCTTCACTTGGTGACTGCTCGGGAAACTGACACCGCAGGGGAAGCTGACTTATAGATTTTTCCAGGCCATACATGTTACACTGGTGAAATGGGGTCTACAGACTTAAGGCCAGACACGGCAGGTAGATACGATTATTTTTTAATTTGTGCAAACAGTTCAATTTTTTCTGCCCAAATGGGTCTTACTGAGTAAAATATATATTTTACTTTTTTCAGCCAGACTCCCATTTGCTTGGTAACTAACAAAATGGCCAGCATTTTGAGCAAACAAAAAATAATGCTAACAAAAATGCTACGGTTTACTAAAGTAAATTTACTATAGTTTAATATAGTAAACACTATAGTAAACTACAGTGTTTTTTCAGCATATTTTACCATGTTTTACCATAGTAAATACTATGGTTTACTATAGTAAATACTTCATTTTACTATGATGAATATCACGTTTTACTATGGTTTACAACAGTGAATACCATATTTTACTATGATTTACTATGGTGAAAGCATGGTAAAATGCAATATACTATGGTTTACTATAATTCACCATGATTTACTATCATGTATGTATCATGGTTTACTATAATGAACTGTAGTACATTTTTAGCAGGAGATATTAGCAAATTTGGAAAAACTGCCATTTTTTATTTAACCCATATATAGCTATAATTCTTGCAAATCCATTTTTTCTATATATTCTTTTGTGCAATGATCAGAGCACATTTTTATATGTTCTGTTTTTATTTCTTAAATAACTTTTTGGTAAAATACGACAAAAAACTTGTTTTTTGGCAAAAAAATATGGCTATATCTTTCAAACTGTTCATGATTTAAAAAGTGTCTGATCATTGCACACAGTAGAATATGCTGAATGCAATACTAAAAATATTATTTATATAGCATAATTACTCCCAGAGATATCCCGTTCCCAAATGCAGAAATTTTAAGAAAAATGTTTTTGAGAAAATGGCAGTCAAAGATTGCATAATGGATTTCATTACATAATATCGACATGCTTGATCCATGACTAACACTCACTTAGAGGTACATAATTGTCATAGAAGTGAATTTTATTGATAGTATGCATACAAAGGTATAATAATCTGGTAGAAAACCATTTAAAGTATTTTTTGTCAAAAAACACCATTCCACCCGGGGTGTCTGGCCTTAACACGTTAAAAATAATGAGAACAAAAATATTACTTGGAGTTTTGAAATAATGGAAGTAAATAATTAACTAATTCGTCAGTTACCCTGCCGGTTACGTATATAATAATAATTATTACTATTATATTTACCTTTGCTTTCACTATCAACGATGTAACCACCCCGGCTTCAGGACCGTGCGCATGGTCTTTAGACCGAATGATGAACTTGTCATCGGTTTGAATATTAAAAGTATGTAAGTTATCTTTTCTGATCGGAATATTGACTCATCTTCTTATAATATGGTGCTTATGTAGATGTCATACTACTCCGTCATTGTTTCGTTGAGCAAATACTTCTAAAGGAAATTCACTTGTTTGTCGTCGTCTTGTGCACAAAGACAGCATTCGTGTGTGAAGAGACACATTTGGATAACTGGCATGCTACTCCATCATTGTTTCATTGAGCAGATACTTCTAAAGTGAATTACGTTGTTTGTCATCTTCTTGTGCACAAAGACAGCATTCGTGTGTGAAGAGACACATTGAGATAACTGGCGTGCTACTCCATCATTGTTTCATTGAGCAGATACTTCTAAAGTGAATTACGTTGTTTGTCATCTTCTTGTGCACAAAGACAGCATTCGTGTGTGAAGAGACACATTGGGATAACTGTCGTGCTACTCCATCATTGTTTCATTGAGCAGATACTTCTAAAGTGAATTACGTTGTTTGTCATCTTCTTATGCACAAAGACAGCATTCTTGTGTGAAGAGACACAGTGGAATAACTGGCGTGCTACTCCATCATTGTTTCGTTGAGCAGATACTTCTAAAGTGAATTACGTTGTTTGTCATCTTCTTGTGCACAAAGACAGCATTCGTGTGTGAAGAGACACATTGAGATAACTGGCGTGCTACTCCATCATTGTTTCATTGAGCAGATACTTCTAAAGTGAATTATGTTGTTTGTCATCTTCTTGTGCACAAAGACAGCATTCGTGTGTGAAGAGACACATTGAGATAACTGGCGTGCTACTCCATCATTGTTTCATTGAGCAGATACTTCTAAAGTGAATTACGTTGTTTGTCATCTTCTTGTGCACAAAGACAGCATTCGTGTGTGAAGAGACACATTGAGATAACTGGCGTGCTGCTCCATCATTGTTTCATTGAGCAGATACTTCTAAAGTGAATTACGTTGTTTGTCATCTTCTTGTGCACAAAGACAGCATTCGTGTGTGAAGAGACACATTGGGATAACTGGCGTGCTGCTCCATCATTGTTTCACTGAGCAGATACTTCTAAAGTGAATTACGTTGTTTGTCATCTTCTTGTGCACAAAGACAGCATTCGTGTGTGAAGAGACACATTAGATAACTGGCGTGCTACTCCATCATTGTTTCATTGAGCAGATACTTCTAAAGTGAATTACGTTGTTTGTCATCTTCTTGTGCACAAAGACAGCATTCGTGTGTGAAGAGACACATTGAGATAACTGGCGTGCTACTCCATCATTGTTTCATTGAGCAGATACTTCTAAAGTGAATTACGTTGTTTGTCATCTTCTTATGCACAAAGACAGCATTCGTGTGTGAAGAGACACATTGAGATAACTGGCATGCTGCTCCATCATTGTTTCATTGAGCAGATACTTCTAAAGTGAATTACGTTGTTTGTCATCTTCTTGTGCACAAAGACAGCATTCGTGTGTGAAGAGACACATTGGGATAACTGGCGTGCTACTCCATCATTGTTTCATTGAGCAGATACTTCTAAAGTGAATTACGTTGTTTGTCATCTTCTTGTGCACAAAGACAGCATTCGTGTGTGAAGAGACACATTGGGATAACTGGCGTGCTACTCCATCATTGTTTCACTGAGCAGATACTTCTAAAGTGAATTACGTTGTTTGTCATCTTCTTGTGCACAAAGACAGCATTCGTGTGTGAAGAGACACATTGGATAACTGGCGTGCTACTCCATCATTGTTTCACTGAGCAGATACTTCTAAAGTGAATTACGTTGTTTGTCATCTTCTTGTGCACAAAGACAGCATTCGTGTGTGAAGAGACACATTGAGATAACTGGCGTGCTGCTCCATCATTGTTTCATTGAGCAGATACTTCTAAAGTGAATTACGTTGTTTGTCGTATTCTTGTGTACAAAGACAGCATTCGTGTGTGAAGAGACACATTGAGATAACTGGCGTGCTACTCCATCATTGTTTCATTGAGCAGATACTTCTAAAGTGAATTACGTTGTTTGTCGTATTCTTGTGTACAAAGACAGCATTCGTGTGTGAAGAGACACATTGAGATAACTGGCGTGCTACTCCATCATTGTTTCATTGAGCAGATACTTCTAAAGTGAATTACATTGTTTGTCATCTTCTTGTGCACAAAGACAGCATTCGTGTGTGAAGAGACACATTGAGATAACTGGCGTGCTACTCCATCATTGATTCACTGAGCAGATACTTCTAAAGTGAATTACGTTGTTTGTCATCTTCTTGTGCACAAAGACAGCATTCGTGTGTGAAGAGACACATTTGGATAACTGGCGTGCTACTCCATCATTGTTTCACTGAGCAGATACTTCTAAAGTGAATTACGTTGTTTGTCATCTTCTTGTGCACAAAGACAGCATTCGTGTGTGAAGAGACACATTAGGATAACTGGTGCTACTCCATCATTGTTTCATTGAGCAGATGCTTCTAAAGTGAATTCACGTTGTTTTGTCGTATTCTTGTGCACAAAGACAGCATTCGTGTGTGAAGAGACACATTGGGATAACTGGCGTGCTACTCCATCATTGTTTATTTGAGCAGATACTTCTAAAGTGAATTACATTGTTTGTCATCTTCTTGTGCACAAAAACAGCATTCGTGTGTGAAGAGACACATTGGGATAACTGGCCTGCTACTCCATCATTGTTTCATTGAGCAGATACTTCTAAAGTGAATTACATTGTTTGTCATCTTCTTGTGCACAAAGACAGCATTCGTGTGTGAAGAGACACATTGAGATAACTGGCGTGCTGCTCCATCATTGTTTCATTGAGCAGATACTTCTAAAGTGAATTATGTTGTTTGTCATCTTCTTGTGCACAAAGACAGCATTCGTGTGTGAAGAGACACATTGGGATAACTGGCGTGCTACTCCATCATTGTTTCATTGAGCAGATACTTCTAAAGTGAATTACGTTGTTTGTCATCTTCTTGTGCACAAAGACAGCATTCGTGTGTGAAGAGACACATTGGGATAACTGGCGTGCTACTCCATCATTGTTTCATTGAGCAGATACTTCTAAAGTGAATTACGTTGTTTGTCATCTTCTTGTGCACAAAGACAGCATTCGTGTGTGAAGAGACACATTTGGATAACTGGCGTGCTACTCCATCATTGTTTCATTGAGCAGATACTTCTAAAGTGAATTACGTTGTTTGTCATCTTCTTGTGCACAAAGACAGCATTCGTGTGTGAAGAGACACATTGGGATAACTGGCGTGCTACTCCATCATTGTTTCACTGAGCAGATACTTCTAAAGTGAATTACGTTGTTTGTCATCTTCTTGTGCACAAAGACAGCATTCGTGTGTGAAGAGACACATTGAGATAACTGGCGTGCTACTCCGTCATTGATTCACTGAGCAGATACTTCTAAAGTGAATTACGTTGTTTGTCATCTTCTTGTGCACAAAGACAGCATTCGTGTGTGAAGAGACACATTGAGATAACTGGCGTGCTGCTCCATCATTGTTTCACTGAGCAGATACTTCTAAAGTGAATTATGTTGTTTGTCATCTTCTTGTGCACAAAGACAGCATTCGTGTGTGAAGAAACACATTGAGATAACTGGCGTGCTGCTCCATCATTGTTTCACTGAGCAGATACTTCTAAAGTGAATTATGTTGTTTGTCATCTTCTTGTGCACAAAGACAGCATTCGTGTGTGAAGAGACACATTGAGATAACTGGCGTGCTACTCCATCATTGTTTCATTGAGCAGATACTTCTAAAGTGAATTATGTTGTTTGTCATCTTCTTGTGCACAAAGACAGCATTCGTGTGTGAAGAGACACATTGGGATAACTGGCGTGCTACTCCATCATTGTTTCATTGAGCAGATACTTCTAAAGTGAATTACGTTGTTTGTCATCTTCTTGTGCACAAAGACAGCATTCGTGTGTGAAGAGACACATTGGGATAACTGGCGTGCTACTCCATCATTGTTTCACTGAGCAGATACTTCTAAAGTGAATTACGTTGTTTGTCATCTTCTTGTGCACAAAGACAGCATTCGTGTGTGAAGAGACACATTGAGATAACTGGCGTGCTACTCCATCATTGTTTCATTGAGCAGATACTTCTAAAGTGAATTACGTTGTTTGTCATCTTCTTGTGCACAAAGACAGCATTCGTGTGTGAAGAGACACATTGGGATAACTGGCGTGCTACTCCATCATTGTTTCACTGAGCAGATACTTCTAAAGTGAATTACGTTGTTTGTCATCTTCTTGTGCACAAAGACAGCATTCGTGTGTGAAGAGACACATTGGGATAACTGGCGTGCTACACCATCATTGTTTCATTGAGCAGATACTTCTAAAGTGAATTACGTTGTTTGTCATCTTCTTATGCACAAAGACAGCATTCGTGTGTGAAGAGACACATTGGGATAACTGGCGTGCTACACCATCATTGTTTCATTGAGCAGATACTTCTAAAGTGAATTACGTTGTTTGTCGTATTCTTGTGTACAAAGACAGCATTCGTGTGTGAAGAGACACATTGGGATAACTGGCGTGTTGCTCCATCATTGTTTCATTGAGCAGATACTTCTAAAGTGAATTACGTTGTTTGTCGTATTCTTGTGTACAAAGACAGCATTCGTGTGTGAAGAGACACATTGGGATAACTGGCGTGCTACTCCATCATTGTTTCATTGAGCAGATACTTCTAAAGTGAATTACGTTGTTTGTCATCTTCTTATGCACAAAGACAGCATTCGTGTGTGAAGAGACACATTGGGATAACTGGCGTGCTACTCCATCATTGTTTCATTGAGCAGATACTTCTAAAGTGAATTACGTTGTTTGTCATCTTCTTATGCACAAAGACAGCATTCGTGTGTGAAGAGACACATTGAGATAACTGGCGTGCTACTCCATCATTGTTTCGTTGAGCAGATACTTCTAAAGTGAATTACGTTGTTTGTCATCTTCTTGTGCACAAAGACAGCATTCGTGTGTGAAGAGACACATTGAGATAACTGGCGTGCTACTCCATCATTGTTTCACTGAGCAGATACTTCTAAAGTGAATTACGTTGTTTGTCATCTTCTTGTGCACAAAGACAGCATTCGTGTGTGAAGAGACACATTGGGATAACTGGCGTGCTGCTCCATCATTGTTTCATTGAGCAGATACTTCTAAAGTGAATTACGTTGTTTGTCGTCTTCTTGTGCACAAAGACAGCATTCGTGTGTGAAGAGACACATTGGGATAACTGGCGTGCTACTCCATCATTGTTTCATTGAGCAGATACTTCTAAAGTGAATTACATTGTTTGTCATCTTCTTGTGCACAAAGACAGCATTCGTGTGTGAAGAGACACATTGAGATAACTGGCGTGCTACTCCATCATTGTTTCATTGAGCAGATACTTCTAAAGTGAATTACGTTGTTTGTCATCTTCTTGTGCACAAAGACAGCATTCGTGTGTGAAGAGACACATTGAGATAACTGGCGTGCTACTCCATCATTGTTTCATTGAGCAGATACTTCTAAAGTGAATTACGTTGTTTGTCATCTTCTTGTGCACAAAGACAGCATTCGTGTGTGAAGAGACACATTGAGATAACTGGCGTGCTGCTCCATCATTGTTTCATTGAGCAGATACTTCTAAAGTGAATTACGTTGTTTGTCATCTTCTTGTGCACAAAGACAGCATTCGTGTGTGAAGAGACACATTGGGATAACTGGCGTGCTACTCCATCATTGTTTCATTGAGCAGATACTTCTAAAGTGAATTACGTTGTTTGTCATCTTCTTGTGCACAAAGACAGCATTCGTGTGTGAAGAGACACATTGAGATAACTGGCGTGCTGCTCCATCATTGTTTCGTTGAGCAGATACTTCTAAAGTGAATTACGTTGTTTGTCGTATTCTTGTGCACAAAGACAGCATTCGTGTGTGAAGAGACACATTGAGATAACTGGCGTGCTACTCCATCATTGATTCACTGAGCAGATACTTCTAAAGTGAATTACGTTGTTTGTCATCTTCTTATGCAGAAAGACAGCATTCGTGTGTGAAGAGACACATTGGGATAACTGGCGTGCTACTCCATCATTGTTTCACTGAGCAGATACTTCTAAAGTGAATTACGTTGTTTGTCATCTTCTTATGCACAAAGACAGCATTCGTGTGTGAAGAGACACATTGGGATAACTGGCGTGCTGCTCCATCATTGTTTCGTTGAGCAGATACTTCTAAAGTGAATTACGTTGTTTGTCATCTTCTTGTGCACAAAGACAGCATTCGTGTGTGAAGAGACACATTGAGATAACTGGCGTGCTACTCCATCATTGTTTCATTGAGCAGATACTTCTAAAGTGAATTACATTGTTTGTCATCTTCTTGTGCACAAAGACAGCATTCGTGTGTGAAGAGACACATTGAGATAACTGGCGTGCTACTCCATCATTGTTTCATTGAGCAGATACTTCTAAAGTGAATTACATTGTTTGTCATCTTCTTGTGCACAAAGACAGCATTCGTGTGTGAAGAGACACATTGGGATAACTGGCGTGCTGCTCCATCATTGTTTCATTGAGCAGATACTTCTAAAGTGAATTACATTGTTTGTCATCTTCTTGTGCACAAAGACAGCATTCGTGTGTGAAGAGACACATTGAGATAACTGGCGTGCTACTCCATCATTGTTTCATTGAGCAGATACTTCTAAAGTGAATTACGTTGTTTGTCATCTTCTTGTGCACAAAGACAGCATTCGTGTGTGAAGAGACACATTGGGATAACTTGGCTTAATTGCTGCTCTGTCATTGATTTAGTGAGCAGATACTTCTAAAGCGAATAATGTTGTTTGTCATCTTCTTGTGCTCTAAGACAGTATCAATGTGTGAAGGGACACAGTGGGATAACTGGCTTGCTGCTCCGGTATTGTTTCATTGAGCAGGTACTTACAAAGCTAATAATGTTTACCGACTTATCTTTTCACACTTTCAATAACAGTGTAAGCAGGAGGTCATGCAAACAATTAGTAGATTATAATAAATATACGATTATGATTGATCAAGTACGAGAACTTGGTATTTTGAGCAAGTTTATTGAGTACAATTGAATACACAACAGTTCACTATTACACATGAGTATGACGAGTCTATATTACATTATATGCATGCGTGTGTGTGTATATGTGTGTGTGTGTGTGTGTGTGTGTGTGTGTGTGTGTGTGTGTGTGTGTGTGTGTGTGTGTGTGTGTGTGTGTGATTTTCCTCAAAGACAATGGGAATTCACCTATCTCTAGCCGCCGTCATACATTTTCATCGAGCCGACCTGCGGGGGCCGAGTTGTCTCGAGACAATAAATATTTAACAGATTTATTGATATTTTAATTGTAGTAATAATTTAATTGTGTGTGCTTTTAGTTGAACTAAGTCTAATTTTTAGTTACATGTGGTTCACATAGATTCAATCGTTTGTGCTGATTTCACCTGAGTTCTGGGCCGCATTGATTATGGGTGCCGAATTCACCGTCGGCCGAATTATTCTATCTCTAGCCGCCGTCATATAATTTTCCTCAAAGACATTCAATTCAATTCAAATACCTTTATTGTCTCTCATGGTGAAATTAACTTGTGGTGTTCGCTATTAAGAAAGCAATAAATAAATATGTGTAGCTGAGAACTGACCACACAGACCACACAGACACACACCATCGATCTATAGATAAATACTCATGGTATAGTAATTAGTATAGTTGTCAAAGATAAAAACAAATACTAAGAATCACCAATCAGTATAAGTCAACCATCAAATAAGTTACACGCACACGCACGCACGCACGCACGCACACACACACGCACACAAACACACACCCACACACACAGACACACACACACACGAGTCGATGATGAGCTCCTCCGACCTGCTGCAGGAGTTGTGAGAGGATGAGGCTTTCGGACCTGATGGCCGTGGCTTCTTCGGAACAGGGAAGATGATGGAGGATTTCCATATGTGAGGGATAGGATGGTGCTGCCTGAGGGACCGGTTAAACAAAATGCCGAAAACTGCTCCAAGCTGGGAATGACACTCCTTCATCTATATCCAGCTGTCATCATTTAATTTTTCATCGATCTGACCTGCGGGAGCCGAGTTGTCTCAGGATGGGGCCGAGTAGTCTGGTCACCATCATAAGACATTACATTGTAACCACAATAATACAGACTAGTCAGTTAATAAAATGTTGCCGAGCACTGGAATGTTTCATTGTCGTGATGTTGTATGTGAATGTTTCATTGTCATGATGTTGTATGTGAATGTTTCATTGTCGTGATGTTGTATGTGAATGTTTCATTGTCATGATGTTGTATGTAAATGTTTCATTGTCGTGATGTTGTATGTGAATGTTTCATTGTCGTGATGTTGTATGTGAATGTTTCATTGTCGTGATGTTGTATGTGAATGTTTCATTGTCATGATGTATGTGAATGTTTCATTGTCGTGATGTTGTACGTGAATGTTTCATTGTCGTGATGTTGTATGTGAATGTTTCATTGTCATGATGTATGTGAATGTTTCATTGTCGTGATGTTGTACGTGAATGTTTCATTGTCGTGATGTTGTACGTGAATGTTTCATTGTCATGATGTATGTGAATGTTTCATTGTCGTGATGTTGTATGTGAATGTTTCATTGTCGTGATGTTGTATGTGAATGTTTCATTGTCATGATGTATGTGAATGTTTCATTGTCGTGATGTTGTATGTGAATGTTTCATTGTCGTGATGTTGTATGTGAATGTTTCATTGTCATGATGTATGTGAATGTTTCATTGTCGTGATGTTGTATGTGAATGTTTCATTGTCGTGATGTTGTATGTGAATGTTTCATTGTCATGATGTATGTGAATGTTTCATTGTCGTGATGTTGTACGTGAATGTTTCATTGTCGTGATGTTGTATGTGAATGTTTCATTGTCATGATGTATGTGAATGTTTCATTGTCGTGATGTTGTACGTGAATGTTTCATTGTCATGATGTATGTGAATGTTTCATTGTCGTGATGTTGTATGTGAATGTTTCATTGTCGTGATGTTGTATGTGAATGTTTCATTGTCATGATGTTGTATGTGAATGTTTCATTGTCGTGATGTTGTATGTGAATGTTTCATTGTCGTGATGTTGTATGTGAATGTTTCATTGTCGTGATGTTGTATGTAAATGTTTCATTGTCGTGATGTTGTATGTAAATGTTTCATTGTCGTGATGTTGTATGTGAATGTTTCATTGTCGTGATGTTGTACGTGAATGTTTCATTGTCTTGATGTTGTATGTGAATGTTTCATTGTCATGATGTATGTGAATGTTTCATTGTCTTGATGTTGTATGTGAATGTTTCATTGTCGTGATGTTGTATGTGAATGTTTCATTGTCTTGATGTTGTATGTGAATGTTTCATTGTCTTGATGTTGTACGTGAATGTTTCATTGTCATGATGTTGTATGTGAATGTTTCATTGTCTTGATGTTGTATGTGAATGTTTCATTGTCTTGATGTTGTATGTGAATGTTTCATTGTCTTGATGTTGTATGTGAATGTTTCATTGTCGTGATGTTGTATGTGAATGTTTCATTGTCTTGATGTTGTATGTGAATGTTTCATTGTCTTGATGTTGTACGTGAATGTTTCATTGTCGTGATGTTGTATGTGAATGTTTCATTGTCGTGATGTTGTACGTGAATGTTTCATTGTCGTGATGTTGTACGTGAATGTTTCATTGTCGTGATGTTGTACGTGAATGTTTCATTGTCGTGATGTTGTACGTGAATGTTTCATTGTCGTGATGTTGTAAGTTAATGTTTCATTGTCGTGATGTTGTAAGTTAATGTTTCATTGTCGTGATGTTGTACGTGAATGTTTCATTGTCGTGATGTTGTACGTGAATGTTTCATTGTCGTGATGTTGTATGTGAATGTTTCATTGTCATGATGTATGTAAATGTTTCATTGTCGTGATGTTGTACGTGAATGTTTCATTGTCGTGATGTTGTACGTGAATGTTTCATTGTCGTGATGTTGTACGTGAATGTTTCATTGTCGTGATGTTGTACGTGAATGTTTCATTGTCGTGATGTTGTATGTGAATGTTTCATTGTCGTGATGTTGTACGTGAATGTTTCATTGTCGTGATGTTGTACGTGAATGTTTCATTGTCGTGATGTTGTATGTGAATGTTTCATTGTCGTGATGTTGTATGTGAATGTTTCATTGTCGTGATGTTGTATGTGAATGTTTCATTGTCGTGATGTTGTATGTGAATGTTTCATTGTCGTGATGTTGTATGTGAATGACCAATATATTGATCACACGTGATTTCAATGAGATTCTCTCCCCTTGGGCATGTTTTAAATAATTAACTGTTTTTCATCTGACATTTAACGAATGTATACCACATAATAAAAAACGTTTTTAACATGCACAAAGCCAAGTAATTTCTCCTGGAAGACCATAACATTGATTATTTTATTATTTATAAAAATCTCCAAGATTGACAAATATAAGTAAACCATAATAGTTGGAAGAGAGCGCATAACTTGTTAGATACACAGTCTAGCATACATGTGGTAAAACCGACACCGTAATGTACTTGCAGAAACAACAAAACAGTACATTACTTGTTTCAATTCAGAGAACAAAAAGCTCCTGTTGATTCAATGGGATACTTTATTAGGAACAAGGAAGTAAAAACAGCTGGTTACAGCTGTGTGGAGTGTATAAGTTTATCGTCAGCCTTTGAGGTGTGATGGTTACTCAGATATATGCCTATATGATATATACATTGTGAATTGTGGTTTTATGAGCTACATGAATACATTTCCTGTTCTAGATAGCACACAAAGGGTGTCATTCACTCAGTCACAGGTAGTAAAGTAATAAAATATCTCATTGTCCAGCTGTTGTGCACTTACACACTTCACCATTCATTACTTTAAAATTTATCCTCATAATGGCTGATTATTACTATTAGCCTGTTATTTACATTTCTGTGGTGTCCACATGTACATCCGAATTTAAGTTTAAAAAATTGACTAGACATGGTGAAGGAAACTGGCAATGTTCCTTATTCATTAGCTGTATAATGTGCAATTGAGTCATGTTGAGAATGAATACACACATACACTGCACACACACACACCAGTGTTTCCCCTGGGTAAAATGATGGGTGGGGGGGTAGGGGTGGGCTATGTGAGCGCCGATGTCTTGTGCACTGTACACAAGACATCAGATTAACATAAACCATCATTCAAAAGAATGTGATCTAAATCTTAATACACTACTGAAATTAAAACACAGAATTGTGTGTGCAAAGTGCCACATCCATAATTATATATATGAGGGCAATTCCAGTGTTACGGATTTGGCATTTTTTGTGCACAAAATTATGTGTTTTCATTTCAATAGTGTATAAAGATTTAGATCACATTCTTTTAAATGATGGTTTATGTTAATATGATGTCTTGTGTACAGTACTGCATATTAATTAATATTGGGAAAAATATATAATATGTATACATACGTGTATATATACATTCATTCCAAGATGTTGCACGTACAGACCAGTTATATTAAACATAAATGTCATATGCTGACTGATTCTGTCATACAATAGTGTTATAATAGTATTCATAAAGTATATATTCTGTCCTCTGGCCACCAAATTGTGTTTTAATGAACACTATCTATTTTGGATGACTAATGTCGATTTAATATGAACGTTTTAGGTGAAAACTGTATTTACTCTGTGCAAATGGACATAGGTGTTAATATCATGCACATTATGGTCACATTAAGTCATTGACCCCATACATTTTGCCGAGACGTATTGCAAATTGTTGCCAGCTGTTTGAATGTGTAACGAATGGTAATGTTGACTTTCATTGACAGATAATGTTACAGTGATAATAAACAAACTATGTTTCACTAACACAGATTTGTGGAGTCACTAGTTTGACAAGATTTTAGTAAGACTGCTACCCAAAGCGATACACTCCAGATAACAAGTGGACAGTGAAGCCATTGGCTTATCAAGAGGTCAACCATTCAACCATTTTCATTGACCTGTGATCAGCCGTTATTAGAAAACTGTCAACTTTATTTTTAAACATGTTCTCGCGGCTAGCATTAACACAATCAGTAGATTATTTGTTCTGTTCAATTGTCACCCTCACGTCGGTGACAGGGAGTAAATGACAGTGGAACCTCACTGTTAAGGTCAACATCGGGACTGGACAAAAGTGACCTCAATGACAAGTGACCGTATTAGTGGGACCATGTTCCTCAAAATCGGGTAACCATAAAGCAAAGTTTGACTGTATTTTTACAGACATTTATCAAAGCAGTGTGATGCATCAGTGATTGGGAGTCATACATGACGTGTTTAATACTTTCTGGGGAACGGATCAAGTTATGTGGCCCTCACCCCACTTGGGATCAACTTCCCATCGAGAGGGAAGAAGAGGAAGGAAGTTGTTGGATGTTTCTTCCATGAGTCCCGTCCATGGATTTCTGTTCTTGCAGTGTTCTGGGTCACGAGGCCGTCGCAGAGGTATTGGAGAACCAGCGATCAGACTGCCCCCTGATGCCAGGTGACCGTATCATCTTCTCAGCATTTGACAGCTGTGAAGCGTGTGCGCGCTGTCGACTGGGCCTTCCACAGCGATGCACAAAACTCACAAAGGTATGTGAAATAATGCTTCTTTTAGACACAGGAACAAACATGTTTTATTGAGAACACTAACTCATCCGGGCACAACCCAAATCAGTCCGAATTATACTCAGCAATGTTATCAGTCCGAATTATACATAGCTATGTTATCAGTCTGAGTTATACTCAGCTATGTTATCAGTCCGAGTTATACTCAGCTATATTATCAGCCTGAGTTATACTCAGCTATGTTATCAGTCCGAGTTATACTCAGCTATGTTATCAGTCCGAGTTATACTCAGATATGTTATCAGTCCGAGTTGTACTCAGATATGTTATCAGTCTGAGTTGTACTCAGCTATGTTATCAGTCTGAGTTATACTCAGCTATGTTATCAGTCTAAATTATACTAAGCTATGTTATCAGTCCGTGTTATACTCAGCTATGTTATCAATCCAAATAATACTGAGTTATGTTATCATTCAAATTTATACTCATGTATATTATCATTCAAATTTATACTCGGCAATATTATCAGTCCGAATTATACTCGGCAATGTCACAGCTGTATGATATACATAACTGTTATGAGGACATTTGCTACATGATTACGGAAATGACACATTAACAGGACACGATGAAAGGGTCGTCTGAAACTTATCTGATATAATCCGTCTAACGTATTAATGCCCAGGTATGAATGTTATCCCACTTTATGCAGTTCTCAAAGAGGGCCTTGTGTGTTTAATCTACAGGTAAACCTTCATGAATACGTGCGTTTATGATCTAGATTAAGTGTCAGGCATACAGATCGAGTGTTGTTTGGGGAATGTTTGGCCCAGCAATCCAAGACATCAAATGAAACAATTAATTTGATTACGCGACATCAACTGAACGAAATGGCCACCTGAGGCAGAGCACACTTTTGGACAAGAAACCCTTTTGAAACTGTCTAAACAGTCACGCTTGCTCGCTAGAAAAAGGCTGAATAACTGAACATGTTATGCTCAATAAAACATGATTTCTAACTGCTAGCAGGATATTTTATGGGACTTTTTTAACGTAGGACCAGGACTGGATACTGAGCACTACATTAGAACCTTTTTCTTACTACATGTAACTTGTCATCCAAAAGATACATATTTCCCGTGTGACAAGCACTGGATGAGTCAGCCAGCTACACCCAATGTTTACGAAATGGTTCAGTGGACTGCCAGTGGCAATTTGAACCCCGTACATCCGGATCACAAAGCAAATCCCATACAATCAAACCATTGCGCCGGTTCATAATACAGGCAGTGCGTGCTGTGAGAACATTTTCTCATTGGGCCTTTTGAAGAACTCAGGCAAATGCATCAAGATTGACACAAAAACAGATCTTATCTCATCAGAGTTCCCAAAGGTCAGAGGTTGCAGCAGGGTCATAGGGTTATTGCAGTACAGTCCCTCTACCTTACCACTACTAGCTGTAGCACGAGGTTAGATATCGACATAGAGTGAGCCGATTAAAACACCCTCCTCACTTTCGAAAGTCCAGGTTCTTTTTCCCACATTCCACACCACTGCCCATCTAACGATGTACTCATTTAATCAGCATTGATACAGTTGGGTAAACTTGAGCAAAGTGGATTGAACTACATGGCTGCAATAGGATTTGAACCCTAATTCTGTCAATTGAGAGTAGAGTAGTTATATATATATATTATAACAAACCACGATGCAAATGAGTGCAACTATATTGACACTTTCTTGTGTTACCTTTACGTATTTGTATTTTATTATACTCTATATTTATATTTTATTTATGAGTTTTATGTACAAATACACATTTTATATTGAATAAATCAAAGATACCAGTGTTTCAAGTTTTAAGCACTACGCTACCATGCCGCACTGTCGCACTCTACAACAAAAACCATCTTAAGATAGCAAAAGATCTTAGAATTAGGACACGCTAAGATTGTGCGAACTGAAACAAATTAACAACAAATCAAGTTCAAGTTATTGTAGGTAGGATAGGTTACCATATGTTTAGCAGTCAATACAGTCAGCTACAATGACATACATTTTAAAATGATCAGAAGTTACAATTTCTGGGACGTATAGTAAGAAACAGACTGATTGAAAAACATCACTGGGGGAACTAGAAAGACACCTCAAGTCAGACAGTTGTTTTTAGAATCAGAATAATTTATTCGACCATAAAACACAAGTATATACAGCAAATAAATATAAAGAAATGTATGGTCAGAGAGACACTCATTAAGGCATTATTCATGCCGCTAACATAAGAGTCACTCTGTTGTTAAATGTATAATTTTAATACAAAGTTATAATATATAAATGATTATTGTATTAAATATGATTTTATAAGTATTAATTGACAGTGTTTAACACTAACTAAGTCACTCACTAACATTAACTAACTACTAACACTAACTAACATCAAACAAGCAAAATGATACACTAGAATAATAATATATAAATTACACTAATGTTAAAATAAAACTGACATTTATTCTATAGTTAAACAGTATTAAACTATTTATTAGAAAACATCTAAACAGTTAGCCAATAACACCAATTAATACTAATAATTAACAGTATAATAGCCCTATTAATATTAATTAAAATAAAATACAAATACTTAAGCCTAAAAATCTTTTAAAAATACTAACAGTATAAAATGCAATTGTCTTATGTTACAAAACACAGTAATGGTGATTCGTTCTGTACAGTCAGAACTAAACAACACACAAAGTTTACAAACCATTTAAGTTGGAAGGTTTATCTTTATTTTAGAAATGGCTAACAAATACGAAGGACAGAATAACTTTAGGGGGCGTGATCACCAACATCACCAGACTACTTTAGAGGGCATAATCACCAACGTCACCAGACTCATGGTTAACTCTGAGGAGGTGGTGCATTAAAAACTGTCCTTAAAATTAATGGAATTGTAGAAAGAGTCTTTAGCTACATTACCATAGTTCAGAATCCACGGGTGGCATTACACTGACTACCCCACAGGGTAGACCGTCTTAATACTTTTGGGCTTTCGTAGAATCTGATGGTTGACCTTTAGCAGGATATAAAACATGTGTAGCACAGGTCGGGTTAAGTTGGTGTGAGGTGAAAAAGACTAAGAATGTAGACGAAGAATGTAAGGCCCTTGTGCCATTCTAACAGCTTACAGTAGCTAGAAAATATATCTATGGAATTATAACACGTTGTTTTGCTTCTCAAACAGATTATTGTCATAATATAAATTATGGCATTGCATGAACCCAATAATGATTTCCAGTTAGCGATCGCATCCTGGTAAATAGAACATTATGCCATCATGGCACACTTCAGTGAATGTCTCTCACCGTTTAATTTGGCCACTGAAAAGGTAAAGATATCCCTAAATTGTGGTTTTTAAATACATCACCAATTGGTAGATCACCAGCCAATGGTACAAGGAAGTGATAAAATAAGAAAGACAAGTGGTCCTTGGTGTGTGGGAGGAGATGGACTTACATTGCACCAAAGTCAGGGTATTATTTTATAGATTATAATTATTTTTTTGTCATTGTGACAGTCCCTTGTAACATTTAATACACCTGTGTTATTGCTCTCCTCCCTTAGGTGTTTTGTAAAATGTAATACACCTGTGTTATTGCTCTCCTCCCTTAGGTGTTTTGTAAAATGTAATGCACCTGTGTTATTGCTCTCCTCCCTTAGGTGTTTTATAAAATGTAATACACCTGCATTATTGCTCTCCTCCCTTAGGTGTTTTGTAAAATGTAATACACCTGTGTTATTGCTCTCCTCCCTTAGGTGTTTTGTAAAATGTAATGCACCTGTGTTATTGCTCTCCTCCCTTAGGTGTTTTGTAAAATGTAATGCACCTGTGTTATTGCACTCCTCCCTTAGGTGTTTTGTAAAATGTAATACACCGTTTTGTAAAATGCGTTATTGCTCTCCTCCCTTAGGTGTTTTGTAAAATGTAATGCACCTGTGTTATTGCTCTCCTCCCTTAGGTGTTTTGTAAAATGTAATACACCTGCATTATTGCTCTCCTCCCTTAGGTGTTTTGTAAAATGTAATACACCTGTGTTATTGCTCTCCTCCCTTAGGTGTTTTATAAAATGTAATGCACCTGCGTTATTGCTCTCCTCCCTTAGGTGTTTTGTAAAATGTAATACACCTGTGTTATTGCTCTCCTCCCTTAGGTGTTTTGTAAAATGTAATACACCTGCGTTATTGCTCTCCTCCCTTAGGTGTTTTGTAAAATGTAATACACCTGCGTTATTGCTCTCCTCCCTTAGGTGTTTTGTAAAATGTAATACACCTGCGTTATTGCTCTCCTCCCTTAGGTGTTTTGTAAAATGTAATACACCTGCGTTATTGCTCTCCTCCCTTAGGTATTTTGTAAAATGTAATGCACCTGCGTTATTGCTCTCCTCCCTTAGGTGTTTTGGATGTACAGTTCAACCAAACTACGGACTCTACTAACTGGTGCAAATGCATTTGTAAATCATAAAATGAATTGCAAGATGCATTTGCATTTCAACCAATCTTCCATCAGTGTTAACCATTTATATTGAATCTTGTATACCCGGTAATTGCTGTTGCCTTTTAATACTTTCAAACAATTGCATTTAAATACACTGCCTCACAGTTCATCCTGATGTGATCAATTGCTTATTTCTTAGGATCAACATTTACAACATAATTTATTTTTCATTAACTAACATTATGCAATAGTAATTTGATTTGCTTGAAGAAATGCTTTTCATCGATTGATTGAATATTTAATAAATGATGAGTTGACTGCATTTCATTAACAATATTGTATTCCAGTATGGTCACCGGCATCTGAGCCAGGGGTCAGGGTTCACGGGTTGCTATGCCAGCCACATTGTCCTTGAGATGGGAACCACAGTCTGCAGAGTTCCAGTCCACATCAGTGACCCTGTCGCCTGCATCATCAACTGTCCAGTGGCTACTATGGTCAACGCAGTGTCCAGTATTCCACCAAACTGCAGGAAGGCTCTTGTACAGGTAAACAGTAAGACAGTTCCCCTGTTAATTACTCCAAATTAATTATTATAATGATTATGCACAGTCAAATTGATAAAAGAATGTGTACTATTATTATCATTAGAAGAATGTACTTTGATCATTATATCTGGTAACTTGTGAAAGTATGTAGAGGCTGTGCAACTTTGCCATTTTTCCCTGATTTTTTATGATCCAATCAAAAATAACCAAATTGTTTGTCTGATGATTTCAACTAATCAAAATGTTTAAATTATTCAAACAAGCTAGGATGTCTTAGTTGATACTAGATAATTTTGAATTTTCATGAAATAAGTTTGAATGAGATGAGCAAAAAATTGAATTGCAGAGGAACCTTTGAGTGTAACTGAATCACACAAGTCATGCATGATTAGACACAATTGAACAAGATCTTATATATTATTCAAATCTGGTGGCTGAAGGAAGAATTTTTTATAATAATTTTTCTTAACATAAACCACTGGGTACATTCAGATCTGTTTATTGGATTACGAAATGCATTGTTAATTGTTTTCTTAACATAAAACCATGGACATGATATGATGATAAGAATCTACATTTAACAAAATGTACAATTGTCATGCTGTATCAGTGATAACTTATCTTTGATTCTCCCATAGTGTCCATTTCTGTACAGCTGTACTAATAATGTTGATGGTGCTATCGCTCAAGGAAACCAAACTGGCAACTAGTATGATTTTAAGAAGCATGACATTTGTTTATGATAGTTATTATGACATTCACAAACTAAGGGGTATTGGGTTTAGTCAGTTTGTTGTGCTTACATCAAAGTGGCAAGGTGAATGACAACGCTACATTGACCACAACAATTTTACAATGTTGTCAACGTATAAAGACTGCGCTAAAATGTATATTTTGCCCGTATTCAGCTAATGAATTATGACAATAAGTGTCTGTTACCATTAAACACGCATTCAATTCCTTTGTGGGTGTAAATGATGTGACAACTGTTGACAATGTGACATTTGGCAGGCTGCAAGAATTGTTTAGTTATTTAGAGGAGTATATCACTTAAATATTGTGTAGTGTTTCTTCAGGGTGCTGGTTTACTGGGGGTGTTTGGCTGCATCTTACTCAAAGAGCGAGGATTCCTCAACGTCTACGTAACAGATGTCCATGAGGCACGGCTGCAACATGTGTCAAAGTTTGGTGGGCTGTCGCTTAATCTGAACGATTCATCGCAGTGTTCCCGGGTATCATCAGATGGACCTTTTGGAAGTGAGTAAACTGAGCTCATTCAAACAAATATTTTGAGTACTTATGAAGAGTAAAATGTATTTGCAGCACAGATAGTTTATATGATACATTTCTAGCAGGAGTTAAGGTTCTTCGACTCCTTACTTGGCCTCGATCTTAAAATGACTGTTGGTACTGTTGGTGCAGTCAGATTCATTTCATGGCACGCACGCACACACGCACGCACGCACGCACGCACTCACTCACTCACACACACACACACACACACACACACACACACACACACATACAAATAACTGACAGATCCAGAGTCTGACCTTACAATTGTAATTATGTGCATGATCTCCATCAAGCCACCTGATTTAGGATCTAGTTCATTACATCCAGTATAATCCGAAATATAAGTAAATTACATCAAGTATAAATACATTTTACATTAATGGTTCTTTATAAATTTATTGATTATATTATTAATAACAATTATTAAGGTGTCAATTATTAACTTTTTGAAAAAAAATATTGTAGATATGTTCAGGATAGGCACTGAATGTTGGGCATCATGCAGGAGAAAAGATGAACTTGATGTGTACTTTATATTTTTGCAGGTACAGTTGACCAAGTACAAATATACTGTCATTTCAAACATACAAGTACAAAACAATGTACTTAAGTACAAGTACTTGACCCCAATCCTATTAGCAACAATGTTTACTGGTACATATATTCATTTTCATTACTAGTGCAGCATACTTCTGTCTAAACAACCTGTTCCAGCATGCCATTTTCAATTATACAACTTTCCATTTCATATTTGTCAGAAAGAAAAACATTTTAGGCTGGAATTTCATTGAAAAATACAATTACATGTCTGATAACTTCACGTTTGTGGTGGCCACTTTAGTAAGCTTGTCGGACCTGGTTGCTAGACAACACAATTCTTCCATTACACTTTGTTGATGATTCTGTTCAGTGAATCCACAAGTTTCCTTGCGTACAATCTTTTACTTCTTACTTCCCCTGGCATAAACACCAGATAGACATGAGTGATATGTCAAATAGGTTCAAATCTTGCATTGCAGAAATCCACAGGAACGCCCCAAAGGATGAGACACTGGATGTGGTGATAGAGGTGTCGGGAACCCCCGGTCTACTCAGTCAGGGACTGCGGTACCTACGACCGGGGGGCACATATATCTTTGTAGACACAAGGCAACCACAACTAGATCTCCAGCTTCCTGTCGACCTTCTTATGGGGAAGATGCTCACTGTACAAGGTTAGCATTACACCCCATGGCCCTAACGCAGGGATTGCATGGTGTATGGAATCCTTGAATAGCAAATTATTGGAATTTCAATAGTTAAAATTCGACTCCTTGAAAGCCTGGAATTTTCTAAATGGTATGCACGCACACTTTTACAGTTTTACAAATTAAAAATATCATTTAAGAAATTACATTATTAAAGTATGAAATGGCTCAGTAAGCCAGTAAATAACATCAGTCTGCTGATATTTATGGAAGAAAAAAACAGCTAATCAACATCACCTAAAAATTCATGCTGTCAAAATTGCATATATCGTATAGATAATTTTATTATTTAGACAAGCAGCAAAAAAAGTTGAATCTATTTTGTTGCAGGTGTCCAGGGCTATGAGCCCTGTCATCTTGAGGAGGCAGTAGACTTCATTTGTAGGACTGCCAGTCTTTATCCCTACGACTCCCTGTTCGGACCCGAGTTCTCCCTGTCTTCCTTCCACGAGGCAGTCGGGATTGCTAAGGAGAAGAAATTTCACCGAATCATCGTGAGGCCGCCACAGTAACCCATGACAGCCTGGGTGACCACAACAGTAACCCATGACAGCCTGGGTGACCACAGCAGTAACCCATGACAGCCTGGCTGGCCACAACAGTAACCCATGACAGCCTGGGTGCCCACAACAGTAACCCATGATAGCCTGGGTGACCACAACAATAACCCATGACAGCCTGGGTGCCCACAACAGTAACCCATGACAGCCTGGGTGACCACAACAATAACCCATGACAGCTTGGGTGCCCACAACAGTAACCCATGACAGCCTGGATGACCATGGCAGTAACACATGACAGCCTGGGTGACCATGGCAGTAACACATGACAGCCTGGGTGACAGTGACCTTGGCAGTAACACATAACAGCCTGGGTGACCACAACAGTAACCCATGACAGCCTGGATGACCATGGCAGTAACACATGACAGCCTGGGTGATCACGGCAGTAATCCATGATAGCCTGGGTGACCACAACAGTAGATGACAGCCGGGGTGACCATGGCAGTAACACATGACAGTCTGGGTGACCACGGCAGTAATCCATGACAGCCTGGGTGACCACAACAGTAGCCCATGACAGCTGGGGTGACCATGGCAGTAACACATGACAGCCTGGGTGACCACGGCAGTAATCCGTAACTGCCTGGGTGACCACAACAGTAACCCATGGCAGCCTGGGTGACCGTGGCAGTAACACATAACAGCCTGGGTGACCACAACAGTAACCCGTGACAGCCTGGGTGATCACGGCAGTAATCCATGACAGCCTGGGTGACCACAACAGTAACCCGTGACAGCCTTGGTGACTGTTGCAGTAACACATGACAGCCTGGGTGACTGTGGCAGTAACACATGACAGCCTGGGTGACCATGGCAGTAACACATGACAGCATTGGTGACCACAATAGTAACCCATGACAGCCTGGGTGACCATGGCAGTAACACATGACGGCCTGGATGGCCACAACAGTAACCCCTGACAGCCTAGGTGAGCGTAACAGCCTGGGTGACCATGGCAGTAACACATGACAGCATGGGTGACCACAATAGTAACCCATGACAGCCTGGGTGACCATGGCAGTAACACATGACAGCCTGGGTAACCATGGCAGTAACACATGACAGCCTGGATGAATGTGGCAGTAACACATGACAGCCTGGGTGGCCACAACAGAAATCCATGACAGCTTGGGTGACCACAACAGTAACCCATCACAGCCTGGGTGACCATGACAGTAACACATGACAGCCTGGGTGACCATAACAGTAACCCATCACAGCCTGGGTGACCAATGCCAGTCTTTATCCCTTCGACTCCCTCTTTTGACTCGAGTTCTCCCTGTCTTCCTTTCATGAGGCAGTGGGGTTGCTAAATAGGAGAAATTTCACTGAGCCATCGTGAGGCCGCCACAGTAACCCGTGACAGCCTGGGTGACCACAACAATAACCCATGACAGCCTGGGTGACCACAACAGTAACCCGTGACAGCCTGGGTGACCACAACAGTAACCCATGACAGCCTGGGCGACCATGGCAGTAACACATGACAGCCTGGGTGACCACAACAGTAACACAGGACAACCTGGGTGACCACGGCAGTAACCCATGACAGCCTGGGTGACCACATCAGTAACCCATGACAGCCTGGGGGACCACAACAGTAACCCATGACAGCCTGGGTGACCATGGCAGTAACACATGACAGCCTGGGTGACCATGGCAGTGACAGCCTGGGTGACCACATCAGTAACCTGTGACAGCCTGGGTGACAACAACAGTAACCCATGATAGCCCGGGTGACCACAACAGTAACCCATGGCAGCCTGGGTAACCATGGCAGTAACCCATGACAGCATGGGTGACCACAACAATAACCCATGACAGCCTGGGTGACCATGGCAGTAACACATGACAGCCTGGGTGACCACAACAGTAACCCGTAACAGCCTGGGTGACCATGGCAGTAACATGGCAGGTCCGAAATGTGGGTAAAATCATCAAATTTCTTACGCCAGGAGCTGCCGAACAAATCATCCATTCATTTATAACGTCTAGACTGGATGGTTGTAATTCGCTGCTGTTTGGAACTAACAAGTGTCAGCTACGTAGACTGCAGTGCATTCAGAACACGACTGCTCGTTTAATCATACGAACAAGGAAACACGAGCACGTAACACCAGTCCTGAAATCTCTCCATTGGCTTCCCATCCAAGAAAGAATTACGTTTAAAATTCTCCTGATCACCTTCAAGGCACTCCACGGACTTGCACCGCAATACATTTCCGAGCTTCTTGTTGAATATCAGTCCACACTCTCCTTCCGATCGAATTCTGCTGGTCTGCTCACAGTACCAACCACACGCTTCAAGTCTTTCGGAGACCGTGCGTTCTCCAAAGCGGCCCCTGTACTTTGGAACAATCTCCCACAGTCAGTCAGACAGTGTGACTCTATTGCGTCGTTTAAGACGGTGCTGAAGACACACCTTTTTAAAATCGCTTTCACTACCTAAATGAGTGACATATAATTGTGAACTTTTTGTAAAGCGCTTTGAACAGAAGTAAGGACTGAATACAGCGCTATATAAGAGCTTATTATTATTATTAACACATGACAGCCTGGGTGACCACGGCAGTAATCCATGGCAGCCTGGGTGACCATGGCAGTAACACATGACAGCCTGGGTGACCATGACAGTCTGGGTGACCGCCACAATAGTCGGGTTCACAATGTTAACATGTGTACTTTTTCGTTAATTTTTTTGGAGATTTGCAAACCTATATATTTTTGGAAACGTTATAATATAGTGAATCTGAAAACCAATGTTTACATTTTTAAAGGCATATATATTATAGCGGCCATATTGGATTCTTAAAATGGTGGACATTGAAAACCTGTATTTCTCAAAATCTCGGCTGCTAAACCACCCAGCCTTTTGATTTTGTTGGCTAATCCTAAATATTAAGGGGCAAGGAATCCAACAGGATCAATTACAGTCACCTAAACATAATAGAATTAGTAGTTTAGGACAGTTGTACATGTCATGACTGAATAATATACATGTAGCATAGCGTATAAACGCATGTGTTTCGTTCACTTTTTTGAGATTTACCAAACTATATATATTTGGAAACGTTATGATATAATGCATCTGAAAACCAATGTTTACATTTTTAAAGGTATATTTGGTGGCCATCTTGGATTTTTAAAATGGTGGACACTGATAACCTGTTTTTTCTTCTATATATCATCTGCTAAACCACCGTCTTGATTTTGGTGGCTAAACCTACATATTGAGGAGCAAGGAATGCAATACGATCAATTACAGTCACCTAAGCATAATTAAATTACTAGTTTATGACAGTTTTCCCCAGAAGGGTGAGCTGCATGTCGTCATGGCTGCCCTAAGAGGCCCGGGGACCTCCATTAAAAATTCTGGAATAGATGATGCCTGGATAGCAGCTGATGTGTACGGTTCTGCGACAACCAGATGGATCCTGAAGTGTGCACACTATAAGCGCTCCCTGTCTGCCCACATATACTCATATGTGACACTACGATATGGTCCTGGGGGAGTTCTTCAAGGACAACCCACACTTGAAGGACGTATGTGTGTCTGTAGGCAACAACCGAGATCGAAGATGCCTGCTCAGAGGTGAGCAAACACACCATGGCTGATCAGTGAAACGTGCCAACTACTCCAAGCCTTGGCCGACGATGATGTCATAAAGACATTCCAGGAGTGGGAGGTACAGATATCCGAGAATGCATGTTATGTTCAGATTCCTGTTGATGTACTTGTATCAAGTGGAGACGATCCTGTTCTTTGTAGCAGTATCCCGTAACGCAGACCTAAATCTCCATCTTGAAGCAGGAGAAGAATTGAGCAAGCTGTTTTTTGCTATGGACCAAATGTAGTACAAGAGACTCTGGCCACGTTATATAGCTGACATGCACGCACTCAAGGCTGACCACCCAGAGACGTGGAAGGAACTTGAATTAGGCAACATATCAAGTACCACGACTGCCATCCTATTTGTCTCCATTGGGGCTGACCATGCCTGTAAACATCCGAACAAGCTCTTGAAGGTTCATTCTGGTCTCATCCGAATCTCCAACAGTGTCAATGCAAGACAACGCTTCTTCCTAGCTTTTCCCGAACTGTAGTGCATGGCAAGCGAGTTTAAAGATCAGTTCAATGTCAAAGACAACAAGGCTAGTGAGCATCATGATCTGTCCACGAGTGTGGTCAAGCGGGATCTTGATGCCATCAGCAAGATCAATGCTGCCATAATGAGTCTTGGCAAGCCATTCTCTGTTGAAGGTCGCACGCCATTCAACCTGATTACTCGTGCATACATTCCACAGATCCTGAACATGGACGAGACTGGACAGAAGCTGTACGAACACTATGTGGCAGAGAGGATAAATGAGAATGTCAGCATGTGGGCACCTCTCAAGAAACAAAACAACAAGATATACATGACTGGCAGCAAGAAGCTTGCAGTCAAGTCAAAACAGTAGATCTGCGGGAAACCAAGGACTGTATGGCAGACTTGCCCTGTCAAGCAGAGATATTGACCAGAAGCTCTGCATCGGCAACTATGAGTTCACCCTGACGTCAAGGGCACTGTTTGCTCCAAGCGGCTCAATGTTGCCATGCAACGACAAGTCCAAGCTCATCCATGTCCTTGAGCAATTGGCAACAACAGAAACTCATACCGATAACTCTCAGACGGCTACAAGCGAAACGCATGTTAATGTACCAGATGATAGAGCCTTGGACTTGGCATCTGCTGAAGTTGATGGTCCTCATATAAGTAGGAAGATTGCGGTCGTATATGGTATGGTGGTTGTCCAGAAACTGACGAAGAAGAAAGCAACCATGCCGAGAGTGAAGGATCTCAGTGATAGTTTCATTGACAAAGTCATGAACCTCACAAGAGGCTATGATGAAATAATTCTAGTCTTTGACACTTACAAGGTGGATTCACTGAAGAGCACAACCAGGGAGAAGGGGCATGGAGGGAATGACCCAATCCAGATCAAGTGCGACACGATACCAGCATAAAAGACATCACCATGAGCCGTTTCCTATCCCATGACCACACGAAAGGTGATCTCGCAGAGTACCTGGCTGAGTAAAAACTGTACAGTACAACCGCCAAGCTGTTTATCACTAAAGCATCTGGACGAACAAAGAGCAACAGGGACATTCACTTTGAAAATAACAACCTTGAGGAAGCAGACACCTTAATGATTTGTAAGGCTGTCTTCGCAGCACAAAGGAGCCAAAGGGAAGATGGTGAGCTGACGTTCTTCTCGCCAGACACTGATGTCCTTGTGCTGATTATAGTTAATGATGATCTGCTGCCGAGGAAGACCTCATTGGCATTGGGCGTGCTGCTGATTGAGCCACCCTGGTCAGCTCTCGGTGCAGAAAGGGCCAAGGCATTGCCGGCATTCCATGCCTTCTCTGCAGGGAAGTTTACAAGAATAGGCAAGGTTGCATGGTTTAGATGACAAACGATCAGCAGTCTACCTTGGCTAAATTCGTATGCGCTGCTTATTGTCCCAAGAGTATCCAGATCAATCGCATTCCAGAATTGCGATGGTACACATGGCGAGAGTGACAAGCAACCACCTACAATTGGGGCGCTCAACAAGCACATATTCAGAGTACACTTGCAGGCTACAGTGTGGAACCAGGCCAGCACTGCTCAGCAGGTGTCTTTGAACCCACTGCGGAATGGCTACCACAAGACTGCTGATGGACAGCTGACGCCAACCACAATTGACATCCTTCCAGCACCTAAGGCCATCATTGAGATGGTAAGATGCCAACGCAAAGGAGACTGTCCACCACAGAGGTGTTCCTGCAAATGCAAGGACTTGCAATGTACAGACCTCTGCTTGTGTAGCGCACAGAGTGAGAATGACGATGATTCACACTTTGAAAATCGTGTATCCGACGACGATAGTGATGACTAATGTGCAGTATACCGGGTCACAACAATATTATAACAAACCAGACATATATGTGAAGTACACGCAATTGTGTAGTGATGCTGGTATGATGGTTATCAGAAAATACAGGTACATACTTGTTTACAATGTACACATGTGTTTATACGCTATGCTATATGTATACTATTCAGTCATAACATGTGTAACTGTCATAAACTAGTAATGCCATTATGCTTAGATAATTGTAGTAGATCCTATTGGATTCCTTGCCCCTCAATGTGTAGGTTCAGCCACCAAAATCAAAAGGCTGGGTCTCTAGCAGCTGATATATTGAGAAATACAGGTTTTCAGTGTTTAAAATCCAAGATGGCCACCAAATATACCTTTAAAAAATGTAAACATTGGTTTTCAGATTCATTATATCATAATGTTTCCAAAATATATAGTTTTGCAAATCTCAAAAAGTGAACGAAACATGCATTTTTATACGCTATGCTATATGTATATTATTCAGTCATAACATGTATAACTGTCATAAACTAGTAATTTTATTATGCTTAGGTGACTATAATTGATCCTATTGGATTCTTTGCCCCTCAATGTGTAGGTTGAACCACCAACATCAAAAGGCTGGGTGGTTTAGCAGCTGAGATGTTGAGAAATACAGGTTTTCAGTGTCCACCTTTTTAAGAATCCAAGATGGCTGTCATATATATCTTTACAAAAATTAAACATTGGTTTTCAGATTCACTATCATAACGTTTCCAAAAATGTATAGGTTTGCAAATCTAAAAAAATGAACGTAAATACATTACAAACCTGACTACAAGAATACTGTGAAAAACTGTTGAGTGTCGCGATATAACTTGAGACAAAACGAGGACAGTGAAAATTAATAAATTTGTATTTCTTGTGGTGATGATAACATGCTCTGTAAGTCTGTGCTACATCTCCAAAGAAGCAGCAGATTAGCCAGGAGTTGGAGAGCTGTGATTCAAAACGAACCAGTCAAGAACATTGAGATCACTACGGCTGTTGTCTGTATAACTGCAAGTTACAACAGTGTTCACAGTGAAGTTGACAGGAGTGCCAAAGCGTGTCAGTTGTGTGCAGTTTTATATATTGTTATGCAGCAGTACAATATTGGCCAATCAGTGGCTGTTGTGTTCATGGGGCCAGTGAGATAGTTGGAAGTAACAGTGTGACTTAATGCTACAAAATAACAGCTGTATTCTGTTATACGTTTATGTCATCTATTCTACATAAAAGCTCTGCGTACATTTCGTGACGGCCACTATAAACTATGCATAATGTTATGTGATTCTCAATTAGCAAATGGCTTGCTTATCGATCCACTTACAATATGCAGTGTGTTATTTGCTTTGGAGGGCAGATTTTGTTTAAATCTTTTTGACAATTTAATTGTTCTCAATTGTTCATTTCTTCCAGATACAGTGTATCTATTCGATTATGTGCTGAATCAGTCATGAAGAAAATGCTTTGTTTAATCTCTATACAATTGTCTAACAATGTTTAACAAGATTGGTATATAAACTAACAACTTTCAGTGGTACACAAACCTGTAATATTCACTAAACAAACATGTTAATATTTCCCAGTGCCTTTCTACGTCTTATATTATGACATATATATATATATAGTTTGTATATATATGTGTGTGTGTGTGTGAATGTATGTGTAGTATGTGTGAATGTATGTGTAGTATGTGTGAATGTATGTGTAGTATGTGTGAATGTATGTGTAGTATGTGTGTATTTCATACTGTTTGTAAAAAATAATAATGTTTATACAATTGGTTGCTTTGTTCGACTCATTCAGCCTCCTTGGGTTAATATATAAATAATTATGTTGTGAAATAGAACTCGTGATTGAGCTGGTATGTATGAACATTATGTGTCCTTGGCCCAAATTGCTAATGTTACACCATACTGGTAAAAAACCATGATTCAAGCAAAACATGAACTATTCACAAGATAAAAAGGGAGTCACATATCCCTCATGACTCAGAGATCTCGTTAATGTCAGTCCCACCTCAATTTAGTATATAAAAGAACCACAAAGGACGACAAGCTCCCTGGCAGTAACCACCCTCAGTGCCAAGATAGAAAGGTCGGTTTGGCGACAATGTTCTGAAATAGGTCGACTAATTGAATGAGACCTCAAGACCATAACATTGTAACCACAATATATACAGACAAGTCTGTTAGTAGAAGTTTGCAAGCACTGGAAACATGGAACTAGAGAATAGAGAACTTTGAAGTTTCCACAGCGTAGCAAAAGTATTCACTGGTAAAAATTAATTGCTAGTAAAGATCCTGGGCGGATTCAGAGAGGGTAGTCTAGGGGGGCTCAAAAACCTACAATAGCGGCCGAACCAAATGATGTAGAAAATGTGTCGTTGTCGCGCCGCCATAACTTCAGCTTGTACGCTGTCTTGGTTCAACTGGTGACATCGGAAGATGAGAGGGTGCTGTTAAAAATAATTGTCGCGGCCATATCTTCAGCTCTTCAGGTTCTCCGCTGTGACATCGGAATACGCTCGAGGGAGGGGGGCATTGAACATTTTTCTCATAACTTCAGCTTATTATAACCTAAACGGGGCACATTTCCAAGGGTGTAGGGGTGGGGCACGGCCGTGTGGGCCCATTCAAAAAGGGCTATGGGCACGCCGAATTCCAAAGGTCTACGTCTACGGGAGGCACGTGGCACCTATGCACCCATGGATCCGTCTATGAAGATGACTTCTTACTGTTACATGTGATCACGTCACGAATATATAAGTTCCAGTGTAAGCACCTTCAGTTAAATATGTAAGTTTACACAAACTGTCAGTTGTTGTCAGGTCGTCAGACGACAAGGAATTCAACAGGAAATCATTAGAGAGAATGGTTGATGGCAAGACTCGAGAGGTAAAGCCTACTAAACTAGACTAAAGTAAAGGCAAGCCAAGGCTGAGTCACCTGAACAAACACA
This sequence comes from Paraescarpia echinospica, assembly GCA_020002185.1. NCBI lineage: Eukaryota > Metazoa > Annelida > Polychaeta > Sabellida > Siboglinidae > Paraescarpia > Paraescarpia echinospica. The sequence goes on from CM034541.1 coordinate 53,522,281, forward strand.
ATTTTATTAAAGTTTGGTTGACAGTCATTGTGACTGTTTGCAACTTGTGTTTAGTATTCTTAAACATTTTTCTTCTTCATATAAAGTATTCTTTTATATTGGGGAGGCGATAATTGTATCCATTTATATAAAACTATTTAGCAGATACTGAGTGTATAAAAAGTTGTAGTTTACCTGTCCGTTGTGTGACGCCATCTGGCGAATCAGGCGGCAAATGAAGACGTGTTTTTAACTGATTGAAAGTAACCGTTTTGGGATTACTAAATATGTACATAAGTATAAACAAGCAGAATCATGTATGTATGGTGCCATTAAATGCCTCCGAGAAGTTCTACCGCTTATTACTTTAGTTTGGTGCGTTATTTGGTTGCTGCAATAAAAATTGCACAGCCACGGGGCGCTTTATCTAAGTGCTGCCACCTGTTATTACTCAGCGCAGTTACGTTCACATGACACAACATCACGTGAACTTGTTGGGCGAGTCGCACAAACTACAACAAAGATGTGTCGAGCCATGACAGTAACTGCCTACTTTATTTTTAGTGTTTGCATTGTTTTAGCAGGTTCCACGCTAACACGAAAGGTATAGTATTAATACTATGGTGTGATTTAAATGTTTGATCAGTAGAAATAACACAAGATCAACTTGTGTTACTGGCATGCTGACAGTTTTCGCCAGAATTTACCCGAGACCGGGTAACTGTTTTTTCACTTTTCAATCAATAATATCTTATAATTAATTATGGGATGGAGGGGAGAGGGGTGGCGGCGCGAAGTATCTCAAGAGCGGACTTATAGACTATATTGATGACCATTTGCCATCAAAAGACCTGTTTAAAATAATGTATTTACTAGCGATGGGAAACGTCTCTGCTGTTCCGTGTTCGTCACCAATCAGACTCGGGCAATCGACATTGTTATTGTAATGTAATGCGTGTTATTGGACAATGGTTAACTAACATAAATCCCCTTGTTAGTTTTGTATACGATACAATACCGTCGACTTGTAGGAGTCAGCACACAATAATCCCCATTGCTGCACTACTGAGCTGTTCTCGCATAGGATTTGGAAGTTAGGCTGCACTATTTAGAAAGGTTCCATGTCTGATTAATTAATTGTCAGTATTGTTTTAGAAAATTATGCAGGTAAATGCTAGTTGTTTGTCTGGCTTCTAGTAATGTAATATCCTGATCATTAAATACCTTGGCACTGTCACACCCAATTTAATGCTACTGTGATATTAAATAGTAAGGATTGTTGTTCGCTTTTATGTGGGTCACGTCTTTAACTAAATATGCTCACAAGCCCTTTAAATGGAAGAAGAAGAACATGTTTCTTCCTATTTTTGTGCACCATCCACTCTGGGATATTTTGCCTGAATAATTGTTAGAGATATGTATGTAAAAGTAATGATGTGTTCTTACATAGTGTTGTATCCAGTCCTTAGGACTGCTCATTTATTGCTTTAAAGTTTACACTTCATCCGTTTGACCTTTTCATTCAAACACCATCTCGACTTCTCTGGAGAGCATTCAGCCACATACAGAAAATAATGCATGACTATTCCTAAGCAAATATCGACCTCTGTCTGAATTTATAAAGCGGAGTAAACTGGAGCAATGTGGAGTGAATGAACTTACTCAAGGTTCGAAATGGTAGGAAGAGAATTTGAACCCAGAATCACTTGATTGAGAGTGCGAGGCAGTAGCCACTATGCCACCACGCTCCACTATATACAAGAAGCATTACGTGTTTTGATACAGTATGACATGATGTATTTGAATGATATTTTACATAATGTTAAATCACCTAAAAGAAATGACATGTTTTTTTATATTTGCGAATATAGGAGTTTTCGCAAACATGTGACGCTAAGTAATTGCGTAACTTTAAGTACACTTCATGAAACCGGCCCCAGACCTTTAAAAGTGTCAGTCCATTATTGTACATAAGGCGCCTGGATGATACAGATTCTTTTACAGGTGACAACAGAATTGTTATGTGAAAGCCCGGAGCATGAAGCGAGAGACAACATCGTCTACTCTAAAGCAGTTGGACAGGATGACATCCTGCACTACATCCTCAGCACCATTGGGGTGCCGACAGTCCTTGTCTTTCACACGAACAAGGGCAGTTCTGCTAACATCAACTGTACACGTCTGCTGTCACATAACGCCAGTAGCGTGGAGAACAGCATAACATTCTCACATCCACCCTTCTACACATATGCACTCATGTTTACAAAGGTAAGGCCAGTTGCTGACATCCCAATCTAAATAATTAAATTTTAAATGGAGGCAATCTGTTCCTCTACCCAGAATTAACAGGCGTAGTAAATTGTGACAGGAAGTCTGCTATATTGAATATGAGAAAATTTTAAATGTTGAACATCAAAGGGTATTGCGGTTAACTCAACCACCTCATCAGGATTGCCAATAATGTTTGTTTTGAAAATGAATGTTTTGTTTAGAATTTGAACATGCTTCAGGTTCGAAATTTTCAATTGCAAACATTGCTAAACACAACTTGGTGGACAGTAAGCCTTCAACATATTTATTATAGTCTTAAGAACATTACATTAATTAATAAATCAGAAAACAGACTACCTCCTTTTAAAAGTCCTTTCAGCATGTAAATTTATTCCAGATTTAGTTTAGTAGCATTAATTTTGTATGGTACAGTTATACTTCAGAATTCTGATTTTGCTGACTCAGTGTCAGTGTTCGCTGCTCTCGGGTGTCATGTGACCATGCTGGTGGTAGCTACATGACTGTGGCTCCAAGAAAATTGCAGGGAGGTTGTAACTACTGTCTGTATAACCTTCCCTGACTTCTCACCTGGCAACCACCAACATCATCGCATTACTACAGACAATAGTGCGTAATAACGCTAAGGAGCTTTGAAGGTTTTGTCAAGCAAAAAATAGAGGATACAGTCACAAAATCACTGGGACTTTATTTGTATGTCATGAATCCGTAAATAAAATGATGGATTGTCCCCTTGGTTTACAAACATTTCCTGAAACGAAGTCATTTTGTAGTGCACCATGCTGCCATCTACTGGCTGCCACTAGAACACCTCTGTGCAGTGGAAGTAGGACAATCCAAGTTGACCATTGAGTATTATTTATAAAATTAACCCAAAATTCTGCAAGAAAGTTTGTGTACTGTTTTGTAGTTGTATGAATACAATGACATTGATGATACGGCTAGCCTCACTGCGGCTTCCAAGAATGAGAGTGATTGGCGAGTGTATGACCTCTCTCAAGTAGAATGGGACAGCGTCAATGACACCGCAGATGTTCAGTCGAATCAGGTCGAGTTTCGTCTCGGTAAGAATGGGACACTTAATTTCCATGAGGATGGATATCTGAGTTTCAAGGTAAACACATTTGTGCTTTATTTTTTATTTGTTGTTGGTTTCTATTAAATTTAATTTGTTGGTAATCTTGTTTGGTGACCTAAGGCACTTCTGTAAAAAGAATTTGGTTAATGTTGGTGTTTTGTTGAGAAAGTGTTTATTATTAAAATAAAACTATTTTAAAGGTTATCAGTTGGGTGTTTTGTTAAACTTAAAAGAATGGCTTTTAAATGTTACAAGTTGCTTGTTTTGTTATCACAGCATTGTTCAAATGGAATTATGCAACTCTGATGCAGTCATAGTTGAATACATGTATTTGTGTAAACTGCAAAGCAGCAATGGCTATGTTATGAGTAATAATTAAGATACCTATTGCTAATTAATTATTCTAACACAATATTTTCATACTAGTGATCATATGATGCCAATCTGTATCCCTAGTATTCCTTACATGTAACTGACCAATCAGATCACTGCTTAGTGAATAATATATAGTATTATAAATTTATGCACTTAAAATTTTTTGTTTATGCAGCTATTTCTGTTTACTTTAATCATATATCAGTAAGATCATTTTCTGTAATTTTTACTTTCTTTATCGCTCATTGTATGGTAATTTTTTCTCATTTTAAGTTTTTTGTGTGTAATTTTGCATTGATATTTGTTAATTTTAGTTGCAACTGTCAAACATTACTGACCGTGGCTCGGTGCTGCCACACCTGGAGTGCACAGCAAACTCCACTCTCATCGACTTCAGTCTAAACGATGTTGAACCAACATTTCCTAACTCACGATTTGCCCTTGAGATGACATTGGTGACGCCAAACAAGTCCACCGGGAGACAGACCTTGACCAATTACAGGTCAATCGATGATGAGCATTCGCCCGGCGTATTTGAGGTGAGACTAACTCTAGGTTAAAAAGCTCTTACTCAGTTTAATTTTTTTGTTTATCTCATTTTGTGGAAAATAAAAGTATCTAGTATTGACTGACACATGCTAGTTCATTTGTGCAAATTTGATACTTAGTTTTCATGAAATCATCAGACAAACATTTCTGTTTGTTTTGACCAGATCCTGTCAAAATTATTTTGGGAATATTGCACAAGTTGTCTGGTCTATTAGTCTATTCTGGCTTCCACCCCTGCATGGAGCGACAAACCAAGAGTAGCAGTTGTCAATATTACAATATTTTTAACTTAAACTTGTTCTTATTACCATTTAATTTCTGTTGTCTTTACATGCAGTAGGTAATTATGTTAATGTGACTCTAGTGGCGCCGTCTGGGGATTGACTAATAAAAGAAAACAACTTAAAATAACAACTTATGTGAGTTTGTCAAAGTTTGCATTTATTTCAAATACACACTTAAACACCAGTGACCTTGATTCACTGAATCACATGTATTTTGAGCAGAACTTACCTGTTTGCTGTATTTGTGTAAAATGTATGCTCATACATTTTGTAGTGTTGTAAACTGACAATATAATTATATGTATACACACACATTGTCAATAGCCATTTCATGTTTTAAAAAAAAATTTAGTTGCCACCGCTTGAAGAAAAATAATGAGTACATTTATCTGTGTAGTTGCAAATGTTCTACAAGTAATTTTTTTCAGAAAATGGTCAGGATGGTCAGATAGCACACGTATGCATGCGTGGGGTGTATGTAACCCAGGGGGGGCCTACCCTTACATGCAGGTAGGGGTAACAGCCGAAGGTCACATACCCCTACCCTTGATATCCAATATAAAAAAGTATACCCTTGATCTAAGGACAAATTGAGGGGTCGTCTCGAGTTGGAACACTTGACTTCTCGTTGCTGAATTTCCCACGAAAATTGCCCAGAGTAGTTGCCGATATATACCGAAATATATGGGATAGGTAATTGTGAATGCTGCGATAAAAAGCTAGCCTTGTTCTACGGAGAGTTCCTCGAAATGATACCCTTGTCTGGGGAACTTCTGTATAATGTTGGCCCTTGTTCTAGGGAGAACATGTGAAAAACAGACCCTTGATCTAGGGAGCCTCAATAAAAAAACGACCCTTGAAGTCGGCACATCCACAGTACTGCTAGTATAGGCTAGTATACCTCCGGGGTATGTAACTATCAAAATGCATCATTTACACAACAACAAATGCATATATATAGTTCACAACACTAGGATTGCACGATAAACCATCTTCCGTTATTACCTACAGGTAGTTGATTGGGTGGCATCTAGTGACTTGAAGACAGCCGGGGCGTATCTTCAGTGGAAGTCGGTATGCTATAAACAGGAAGTCAGATCTGTGCAGACATCGACAGCAGTTGCGAAATACGACCTTGAGTCGACCAGTGTGACTACAAACAGGAGTGTCGCTTTCGCATACTTCGGCAAGGATCTGTTGATTCCTGGCACATTGCTGATACGAGCCACAAATGTCTCGTTTGGTCTCTCCAGAGACCATTTTTACTCGTCCACAAACTACTCAGCCTGGTAAGAACAGTCAATCAATCAGTAACCTCACCCTACGTCTTCTTCCTTTTTGGTCCTTTATGGAGTGTGGACCACATCACTCGGTCTTTTTGGTCCTTTATGGAGTGGGGACCACATCACTTGGTGTTTTCCACCCTCTTGATAATACTTCTTCACCTGTAGCAATTTTCTGCATTTTTTTCCCGCTCTTGGTTGATTCCTGCCCTGTCGAGTTCTCTCTCGACACTCTCTTTCCATCTTAAAAGGAGGTAGTTTATTCCTAGTTTTTTATTTATTAATTAATATAATGTTTTTAAGACTATACTAACTATGTTGAAGGTATATACTGTCTGCCAAACTGTGATTTGTAAGCCCATAAAAACGGTTGCAATTGGAAGGCACAACTGCGGGTGCATGTTCAAATAGTAAACAAAACATCCAGTTTTAAAACAAGCGTCCCTTTAATTTGGTCTCCTTTTACCGCTCTCTTCTGTTCTACATGCTTCCTTTGTCGATCTCTTCTCGCTCATTCTCTAGGTTTCCTACTCATTTCAGTCTGCACCGAACTACTTTTATTTTCTGGTATTTCTCCATTCCAATGTATCCATTCAATTCCACCATCATCCTTCTCACGTAGCTTTACATAGTCATTGGACCTAACTGTTCTCATCTTCTTTCTACTGCTATTTCACACTGTGTCTCTAATTCTTAGTAAACAAATGTATTGTTTTCAAAATTACGGTTAATCAAGTGTCAAAGTAAGCAACGTGCAACTATTATGTAACATCAAATAACTTGGTTTATATAACAAAGCTTGTGACTATGAATGTTATAGAAATATTGCTTAGGTGGAAAGTATATTAAGAGTATTAACATATGTCTATTAATATCTTATTCATCATTCACAATATGAAGATCTGTCTTGTAAGAATTTGCATATATATATATTTGAATGACCATGAACATCTGTCTGATAGGTGATCCTTATTTGCCTGAAATACTGTGAACATTTGTCTTGTAGACAATTCACATTTGTAATATGGGAGCCATAATGAAATCATCTGAAATATTTACCTCTTAATAAACTTGTTTTTTTCTCTGTATATTTCTTGAGAGGTAAATATGTCAAATAACACTGCCACCATCTGTGTTGCAGGTCGTTCACTGTCGGCTATGGCTTCCCACCGAAGGAGCACATCTCCCTTCTCATCATCCTGGTGATGAGTGTGGGCCTGGGGCTGCCTGTCCTGTTGATGCTGGCCGGGGGAATCTACGTCTGTGTCAAGAGACGGGTCTCGATCGGTCTCAATGGCACTGGCATCACGTCCTCATACCAACAGATCAACTAGTCTGTGTCAGGTAGCATGTCACTGTAGGAGAGTCAAAGCAACGAGGAACTGTTGTCGATAATTTATAGTATTTAACGTATACATTCAGATCGAAAACGAGGCTGGTTTTCCGACCCTGCACTTTGAAACAGTTTTTCGTGTCAACACAAATTGCGTAAAACATCCAGGACTGATCATCCTCGCATAACATTATGAACAGTAAACTTAAGTTATGAACACTCGATTTACATCCATCTAATGTCTGGTACAAAACCCTAAAACCATTCAAAACCTTTAACAAACAGTGCATTTGATAATAAATATAGGCCTTTTCTTCTGATGAAAGTTTGGAGTTTAGGTGCAAGTCCTCAAGGAGAAGAATGTTAACATACCTGTAATTGTCAGCACAATCATAGTGAGATAAGTTAATAAAATCCAACCTGTTACTGATATCAGAATCACAATCGGGGGGGGGGGGCATTTTTGGAGAAAGGTGCAAGATATTTGAAGCCACATGTATATGCAACAGCTATGATGTAAATAACAGTTTCTGCTGTCATCAAATGCGCTATCTTCTATGCAGTCATCTCATCATGACCCATCATAATCGGATCACTAATCAATCTGATTATGTTTACGTACATTCACAAGCTCCGAATTCCTGTTGCAGTTTTTGTAACCAAGATACACTTTGCACTGAAAATTGCATTTGCCTCGTTTTGAACCTGTATTACGTGAAGCCCTTTGTTGGCAAAGTTTTCTTTGCTGTTGATAAATGAAATCTAACTCTGGATCTAGATAATTGCTCAGCAAAGTCCTAGGATTGTGCTGAGGGTTTAATTCAGACTATTCTTCTCTAAAGTTAGCTGGTCAACTACAGGTTACACATTTACCCCGTGTGGGATCTTTTACTTACCCTGGTATAGACGCCAGATAGAAGGAAACAATGGCTTTTAAGGTCTCTTCCGAAAGACACAGACAACGCGAGATAAACAAAATTGCCCAAGTTTCGAAATGGCAGTTGGTAGTGGGATTTGAAACCAGGTCCCCTCGATTGACAGTCTGGTGCTGTATGCTCGGCCACCACCCTATTGCATTGTGGGGCTGTTTGGTGTGTGTCGGTCTGATGCTTCATATAATTACAAGTTCTGTTGGTTTTAATACATTCATCAAAGTTTGTTATAGACAATTTGGACATGTTGTCTCAAGCAGTCAGCGAAATGGCTGAGGATCTTTACTATTCCAATAACTTCTGAAACATGTAAATGTCCTTCTGTTGTTTTGACTCTGCAACAGTGGTTTGCTGGTTGAAACATTTCCAAATAAATTTTGATTGAGTTCCTGTAATTTTAATTGTTTCATAGGATGTTTTAAATATTTTCAGTGAATGCTGAAGCATTTCAGATGAATATTTTTAAGAGGAATGTGGAAATATTTAAGAAGAACGTTAACTATGTCAAAGGAATGTTCAAACATTTCAAATATAAACCAAATTGCAGTAAGCTTTTTATTTAGTCAACTTGTTCAGTTGTTGCTTAACAAATGTTGTATTGGGATTACCATGGCGACTTTTAAATTTCCAATAACATTAATATTATTTAGTTTTTACTAGGAGCTAGGAATGCAATAAATAGCAAACATCGGGTAAGAAATCATGGATACGGCTTATTATTGGTACGCACGTGTACAATTGAAATGCACATAAAAAACTGACTGTAATTTTGAAATATAATTTGTATTGGTAAAGCGACTTACTGGGACTTTGCTTGCCAGGTATTTATATTGTGCAAAGATTACTTATCAGGCGTGTTTAGGAGGCTACATTTAAAACACTGCGGGTGCAACTGGAATCAAATGTTATCTACTAAGAGAAAATGTTATATATAATAAATATATGTATGTGTAATGCATGTTTGTCTGTATACAATGTTAATTTCTCACATTTTATAACAAAGGTGGTACAGAAAAAAATTACCATTCAACATGGTATGGACAAATCCTTAATTGATGCTTACCATATGTATGAGGTGTGTATTCATGTTTGTAAGATGTATGTGCATGCATACAGTGCTAATATTTAATGTTTGTAAGATGTATGTGCATGCATACAATGCTAATGTATTTTAATTTTAGAACACTCGTTAAAACAAAGTATTTATTTTATTGTACACTTCAACGTCAGTCCGATACCAGACGAAATTACGTTCATTTGGGGGATATTTTACACTTTTGCTAATACATTGGTATCACCATATCAGTGTTTACAAACTTCCATCTGAGGTGCATGTCTACCCAATAAACAACAAATGCGTCATGAACAACAAATACAAGTAGTAATGCTTTAAATATACTTTATTTAGGTAGTAATAACAGTTGTTGTAGTTAAACACAGTTCAACAGCGTCGGCTGGCACAGCTGTGGCCTTGGTATCCGCGAGTGAAAGACAAGGTAGACAGACAAGGTAGATGACAGGTGCAGTAGATGGTCCTCCAGACAAGGTTACAACGTCCTCTAACTCATGACACATTCACCACCTGTCACAGTTCTGACAGGTACACATCACTGCCAACAACAGTTACTGTCCTCAGTTCTGACAGGTACACATCACTGCCAACAACAGTTACTGTCCTCAGTTCTGACAGGTACACATCACTGCCAACAACAGTTACTGTCCTCAGTTCTGACAGGTACACATCACTGCCAACAACAGTTACTGTCCTCAGTTCTGACAGGTACACATCACTGCCAACAACAGTTACTGTCCTCAGTTCTGACAGGTACACATCACTGCCAACAACAGTTACTGTCCTCAGTTCTGACAGGTACACATCACTGCCAACAACAGTTACTGTCCTCAGTTCTGACAGGTACACATCACTGCCAACAACAGTTACTGTCCTCAGTTCATTTGGCCCGTTGCGAAGCAGGTTTCTCGATATTCAAACCAGTAGTGTGTGAATATTTAAAAAAATAATTTAAAGAATTTATTTGTTCATTAGATCAGAAAACTTGTGAAAGTGAATATAAAGAGCTGGAAATATTCTGCCCTTTTTTGCTGAATTTTGATAGACACGATAAAAATAATGTATTAATTTTTGATGATTTCACCAAAACAAAATAACAGATTTGAAGAGATAAAATGTCATAGATTTCTGAAGCAATATGAGCAAAGCAATCAAAATGAGGAGAAACCTACAGTACACAGTAACATGGAAGTTCTTTTCACACTGAAACCTGGTTCACAGTTCTTCAAACCCAACAATGTAGCGAGGTCCGTTGAATAAGGATATTACGTGGTGAACGCGACAATGTGAAGGACTATTGCTAAGACTACATGAGACACCAACGAGACGACCTTCCAATGGAATGAGAAATGCCACATTGCACCACCAGATGTCAGGATCAGCACACAAAGCCGTTGCATTAAAGTTGTACCAGTCGCAAAACTAGATCAAACATCTGAAATTGCCAAGCAGTAATTACATGTATACCATGAGGTCATATATTATGCCTTTTTTATAAGCCTTGGATGAAATTTATATTATAAACTATTAACAACATGGTTACTGTGGAAAAATAATACAAAAGTGGTAACAAAATACGGCATTTAAATAGTAAATTCTTTTGTATCCCGTTTAAAAAGGATGCTACTGTCATCTCTGGTTCAGAATTTTGTTCACGACTGAGTGGATATTGTTTGATTGTGCTTATTTTGCAACTTGTGCTCTTTCAAAGTACTGGCACAACAAAACTGGCGAACACTTGTGTGGGAAAATACTGCTGCAAAAGAACGAACCGTTATAACACAGCAATACGACTGTCATCTCCACGACGTCACCATATCAGCTGTACTTTGTTTTGTCCACTCCCAGCGGCCATTGGTTCACAAAGCAGTTATTTCAACCACAGTTTGAAGGTGAATGGAAGACTAGACACAGGTTTTGATTCACAGATTCCCGATCATGAACACTGAACTGTCAAAACATTTCTTCAGTCATGCACTGGTTTTCAAGTGCCCCAATACGCTTTTGATATCGCATGGTATCTACCAAAATGCAGATGACACAACCTGTTAAAATGAATATCAGACAATCCAGCAGTGTTTACATCCACTTGCCGAGTTATTAAACCAGTCAAACACCAGACACATCTTACAATCTCAGCAGTTGCGTTGATATTTGTCCAATTAAATGTTTGCCACTTTCTCACTTGATATTTATATTATTGCGTAAACATTAAGTTTTTGTCTATACAAGTTTTGGTGCTTTCCAAGACGTCGAGTATTGCTTTTGTGCATCACTCAACATCGCAATCGTTCATGTTTCTTCCCGCAACATGCCGAATAACCTTGATTAATTCAAATGGAACACAGAACAGTTCAACGAGTCATCCCTTCACTCGACATTAACACAGATTCATAGCGAGTCCGTGTGACTACACCGCAGTGACGAAGACACTATGCATATGTACATGGAATTGCCAAAGTATTAGCTATGTAATATCATACAGCCGCCATTTCGCAGGACGCGACCACTAAGTCTAAGCAGTGCAGAATGAGAGATAGATTGAAGCAGCAGTCAAACACCAGCATGCCGGAACCTGCTGTGCTGGACAAACAACCTACGTAGTTCCTACACACTACTACCTACTTGATCCCACGTTACACAACTCTATGACGCTCGCCAAATAAATACTTGACGGAACACTGCCTCGTTCGAGGATACCTTACAGCTTTCCAATTGACTACACTTTCGATGAACAACCGCAATCATTTCACGACATTGTCCTGTGTCTGTAGGAATATTGTCCCCAGTACAAACCATACGCAGAATCACTATTTTCAAGAAAGCAAGCTTCGCCATAGCATCGCACCTCTACTGTCTTGTCACAGCCAAACAGAGCACATGCAAACGTCAGTTTTCAAGCAGGATACTTTCTGCAGTAAAACTTGCCCTTTATACAACCGGGCTTTGAACGCACACCGCGCGAGGAAATAGGAACACTTTCGAGGCCGCACGCTGCATTACTGTATCGTTCACTCAGCAACATCTGCATACATACTAAGTTAATTCTCGTTAGCCGTTTGAACAGTTAAAAGTTGTCGCCTTTGTCAGGGGGCCATAACAAAAATGGTGGCCCCCTCGTGTGACACTGCCTTTGCCACATTACCGGTCCGGTAGCAGTCTTCTAATCTTTTATGACTTCATTACATCATCCTCTGTCGACAGCAGCAGTGTCACTGTTAGTAGTTTACCCAGCACTTAAGTTTTTTCAGAATGCATTTTCTTTTTTGTACAACCCCTACCAACCAAAGACCGTGCGTTGTCACAACGACCACACGCACTGTGCTTAACTAATTGTCATGGCAACCGATTGCTCAGATAAATATTTTTTGTGCATTTTCATTTTACGATTTTTTTTTCTTTTTACATGTGCTTATATATATATAGATTCTTAAAATCGTTGCAATGATCACAGCATCGACTGAGATCTGGGCCAATTCGCTATATCCACGCGGCAGCACACAATACAATGTCAACATAAATACAGCAAATAAAACGTCACAAGGTCGGCATCCATCGATGCAACTCGGGCAGAAACACACACTGCACGGGACAAAGGGGTGAAATAAGTTTTTTTCTGACAACCGCACGCGGTGCCATAGCAACCACATCACGTTATCGTCTCACACACACAAACACACACACAGCTGTCGGTAAATGCTGAACGTTGCCACGCACGAATTCAACCTGTCGGAGTTGAACTCTCACATCATTGAGACAGGAATACTGTTTCCTGGATGAGTTGGATACTTGTATGCTAAGCCAAGTGCTGTGCACAGTGGAAAGTTATTCAAATTAGCACGTCGCAAATACCAGTAACACGTCGTGCCAGTCTTCAAACATAACAACCATGTGACGGGGCAAACACAGTCGAGTACCATGATTGGTCAGTATTATGAGCGACACAAAGCGCCATCTGTTGGTGAAATAAATGTGAAGGGTATCAATCGGCCCACTAGCGCACCGTTTTGTGTAAGTGCTGTTCACGCAACAGTTTCAAGGAATTGTCAACAAACGCTATGTACTTAAATTACCATTGTTAGTTTTCATAAAAATGTTTAATGACACCTGTACCACGGCAAAGACAGTGCAGCATCACTGGAAGCACCGTGCTGGATGTAAAGCCACCTTTCTACGTTTGACAAGTCCTCTCCATCACAGCAGTTGTTGGCATTAAGACGTTGGCACAATGTTTCACCAACAACATTCTCAATCGGCATAAACAGTGCTGGCGATCATGAAGTTCTGATAAAAAATGAGTGCTGGATTGACCGACTCGATTCGGTCCCTTGTACGTGACCTCTTTTTGGTAACAATCGAAACTGGTCTATCATCCAGAATTTTAAGAACAAATTTGGAAGTGTGCATCTTTCAACTGTGACACAAACGATGTAAGACCCTTCTACCTGATGGCATCGCAACACTATAAGAAAGTCCGAGAAACAAGACTCCCACAGATGTATAAGCTGTCATGGACTAAAACCATAACTGCCGCGTTACACCAAGATAGGGATGTCTGGTGCCAATAATGTCTCAATATTGTTATACCAAGATAGGGATGTCTGGTGCCAATAATGTCACTGATCAACCGAGTCATGGAGTTATGGAAGAATGGAGACATTCACGAAAGGGGTTGAAGCCCCAGGTAAGGGAAGATTTATGGGGGAGAGAATGAATACGCTAGAACCTGTCTAATTACATCTGGGAACCATCATCACGGATTAGATGATTACAGAAACACGGCCCTTCATTTGCGACACGACTCGGCCACTACCACTACCCTTACCCTGAATGAATGAATGAATCACCCCTGGTATTAGCGAGAAGAACGGCTTGGCACATTATTCTGATCATGTGAACATATCGTAAGCAAAAGATACACTCAAGGCTGACTACCGGGAACTAACAGAAAGAACTACATCAACTCGACAACAGAACAGAAACTAGTGAACTCGGTAACAACTTTAAAAGAAAACCGAGTTTGCACGTGTGGAAGACTTCAACAAAGGGTCAGCTTTCCCCTGCTGTTATTCAACCAACAAACCCAGCACTCATTTCCGACCAGCGTTTGTTACGAAGACAACCACTGCCTAGGTACATCATGTAATAGCAAACGGCGTTACATGGGATGAACATCATAATCGGGCACACACACCCACGGGCTCGATCGCAGTCAACAATTCGGACAGGCCGATCAAAAATAAAACGTCCCGAACACAAAAGCATGCAACTAAAATAGCAACAACTGTTAAAAATTATTGTGAGAAACAGTGGCAACAACAACTCAGTCCAGCGGTGTGCACTCATAAATAACCGCCAGCCTTCCCTGGCGACTCTAACAACATGGAATACTCGCGATGACGTCACCTTATCCCAGACGACGATGGACAGCTACAACGGGGAGGGGCCTGTCGACCGGACCGCGGCCGACCGATCATAAAATATATATCACAGATTAATCTTGTTTCGACATTTCGTGCGTGACTCAATCACAGCGGCGGTGGCACCACCTGTCAGTCGATCATGTCAACGAGAGCGGCACAGTCACCGTACGTGTCGTCAGCAGCGCCAGGTACAACAAACAATCCATCACAACTGGTGGGTAAGAGATGATGCGGGTCAGCGCTAGGAGGCGCCACTGCGCTGTCTGTTGTCGAACTCCAGAATGAGGCTCTTGATGTGGCCGAGCTTCTTGTGCAGATAGTCGCAGTTTTGCCGCTGCAGCACGTACTTCGGCTTGTTCTTGACGTGTTTGTACTCGGACAGGATTCGCTGCTTGATGTTCTGAAACAACAACACAACAATCTTAGCAATGTCACAATGGTTTGTCACAATTATGTTACCAAAGTCACAATGACGGTACGAATGTCATGTTACGAAAGTAAAAATTATGCTGGGAATGTCAGTGTTTTGGGGAATGTCACAAAGATGCCAGAAATGTCACAACACTATTAATGTCACACTGATGCAATGAATGTCACAACAACAACATGAACATCCCAATGACATTAGGATCATTAACAGAGAAAATAAAATATGATTGTACAAATATCAAAAAGTGCAAAACAAAAACAACCCCTAAACAAACTGCAAACATTACTGGAACGTATAGCAGTACAAAATTAAAAGTTAACTCTAGTAAGGAAGACTCACAACAAAAACAGACGCAGTCGTAGGAGCCACCAGTATAATACATTTCTGACACAGCACCCCATCCAAATATGACGATGGATAAACATCATTACCTCTGACCTAAAGCCCCCCAAGGTGCCTACCTCGTATTCGTCGCTGCCCTCCTCGTGTTGTTTCAGCTCTTGTCTCAGCTGCTCAAAGACGTTTGCCACCTTCTCTATGTTGCTGTGCAGTCGCCGGTACTCGTCGTACTGCAGGTTGAAGTCGGCCTTGTAGGTGTAGCGCTGTTCCTTCGATACTATCCGCTTGTACTTGCTGCAAACACCACACAACATGACGACTCATGCTCAGTGACGTCCACTGCACCCTTCACTCCCACCAGCTATTACTACAGTCGAACCTCGCTTAACAGCCAACTCGGTAATACAGCCACCTTGCTATTAAGGTCACCTTAGGACGGACCCAAATTATTTGCGTAACAGCAAAGGAAATTAGCCCCGTTAATAAGGCCACCTTGCTATTCAGGTAAATTTCGCAAGAGTACGTAGGGTGACCTTATTATTGAGGTTCCACTGCATCAACATTTCTATAGTGCCATATATATATATCCGGGTCCAGCCCGATTATAGGCGGGTACACATGTTATAAAATGTACAAGGAGTCATAAGAAATTTTTAAGAAATATATATATCCCAGTAAATATTGTACATAAAATACATGACATAGTATCTAAAGTATTAAGGTAATTAAATAAATAGGTATAATAATTATATTAAAATTAATTAAAATATATTATATAATAAAGTAATAAAATGCCTGTTCATAAAAATCCATGTTTAGTACATACATTAGAAAAAAATAAAGCAGTGTGTTGTGATTTTTTCTTGTGGCAGAAGTACACACCGTTCATAGTCAGGCATCTCAGCCGTGGCAGCATCTTCGCTCTTTGAACAGTCGTTCTCCTGGTTACTAAGTGGTGATTCCCCTTGGGTCGTGACCCCTGAAACACAACAATGCAACAATGTCAGGTGTGAAACACACTCCGACAGAACCTGTTTGGCAGTATTCAAACATTTCATCTGTATATCAATATCAGCCAAACAAGAATCCGACATCTACTACATTCATCCGGTTACATAGAGTGACTCTGTGTAACCCAAAAAAGTGACGATTGTATGTTGTGTGACTATTTTTAGAGCAGACTTGCATTGTTTAGATAAGTTGAAAAGATAATGTTTTCTATTCTACTGCATGACATCTTTTATTTGACTGCCATTGACATATTCCAACCACTCCCATGTTAACACAATGGCTGTTACGTCAAACAGACCAACTTATCTTTCAATAAGGTATGTCATTCCCACTTGCGGTGAGTCAACTGGTGTGACATGGAGGGTTTATGAAAATCATCAGCCAAATATCCAATGGGACAACCAAAAGTACAACCACTGACATCAACTGGGCAGTCACATGTCTGCCCCAAACAGAGAGTAATACAAGTTCACGACCTCTCCCCGCAGTCATGGGAAATCACAAACAATGAATGGCATGCTGGGATGTTTCTTCCTACAAGTCCTGATCGTTTGAGGTAACCTGCAGCCAGTTGCAGTGTATGTGTGTGTACCACAGAGACTTTGTCTACATAGCTACCAGTCTTTAGCCGGTATGTTTCCACTTACCCATCCAGTCACTCTGCATTCTTATGTCTGAATTTCACTCGAGATAACGAGTAGTTTTTTCTACATGTCAGCTGGCTGTATCTGGATGTGTCTAACGGAGAATGTACCTACACAGTCCCCCCTCCCCCCTTAACTGCTGGTGACTAGGGCTTTTTCTCGTGCAACAGAACATGTGTGAGTGCCTGCATTCAAGTGTCCAAGCAGGACATAATTGTGTGTGCGCGTGTGCGTGTATGCACATGTACAGCTGTGTGTGCGCGCGCGTTTGCGTGTGTGTATGCATCAGTTCTTCAGGAAAACATTTACCTGTTTTTTTATACGATACATATACTTAAATGCATCGTATATAATATACATACCCAGGTATATATAATTTGAAAATAGCAATATAAGAAACTGGCCGAGTATGTCTTACATTAGAGTCAGCACCAACTTATTCTGGAAGACACCTTTAAGCTTTAAATAAATTACGTGCTCCACAAAACCGCACTGAAATTCTCACAATAATGAAACTGTTTGCATGAACAGGTCTTCAGAGGTAGAGAGCTGTCCCCACTTTTGATGCTGTGACATTTGGCGAGTTAAAACCGTGACAGTAACGTGAGCCATGACACGACGAACAGAACAGTGAAAAATGGGTCAATGAAAAAAGGACTCTACAGGGGTCTGGGCACCGTTTCGCTAAACATTCTTAAGAGCTCTTAAGCCCGATTTTGCTCCATAAAATCGAGCGTTCTCCTTACCTAGGAGCAAAAATGAAAAACTGTTTCACTAACAATTCATCCTGGATACGGACCATAAAAACGGTCCTCAAAATGCCAATTTCTAAGACGTTACACCACTCTTTAATTATCATAAACAGCTAGATTTTACTAACTGCGTTTTAAATTGGGTCCGCTTTCACGCAGAGATCCAGTTGTTCAGTCAAATAAATCTTCCAAATGTTAGCGATTAAAAGTTTGCTAATGCATGATTTGTTTACACGACATTAGTGTTGTGACCCGTTGACGTGTGTAGCAGTTTACGATCAGGTCAAGGTTGTTTTGACATTTGTTAATCAATTTTGAGCAAAGTTTAAGCTGTGTCTAACTTAACCTGCGCACTACTTCCCTTCATGTCATTATACTCGACAGCATAATTTCGGTTTGAGTTGTTGGCGCTCTCTACGCACTTGTAAACTGAAAATTGTCAACGACGCTCCTGTCAAAACATTGCACCGTGTGTGATGCGGAAATAGTGTCCCCTGTGATATGTCGGTGGCTTCTGCAAGATTTCGTTTCAATTCTTCGCACAGTGAACAAAAAGTCAAATGTTGTTGACAAGTAGTTGTTGGCCCAAATTTTCAAAAACAATATGAAGTAGGAAGCTAAGTGTTGACATCACAGTGTGGCCAAAAAAACAAAGCTAACACTCGGGGTGTGTGACTGATCAAGTTTATAATTTTTTTTAAATCAACATTTCTGTAAATGAAGTCCTTTTTCTCAGACAAATTACAAAGAATATTAACCGGAGCTTTAGGAACTATTTATTTAGTTTGTGATCAAACTGTGTCATTTCATTGAAGGAAGATGCTTATCATTCAGTGTGTGCGTGCAAGTCATAATAATATATTTTCACGAAGTTGTGTATGTGCAAGGTTGTGTACGTGCATGCATGTGCATGACGGTGTGTGCGTCTTACATGTGCACACATATGGCCACTCCGCATTTGTAGAAATGTTCCCCATTTGACATACATCCCCTGTCCTTAAACCATCTGGCATTACGATTTACAACATTTCAAGATGGGAAATCGATACTAAAAAACTAGTTCTTCCCAAGAAAAAGAGGATTTGGGTAGACATGACATGACCAGGCTGCTCTGTAAAGTGGTACACTGTGAAGTGTGTCATAAAAGACTGGTTGAAAGTGATCATTACCATACGGGTGCTCTGCTACAAGAGAACAGTTCATTGACATGCAGCCAACCGTTACTGTACCCCCCTTGTTTATGACCTACCTTCAGGGACCTGGACAACACTTAACCCGATAAATTCTTGGTAGAAAATGACTAATAAATATCGCTTAACAAACGCAGTCTGTTATTGTGCCGCGCTTAAGTGGGATGCCGTCAAGGCTCGCTGCATGGCAATCGCTGTTACATGTTTAGTCACGACTATCAGCAATAACACTTTTGTGACACGCGACTGTCACAAATGATGAATCATCGCATGTCATGATTTGCAATTGGTTTCTCTGAAGCGACCATAAATCATCATCACAGCCAAGGTCTGTGAATTCTTCAACAACTCACTTGGTCACTAACACAAACCTCAACGAAATACTACACACGTTTAGGGGGTATATAGAAATTGCATACACAGGGGGTAACAGTGATAGTGTACACCTGAAATACAAGGGGGAGGGTGGATAGATTACCGTGTACCACAGTGAATGACCTGATGCACAGAATGTGTAAATTGGGAGTTGGTTTTCGACAAGTATAAATAAGTATAAACATAATTTGTGTATGATCCCTTGGGCCAGACTTTTTATACGACATGTTTTACGGGCCTGCCAACATTAATTTCCTGGATCAAGAATAAGAATAAAATTCACAATGTCACATTTTTTATTGCCGCCGATGTAATTATTTATTAACTGAACGTGTTAAATCATAAATCAAATATCTTACTATTCATGAGAGAAAATGCCACCGGTTTTCCTTGAATATGATGTTAACAACTATTACATTAAATACTGACACCCCTGCGCAAAATAATAACACATCAGCCGTACGCTGCGACCAGCTGCGATTTGGTCCATGGGAGTGCCCGCGATGCTTCCGATAGCCCAATGTCATCGAACACCGCCGCCAAAAGATGGTGGCGGCGTTCAACGACATTGGGCTATCGAAGTATTTGTGCATTGCTCTCACTCAGACACTTCCGTACAATTTTCTATTTCTTCGACGGCATCTCGATTAAACTCTCTTTTTCACAAAGTGTATCGTTCATTTATCTGTTGTCAAACTATTCTCCGCAGCAACAACTTCAAATAATGTAAACAGGAAATTAAACAACACATATTATCGTGGGATTGTTCTGAGCCTCATTTTGAGAACTATGGCCAGTTCCGTGTCTCATTTGCATAAGTCTAAAGCTAAATAAGGAGATCATCAGGATTTGGTACCTGGTTTCAACGTTGGAAAATTCAACTTTGGCAAAAGGAGGCGTGACTACCGACATAACTGGCAGACAGCCAAGACAGCGGTTCTTTTGATACCAAACAAAATGGCGTACCATGAACGAACGTGGTCGTTGTCAAGGCATAAACATTGACTACTTTTGGCGTGTTTCATCGATTCAGATTTTTATTGTCATTTCACATTTGATGGACCTTCTAAGTTTTAGTGCTAAAATAGTGACTTAGCAGTGAATAACTGCTAAAAAAACGTTCTGCATTGTGAAGTAGATATGTCAATCTATCAGTGTCAGAAACTGAACAAAACAAAAAAGTCATACAAATTATGTTTGATGCATTTCCCACTGCTGTGTCAGTCATTAATAGGATAACAAGTAACACTGGAGATTTATAGTAATTTTCATGTAGCCACATTCTTATTATTTATTATTTAAATGTTACATATTTGAACATGCATTATGATCTTTTTCTGACATTTTAATTTTATTCTGATTCCCGTCACTGCTTTCTGGACAATTCTGCCCATAAAACATGTAACAAAAAAGTCTGGCCTTGATTGAGCAACAACAAAATTCTCACCTACACAAGGGGGAAATCCGTACAGGTTGACATTATGGGACTGTCCCCAAACTCACCCGGCAAAACCAAATTCTTTATTATGCATTTTTTTTAAATTCTCAAGTTCCTTGTTTTAGCTAAATTACGTGTCCCCGTCCATATATGCTGGAGAAAAATGCATATGTATACATCTTCAATACTGGGAAATAAAAATGGAACATCAGCACCACTAAATAAAGTGCAAGAAGTTGCCCAAAAGATGCTTCCTAGTAAAGCTTATACGCTGTGTAGCCGAAAAGATCACCTCTTAATGAAATAACACCAAGAAATGTTTACATTTAATTTTGTAAAAAAAACTGCATTTTGCTCTCGGATCACGTAAGTGACAAGGTTTCTATTAAGCATCATTTAATTAGTACCAAAATAACTGACACTGATGAAATTTGTTTTTGTGTTGCTGACGTAAAGCACAGTTCTTGTGTGATGAACAGAATGGAGAAAGAATAGTATAGAAGGGATTAGAAAGGATTGATGGAAACCGTAACTTACACAAGTTCAGTTGTCCACGCCACTGAGAAGCTAGAGTAAACAAATATAATTTCCTACTGTTTCAAGTTCTCACATTTGTAGCTACCTTATCAACATGACCATCGGCCCTACGGATATACTGTGTAGTGCGTGCATTCATGTATCATTGCACAAGTTATGCTGAAACCATAACAAAATGCCCAGTAGTGTAGACACGCACATACAAGTTTTCTGTCAACATTTTGGGACAGTCCGCAGACTCACCTGACTTCGTCTGTCTGTGCTTGGAGCTACTGAGGGTGACACCAGTGGAACCACTACAAGTCTGTTTCACAGGGGCCATATCGCCGTTCAGCTTCGGAGACGTCGCTTTAGGAGACAGTTTCGTGTCGTTGACATCCTTCCGTACGTGGGCCAGACGCGGCTTTTTTGCCGGAAATGGGTCGTCATCGTTCATGGAATTACTCGATCGCTTCTGTCAACATTGCGAAAATTACATTACTGGGTCTGGCATGAGATGAACAGTTCGTAATCCTGACATGCCATAAATTGCTATGCTACACCTTTTTATAATACAACTTTTTCCTATTTATTATTGTTGAATCTTCACTGCAATTTACACTTTCTTTATTATGAAGTCTATTTTTACAAGGTTGATATGAATGAATATCAACAAATATCTGTATATTATATAAAATGTATACTGAACTTGTATTTCAAAAAAATTAATTGTGTTCAATAAAGAATGGCAGTGTTTCCAAATATGCCACTATTTGTTCAAAATGGTGGACTTTTTTGTTACCATGGAAAACAGGGGGGCCTGGCTAACAAATATTAAATATTTTGTTACTCAGTAAGAGCCATTCTTTGGGCAGGAACAATTTAACTACTTGCATAAGTTACAAAACAATCCTATCTACCTGCCGTGTCTCGCCCTAAAGGGTAGTAATGACACAAGGAAGACTGAACGTACCTGGGACTGGGGGCTGCCCCCCTGACTACTGTTGCTGTGTACCGGGGACACAGCGGGGGAGGTCACTTGGGAGGGACTGGGAACCTGCGGCATCCGTCTGGGAAGAAAACAACGCGTAATTTAGTCACCACACAAGTAAAACATGCGCGCTCGTGTTAGGGCTCATCTCAAAAATGAAACTAATTTGTTTAAATCTTTCTTGGTCTATTGTCGAGGCACATCTCAAAACAAATAATTTTTCTCATCCACCAGGGAGCATGTCAAAATTTAGGCAGTGATTGCCTGCGTACATGACATCCCTCACATAACGGACTAACTGAAAATATATATTTTAAAAATGTTTGGTACTGTATGTAATAAAATTATTATGTATGTAAATAACAATAATAACACTTCTCTGCTATAGTGCCAGTATTCTTGAAATCACGAACTTAGTGGCGCAACAAAACCAAACGGTGAGGTATTCTTAAGATCGGTGTGCGATGTGAAAGTACTGGATACTGCAATCTATTTTACAGATTAGCACCTATTTGCACCGATCTGCGCAAAAACCTACTGCTGTCTACATGCAACCAGGAACGGCTAGAAAAGGCTCAACAACAAAAAAACTGACCTGAAGATGGACTGTTTTGCAACCAGGCATAATTAATGGGACAACACAAAAGTAAACATCCTGCAGAACACGTTTTGTGACACCTTTTTTAATTTCTGCAATCTGTTTAAGTTACTATCGTCAATCCACGACAGCCAAGTGTTTTTAGTGAAGGTTTTACTGGTGCAGGTATCATATCTAAATCGAGTAGGTGGGTGTCTTATGAAGTAGAGCAGGTCAGTAACTAGATAGTTACCTCACGTAACACACCAATCATGTGTGCCAAGTGTGGTGAATGCCAGACCTACCACATTCATGGCAGTAAAGAGTGCAACTTACAAAGACCTGCCTTTCAGAGAGTTCACATGCAGTGGTAATAAATGTATTGTCACAGCAAAGCTCTCCTTGACATTGGTGACAAACTGTCCCGTGTTCCATCCCATGTTGTTTTGAATGTAAATATTTTGATTTAGCCACAGTAAAAGGCCGGTCAGGACCACAAACCTGACCTAGTGTTCGCATTAATGCCTTACTGCGGCAACAATTATGCAGTTTATCAAATTCTCTGATGCCATTTGTTATTGCTTTGTGTGTTCTGTGGACAGAATTCACACTTGTTCAAAGTTATTTCTACGCCTAGTACTGTCGGTTGTTGTTCTATATTTGCACAGAAATCCAATGTAAATGCATATTAATGTACTGAAATACCAGACGAATAGTGTACTTCATAAAAAGTATACATCAACATTGACTGACAATTTTGCTGCAGAATTCAAAATGCCCAAAAAACAGATTGAATGATTAGATCTCAACATTATCTGGTTTGGCGCTCAGGGGTGGATAGAACCAGTTTTTGCAGTAAGGCCCCAGTTTTTTTCTCATAATTACTGGGACCAGGGACCACATCTTTTTAAATCATAGTGCGAACACTAATGGGCTGATTTTATTTCCACTGAAACACAGTCCCTACTCCTCATAAGTCTCACTTAAAGTAGATCTGAAGCCAGATATGCGACTCTTAAAAAGACAGCACCCAGAGCCTGATTTTTGCCGGATAAATACTTATGACGCCAGAGGAGTAGACACACTCGGATCGGGTCTAGCTGGGTCCACAATGCGCTGTCTCTCATATACGAGCAGTGTGTTTTTATGGTGAACAACCGGTTTACAACATAAGGCAGCAACCACTGCAGGGCTGACCTACAATATTTTGTCAAAAATGTCAGTCTCAATGACGTGGCAAAACATATATTCTCTCTGCACGGGCATTATGCTTTATAAAGGGGGTGCAACATTTGCACCATGTAACCAAAAATATTTGTCTTGACACTTTCATCAGATAAGTTTGACAAACGTGTACAAATACAGTCCTGGCATACATAGAATATGATGATCAACTTTTATTAATCATTAATAAAACTAACATCCACCCACTCAATTTTGTTATATAGCCTTAGTTTTGAGCAGCACAGACCATGCTAAAAAACTGAGTGATGACATCCATAAAGGTATTAAGCTCATGACAGTTAAATTTTCACCACACATTTTCAGACAATTCACGCATAGGCTAACTGAAAATCATAGTTAGAATCACCCAAACAATTCCCCAATTGGAGGCTTAACGTCAATATTTGTCAGGCTTTGCACACAAGCTTTTATTACGAGGTGTTTGTTACAGCGGCTTGTTAGGCAACATTTATCAATAACTAATGAGAGTATTACATCCTGTGTGGACGTTCACAACACCCACGCAGGCATGATGTAGGTCTCAGGTACATAATCCCTGAGTGCCCACCTATTTCTGGTTAAAAAAATACGGAACTCTAGTCAAAATATAAGAATATACACTTTTTTTACCAAATGCAGCATTTTCCCCCTCTATACCGCTTGGGACGAGTTTGGGAAAAAGAAAGAATACACAGGAAACTATTCCCACTACACCTCAAGTTGGCCAAACTCGCCCGTAGACTGCGAAATCTAGCCTATAATAACCGCACAATGCCACACTGTGCAGTGGTGTCATCTAGTGGATAGTTGTGCAAACACATTAGAAACAACGTCTGAATGTACGGAAGTCGCACTTTCATGTTTTGGTTCAGATAGGTGTTGAAAGGGGGACTTTTAAGAAAACGGCTGCGGTCTAATGGGTTACGAACGCCGGGCATCCCGCAGAATCACGGTGAGCCGAGGGTGACACTCACTGTTTGAGGAGTTGACGGTCCTCGTCGGAGTAGAACGCATAGTTCTGCTGCACCTCGTTGTACATGTGCTTTGCGAGCGAGTACACATTCTCCCTCAGACTGAACACAGCAATCTCCTTGAGCGTCGCTCCCAGCGAGTTCTTGTCCTTCTCACGGATACCATCTGCGTAACATGTCAGTCATGTGATCAGTGTACACCCGCCACATGACTAGCGATCACAGGATCGGCAATGAGAAAACAATGTCATCCATATTTTGTTCATTATATCAATTCTGTGTATTTAAGAAACTGAATGTGCCACTGTTGAACCTGGAAAGACATCTTGTGGTGCAGAGTCACAAATACAAATGAACGTTGTAGTCACGATGCAATGTTAACACACGTATGAAAGCCACGAAAAACTGCATCCTACATGTATATATATATATCTGTACTCACCTAAAAATATACGATGCAATATCATAACAGATTACGTACGCTGATGGAAAATCAAGGCATTTCCAAAACAATTACACACTCCCAAGTAGAACTAAACTGACATTTAGCAATTGTATTTATAGTTTGCTTGAAGCAGTCAGTGCTATCTGGTAAACAGAGTTTGCCAAACATATTCTCAGCCAGATCAACGTTTCCCACTAAGACCTAATCTTGTTGGCCTGCAGAAAACTCAACATGAAAGATAATGTGCACAGATAACAAGTAACAACCAAAACATCAAGCTTTATGGTTGGCAGTAACCACAAGGTTTGTATATTAGGCTGGAGTTCTCTAACGTGGGTGCCTGGTAACCCCGGGGAACCACATTGTACAGTACTTTATGGTTGGCAGTAACCACAAGGTTTGTATATTAGGCTGGAGTTCTCTAACGTGGGTGCCTGGTAACCCAGGGGAACCACATTGTACAGTACTTTATGGTTGGCAGTAACCACAAGGTTTGTATATTAGGCTGGAGTTCTCTAACGTGGGTGCCTGGTAACCCAGGGGAACCACATTGTACAGTACTTTATGGTTGGCAGTAACCACAAGGTTTGTATATTAGGCTGGAGTTCTCTAACGTGGGTGCCTGGTAACCCAGGGGAACCACATTGTACAGTACTTTATGGTTGGCAGTAACCACAAGGTTTGTATATTAGGCTGGAGTTCTCTAACGTGGGTGCCTGGTAACCCAGGGGAACCACATTGTACAGTACTTTATGGTTGGCAGTAACCACAAGGTTTGTATATTAGGCTGGAGTTCTCTAACGTGGGTGCCTGGTAACCCAGGGGAACCACATTGTACAGTACTTTATGGTTGGCAGTAACCACAAGGTTTGTATATTAGGCTGGAGTTCTCTAACGTGGGTGCCTGGTAACCCAGGGGAACCACATTGTACAGTACTTTATGGTTGGCAGTAACCACAAGGTTTGTATATTAGGCTGGAGTTCTCTAACGTGGGTGCCTGGTAACCCAGGGGAACCACATTGTACAGTACTTTATGGTTGGCAGTAACCACAAGGTTTGTATATTAGGCTGGAGTTCTCTAACGTGGGTGCCTGGTAACCCCGGGGAACCACATTGTACAGTACTTTATGGTTGGCAGTAACCACAAGGTTTGTATATTAGGCTGGAGTTCTCTAACGTGGGTGCCTGGTAACCCCGGGGAACCACATTGTACAGTACTTTATGGTTGGCAGTAACCACAAGGTTTGTATATTAGGCTGGAGTTCTCTAACGTGGGTGCCTGGTAACCCCGGGGAACCACATTGTACAGTACTTTATGGTTGGCAGTAACCATGAGGTTTCTACATTAGGCTGGAGTTCTCTAATGTGGGTGCCTGGTAACCCCGGGGACCCACATTGTACAGTACTTTATGGTTGGCAGTAACCACAAGGTTTGTACATTAGGCTGGAGTTCTCTAAACCGGGTGCTTGGTAACCCTGGGGAACCACACTGTACAGTACTTTATGGTTGGCAGGAACCACAAGGTTTGTATATTAGGCTGGAGTTCTCTAACGTGGGTGCCTGGTAACCCACGGGAACCACATTGTACAGTACTTTATGGTTGGCAGTAACCACGAGGTTTGTATATTAGGCTGGAGTTCTCTAATGTGGGTGCCTGGTAACCCCGGGGAACCACATTGTACAGTACTTTATGGTTGGCAGTAACCACGAGGTTTGTATATTAGGCTGGAGTTCTCTAACGTGGGTGCCTGGTAACCCCGGGGAACCACATTGTACAGTACTTTATGGTTGGCAGTAACCATGAGGTTTGTACATTAGGCTGGAGTTCTCTAATGTGGGTGCCTGGTAATCCCAGGGAACCACATTGTACAGTACTTTATGGTTGGCAGTAACCACAAGGTTTGTATATTAGGCTGGAGTTCTCTAAAGTGGGTGCCTGGTAACCCCGAGGAACCACACTGTACAGTTCTTTATGGTTTGCAGTAACCACGAGGTTTGTACATTCGGCTGGAGTTCTCTAATGTCGGTGCCGGGTAACCCCAGGGAACCACATTGTACAGTACTTTATGGTTGGCAGTAACCACGAGGTTTGTATATTAGGCTGGAGTTCTCTAAAGTGGGTGCCTGGTAACCCCGAGGAACCACATTGTACAGTACTTTATGGTTGGCAGTAACCACGAGGTTTGTACATTAGGCTGGAGTTCTCTAATGTCAGTGCCGGGTAACCCCGGGGAACCACACTGTACAGTACTTTATGGTTGGCAGTAACCACGAGGTTTGTACATTAGGCTGGAGTTCTCTAATGTCGGTGCCGGGTAACCCCAGGGAACCACATTGTACATACTTTCAGGGAAACATGCAAAATTATTTTTAAATGGCACATTACACAAAGATGGGACCCAAAAGTGGAAATGAGTCGGTCTCATTTTTCCATCGGTGAATTTGTTAACGTTTATTAATGCCACACGCAATGTTACCCGTACAATTATTTTGTCATATGTTATTATGTCAATATTTATCAAGTCATTAAGCTGCTGGAGAAAATTGATAGACAATACACATACAGGATGTTCCCTATCAATGTAGTCCGAAACAACATGATTCTGCCTGCATGCACAGGGGTTTCTATCATCATTAACACATTCAAGTGCCTCCAACCAGCCACAAGAAAATTAGCTTTCTGTACAGCATAGGGGTTATTAACATTACATAATAAAAAATTCCCAGTGAATCTCCATGTTATACTAATTATATACGACAAATTTAACTTCATAACTATGTACATTTGCACATGTAATAAATGGTAATTATATTGTCCTTAAATATGCCAATTTCCGTGTCCATAAAAATGTCTAAGGGAACAAAAAATCCAGAGTGGGACTGCCAACTCAAAATCACTGTAAAGGAAGAAAGCTGTCATGGAGTCTCACCTCTTTGTAGCCGAGATAACAGCTCTGGCTTCTTGTATGACTTCAGTGCTAATAAATGCAAAATTCTGTCCCTGAAAACAGAACAACAGACACCGCTACAATACCAGCAGTGCCGATTTTCATGAACTACAACGTAACATCACTCTGTAACTATACGTTTCCTTGCCATGTGATTTATGGTGTATTGTGACTCGTGCACAACACGAAACCAATGTAATTTCACCAACGTGAAAATTTGAATTATTATATCAAACGGCACATTTGCAAATTGAATGCAGCTGTAATTGTGCGAGACGGTGGTGCAGAAGCACACATAAAATAATCAGTCAAGGCAGCAGAAGTAGGATCTGGTGATAAAGGTTAAGTTCTTCACTAGTACAGGATCCAGTTCTTAGGGCTGTTTGAACATTTGCAAATTGAATGCAGCTGTAATTGTGCGAGACGGTGGTGCAGAAGCACACATAAAATAATCAGTCAAGGCAGCAGCTATACCACTCTCTCATTCTCCAATCCCACCAAGTAGGATCTGGTGATAAAGGTTAAGTTCTTCACTAGTACAGGATCCAGTTCTTAGGGCTGTTTGAAGTGCTTTACTCCCCCTTGGCAGACCTGTTTATTCAATCACCATCTCAACTTCCGTGGGGAGAAATCAGCCGTGCTGCATTTACTGCTTACAGGCTGTACATTCACATAACAGATACCACTGTACCCATTTATACATTCACATAATAGATACCACTGTACCCATTTATACATTCACATAACAGATACCACTGTACCCATTTATACATTCACATAACAGATACCACTGTACCCATTTATACATTCACATAACAGATACCACTGTACCCATTTATACATTCACATAACAGATACCACTGTACCCATTTATACATTCACATAACAGATACCACTGTACCCATTTAAACATTCACATAATAGATACCACTGTACCCATTTATACATTCACATAACATATACCACTGTACCCATTTATACATTCACATAACAGATACCACTGTACCCATTTATACATTCACATAACATATACCACTGTAACCATTTATACATTCAAATAACAGATACCACTGTACCCATTTATACATTCACATAACAGATACCACTGTACCCATTTATACATTCACATAACAGATACCACTGTACCCATTTATACATTCACATAACAGATACCACTGTACCCATTTATACATTCACATAACAGATACCACTGTACCCATTTCTACATTCACATAACAGATACCACTGTACCCATTTCTACATTCACATAACATATACCACTGTACCCATTTATACATTCACATAACATATACCACTGTACCCATTTATACATTCACATAACATATACCACTGTACCCATTTATACATTCACATAACATATACCACTGTACCCATTTATACATTCACATAACAGATACCACTGTACCCATTTCTACATTCACATAACAGATACCACTGTACCCATTTATACATTCACATAACAGATACCACTGTACCCATTTATACATTCACATAACAGATACCACTGTACCCATTTATACATTCACATAACAGATACCACTGTACCCATTTAAACATTCACATAATAGATACCACTGTACCCATTTATACATTCACATAACAGATACCACTGTACCCATTTATACATTCACATAACAGATACCACTGTACCCATTTATACATTCACATAACAGACACCACTGTACCCATTTATACATTCACATAACAGATACCACTGTACCCATTTATACATTCACATAATAGATACCACTGTACCCATTTATACATTCACATAATAGATACCACTGTACCCATTTATACATTCACATAATAGATACCACTGTACCCATTTATACATTCACATAACAGATACCACTGTACACATTTATATAGCCGAGTGAACTGAGGCAATGTAGAATGAATGAAACTGCCCATGCTTTGAAATGGCCGCAAGAGGAATCATAACCGAGTACTCTATGTTGAGAGACTGGTGTTTATACCAAAACTCAAGCCCCTTAAACAAAGAAAGACTACAACATACCTCTCCCAACATACTTTTTTTTAATTTACTTATAATTATAAAATAGCATCATAATTGAGCTTTTTCTTCAGCAATTTAGCGACACTTATTACCTAAAATTACACATTTTCCATTCCACAAAACTGGAAATGAGAACTAACAAAATTGCCAACAAATTATTTTTACCACAACAAGATGTGGTCCCTGCAGCCGTTTCTTCGTACTATAAATCAACTCCTGAGTGTAATCGCAACATGCCCTTTCACACAGTGTCACCATTTAAATGTCAAAGTACAGTCGTCATTTTCTACCTCGCCACGTAACAATACTGTTTTACAGGTAGAAACACAGGAAGCGATCAGAAACAGATTTTGGATTGTTACTGTCCGAGTATGTATGTTCAAGACCATGTTACAAAAATCACCAATTAGAGTTTTATTCCTGCTAAAGAAAAATCCAGTTACAGCATTTTAAAAATGCCTTAACAGGAAGACTTTTTATAGAATCAGATACAATAGAAAGGAAACAGATGTATAACAAAATCATGTGTACATCATTACTGAACACTATAAAAATGACTTAAGAACAATGATTTTAACAACAAAATGTGAAAAAATTGCTTCTGTTATATGCCATCCTTGTGAGCCAGGGGGCGCTGCAGACACCGACAATGCCGATACATTGTGGCATATCAACTTGTCAAAATATGAATTATCACTGGGCCTAAAAAGCCTATAGTCATTCTTACTTTTATATTTTGCCATTTGGGGATTAACCGCCTGTTATGACCCCCCCCCCACTTGATCAGGGGAATAGTAGTTATCTACCTTGAATTGCTATTTGGAGATGAGTTGGTTCCAGCAATCCCAGGACAAGAACAACAAGAGGAACATAATTCAGTAAACTCCCTTACACAGCCTTGGATAAATGTTATGGGTACCTAACATGTGACCCTCCACAGCGAACCGGTTATAAAGTGGCACAGGCCTATTCTGCATACGAGCCAAAAATAGATGCCCAGGTCTTGCCACATAAATGTGGTGATTTTGGCAGAAATGCATACCTCATAATCTCTTTCAATATCCAATTTATTTTCATCAAGACATAACCTGATAAATTATAAACCAACAGATTAAAAAACAGTAAACTGTACAAGTAAAAATTGCCCCATTTCCAACTTAACACCCCCTTCGCTGTGGCAGGTCATATATCCTCAAGTACCACCCCTGGCTTGCGAGGATGTTACAGGCTGTATTCTACAGAGGCAATCTAGACTGAGGTAGAGAGCCGGAATTAACAGGTGTAATTAGTTATTAAATGTTGATAGTAACATGACAGGAAACACAATATTTCCTGACATCTTGCTACTTGGATCCACTGATGTAACAGCCAATGAAGGACATGACAGACAGATGTATACATCAACAGAGAAATTGAATTCAAACTGTCAACCCATGGCACATGTGGCATTATTTCGACTGGTAATTGCTTCCGTTATGGTTATGAATAATTATTATGATATAAATGATGGGGATGATATCAAAACATATCCCTATATGACACTGCACAAGACATTCAGGATTCATTCGTCAGGATCACATGTATCTGGCTTTATCTAGAGACTGTCCACTCGTCTTTTGGATGGGCCGAGTTCGTTCTAGACGGGGGTGAAATTTGAGTTGTTAGGCTGTGAGACTGGGTGTCCCTAGTGTGTGTGACAGGCTGTGAGAATGGGTGTCCTAGTGTGTGTGACAGGCTGTGAGTCTGGGTGTCCTAGTGTATATGATAGGCTGTGAGACTGGGTGTCCCTAGTGTGTGTGACAGGCTGTGAGACTGGGTTTCCTAGTGTGTGTGACAGGCTGTGAGACTGGGTGTTTCTCTAGTGTGTGACAGGCTGTGAGACTGGGTGTCCCTAGTGTGTGTGACAGGCTGTGAGACTGGGTGTCCTAGTGTGTGTGACAGGCTGTGAGACTGGGTGTCCTAGTGTGTATGATAGGCTGTGAGTCTGGGTGTCCTAGTGTGTGTGACAGGCTGTGAGACTGGGTGTCCTAGTGTGTATGATAGGCTGTGAGTCTGGGTGTCCTAGTGTGTGTGACAGGCTGTGAGACTGGGTGTCCTAGTGTGTATGATAGGCTGTGAGTCTGGGTGTCCTAGTGTGTGTGACAGGCTGTGAGACTGGGTGTCCTAGTGTATGATAGGCTGTGAGTCTGGGTGTCCTAGTGTGTGTGACAGGCTGTGAGACTGGGTGTCCTAGTGTGTATGATAGGCTGTGAGTCTGGGTGTCCTAGTGTGTGACAGGCTGTGAGACTGGGTGTCCTAGTGTGTATGATAGGCTGTGAGTCTGGGTGTCCTAGTGTATGTGACAGGCTGTGAGACTGGGTGTCCTAGTGTGTATGATAGGCTGTAAGTCTGGGTCTCCTAGTGTGTGTGACAGGCTGTGAGACTGGGTGTCCTAGTGTGTATGATAGGCTGTGAGACTGGGTGTCCCTAGTGTGTGTGACAGGCTGTGAGACTGGGTGTCCTAGTGTGTTTGATAGGCTGTGAGTCTGGGTGTCCTAGTGAGTGTGACAGGCTGTGAGACTGGGTGTCCTAGTGTGTATGATAGGCTGTGAGACTGGGTGTCCTAGTGAGTGTGACAGGCTGTGAGACTGGGTGTCCTAGTGTGTATGATAGGCTGTGAGACTGGGTGTCCTAGTGTGTATGACTGGCTGTGAGACTGGGTGTCCTAGTGTGTGTGACAGGCTGTGAGACTGGGTGTCCCTAGTGTGTGTGACGGGCTGTGAGAATGGGTGTCCTAGTGTGTATGACAGGCTGTGAGACTGGGTGTCCCTAGTGTGTGTGACAGGTTGTGAGACTGGGTGTCCTAGTGTGTATGATAGGCTGTGAGAATGGGTGTCCTAGTGTGTGTGACAGGCTGTGAGTCTGGGTGTCCTAGTGTGTATGACAGGCTGTGAGACTGGGTGTCCCTAGTGTGTGTGACAGGCTGTGAGACTGGGTGTTTCTCTAGTGTGTATGATAGGCTGTGAGACTGGGTGTTTCTCTAGTGTGTATGATAGGCTGTGAGACTGGGTGTCCTAGTGTGTATGATAGGCTGTGAGATTGGGTGTCCCTAGTGTGTATGATAGGCTGTGAGACTGGGTGTCCTAGTGTGTGTGACAGGCTGTGAGACTGGGTGTCCTAGTGTGTATGACAGGCTGTGAGACTGGGTGTCCTAGTGTGTGTGACAGGCTGTGAGACTGGGTGTCCTAGTGTGTGTGACAGGCTGTGAGACTGGGTGTCCCTAGTGTGTGTGACAGGCTGTGAGACTGGGTGTCCTAGTGTGTGTGACAGGCTGTGAGACTGGGTGTCCTAGTGTGTGTGACAGGCTGTGAGACTGGGTGTCCTAGTGTGTGTGACAGGCTGTGAGACTGGGTGTCCTAGTGTGTGTGACAGGCTGTAAGACTGGGTGTCCTAGTGTGTGTGACAGGCTGTGAGACTGGGTGTCCTAGTGTGTGTGACAGGCTGTGAGACTGGGTGTCCTAGTGTGTGTGACAGGCTGTGAGACTGGGTGTCCTAGTGTGTGTGACAGGCTGTGAGACTGGGTGTCCTAGTGTGTGTGACAGGCTGTAAGACTGGGTGTCCTAATGTGTATGAAAATAATTATCTTTGACTGTCACTGTTATTGATATGCACCTGACACAGTGACAGTGATCTCCAGTGTGACACAGTGACAGTGATCTCCAGTGTGACACAGTGACAGTGATCTCCAGTGTGACACAGTGACAGTGATCTCCAAGGCCAACCCTGACTGTTGAATTCATCATTGTAATTTGATTTCTACCAATGTCACACTAGATTCAAAGATAAAATAAATATATTAAATTATCAGACTACAGTGTTCTGATATCCTGTTGCATATATGCGAGGTATTTAAATCCCTTACCAATCACATCTGCTGAGATGGCTTCAGGAAACCCAAGGAACCAAAGAAAAAGGGTGCACACCCCTGAACGCTTATTTCCACGTCTCAAATATTTGTTGAGCTTACTGTACAGTTATTAGAATGAATGCGGTACACACACACTGACCTGTATGGTATGTTGAGGACACTTGAGCTGTGCGTATGTCTGCTGAGAGTGTTCTGATGCAGTCCTGGCGACGACTTCGCCACAACGTTGCTGTTGCCGTGGTCTGGCTTTGCCTTGAGCGGGTTGCCACGGTGACCGTTATTCCGACTCATCAACTGTCTGCTGTGGCCACCGTTTGCATCTGGTTGCATCTTTAACGGATGGCCACTGTTTTTACTACTACCGTTCACCTGGCTCTCGCCACTGCCACTAGATGGTGACACCCGCTGCTGGTTACCGTGGTTACCACTACTCCGGCTACCTACGAACTGGCTACGTTGACTATCGTGCCCGGCATTAATACTGACTGGTTTGCTAGGGGGCGCTGCTGTGGTGGTGTGTCCGTTGTAGGGAGGTCGTCCTGGATATGTCGACGGCAATGCCGCAATAGCGGGGCGGCCGTTACCATGGTTACCTGGTATTTGGCCGTTTAGTTTCGCTCCATGTTTCACAACCTTCTTGACCTTGTGACCTATTCGAGGGCCACTGGGTTTGATTTCTTTGGCACTGCAACGACAACAAGATGTTCGTTAAATATACGAGCAAAACTTTATTAATTACATAATATAACATCGACTGAATGCACAATACAATGATTGAACACAACTTTCAGAATGCCGATGTCAACACCATACTTAGAATGATGTTCTAATTCTTGACATTTCTAATGACTCACAATATTCAAATGCATTATAATTGAATATATTTATTAAACAAACAAAACATTCATAGTAATGACTGCTATAGCTTTGACATGATTTTGTGTGGTGATGTAACTAGATGTTTAACAAGACTGCCATTCAAAGTGGCTGTAACAAGATGATTAGCAAGACTGTCATTGAAAGTGGCTGTAACAAGGTGTTTAACAAAACTACCATTCAAAGTGGCTGTAACAAGATGTTTAACAAGACTACCATTCAAAGTGGCTGTAACAAGGTGTTTAACAAGACTACCATTCAACGTGGCTGTAACAAGATGATTAGCAAGACTGCCATTCAAAGTGGCTGTAACAAGGTGTTTAACAAGACTACCATTCAAAGTGGCTGTAACAAGATGTTTAACAAGACTACCATTCAAAGTGATAAGTTTGAAACGAATTCACATTTCACAATAAACTGAATGAATGTCTTAGTAAACAGTGTCAAAGGGCACCTTCATCTGGTTGTAATATACAGATGTGGGTGGTTTTCATGGAAATGGATGGCAACAAGGTCCAGCAGACAGAACTGATACAGGTAACAAAACCACTATCACACATCAACCAGACCTGACTACTCGGCGGTTCTGATGACCCTGTGCATGCCATCAATATCGTATGGTGCCTGAGTGACATGACAATACAACTATCAATGACCCCCCCACCGTTCCGACCCAAATCAACCTTGTTGCTGTTATCTCACAGGAGCCACTCCGCCTGAAGGGGGCCTGAAGTGGCTGCACGCGATGATCACAAAGACTCGAGGATGTTACAAAGTGCAAAGGTTAGTGTGACATGTTTTCAAGTCTTGGCAGGGTAAATTCTTGCAAGATTTCGGCAACAAACATGACCGCCTCTGCACGGTTGTTTACAGTCACCCAATGGCCCGACCCCACAGCCCACCTTGTGCCACTGAAAAATCCTTTGTTTACGTCTAAGTACTTCCCTTTATAATGGATAATTTGCAAACAACATGGAATCCTGATGCCTTTAATTATCTACAAAATCATTAGATTAATAATCAATCTTACTTGGCCATCAAACATATCACTTTGTCTTACTTCGCACAGCCGTAAAAAAAATTATATTTTAGCAGAGGGCATTTTGACCTTTTTATGATAATAAACATCTTTTAACTGCTTGACATTAGCATCTTAGTAGACATAACAGTGGTCTGGATAAACAATAAACCATCTTAATAGAGGTCAGAGAGGGCCAGAAGATACCCAACTCACAGGATCTACCAATGAGAGGATGTGCAACTTGGGCTCATCAGATTAAGACCAGTGCTTAAATTCAACAATGAAATATTGTTAATAAAAACTGGTAAACAACCCTCAGACCATTCCACCTTTGTCAAATTATAACCTATCCCTAAATTGGCAAAATCAAACGTAAGATTAAGCGTCTTTGTCAACATCAAATTTTTGGAAATTAAAACAGCACGATACAATTTCAGATTTCACCCTGCAAACATATTGCTGAATTTGGGCAAGATGCTTTGGGAGCAAGGGGATACTTACCACGACTTCTTCACTTCACTCTCTAAGGCCGCCATGCGTTGTTTCGTCGACTGGTAGACGTCATCGTTGGCATGCACGGATATTTTGTGGGTGAGACTTCCAAGACATTCCAGGGTGTCACGCCTACAATGTAACAACTTCACATCACCGATATGTCCAGTTGTCCTGTTAGCCAGATCATTAAAAGGTTGAGTAATGCCAGATACGTGCAGGTATATGGCAACATTTTATGGAATATCACAATGGGGTGTTTACAATATCACAATGGGGTGTTTACAATATCGTTACGTAACATCATCTAAGGTATGTTTTTCACTTCACAAGCTCAAAGCCCTGTTTTATCACTAGAGAAATTAGAGAGAAATTGCCCAGTATCATCGAAGTTCAAAGCATCTATGAACTGCCAAAAGATTCCGAGGGATGTCCAGTGTAGACTTACACTGCTACAGTGCATTATGCAATGTGGTACATTTAAAAAACATTACATAATTTTTAAATGGCCCCTTATTTTTCATCACCCCCAGAGACAAGACATAGTCCAGAAGGGACTGTCTCGCATAGTTCCACCAGCCATTAAGACCAGACAACATAATTCTATTGCTGAATAAATATCTACTTTCCAGGCCACTTCACGTACACGGCTGCATGCATTTCGAGCTTGATGAAAAGGTCAATTTTTTGCAGGTGAAATGTGTATAAATATGGCCACCGCAAGCAGCAGACACCACACATGCAGCATTATTATAGCATAAAACACACTGATATAAACTTCCTAGAATAGCAATAACTCCATTCCATGAACTCTACCTGTCTGCACATTATGACAACATGTTCATTTCTAAAGTACAAAGGAAATATAAATAAATGTGACAAAAGGATTTTTTCGACATCATCAAGCTGGCTAACTACTGGTATTCCACATCTGAGACTGATTTTTAAAAGGCTACTTCCAGGAACTGACAGATTTCTTTCATAGCGAAATACCGGACCAAAACTTGCAAGGATTGTATCAGTTATCACATCATCAACAACAACATATCAAATGTTGTCATCTGGTCTTACTATCTGTCTCAGTTTACCCAGAGACCAATAGTTTGACTTGACCTGCCACCATTTCCCTGTTGTGCACTGAAGCGACCTTTGACCCAAATCTTATCACCAGCTTTTCTCACCAAGTCCAATGTAGTAATAGTCGAGATCTTATCATCTGTTTTCTCACCGAATCTAAGATAGCCTTGATCTTGTCAGTTTTATTTCTTGATATATATGTTGATATTTTAGGAAATGTGTACCATCTCTGAATTTGATAGTAAAACAACTACCTATAAAAGTGACATCTACATATAAATCAAAAAATTTGTTTGAGTAGTTCACAATATTTATTAGCTACTGTACATTATTAGTATAATGAGATACACATGTAGATTATAGCACATATAAGTAAGTAAACATCATATATCACCAGGAACAATCTACTGACAGAATTCATCACCCGCACTTGTCAGACAGACAACCCCCCTTTAATAAAATACAGTGGAACCTCACTATTAAGGTCACCCCTGGGACTCGCCGGAAGCGACCTGAATATCAAGGTGACCTTCCTAGCGAAACTCATTTCCTATACTTTACTACATGTGGACATGGCTTGGGACTGTCCTAAGGTGATCTTAACTGCGAGGTGGCTGTATTGTCGAGGTGTCTGTAAAGCCAGGTTGGTCTGTACTGGGGTGCACTGACCTGGTGTTGTCCTGCTGAACAAAGTCGTAGCTGCCGTACGGATCGCCCTGGATGGAGGAGAGGCTGAAGCGGAACGTGCAGTAACCCTCTGTGTTGTCATAACTCTTCTTCACCGGAATCTGCACAACCTGCAAGGATCAACGCAAACGTCACATGATGAGCCGTTGTTACCATGTCAAATATCACCTACTAAGAAAACAAAACGTCATTCCTTTCAAAGTGACGCAAAAAACCATGGATGTAGTAGAAAACTGCTGCCATGGGTTTGTCTGCTTCTGTGTAATAGGAAATGAGTGTTAATAAGATACGAGTCACAGAAATGACAGAACATTAAATATTTTAATCTGTATTTGTTTGTATTTATTTTTAGTAAAACGGCTCAGTGTAACTAAAATAATATTTATGTAAAACAGAAACAAATGCTCCTTAGATCAACCTAGTCTGTTCTTCATGTTTTATATTTAATGAAGAACAATAAAAATTAAAAAATATAAACATATAAACTATAAATTCGGACCATAGAGACACACACTGCTAACCACAGTATTGGCATGATTCACCCGGTTTTCGCAGTCAAGATAAAATAATCAGTAAATTTGTGAAGCGCTGTAAATCTAGAAACAAATCCATTGATAGGCACTGAAAAATACATAAAATCAGGGTGCACGGTGGATTTAGTTGACAGGTAGTCCGTCGGACTAGCTGACTCAGAAACAACTAGTCCTCATATTGTTTTACTAGTCCTTAAAAATCAATCATACTGTTGTATCATAAATGTGTGACAGTTATGGCACATAGTAAAAGTGGCTTTATTTCATAAAGAAAACAAGCCGTTTCCCATTTCAATTAAATGTTCAACTAAATGTGTCATTAATAGAAACAAATACATGTGATTTCGTAGATCAAATTGCAAAGTCATCAGAAGAAATGACTAGTTTAATCAGGGGCAGCAAACAGGAGTCGTGGACAAGGCGATGCCAGCAGAATCTGAAGCCTGACGGCGACAAAGGACCCGACATTGTCGGACTAAGTTGCATAATTTGCCCTATACTTTTCATTAGCGTTTTCTTTCTCGAAGCCGACTAAACAAGTAACATTGCTGGCGTTTGGTAACTTGCTAAAATAATCACCCAATGCAGGAATAAGGCAACTACCATCACGACGGGATAGCACGTAACGATGTCTGTAACCCGCGCATGTATGTTTGTCCATGTCGCTCATCACTCATGGTCGCTAGGTGGCAGTACCTATCCTACGTTAACCGGATGTAAACAGCCACCATTTACATTCACTGCGTTCAGCAAGTTTCCCATCTGACGGTCGTACGGAATATTTAGCTGCCTGTGATAAAATGCTACCTTACTGTCTGATTTTGTTTTATTCCATCACAACACCCAACTAGCGTATACATAGCGTAAATTAATTTACATAATAACAGCTACCGTTAGTCCGATGGGACTGCTCCACTAAACATGGACTAGTCCGATCACTGAAACTACTCGTCCGGGACGATCGGACCGGCCTTATTTCGCAGCCTGTAAAATACATCTGTACTAAAACTGATTAGTTAAATAAATTACAATAAATTAGTTTAACATGTGGTGCATATATAAACAGAGTAATTATTAATTGAAGAGGGTCATCAAAGTACAATTTTTTTTAGCAAACTCCTGCTAATAATGACTTGAGATAGGCAAAGGAATAGACAAGGTCGATTAATAAAAATAACAGGATTGTAATAATTAGCAAAGTAGCACTCAACAGTCTTCCTCTGATTAAATCACCAAAACTGTCTGTTTATAATGTCTAAAAAAATAACAATGATCATTAAGTTGATATTATCTGCATGAGAAAGGGTTGCCCATTGAGTGCCAAGCATCAGATGTCACTATGAATCATAGCACAACTCTCAAGGGATGGTTTATAATAAAACATTTCCCATGCTGGTAGCCTAGATAACCAAATGCCAAAAATATAATCTGTGCTTTTTTCTGTGTGGTCCAATTCAATAGAGGTTTTGACCTACAAATAAGCTCAGATACACATCACTGATTATACCAACGTACAGGCAGAAACTGAATGGGCAGATAATGACCACATCATTCATATTTTGGGCATAATACAAACAGCTAAACTGAACATGCACTGGCACTAGATCTAAAAAAATACTACTTTATTATCAGTTAGCCAATCCCAGTGGTATGTTGGCACAGCCAGCAGACAAAGGACTAAGGGGTGTGGCTTTTCATGTAGAAATTGCTTGTAGAAATGTTACGCCACCAAAGATTAACCACAAGCCTATTATAATGATAATAACAAACTTCTATAGTAGGTTGATTTAATTAAATCACTTGCAACATTCTATATTATTTAAATTAAACGTAACATGAAATTTGCTACAGACTAGTCGACTCCTTACTTTGCTGAAATTGTATTATATATGTGAATTTATATCAAATTTCTAATATACAGTTTCTGTCTGTGCTCACTCTTCTATCCGGCAGCCATTAAGCCAATGTCAAACAAATATTAAGTCTGGCTACACAAATTGTATTACATATGAAAATTTATATTGAATTTCTAGTTTATACCACATTCTTCCTTTGTTGACTTGCTGGACAGGTCATAGTTTCTGCCTAGTCTCACTCTATCAATTGAATCATTGAGCCAACATCAAACAAATATCAAGTTTGGCTACACAAATTGTATTCACAAGATATGTCAGACCCATCTTATCCGGTCAGTGGATCTACAACCTGCAACCAAGAGTTCACATAACTGAGGCGCACATGGTGAAACACATCACTGCTGGTTAATGTGCCTTCCTTGGGTGTAGGCGTAGATTTATACCAGTGCACTGGAGCAAACTGTGGTATCAGTTTCACCAGGAGGACAAATGGTGCAGCCGCAAGCATGTCTCACTGCCAAGAACCCATGACAAATACATCCTATGTGGTTATTATTTGTTACTTTCACATAACACAATACCACAGGACGGGGACAAAGTGTAGTAAATGTTTGGGATACTATAGAATGACTGATAATGATTTAAGATAATGGTTTTATAATATTTATGATGATTATGTGAATGATTTATATTTTATAATATTTACAAAGCTGATTTTTTTATAATTAAAATTTTATTATCTAAGATATATGAGGTAGATGTTGTTGCTAATATTTCAACAATATCACTTGTATTATGTTTATTATTATTTC
This sequence comes from Paraescarpia echinospica, assembly GCA_020002185.1. Taxonomy (NCBI): domain Eukaryota; kingdom Metazoa; phylum Annelida; class Polychaeta; order Sabellida; family Siboglinidae; genus Paraescarpia; species Paraescarpia echinospica. Next base: position 53,564,033 of record CM034541.1, read on the forward strand.
AATGATACATTAATAGTTCCAACGTTTTAGATATAATAAGGGTTATCCTGACCTGTAGTATTAAATTACATCAACACCTACTTTTGAAGATATTAATATTTTAGAACATTACAGCTAAATTATGCACAGCAATGCCTTGATTAGAAAAAAAAAAACTGTTCTTTCTAAACTAATGATGACAATGTCCTACTTATGTCAACCTGAGTTTGATATCCTATGCACTACTGTAATTGTACTTATGTCAACCTGAGTTTGATATCCTATGCACTACTGTAATTGTACTTATGTCAACCTGAGTTTGATATCCTACACACTATTGTAATTGTACTTATGTCAACCTGAGTTTGATATCCTACACACTACTGTAATTATACTTATGTCAACCTGAGTTTGATATCCTATGCACTACTGTAATTGTACTTATGTCAACCTGAGTTTGATATCCTACACACTATTGTAATTGTACTTATGTCAACCTGAGTTTGATATCCTACACACTACTGTAATTGTACTTATGTCAACCTGAGTTTGATATCCTACACACTACTGTAATTGTACTTATGTCAACCTGAGTTTGATATCCTACACACTACTGTAATTGTACTTATGTCAACCTGAGTTTGATATCCTACACACTATTGTAATTGTACTTATGTCAACCTGAGTTTGATATCCTACACACTACTGTAATTGTACTTATGTCAACCTGAGTTTGATATCCTACACACTGCTGTAATTGTACTTATGTCAACCTGAGTTTGATATCCTACACACTACTGTAATTGTACTTATGTCAACCTGAGTTTGATATCCTACACACTATTGTAATTGTACTTATGTCAACCTGAGTTTGATATCCTACACACTACTGTAATTGTACTTATGTCAACCTGAGTTTGATATCCTACACACTATTGTAATTGTACTTATGTCAACCTGAGTTTGATATCCTACACACTATTGTAATTGTACTTATGTCAACCTGAGTTTGATATCCTACACACTACTGTAATTGTACTTATGTCAACCTGAGTTTGATATCCTACACACTATTGTAATTGTACTTATGTCAACCTGAGTTTGATATCCTACACACTATTGTAATTATACTTATGTCAACCTGAGTTTGATATCCTACACACTACTGTAATTGTACTTATGTCAACCTGAGTTTGATATCCTACACACTACTGTAATTGTACTTATGTCAACCTGAGTTTGATATCCTACACACTATTGTAATTGTACTTATGTCAACCTGAGTTTGATATCCTACACACTATTGTAATTGTACTTATGTCAACCTGAGTTTGATATCCTACACACTACTGTAATTGTACTTATGTCAACCTGAGTTTGATATCCTACACACTATTGTAATTGTACTTATGTCAACCTGAGTTTGATATCCTACACACTACTGTAATTGTACTTATGTCAACCTGAGTTTGATATCCTACACACTATTGTAATTGTACTTATGTCAACATGAGTTTGATATCCTACACACTACTGTAATTGTACTTATGTCAACCTGAGTTTGATATCCAACACACTATTGTAATTGTACTTATGTCAACCTGAGTTTGATATCCTACACACTACTGTAATTATACTTATGTCAACCTGAGTTTGATATCCTACACACTACTGTAATTGTACTTACATTTTCTGGAGATTGGCACAAAACCATAACATTGACATGGTATACTCTAAAACAATTTGTCTACGTGTTGGTGACAATAGTCAGTTTATGACAACATCGATCGTGCAGAAATCACATCCTGCAACTATATTTACACTCCTACCAGTTTCCACCAATAACACATTCTACTTTGCCAGTCACTTCCTGGTAAGGTCTCGTATCAAGTGACAACATGTTTTTTGTTGTGTTTACAGCCAGACTTATGGTAATCGATTGCCGTGGGGGCCTATCTCGAGCATCAATAAGTCTCGAGTCGGTCTGGCAAGCTGCTGTTCTTGTTAATGAAAAACTAGTCATGTCTCACATGAACCAGATTGTTACACTGCCAGCAGGACATCGGGATTTAAAAAAAAACACTTCAATATACAATAGGGGTTTCCCGAAGTGGGTTCACTATAGAAAACGGTTTCCCGAAGTGTGTTCACTATAGGAAACGGGAGTTTCCCGAAGTGTGTTCACTATAGGAAACAGTGGTTTCCTGAAGTGTGTTCACTATAGGAAACAGGAGTTTCCCGAAGTGTGTTCACTTTATGAAACAGGGGTTTCCCAAAATTACTCAACTAGAGGACAAGAGGGTTTCAAAAATTATTTCACTATAAAGAATTCAGCACAATATTTCCATCACAGGCCATAGAGGTTTCCCTGCATTATTTCACGATATAACAAAGGGGTTTCCCTAAATTGTTTCACAATGACTGTAGGACAAAGGGATTTTCAAAACAATATGTTCCTGCTTGATATTAAAGTAATTGGTAATGATAAATTATATTTTACTGATAAGTCTGTCAGTATAATTTTATTGAAATAGGCTAATTTCTCTTTAAAAAAACCAGTATGTTTATGAAGTAACATGGAGTCTGATGTTTGTTTGTTTTTGCATATGTCTAGTTAATCATATTGGAATACATTTCATTGGCGTATCTAGGGGGGGCCTGGGTGGCACGTGTCCACCCTAGACCTTTGGAATTGTGTGTGCACTGTAGACCTTTTTGAATGGGCCCACATGACCGTGCCCCCCAGACCCTTTGTAATGTGTCCCCGTTCAGCTGAAATTACGGCGACAAAGATTTTTCAATCACCCCCCATCTTCCGATGTCACAGTCGAGGCTAGCTGAGCAGCGGATCAGAGAAGGAAGAAAAGCTGAAGATATGACCGTGCAGCAACAACATTTTTTCAACAGCAACCCCCCTCCATCTTCAGATGTCACCAGCCATGCCAAGACAGTGGAATTTGAAGTTATGGCGGCACGGGAGCGAAAAATTATCTACATTTGGTTCGGTCACCAGTGGATGTTTTTGTGCCATACAGGTGTTACAAATCATGTCTACGCAACAATCAGCAGCTGTAAAAATCTACTTCAGTAGGCCAAAAATCAAAAATACACATTAAGTGGCTATGCAATCTGACAACAGAGTGCAATTATTCACCAAAACAACCGCAGGAAAACTGGTGAGACGTACCACAATGGAGCGTTGTGTTCTTTCGTCTTTTTTGCAGCTCTAAATGTCCCAAGTGGATATGACAAAATAAGAAAGCGCTACTAAAGACAGAGATATTGTTACACAGACAGGGACAATATCCTGGCTGCAGACTCGTAATCATTGACAAAGGATGATCCTGGCTGTAGGATCGTTATTATCAAGGATGTTACTCAAGGATGATCCTGGCTGTAGGATTATTATTATCAAGGATGTCACTCAATGTTGGTGATAAATCAGTGCATTGTCGACCTTCAAATACTTTCTGTTCATTGAATCAATAACGTTGCATGTTTCTTTAGCTGAGAATTAAATTTTAAGTATTAACTACCGGTAGTTTATAATTAGTGCACCACACCTGAAAATAGGCTGCATGTTGTCTGTGCTTTTATTGTAATACATCACAAATGTCTACTGGTAGGGCCTCATTCGTGACGACGACTGAGTGAGAAGTACTGCGGGAGTGAAGAGAACAGACAAGGGAAGAATGGAGGAACGAAGGGTGGAGGGGAAGAATCAGGAGGAAGCTAAAGGAGTTGGTTAGTGGGAGGACTACGGGAAACAAATGGAAGGGATCCACTAACAAAGCCAGGGGATCCCAGGGGTAGAACTACCCACTAGTCCGCTAGTCCGTACACTAGTAAAGATTACGGCGGACTAGTAAACCCGGCCTACCAACTAGTCCGGCTGTCTAGTAAAAATCAGCGTGTTGCGTGGCGCCACCAACCGTACAATTGACAAAGTAAATCTTCACCTAATGTGAATCGACAGTGAAACGGTACTTTTGATTGGTTGTTGTGTGACATAGAAATCTGAAACGACCGTTTTGTTTGGCTTAGCGTAGAGGGGTACCGGCTAATGAGCGCAATTGGCGTCCATTTTCGCGTCTATTTTCTAATCTATTTTCAAATGCGCGGATTTCGAATACGGTTCACATCTTCAGTTCTACATCAATTATTTTGTTAATTCATTACTAATTATTTTGTTACGTTTACGCACGATGCATCGTTATTTAACTGGGGTTGCAAAACCAGAAGTTAAACGCAAGGTGGAAAAGCGAGAACGGGACACGCTGTACGACCAGCAGAAACGACAGCGTGGCTATTTGAAGGTTTGGGAACGAGACCACACTTGGCTGTCCTACGATGACGACAACGATTTGATGTTTTGCAAAGTGTGCAGGACACACAACGTAACTGGTGTCCGTGGCAAGAATGCGTTCTTGACTGGCACGGACAACTTTCGTCCAGACTCGCTACGCGCACACAGTACAAGCGAGGCGCACACACGAGCTGTCTTCCGGCAAACTGCGTTCGAAGCCCGTCCCGGCACTGCACCTGCCCACCGAGCCATCCAAGCGCTGAACACGGCCACCATGGACCGTCTGACGCATTTGTTTAGGTAATTATGTTACCCATGTGATATAATGTTATAAAATGTAAAAAAAATATTGTGTTTGATTGTACTTTGTTAGGGTTAGCACTATATGGTTTAAATTATTATCCCTCATTTCTCTGTTATCTCTCATTTCAAGCGTGCCGTGCAGTAAACAATGCCATGGGAAATTATTAATTTGCATTTGATGTAGATCTGTGTTATAACTTGCCTGGATCTTCGGGTTCAAAAGTAATACTATTTAGTGTTGTATTTCCCGCCTTTATGCATCATATTTTTGGTTTTGAGAACGTGGCTTGTCTTGTGATTTTTGTGCTTTTATTAAAATTTAAACCTGCCCATCTTCAAATCTTCATCAAGTTTTGTTTTGAAAGCGAGGATGTTTTTAGTATTCACTGTTTGCTGAGGAAGGTTGTTATGTTGTGACTATACTCAGTATTTACTTAATACTATGATATTTAATATTTCCTGCATTGGATGTTTCAGGACTTGTCACGCGATAGCAAAGCACCGGCGTCCGTTCACAGATTATGTGTGGCAGTGTACCCTGGACGCACAGAAGGGCCTTGATGTGGGGAACACTTATCGGAATGACAAGGCATGCAAGCAGTTCGTGCGTGCCATCGCTGAGGTTGAGCGCCGTCACCTCGCACAGCACCTGGAGAGTGCTCACTTTCTCGCCCTCATCAGTGACGGTACGACAGATGCGTCCATCACGGAAGCGGAGATAGTGTACGTGAGGTATGCAGTGAATGGTGTCGTCTCTACTGCCTTCGCTGGTATTGAGAATGTCGGCAAGGCAGATGCTCCATCAATCAAGCGGGCAATTGACGGTGTCGTGGAGCGCTACCTCCACATCCCGAAAGAGACACTCATGAAGAAGCTTGTCGGATTCGGCAGTGATGGCGCCGCTGTTATGACCGGATCAGTCAACGGTGTCGCCACGCTCTTCCGAAATGAGCAGCCGTGTCTGCAAGCAATCCACTGCTATGCGCATCGCCTGGAACTTGCATATAAGGACGCATTGTGTCGGTTGCCCATGTACACAAAGTTGAGCGGTCTCCTCCTGAGCCTCTACTTGTTCTACTATCACTCGCCACTGAACCGTAGCAACTTGAAGGCAGCATTCGACACATTGTCTCTGCCATGTGTCCTTCCACCACGTGTCGGTGGCACTCGCTGGTTGCCACATCTGCTGAAGGCACTGCAGGCCCTTGTGAAGGGATATCCAGCATATGTCCTGCATCTGACGCAGATGCAAGTGCCCGGGGGCTCCGGAGATGCCAAGGCAAAGGCCATTGGCTTCTTGGCGACACTGCACCGACGAGACATCATCGAGATGGCACACTTCCTTCTCGATGTGCTGTTTGTTCTGAGCAAGCTGTCGCTGGTGGCTCAGACAGTGACTGCGACAGTTGCTGATGTACATGCCACGCTGACATCCGTTGTGGCCACCCTTGTGATGTACAAGACGACCACAACTGCCAAGGAGCGTGCCCTGGCGCGCATGGAAGACTTCCATGGTGAGACACTCACAGGTGCTGTCTTCGCCAAGCAGACCCGACTGCAGATCTTGGGCAACCTGGTCAGCTGTCTGGAGGGTCGCTTCGTTGACAGCAATTCGGACGTTGTGCGTGCATCATCAATCGTTAGCTTCAAGCTGTGGCCTGAAGCTGCAGGTGATTATGGAAATGACGCTGTGGCCACACTCAACAACCATTTTGGCCCTGTGCTTCGCGACGCTGGCATCGATACTGCCAGTGTGGAGACGGAGTGGACACTTCTGAAGATGATCCTGTATGAACAGTCCCCAGACGTGCGACAGCTGACATGGTCTAGTGTCAATGCAGCCCACCAGGCAGAGTATGGAAACATACTTGGGCTTGTTGACGCCATTCTGACTCTGCCAGCCAGCTCGGCTGATGCGGAGAGAGGCTTCAGTCAGCTGAAGCTGACGAAGAGCAGCATCCGGTCAGTCCTGAAGGCAGATCGACTGACTGATCTGTTGACCATTCAGCTGAGTTCACCAGACATCGCTGCATTTGAACCGAAGGAGGCAATCGAGCTGTGGAGTGCTGGTGGAGCCCGGAGGCCAGACACTCAGCCGCTTAGGCCAAGGCCCGACTGTAGTAGTTACACTGACAGCAGTGACACCGACTGTGATGACAGTAGTGCCTCCGACTCTGAGTGACACTGACTGACTGACAGGCAGTGTTAACGCCAGGCCTGGATGACACTGTGGTTTTTTGTGTTTTAAATAAAATTGTTGTGACCTAAATGTGTGCTATGTTTTTTATTTGCAGGACTAGTAAACCTTTTGGCGGACTAGTAAACTTTTGTCTTTACTAGTCCTGCTGTCTAGTAAAATAAATGCTGAAGTTCTACCCCTGGATCCACAAGGGTGGAGGGTAGGAGGTAAGACTGTGCAAAGAGAGATTGATGAAACTGTGCCAGTGAGAGGGATGAGGCCAAATGTACATTTGGACTGGACTGTATTGTGTTTATGCACCAACGTGCATATCGAATGGGATATATATATATATATATATATAGACTACAGGGAGAATGAAGAAAGCAACATCCAAATGTGACTGTACTCACCCCAAGCGATCCTGTGAACTGTATATTTGGTCTCCGGCTCATGCCATTCTGAAAGAGAACCGGTCTCACATTAATAACCAGCACACAACAAGAGTCCTCTGTGTTGTCTCACTATGACAGACAGCTTCCAAGAAATACCTCGACACAGATGGTCTTTGTAACTGTGTTGAATGATTACTCACATCAATTCACAATACTCACCTACACTGCTTCCTGTGCACAATTACCTGACATGGAATGAAATGTTCATTATAGTTTCAAAATCCATATAAAACATATCTATACATATACCCAATAAATATTATACATAATATATATATAAATATATCTTTATATATATATGTATATAAATATATATATATATATATATATAGAGAGAGAGAGAGAGAGAGATATATATATATATATATATTATGTGCACGTGTTCACTATTGGACAACTTTTTTTAAGGAAGCCAAGGACATGAAAATTTGAAACTGTAGGAAATTAGTTTTTTTGACTATCTTCTCAGTGGTATGCACAATTGAAACAGTTTTAAACTGTGTAAATTACAATTTCTTGCTATGCTTGAAGTCAGCACACACAAAAACAAACTTCATCGGCATAAGTTACTTTACTAATAAGTAAATGAAGCTACTTGGAGATCATGTAACTTAAACGATGCGAGAGCAAAACACACTTTAAAAAACAAATAAAAACATTTCTTGGTGTTATTATTATAAAGAGGACACAGGTTTTAGGCTCTAATTATTACAAGGAAATATCTTTTGGGTGTTTTCTTTCACTTTTATTTAGTGACACTGATGTCCCGTTTATGGCCCAGTATTGAAGACATGTCATACATATTTCTTCGCAGATGCTAATTTCCATCACTCTCATAGTGCACTGTTAGAGAACTACACCTACCACGGTTACTTACAGACAATAACATGGCTGCACAGTTAATCGATAAACATTAAAACATTTACCATGATCAACATTAATATAATTATCTTCTTTATTAATCTATAAATAATAAAGTACAACCACAATAACATCTGCAATGGCAATATATCAACTTTAATATGTCTGCCCTGGTAATCTGTAAACACTAAAATGTAAGGAGAACAGCACAAAGGCAATAATGGTGCAGTTCCCAAGCAATACTGCCAATGCTTGTGATAAACCATCCCCTTTTTATCAAACATTTCGCAGACTTTACGTATCCACTATGTCACAGTTTTCCTACGTCACAATTAAAATTACGTGCGTGACAACCATCAAGCTTTGTCTTTGCCAACAATGTTGGTAACAGTTATCTATGTGAATTACATTACTATTGTGGCATTCTAGATCAAACATTCCTGCATATTAGTTATCACTTAAAACCAGAATTTCAACATAATATATGACAGAATGTCTAAACACTCCGCACGTTCATTCGGTATCCATTTTTTGACAGAACTTTTGCTAGGCAACAGGTCACTTGGTGGATAGGTCAACTGGTTTTTGACAATGGAATTTCTCCACATTAATCTATGCTTCCTGACATCAAGAGTACCAAGCATAGTGTTCATACAAACGTGTCATCAGAATGCGCCTAGTTTTGTTACGTGTGTAAAAGTTATTTCTTACTCACCAGATTATTGGATGAGTTATAAAATGCAAATATTTACAGACAAATGTGGGCCAGTTGAGGTCTTAAATATTGCCCCATTTACTTAGCCTATACATTCTAAAAAGGCCAACATTATAAAGTACTATATTGAAATCATGGTAGGTAATACTTCAAAACCTACTTAAAAAGATGTCTCCCAAACATTTCGACAACTAAAACTAATATTTATTACCACTTTGGGGATCAAATACAGACACCTAGTATGTTACATTTTTTTTTTTTTTAATATGCTCCATATTAAAATGTCAATGTCATTATTAAATGGTGACAAAGCAGTTTAGGTTAGGCAAGTATGCATTTGCCAATATTTAACATCTTTTAAAAAACGTCAAATACAAAAAATCAGCACTTTAAAATACAAATATATATTCCCCCCACAACCCTGGGCCTGTGATGACTGATCGTGTTTGCAGAACAGTTCTCCAACTGGGTTACAACCAAGTGGGTAATAAAACACCTTGTCTGCATGAAACCTGGAGTGGAACTCTCAACTCTGCCCGTACTATTATAACTAGTTTCCTTTCTAGGAAACCTCAGGGAAATGGGCAAAAAAGGTACTGTCTGAATACCATGTTTCTTAATCTATAGCTGCAGCCAGTTTATGACACAACACGTTGGGTATTCCTGGAAATAAAATAATAGTTTATGGCAGATTGTAATACAAGTCCTCCAGATTTTGATGTGACGACCCCCTTTCTGGACAATAATCAGTGCAGTCAAATTAAAAGTCAAAAGGTAAACACACAGAAAACCAGCCCAACAAAACAACCAGCATGTTTAGTCAGTATAGTTTAGTCAGTATAGTTTAGTCAGTATAGTTTAGTCAGTATAGTTTAGTCAGTATAGTTTAGTCAGTATAGTTTAGTCAGTATAGTTTAGTCAGTATAGTTTAGTCAGTATAGTTTAGTCAGTATAGTTACTAAAAAGTACTGACCATAAGTAATAAAGATACAAAACAATGTTACATAGAATTATAACATGTTAGGTTGCATAATGTTATTTACGTTAAGATTTTAACAAGATTGCCATCCAGAGAATTAACTCTAGATGGCAGGTGGACAAGGAAGCCCTTTGGCTTATCGAGAGTCCAACCCTTTTATCTACATATATCCATCCCTTCTGAGGTATGTGTCGATTTTATTTTTAAACATATTCACACTACTAGCACCCACACAATCATCAGACAATCTGTTCCATTCATTCACAGTCCTTTGTGAAAATGAGAACTTTCTTACGTCTAATCTACACTGCTCCTTTACAAATGTAACTTCATGTCCTCTAGTCTTTCTATCTTTCTTAACTGAAAAAAACATATTTCTATCAATATTTTCATAACCATTCAATATTGTAAACACTTCTATCTGATCTCCTCTCAATCTCCTGGTCTCTAGTGTTGTTAATCCACATTCTTTTAGGCGTTTTTCATAACTAAGATCCCTCAGTTTTGGTATCATTTTAGTCGCTCTCCTCTGTACTCTTTCTAGCATATCTATGTCCTTCTTGCGGTATGTCCTCTACGCTTGTATACAATATTCTAAATGAGGCCTAACTATTGTTTTGTACAGCGGTATTATTAGTTCTTTTTCTTTATATGCTATATTTCGCCTAATCAATCCAAGGATTTGATTTCCCTTTGAAGCTGCAATTCCACACTGCTCTGAAACCTTCATGTCAGCACTAATTGTCAGCCCTAAGTCTTTTACTTTTACAGTAGTACTTAGTACAGTTCCCCCCATTGTATATTCTACATATTCATTTCCATGTCCTGTGTGAAGGCATTTACATTTCTCAAAATTGAACAACATTTGCCACTTTTCAGACCATTTAATCAATCTGTCAAGATCATCTTGTAAATGCTGTCTATCTACATCACTTTTAATCCTTCTAAACACTTTTGTATCATCTGCAAATTTCAACACCTTGCTAGCTATATCATCGTCCAAATCGTTTATATATATTAAGAATAATATAGGTCCCAGTACTGATCCCTGTGGAACCCCACTCAAAACTGATTTCCAGTTTGAAGCCTCCCCATCAACAACTACCCTTTGTCTTCTGTCAATCAGCCATTTTTCTATCCAGTTAATTATACCATTTCCTATGCCATGGGCCTTTAGTTTAAACAGTAATCTCTGATGTGGCACTTTGTCGAAAGCTTTTTGAAAATCTAAGTAGATGATATCTACTGGTGATCCATCATCTACCCACTTAGTGATATCTTCCTAAAAACATAACATATTTGTTAAGCATGACCTCGCTTTTAGAAACCCATGTTGAGATGGGTTTATCAAGTTATGTTTAACAAGAAAATCCACCATGTGATCTTTAATTAGTCTTTCTAATAATTTACAAATCACCGATGTTAAACTAACTGGTCTATAATTATTTGACTTGTTTCTCGAACCTTTTTTAAATAACGGTATAATGTTTGCTTTTTTCCATTCTAAAGGAACCACTCCCTCTTCTAATGACAAGTTGAAAACTGTTGCAAGCGGTATGCTAATTTGTTCTACAATTTCCACTAGTAGTTTGGGTGGAATACCATCCACTCCAGGTGATTTATTTTCCTTCATAGCCCTAATTTTCTTAGCTACCATTTCTGGGGTTACAATTAACTGTCTTAAATAGTCTGATTCTGCCCCCTTGAACTTAGCCTCTGGTACTGGCAGTGAACTAGTGTCTTCTCTGGTAAACACTGAACTAAAATACTCATTTAGGTCTTCAGCCATTAAGAATCCTTCTGATATTATATTTCCAGCACTATCTTCTAGAGGACCGACCTTATCCTGAACTTTCTGTTTGCTTCGAACATACGCATAAAAACTCTTGCTGTCATGTTTTATATTACAAGCTAATTTATGTTCATAGCTTCTCTTTGAATTTCTAATTTCAGCTGTAGCCATTTAGTGCTTCTTTATAAATGCTTGTAGTCTTCAATACGCTGTGTACCGCCTATATGACTTCACATCATTTGTTTATACTTAATTTTTCTAATGGCTTCTTCGATAAGTATTTCTTTTCTGGTCCGCTTCCTTTGTTTTTGAAGGGAACAAATTTATCTATGATGCACTTCTATTTCATTCTTTAAGATATTCCAGCATTCTGTTGCTGTCTTATTCTTTAGTGTAATATTCCAGTCTATCTTTTACAACATTTCTCATTTCCTATATCTTCCTTTGTGGAAATTTCTCCTCAACTGCTTTTTATTATTTCTTTTCTCTTACTCTTACTTCTTTGATGGTAAATGTATCTGGTTGTGATCACTACTTCCCAGAGGCTCACATAATTTAACATTGTCAACTAATTCATTCTGTGAGGACAAAACTAAGTCTAATACATTCTCTCCCCTGGTTGGTTCTAGCACATGTTGAGAAAGGAAACTATCTTGTACTAAAACTAAAAACTTGTGGTCCTCACTACCCATACTCTGTAGAGATTTCCATTTTATATGCCCATGATTAAAATCCCCCATAATAACACAGTCCCGTTTGCTCACTTCCCTTATAGCGTTTTGTATTTTTTCATTCTCTTCTATGCTTATGTTTGGACTTCGATAAACTAATCCAACCGTTAACGTTGAGTTTCCTGTAACTATGTTACACCAAACAGCTTCTTCGCAATCTGCTTCTCTGTCTAATTTTATTTCATAAGCCTGGATAGATTCTTTAATATATAAAATAACTCCACCTCCCCTTCTTCCTATTCTATCTTTCCTAAACATTACATATCCTGTCAGATTACAGAATGATAACTGACATAACAGTGAAAATGCTGTATATATTCTTGTTTACAACCGGTTTGTTTACACAGCAGAAAGTAATGTTTATGCAATATTATGTATCATGTGTATCATGTTATGTAAACATTACTGCTGGCTTCAAATCTTATGTAAAGTCATATCTGTTACACTTAACTTATTACCATACTTTCATGGTTCAGCCTTTAGTTAAATTCTATACACTTCACACAACAACAAAATAGTTTTAACAATTAAAATTTCAGATAGTCATAACTACTGACCATGAATGATAAAGATGCAGAACAATGTTACATATATATATATATATATATATATAATGTGTTATGTTGTGTAATGTTATTTACATTAAGATTACATAATGATAACTGTCATAACAGTAAAAATGCTGTAAATATTCTTGTTTACAACTGATTTGTTTACAAAACAGACAGTAGTGTTTACACAATTTTATGTATCATGTGTAACGTTATGTAAACACTACTGCTGGCTTCAAAACTTATGTAAAGTCATATCTGTTACACTTAACTTATTACCATACTTCCATGGTTCAGCCTTTAAGTCAAACTCTATACACTTCACGAAACACCAACATATTTTTCACCATTAAAATTTCAGATATTCATAACTACGTTGCGAAAGTAACATTGGGCAGTGAATCAAAATAAAAAGCTACAGTTGGCTAATTTCTTTCAGTCTTCATGCAGCCATACGAATGAAAATGTGTTCTTACTGTGGCCCATTCATGTGTGAATGAATGTATCTAAATGTGTTCTTACTGTGGCCCATTCATGTGTGAATGAATGTATCTAAATGTGTTCTTACTGTGGCCCATTCATGTGTGAATGAATGCATCTCAATGTGTTCTTACTGTGGCCCATTCATGTGTGAATGAATGTATCTAAATGTGTTCTTACTGTGGCCCATTCATGTGTGAATGAATGTATCTAAATGTGTTCTTACTGTGGCCCATTCATGTGTGAATGAATGTATCTAAGTGTGTTCTTACTGTGGCCATTTCATGTGTGAATGAATGTATCTAAATGTGTTCTTACTGTGGCCCATTCATGTGTGAATGAATGTATCTAAATGTGTTCTTACTGTGGCCCATTCATGTGTGAATGAATGAATATAAATGAACAAACCTTAATGTTGCTCATTCATTCAATGTGAATGAATAAACAAATGACTGAATGAACAAACAGAACTGAAATAAATGTGTTTCTTACTGTGGCCCAGGGGAACAAAACAGAGAAACACTGCACACTCTCATCAGTGTGGGAATAGAAGTTTATCCTTAACATGCGGACAGGTCAAGTGCTTTCCCTGGTGAGAGGACACTGCCCTGGTCTTCCTTGTGTCACCCACTGTGACCCTGTCACATGCACACCTAGCCCATCTGCCATCTTTAATATCGGTTATCACCACCTACATGGCTTCTGGCTGGGCCACTTGGAAAGAGGATAGGTTGGTGTACATCAGACTTCTAATAACCAGCAGTAGTTCATTAACCTTTATTACTGCCTGCCATTCATGTGGACATTGTCCCCAATATGTCATGCTCAACCATGACATCAGACATATTTAATCTTCGCAAAGAATTATTTCATAAGCATTATGTATAGGGCCAGAACAATAGAAACGTTTATCAGGTTTTCTTACATATTGGTAAACTTTAAGAATAAGGCTATAAATCTGGGGCATGTGACATATCTATAATGTTCTGGTAAACATTATGAGTGGTGCAACTTAGGGACATATGACATAGGTTATCCTTGCAAGTTCTTGTAAACATTAAGAATAGGGTCACAAACTTACGGACATTATACTTTTGTATAATGTTTACCAAAACATTATGAATAGCACCATCGTATTAGGAACATTTGACAGAATTCTTTGTGAAAATAACCCGTGTCATGTTGACCCTCAACTACACTTCTACCTCCGTCTTTATTTACACACAACATTTAAATTGTACAGCATTCAAAAACCTTTCACAGTGCAACACAATGTCTAGACACACTAACCAGGAGACTTGTAAAACAGCGATGAAAGGCACATTTATCAGAGCACACATCTTGATACCAGTGCATAAATACACGAGATATACATTAGATACCATGAAATCCATAAAATCCAAGTTTTTACCGTGGCGACAAGGGTGTGACAATGCTCATACACTGTGTGCTCTGTAAACACATACGTCACGTTGTCAATGAGCAGGTGGGTGGGACACATGCACCGGTGTAAAAAACATTGATGTGACGTCAACAGGTTACACACTGCGGGTGTTAAAGTCGCAGATTGAATGAAGCACCCTGTGTAGATCCAGCCCCTTTATCGTTGAAATAGTTAAATAAATAAAATTTCCATAAAGAACTGCTTAGCAAAGCCCATCTGACGTATCAGCTGGTGACAATTAAAAGTATGTAATCTGGCCGTTTTATCGTAAAATCAAATTATATCTCGCATACTACGAATTGACCATCCAACTGTTCTTGATGAACAACAATTTTGTTCACAAAATCTCACCATTACCCGTTTATTCCGATATGAAAACATGAACCTGTTTTTTTTAGAGAATTCAAGTGGGGCCAAAAGCAATCAATGTTAAAAAAAAGGATAAATATCTGATACATTAAAACAATTAATGTAAATATTAAAATAAATAAAACAAAAACTGAGTAAAACAAATACATTTTAATTAAGGACTTGAAACTGATTTACAAACCATAAATCTGAATCCATATTAGTTGAAACATTTTCTCCACCCGATTTTATAGTTTCTACAATATTTTTAGTTTTACACTAACAACGTGACCCTTCCTTCAAGTGTCCAGTGTTGAACTAATCACCGTGATTTCGACAAAATGAATAGCATGTGCATCCTTCACATCAAATGACGTCAACTGACTAAGATCTAGACTATGACGTCAAATGCACTTGGTACGTGAGCCTCAGGCTGTGCTATTTATTAACAGCACTGACAGTGAGCACCCTTGGTCACACAATACTGTTGACAGGGCTGCGGTTGACAGGGCTGTGACCAGGGCACATAAAATTGTACTGGTAAACAGGCATCATTAATCACTCCTGCAGCACACTGCAAGACTTGCATGTCACATGAACATTACTTACGTAACATGAACATTACTTACGGTGTCTACCATGGGTAGAAAACAAACATCAGCGGTGAAAGATACATCGGGAGGGGAGTGGACAGTGTGTAAAGGGTTGGGGGCTTCAAGCTGCACCAAAGGTCATATCACCATGTAGTAGCAGGGGGCAGTGTCAGTACACTCAGTACTGCAAAAAGGTCACACCACCATATTGTGGCTAGGGGTAATGAGTCTTCAAAGTTCCAGAATATGTACAAGACGACACAACCAGAATCGGATACATACAAAACACCAAAACTAGAACATGTTACAAGACACCAGAATGAGAAAGTATTACAAGAAACCAGAACATCTTACAAGTCACCAGACCATGTTAAGCATTGTTATAACTAACAAGACACTAGAACCAGAACATGTTAAAAGACACCAGACCATGTTAATTTTATAACTAACAAGACACTAGAACCAGAACATGTTACAAGACACCAGACCATGTTAATGTTATAACTAACAAGACACTAGAACCAGAACATGTTACAAGACACCAGAACATGTTATAACTTACAAGAAACCAGAACCAGAAAGTTACTAGAAACCACAACCGGAATCTGCTATAAGAAACCACAACCGGAATATACTACAAGACACCAGCAACAAGATAACCTTCATCTAGAAGCAATGACAACAGCAACAAGATAACCTTCATCTAGAAGCAATGACAACAGCAGTGGGACTGTTGCATCTGTCATATGGACATCAACTATATCAGGAAAGATCACTTGATGACTACCAGCTGCTTATCAGTATGCGTGGGCGAGCATATAGTCATGCACACGAGCATGCAAACATGCACTCGTTAACATACAGACGTGTTGGCAGGCTGATGTGCAACAGCACAGCACTACACATTCCATGCAACAGGACAAACTGTGTACATAGCTCAAACGAATCTTGCAACAAAACATACCCAGCAGGGCCAATCAAACCAACCCTGCAAGCTGTGCACAAATTGTCAGCACTAAATGCGTATAATTTAATAACAATACTTCTTTATTGGCTTCGCTTCTTGCAAACATTGAACTGACTTGGTGCAAACTACTTCTATGTACAAAGACTTGGCTGGGTGTAGTTCTACGAAGCCCTTGGGGGTTCAAGTACCTGGATGCTCTGTGCACTATGGATATCTGCTGTCACCAGGTAAAATCTGCATAAAATCAAGCAGAATATCTTGGAAGCATTTGCACTACAAAAACCTGTCAAATATACTCAAAATCATTGGTTAATACTGGTATTTGGATGCACTATTAGTATACTTGTCTAGATGCTGTTGTGTCATTTTATGAAAATTTCATAAAGATTATTGCAAATGTTTTTTTGTTATGATTTCGGCTCAAGTAATACAGAAATCAGTTTTTCTCGTGCCAATACGTTCTTGAATGATATGGTAGGCCGCCACCGCGAAATAATCATTTTGTTATTGCCATCTTGGATAAACAAATATGGCCACCACATTAAACATATTCAATTATTTCTCAGCTTCTAGCCCCCGTACAAGTTTGGGGGTAAGGAACACAGTTCTAACGTCAACATTAAATTTATAGTGCTCAGGTACTTTGAATTTGAAGATGGCTGTCATGCCAAATTCTCATATCTCTCCACATTCGCCTTAGTGTGTATGCCGACTATGCTCTATGAATCTCCCCTGTTGTTACATAAAATCTTCTCTAGATCACGCAGAATGTTGTCAACGGTGACGTCTGGAGACTTGATGAAGGATAGAATATCACTTATCAGAATGTACTGTTGCCGCTCAAACAACACCTATTATTAGAAAGAATCAATGACAAATAGGTTTCAAGTGTTCATTCACTGATTAAATGTACTGAAGAGAGAACGCGTGATGGACCGTGTGGTGGACCGATAGTGTGACAGCGTCATGATAATGTTACTGCAAATTCATGAACAGATAACAATCAAAATATGTTTTAAATCTGTGGTTCACAAAACAGAGTTTGGTGGGCAAAATGCTATAACAGATGCAAAGTTTATTTAAGTAGATGCAACACATGCAAAGTTTATTTACTCTTGTTAATTTATTAATATATTTTTAATTATTATTTATTTTTCTTGTAACTTAATTAATCTATAACTAATTTATATATTATTTTAATTGTTCTATAATGTATATATATTGTGAGCGCAATGATTAACTATTAGTTAGAGATCACGTGGTAAAATAACCTAATTTATTATTATTAACTACAATTAACAATGACCTTATTATTTGTTTTATTATTATTATATATCATTATATATTATTATTTGTTTTATTTATTTATATATTATATTTTATCATTTTATTATTATTTATAAATAATTATTTATTTATTATTTTTATAATTTATTTTATTTATATTATTAACATTAGACAATAAAAATCCGGGACTTTACACCATTAACATGCAAAATGGTACAATTACCTACCTAGCCAGATATATGATTAACTAGTTTCAAGACAAATAAAAAACAGTTTATTTTAAATCAATCACGTCATGTAAAACTAAAAAGTCATTCTACCTCTGTACGCACTGTGTAGTGCCAGTGCTTTTTAATAATAGCGTTCTTTTTAACCAGTCAAGCCTGTGCAACCAGTCAAGCCACAAACTCGTCCAGGCACTGTCTTTCAGTTTCAATCAACCAAACACCCATATTGCTGTCATTACGTGTATTGCTGTCATTACACAAGCTAGATTGACTAGCCAGAGTTATTTTACGACCATCCTACTTTGTGGAGGATGTATATCTATGCTTGGTGCCAGCACTGAATGAAGTCATTGGACCTTCTTTTGTATTCATCCGCCATCATAAAGAGTGCCTAGGAAAGTAAGGACTGCGTGAATGTTTCTCAGCACTTTCGCGTCAGATAAATTAGGAGTTAATGTTTTCTGTACAACTGCGTTAGGTCTATCAATTGTTGGCAATGAATAGAGGGTTATCGCTTGCGTAGATCAGCACAGTGGTTATTCTGCAGAATACACCAACAATTCAAAATCAGCACCCGCTTTGGGTAAAACCGAGCCGTAACAGGCTTTTTAAATCAATAAACACTTTTTTTACAATTAACCCCATGTAATTTGCACAAAATATAGCAAGCCTGGGATATATTACTATTTATAACACCATAACAAAATTTGAAATTGAAATAACCACATCAGTGCTATTCAACACAGGAAGCTAAAGAATTGATCAGGGGCCGATATAACTCAATTATATCACCAACTCCACACTATTACAGTAATGGTCGTCATGGTAATCCATTTGAAGCTATTGCATCACTGGTCATGTGACCGCCAACAGGCAGGAAGCCACAAGACTACGGGAAATGAATGAGACTAATAGAACAATATTCCAAGAACTACTTCCTTCATTTCATCTGATGTTTCATTGTTAGTCAGATAATAAATTACATCACGTGACTAGTGTTGTCTGTGCGCCTTCACACAACTAGCGGGTCACAGACAGTAACCACCACTCCGTGTGAATCCATCGCACGTTATATATTTACCCCCTGGGTGGGGTATTTTAGTTTTTTTTACTTCCCTTGACATAGGCACCAGGTTGAGGGATGGGACCTACTGATTTTAGTTTTAGGCCTCACTTACTAGCTTCCCGCACATACCCCAGGTGCCCAATGTTTTCCAAAACGACTATGTTGTCGGCCGATTTAGGGTTTGAAGTTTGAACCCAGTATAGTTCTTGGTGACGAGGCGGGTAAAAACCACTGCACCACTGCATCATGCCTGCTTATACAGGACTGCTCAGATTCGCCACAATGATGTTGCTTACAGCAATTCGCCAAGAAATCACCAAATAGGGGACCATTTCTCAAACATTCTCATAAGCTTATAACCACGATTTTCCTCTTTAAAAATTATTTTGCTCGTTAACAGCAATCTTGTAGTGACATCTGTCAACACCAGGATGTGTCACCAGGACGCTTTCGCTTGTGTCACAGAACGTGTCCTCTATGGTACAGTGGCAGTTTTCTGCATTTTAAAAATCCTCCTTAAATGTCTCAACAGAGTCTGTTTAATGATCACTAACGATTTTCCTTATGAGTTCGTCATCTTGGTGAGACGACCCCCTGGTCATGTGATCCAGAACAACACCAGGCGACTTTATGCAATTAGCCAGATACACATTGGAAAAAGCAAGAGATCTCCCCCACATAGAGCCATATGGCAGGAGGTTTTTACAAGGTTTAACAAATAACTTCCCATCAATTGGTGGCACATGCATATTCTACCTGAATTAAGAGTTTAGGTCTATGTCTACATCCGGCCCCACCACGAAATTTTTTTTTGCTTTTTCAATAATGCATTAAGTTAGAATGTACATTCATATGTGAATTAACTTAACCAAGCCAAAAATGAGAAATTCAACAAACAAAATCAAAAAGTCAAATACGGCAAAAGCAGCAGCTTTTTGTTTGACAGCAGGACTTTGGGTGGACGTTTAAAAAATAATTGATATCCCATCATATCAGCAGAGATGGAATGTCCGTTTACAATGCCCATCTATGACAATCTATTAGACCACAGAGCATGTTTCTTGAAACAGGCCTAAGTGCATTTGTTGTGCTTCACAGACAGATAATTTGATCAGTGTTCGCTGACAGGAAGCAAGGGAACTGCGGTGGCTGGTGAGCCTACGTGCACCCACACCCTTGCGAGATAAAACAATGCTGTTTTTCCAAGAACCACCTTCTATGGTACTGTCACACAACTGTGTCACTGTCAGCTGCATTAGCCGTACATGACAGATAAATAAATTTTAACTGTTTACATCCCACGATGTACGCTATAAGCTATGGAGTTTTTTAAGTAACTCGTTTAAATAAAGTTAATTAGATTACCTTAAAATATTGTTTAGTTTTATGTACCTATCTATTATCATAATAATGACTTAATGTACTACCTGTGGTAGTATTTAACTTCATAATTGTTAACGATTCTGTATTTTAAGCGCCTGTGAGTGACCTCTCCTCTAGATTTAAAGCGTTTTATCAATTAATTTATTACCAGTATCTTACTTACTGGTGGATGGCGTCACATAATCAGAATGGGTACGTTACAGGCTGATTAACCAATCAAACGTATAATACGGATTTACATCAAATTTCAAGTAAAAAAATGCGGATTTCAACCACAAAAAAGTGGCATGTGTGAGCATGACTCCTCAGACACGAC
This sequence comes from Paraescarpia echinospica, assembly GCA_020002185.1. Lineage (NCBI taxonomy): Eukaryota > Metazoa > Annelida > Polychaeta > Sabellida > Siboglinidae > Paraescarpia > Paraescarpia echinospica. Next base: position 53,584,995 of record CM034541.1, read on the forward strand.
ATGACACAGTTGACATAACACTGACAGGACACTCGGGTCATAGTCCTAGGGACAGTTATTATGTAATCAGAACAGGAAGTGGCTCTTCCTTGTTTGTCACATTGACAGTGGCTAAATATACCAGGCCACTAGGACTGTGTGGGGAGGATATAATGAACGACAACTCTACACCTTAGCATTCCTACATTCCCCACCATGGGCACAGATGCGGGCACAGACGTTCCCGCAAGTATTTATAAGATTCTTCATCAACTGAGCTACATATACACTTTATGAGTGGGTGGTAGCATGATTTACTGGTAGATGGTAGTAATATATACGTGTACTATAACATGAGAAAGTACAACGTACACTCCCACACTCTGTCACCTCCTCACCAACGGTTTCGACGCAGGTTGCAAATGTATGTCGAAGTGCTTACTACCATCTCTCGAGAATTGCTTGTGTACGAGAAGCAATGACGACCAGTGTCTGCAAATGTATTGTCCATGCACTTGTGACATCCAGAATTGATTATGGAAATGCGATGCTGTTTGGTATACCTGACCGTCTGCTGCACTGTCTAGAGAGAGTCCAACGGTCAACCGCTCGTGTTGTGATGCAACCGGCGATCTATCACTGCGGTCCTACAACAGCTACACTGGCTCCCAGTGAGAAAGCGTATCGAGTACAAGTTACTCATGGTTGTACACACGGCACTGTATGCAGGCACGCCAGTGTATCTCGCGTCACTGCTACATCGTCACGCACCACGCAGGACCCTACGCTCTGGCGGTGGTCTGCTTCTGGACGTTCCACGCGTGAACCTAGAACGTTATGGTCGCCGGGCGTTTGCATGTGCTGAGCCGACATTGTGGAACTCTCTGTCTCTGGAACTACGCGCGATTGAGAACACTAGGCAGTTTGGAAAATTATTGAAGACATTTCTGTTCTCAAACTAATATAATCAGACATCATTTAACCTTTGCATTATTCATGCATATAGTTTTAATAAATTTTTAGTCTTATTTATCTCAAAATCACATTTTAGTATCTAATCAAATTATTTAATGTAAATTAGGCTTTTATTTTATTTTTATTTTTTCCCAGTAGGTTCAGCTGTTCAGCACTTTTGCTAATCATTTATTTTATCATTCCATTTACCCGTAATTTTACTATACTTAGGTTTATATATATATATATATATACAGTATATACTAGGATATTGTTTGCTAATTTTATTTATTTTCTTATTTATTTCTCTTAAATGTGTTTTTATGCTTCTTAGATGATTGCCGATTTGTAAACACCCGGATTTGATGGTGTATAAATAAAGTTTATTATTATTATCTTGTTCACCCTAAAGGCTAGCCACTGAGGCACTCACCCCGAAAGGCTACCCCATCCCACTCAAAGGATACACCTTCACCTCAAAGACTATCCCTATCACAGCCACATGCAGTAAATATGGTTTTCCTGGTACAACCCCCCCTCCTATCCCCAACAACAACAAGCCACCCCTCCGACAACAGGGTGTAAAACCATTGAGCCTTTACAGAAGATGTTCTTATACTACCGTCTATAACTGGTGTGATATCAACTAAGGACAATATTTACATGTTACTAGATAAAGTTGGCAGAACTCTTCACACACCAAAGAATTTGAACATCAACAACCTTGATTTACAACCGGGCTAAAGGGTTTTTCTAGAAATTCAAGCAAAATGTATATGGATACAAAAAAACAGACGTATAACAAAAAAATACAAAGCTGAAATCCACAATTGTGATTTACAAAATGTTTTACATATCGCTAATTAAATTATTCTGTACATAATTCACCGACTTAATCAACTGAGGATTAAGTTAATCTACAGTTCAGCAAAATGGTGGTTTAGCCAGCCTTAGCTGGCCAGTGAGACCTGGTTGAACTTAATATATGCTACTGAGGGTCATGGGGGGGGGGGTGATAACCTAAATGCCCAGAGCAGACCACGAAGCTCTGACACCAACTCAACACACAAAAACCAGGTCATCATAGGGCATATGGAAAAAACTTGTCACATTAACATTTCCTGTCTTATTATGTAAGGAAGCTGGATGGTAAATAAAAAGGGCTAAAATAGGGCATGGCATCATGGGAAAGGTCACAATTAACAACCCTCATGCAATAAAACATGTTTCAGCAGCTGCCTGTTGTTATCTAGATATTATGTATATTTACTTCCTGAAAAAAATACTTCTCACACAATTATAATACAAATTTGTTGTACATAATTTTTAGCCAATCGTTGTGATTCCTCACAAAATTATATATGTTCACATTTAGAAATAAGAAAATGACATCATAATTTTCACAGAGCCCAGACACACACACAAGTTAATGAATCATTCATTTTAGATTTAAGCACAAACAAGAAACAACCACTCTTAATGACACCACTTAAAAATATCTTTCCCCCTACAATGGTCATTACCTGTAACCCCCTAACCCCACTGTAGGTTATCGCCCTTCACCATGGTCACCTGGTTGCTACGGTTACCTGTGTGTCCTGGGTACTCAACCCCTGTCCAATTTTGGCTGTACTAGGGGAGATCATATCACCTGCATCAATCTCTCAAATACTAATCATTCTTAGCCATTTTATCAACACCCGATCAAATGTGGTGTGTTGTACTAAACTGCCAGTTAGGATTGTGTCCAGCAGCTATTCACCTCCACAAACCTGTCACCTGTTTACCTCAGCTCAAGAGTAATTAGAATCACCTTCAGCTCCAGTGTTTGAGTGCACCAAGACACGATTAAATATGAAATGAGTGGAATTCCTGTCGGGTTTAATTATGCAAGTTTTGCATAGCTGATATGTTCACTTTTTAAGCGTCCATGAACTTTGATAGTGCTGTGTACTGCATATTTTGTAGAGGTATGTACTGATGTGTTTTGTCAAACATTTGAAAGTACCGTCATTGTAATCTCTTGAAAATTAGGCCTAAATATCCAAAGAGGTAACAAGTTTCTCACGAGGGAAAACAATGTAAAATTAGCTATGATTAATGGGACATGATTAACATTATTCTCACCTTTGTAACTTCAACGTCTTGGTATATGTACACATAATTTGAACAACTTTTTGAGTAAAAAAGCCACACACAGAAACCCTGGTCATTGAAAGAGCTTCCATTGAACAGAAGAAGGGGGCATGATTTATCAACGTTGATAGTGAGCTGTCACCCAGTGCAACTCCATGATGCGTATCTGGGGGAGTATCTTCACCCTGATCACAACTGTCTTTATGTGATGGAATTACGAGTCCTCACTACCCTGCCGCCTTAAGCTACTAGATAAAATAAACATAGCTGTTTACTTCACTCTGTTTAAACTTTAAATTCTGCTACATGATTTGTATTTTTTCAATAAGTTGTCGATAAGTCTCTTAAACACAAAGGGTAGCAAACATATCACATAGTATAACGCCTAAGACATGCATAACTTTGCAATAATAACAAGGTCAAGCCACATTCCAGTGTCTTTTGCAACAATCAAACCATTTCCAAAACTTGATTTTTTTTGTAATAATAACTGGGTCACATTGCATGCTATTGTACGTTTTTCAACAAGTTGTAGATAAGACTACTGGGGACCGGTTTCATGAAGCGGCTAAGAACCTTCTTAATGCTAAGATGACTTAGTAAATGACGTGATTTTTTAATATAAGCGAACATAGGAATTTACGCAAACACGTGACGCTAAGTAATTGTGTAACTTTAAGTACGCTTCATGAAAGCGCCAGCCCCTCCCCCCTAAGCACAGTCCTGATTTCCAGCCAATGACAGCACAGCAGGTGTTCCTTGGAGCTGACTCAGGTCTGCAACAATAAACATAGCTGCCCCAGGTTTCTGTGTTTGATTCTACAGACATGTATGGACGTTCCTAGAGATCGCTATCTGCTGTCCCATATGGTCAGACAACATAATCAAGCTTAGCAACAATGGAGATTTCCTGTGTGTAGAGGAGACCGAGGCAAGTTTAAATAAATGCAGTTTCATGAAAGCTGCTTATTATAAAGACACGTTAGTCCTCTTTCAAATGTGTTTTTTGTTAGATACCTGGCCGGCTGATCACAGTGATCAAGTAACCTTTGTTGTAATATAACTAGCCATTCTACCTTACGTGCAACAGATGACTTCTGTGAGCCGTGACTGCAGACATTACATGACTAATGGGAAAGACGGCGATTTGCATTACATAGGTATGTATAATGTATTAATCAAAACAACTAGCTTACACCCACCCATGAAGCAAAAACTAGGGAGACAGTTCTCACCATCACAGTATCTTAAGACAGGTAGAAGTACATGTCACAAAGATGTACCCGTAAGTAGACAACAGTCTCTGTGGTTTTTTTTAATATGTCACTATTTGGTAGATCAGAGGTCAATGGTCCAAGGAAGTGAACGAACTAGAAAGTTGTGAACAGACTCGGCACCTCAGAGGAGATACACATACTGCCCTTAAAGTTTGTATACGAATGTATAAAATCGCTATGGTCCCCAGCATCTTTGTCACTGACACCTTAGTCTGCTTCCGTCAACACTGGATACAGGTCCTTCAACCGTGACAAAACCAAATATTTCAAACACAGTACCAAAACCAAATATTTCAAACACAGTACCAATTGAAGTGTCTGCCGTCTGGTGACATAAACCAGATTTTACCCTAGGTGACCATAGAACACAGCGCAAAAGTCAATGGTGTCACATTAATTCACGTCAGCCAATGCACACATTAACAATCTGACACACGGAACAAAACCAGAACTGTTCCACACGTCACCAGAGTCCTGAAGTGTTTCCTGTACAAGGGATCAACTACACACCCTCACCCCTCAGATACTACAAACAAATTAGCAGTATTTATACAACCAGGTGCATTTGAACTGTTATTTTGTTCAAAACAAATGCTTCGTACAATGCATTATTGGCTGGTATGGACTATACACAGTCAGACGGAACAAGTACTTAAAGTTAACACATCAGCAATTTCACACACAAAGAGTAAGTAATCACTGGTCACTGAAACACTGCTTCAAGCTATGACGCATACATGAGAAACCATTTTTTTTGGTAACTACATACCTTTGTATTTAACAAATACTTATGAAAAAACATACCACATTATTTGCCTCAATATAATAAAAAACAATTATCATTTTACCTGGCCTACAATGACTGTGCCGAGTGTATTTATGATGTACGACTTATCCGAGCTAGAACTATTTGTTTGTCCTGACAAGTTCACAACCGTAGATTGCCAGGAGTCGCCACGGCCTCATTCTCTGGACAACCTGCAAAACAACGGATAGCTCAGGGCACTTGTAACCGCACTACAAGTGTTTGTTCTGTGCCAAAAGTGGTGCTACCAACACTAGACCTTATTTGGCACTAAACCGCGTCCAACAGAGTGGGTTAGAAGTCAGCCACAATAGAAATTACACCAACATCGGACATACACAACCCATGACATTTGTGACTAATCTGTCGATGTGATAGTATCACTCTTACACATCTACTGCTGTTGTCTGTAAAATTTGGCGGACTAAGCTGACAAATGTATTATTGATTTGCTGCTTAACAGCACTTGAAGAAATCGAGCACAAAATGGCAAAAATAAATGATGGCCCGCACGCACTCATCACAATCTAATGCCCTGAAACAGCAGTCACGAGAATACCCATGACAGAATGATAATCTAATCTTGCTATACATACCCGGTAGTTCTTTTAACTTTAAGTCTCCCAATAGGGTGGGAAATCTCCTACTTTGTCATTGTTTGAACATCATCCCAATTTCAAACAAAACTCCCCATTTATGTTGTATCTGACTTGATGATTTTATTTGCCGATTTTCTGGGTTTCCTGCCTGGATAAATGTATTACTTTTATTATGAGTTTATTTACTTATTAGAAATGACTGCATGTTATAATAGAAACTCAATAAAGCCAAATAACATGAAAACCACATAATTTTCAGTCAGTTTCAGATGTTCACAGTTGACACCACCAATGGAAAACTTCTTTAGATCTACCAGGTATTATCGTATATAATATACCACCTTGTAAAAACTTCCCACCGTATGAGGGGAGGATGGCCCACTATTTGCTTATAAGTCTGACATAATACTGCTCCAACTGGAATTGTAATTTATAGAAAAAGTGCACCTGTTATGATTTAACACCGTATAAATAATAAAACACCGGGTAACTTTAAAGTATATACAAACAAAAGAGAGATAACTAACATTAACAATGCAGCCGACCTGGATGAAACAGGAAATAACACATTGGGATATGAGTAACAGACTGGCAATAGTTCCACAGTGATTCAGTGAGGTGAAGACGTCAACCAGAAACAGATGGTCCAATGACAAGTATGAAAAGAGAAAATCCCGCACAAAGAACCCTATTGTTGCTACTTATTCAACTGACAAAAATTATAGTAACAATAGGAAACCGACACACAGCAATCATCGGGGCCATGGGTTTAGGGATATTTAAATAAAATATATATTCTACATAAACATGCCTTAAATGATTAAGAACTGCACTAATTTTCAAAGTTCTATTTTCTTAATTACATCTTGTCCACTGGGGTGTGAAAAGCCAGGCTTGCAATAACCTGTATCATGCTAGTATCCAGGGTAATGAACACCTCTAATTAATCACTGTGACAAACAAGGATATAAGTTCCACTTATTACAATGACATTTAACATTGGCAACTATTTAAAATCCTTACATGTGTGAGGCTATTGTTATTACAGCTCTCTGTTTGCTAAATAGAACATTAATTATATTTTAGTCAGACAAAATAACAACAACATTTTATTTCAATGCTATATAGAAGTCATTTATCTGTTAGTGAGCAACTGGATTCATTTGATTAAAGCAGACCACTCAGCAATTTAGTTAGCCCATCCCACAGTTATGAAACCAATTTTTAAACCTTTCTATGAAAATGCAAAATTTTAAGACCTTTTCCAATTCATGGCCTTATACTGGAAGATCCTGATCCAGTTAAGATTCGTCATATACCAGGGCCAGATCTTGAAAAGTACCTGGTAAAAAGGGGGGTTGCACGGTTAAAACTTAAAAAATAGCATGGCTATGTTATTATAGATTTAATCAGCACTGGTAGCTAACAGCCTTCTCCTTGGATGACTAGAATTCCTGACCATCAGTCACAAATTGACTGCATGCCGAGAGGCCAAATAGTTGCTCTACAGTAAACAATGAAACATGTTTGAATTGCTAGTGACTGCTCACAGGGAAGTGTGGGTGCGTTCAATGGCCACGTGTACAATGTTGCGATGCAAAAATAAGATTGTCAGAAAAAACCTAATGTTCAGCCACCATCACGAATGCACTACAGTGGATTCTGTTTAACAGAATTACTCCAGGCGAGTGACTGATTCACATTTTGGCATACTACGATTTATATCTATAATTTTACTTTTTATCTACTTGATTAATCATACTGGTGAATATGGGAAACCAAGACTAAGTCTGTTTCCAGCACATATCAAACATATTTTAGTAATACAATAATAACATGAACACAGGGTTGTGGGTGAAAAACGAAGATCGCCAAGCATTTTATTATTATGTGACCACATGTCACATAATCACCCATAGCAGACATTATGCAGCTATACATAAATGCGATCTCCCAAACTAATACTAAGCTAACTATAACGCTAACTAAATACATATATATTACATACACATGACAAACACTGGTAAACCAGCAGGGATGGTGGGTGGGAGTTTGAAAACTTGTGTGAAAGAAACACGACTTGCTCGTGCCGCTGCGCGACACAAAGTCTACTTGTTATATAATGCCACAGACTATTATTTTATTGATGCTGTCAAGTTTTGTTGGATATGTTTGTTGACTGATTATTATACAGCGGGAATAACAAAATGATGTCATCCGAGCCATTTTATTTGACCACCGAACAATGAGTCACTGTCAATTTGGACCAATATTAATTTTAGTGTTTCCTGCACATGTTGGGCATGTATAGATATTAAACTAACTCTGGATAATTAAATCGAAAACAATCAAATGTTACTTAATATTTTGAACACAAGATCCTAATCAGTATCAGAAGTAAAATATGTATGGAATTTGGTAACTTATACAAACCCTAATTAAACATAAATAATGTTCTTCATGTATGCTTGCTACATGAACACTTCCCAGTTTGTCTTACTTTCATTTTGAAACTGCACAGGTTTTTTACATGCCTTTGTGTAAAATATCACAAAATCTCTAGCCATGTTCATTTGCACTGATAAAGTCATCCTGATAATAATCGTACACATGCCCAGGCAACAGCAACACTCAAAATGTCTTGCTAGCAAGCACGAGGAAACCTCATCGGATGAAACAACACAAAACATGAGTGGATATACACATCAGTGGAGCTAGTGGTGCGTAAAAGCACCGTTATATGGACGCTACAATGTAATGCTACCTGGCCTGGTGATCATGAAAGCAGTCAATATATTTCACACAGGACTACTGGAGCGGCAGCTGTTACACGCTCTCATTTGCATACATTTGCATGACAGGCCATCGGTAAAGGCCAGAAATCTAAACTGTCTGTTGTATCACGGATACCTTCACATGTGTGGCATACCAATTACTACACTGTCTACCACTTAGACACTGCGCAACTACCAGAAACCTTACAACTGCAGAGACACATGTACTGGCTTCCTGCAAAATTTCCTTGGCAGAATGCTAATTTCTAGATAGTAAAATATATATCATGCCAGTGATGTGCAGTGTTTTTGGGTCTTTTGTGTAATCACATACATGTATGCACAAATTGCCAACTATAAAATTCTACACTATACTGATTTATATATTCTTCTTCTTCTTCTTGCCGTAGATGTGCACAATCATTTAGTGGAGTATACCGACACTTTGACTATATTCTTTCTTGTGTTTTAACTAATACAAATTAAACTAGTTTTAAGGAATCTAGTTCACAAAATTTGAGAAAATAATTGTTTTACTTGTGGGACATTCCACACAGACATAGCCTTAAAAACACTGTCGAGAAACCTACAAACTTGTACACAAATGAGACAGATTGAAGTAACTGTCTTAACTGAAATTTTCATGTATCCAGCATCCACACAATCACAGTTATGTTGTTAGATTCACAAACCAAACAGACGTTCACAATTCTTTAATCAATTGTGAACTAGTTAATACTAAAACTACGAATTTCACTTAAGTTAAACAGTTTTTCCAATAGGTAGTTCTGTAACATTTAGCTAGTGACCATTCCATGCACCTTCTTCCTATTATCTATCATGTTGTATTGTTCATTTCAAGGTCCAAACAAAGGACCACGATGACATATCAGATCTCTAAATGTCACCATTAATGCGAAAGAATGGTACACGCATTACTAAGGCAACACATATGTATAAATGTCACCATTATGCCACAGCAAAGTACATAATACATCAAGAAAACCTACTCCTAAAAGTTCAAATGTCATTGTTTGCGCCAAAGGTATTACATGATACATCTAAGAAATGTGATCATTTGCTACTGATTAACTACGATAGTGTATAACATGGGGCAATGCTGGACCTATGGACACAGCATTAGCAGCCTTTTAAATGGCCAAAGTTACAATCATTTTCTACAACAGTTATAACAAACATCGTCACAGTATCTTCCATTAAACTTCTATTAGTTCTAAACAACCAACTGTAAATAAGACAAATGTTAGTCCTGACCTTACGCAAAGTATAATCTTAGCAAACATCTTAGGGAGTCACAGGTCATTAAGACACCGTCCAAAATTCTAAATTTATATAACTATTACAATTGTTATTCCGCAAAAAAGTCATCAGTCACATAAATTATTATGTTTACAACAAGTTACATTACAAAGAAACATTGAGACACTGGTCAATCATAAGCTGATCACGTACTAGTTGGGTCACAAACCGCTGCTTTCAGTGTCGAGGTGATTTAATAATGCAGTTTTTTTCTGTTTACGTCAAGTAAAGTGTACTACAGGTCCATAAACAGGTACTGTTCAGATAAAAGTTAGTACCAGTCGAATTCATCACATTAAGAAGGCTCTACTACAGCTGACTTGACACAAATTTAAACTATATTTAACTCAAAATTGTCAATGTACTAATAAGTAGTAACCACTTTCCTACTGTATATAAAAATACATGACAATTAGCAGTTTAAGGTCACATCTCTAAAAAAAACTTACAGAACCTGTTGCAAGAATTCTCACAAAAATATATAAATACTACTAAAATCAACACTTCATAAAACTACAGATTAATTCACTTGTTCAGACTAGCATGTACACTGCTAGCTATCTTCATGACTTTACTCAAATTATTTATTTCTGTGGCCTCATTTCGTTCAATCAAATAAACAACCTTAACTGATCCGAATGAACGTTCAAAATAAATACGACCAACCTGTGGACCCCATCAAATCAGTGCACAATTACTGGACATGGTATCCTGCCAAGTCATGCCATGGTCAGCTTCATTGTCAATGTTACAGGCTGGTCAATTAGTAGTGGTCACTATTGAACCAGTCACAGCAGGCATAACTACCCCAAGGCCTGATGCAATTACAGATATCATATAATTAATTGTGCACTAGGTGTGAATAATCACTTGTTCACCAGCATGGATTTGACAAAACTTAAAACTATTAATAATGGTATCCACACTTTACAGATACTAATGGTTGTGGACTTGTGATAGCGTGGCATCATGCACAAATTTAGTAATGTATTTATAATTTATTATAATACTAATACGAAATGTACGGTGGACTCACACTTCCACTGATATTTGGGAGTGGGCGATTTTGACAAATCAGTAGCAAGTGTCTCAGTTTGGCCTGTAATCCTACATGTGGAGGGCAGTATATATCGCTCTTGAGTATTTTGGACCAATCAGAAATTATGGCATGAATGTTTGATACCAATTCAAGGCAGCATCATAGTAACCACACATATGTTGCTGAATTGTTGAAATTGACCAGTTTGTCGTCAGATTTATAATTCCATCTAAAGGTAGGCAGTCATTTGGTCTCCTATCAAGGGCCTCAGATGAGTTCAAAGGGTAAAACAAGGAGTCAGGGTCAGGAGAAAACCCAAACCAGAGAAAGGTTCTTGCTTTTCAAAAACCTGCATTTGCATCCTGGGTTTAGACGTTGCTGTTGTGACATCTGGAAAACTGTGTCATATTTTAATAGGGCAAGTTCTTTCTTTGTGTAAAAAATATAGCCTTTCACGTGATCTGTGAAAGTAGGTTAAGGGTAAGAGATGTCATTAACTGCACAGAATGGACCCAAATTAAAAAACATATATATTCCGGGAATATCATATCTATCCATTAGACAATTTTGTCTAGACATAAAAATTGTGGAGGTAGAGAAAAGTTAAAGCGGGTCTGTGTATCCAGATGTAAACCCATGAAAACTTAGTTTGACCCAAGATAACATTCCATCAAATGTTAAATGCTGGAGCTGCACCCAAATGTTTTATTTGAAAAGCTATATTTTGTGCATGTTTATTTTCCAAAATAATACATACATGTACATGAATTAAAAAAGTTGCACAATTTACCAGTGTTCGCCGTATTAATTATGTAGCAATAACATAGTTTTGTAATTTATTTCGAATGAACATATTTCTATCAATATCACATGCGCATCATAAAATCTATCATTTGCTATGGAATAGACAAGTTGCACAAAGACTGTGGCTGTATGCCTGTAAGGACTGGGTTAACAATAACAGTAACACTGATAAATTGGGGGAGTCCCTTAGTAACCCCTACACACTGGCAACCCTTTCAACTGAACAGCTATAAAGCATAGTCCGATTTGCCCTGGGGAGATGACCTCTAAACTTCATTACTTCGGCTCCAACAACTTGGAAGGACTATTGAATGGTTGCATGGAGTTTTATTGTAGCATCTGTCCCTAGCTGAAAACCTAACAGCTAAACAGAGTATGATTCCTACAATTGGTTACTGGCATCAGCACTTAATTTGGTTTTTAAATTACATTTGGTGATGTTATTATTATTGTTTCACATGATCCAGTTGTATGCGGAATTTGGCAGTCTTTTATATGACAATTTCCACACATTTTCTGCTATACAAATCTGCTGTGTATAGATACTAACTCCACCCATTGCAACCACGTTCCTTCTTAATGTGTCATGTCAGGTTTCCACTAGTGCAAGATTGCAAGTATGTCACCTTTTTTCTAATGTGGTTTGTCCTGCCTCCGGCATCTACGGCCCCATCTTGTTGCCAAGACCCAATCTATAGTACAACTAAGCCTAGGTTTGTCTTGAACCAACAACTTCTGCTGCCAAGATGTTACTTGGACTTCTCACCCACCAAAACTTAATGCTTTTTAAACTTACATAATTTTTTTCTGGAGGGAGGGGTTATCAGATCGCTCATGTTTTAACAACCAATTTCTTGGACTTGCTGTTCAAAATTATGCAGATTATTATGTAAGCTAGTTAATGTTGACTAATACAACCATCTGGTTAAAGAAGCTGCAGCCTTTTAATGTCTTATGACATGCTATGACAAATGTGGTTATGACTTATTGCCACACATACAGGCCAAGCCCAAGGCCAAGCTGTCTAGATACTAGTCTGGCCATCTTGGTATGTCACTCAAATCACACACACAAATATGACGCCTATAAAGTATACCATCTTGTTCTCTTGTCCATGACAAATTAACATAATAACTTGTAGAAATACGTATTGCTATAAATTCGTGAGTTTTGTCTTCGTACAAAGTAGGCGTTGTGTTCATGCGCTATGTTTCTCACTGACAGCCTGTCACAGGCCATTTTTGGTTACGGGCCAGACGCACTAAATTTGGAGTCGCATGTTTCCAGCATTATTGTACCGGCTGGCCGTTCAAATTTGTGCTCGTCAACCGTTGTAAATCCTGCTGGAACTGATACATAAATGATACTTCATAATAAGTTTGACTGGGAAATTACACAATATTTCCCGAACATGTATTACGAAAACCATCGAAACCAAATCGATATTCCTCAGCCGCTATTTTAGGCCGAGCCACCAAGTCCAAGGCCCTGCGCAAGCTCGAACTGGTTTAGGTTGATTCTGACAACCGAAAAAGGCTTCCAAATGTCAGAAATTGTTTACAGAATAGTGGAAATAAAACACACGTATATAACTATTATAATGACTTAATCATTTCAGTTGGAAAAGACGAATTATTCGCACAAACAGCCAACCATAAAGCTAACAGCTGTTCCCAAGATTGACAGTTTTCGGACTTCGCACTTCGGAATATAACACCTGAATGCCGCCTCAGAAATTCAATTTAAAACCGTACTGACCTTGATTTTTTGGAATTCTTCAAATGCTCTCAGGGCTGAGTCGGTTAGTTTAACATGAAGTACAGATTTGTTAGCGCTGGTGGATTCAAGAGATGACAGTCCATATTCACTTCCTTCCACCAGCGCTGCCATGATGTTTCTACCTTCTCCCCGCCAATACACATATCGCTAACTCAATCTGACGGACCGTTGTGAACAAGGTAAGTTGAGTGGCGCTCCTGCACGCGCACCGCGTCACCGTCGCTGGCTCGCATACGGCGTGAGGAATCATGGGATATGACACTGTGGTCCTAGACCTGTGGACGGTATGGTATTCTAATGACCACAGGCGATTAATGTTATTCGATTCATTCGCCGGTACAGACATACATTACTTCTGTCAAGTAAAATACAAACGGTGTGTCATGCATACTGGACCGGGAGGGAGGGAGGGAGGGAGGGAAGAAGGGATGGAAGGATGGAGGGAGGGAGGGAGGTAGGGAGGTAGGGAGGGAGGGAGGGAGGGAGGGAGGGAGGGAGGGAGGGAGGGAGGGAGGGAGGGGGGGGGGGGAGGGATCATAGGTCGGGCGCCCTTACTGATTTGAGTAAGGATGGAGAGTGGGGAAGAAGGAGAAAGAAACGATAAGGGGATTTGGGGGACAGGAAGAGAGACAGGGTGGAAGGGAGGGGAAGAATGAGAGGGATAGTGGTTAGTGAGGGAGAGTGGGAGGGAGCGTGGAGATATGGCAGAGCGAGGGAAAGATGGGAGAGAGGGGGAGCGAATGAGATGGATATAGAGATATAGGTAGAGCTAGCATCAGAGGGAGAGGGGGGAGAGGGGGTAAGAAGAGAGTTAGAGAAGGGAGAGAGAGATAAGGAAGGGAAAGGGAGAGTGGAGGAAAGGGAGAGAGGGAGAGAGAAAGAGGGGAAAAGAGGGAGAGTGAAAATTGGGAGAAGGAAAGAGAGGGAGGGGCGAGAGAGAGAGAGAGAGAGAGAGAGGGGGGGATGGGTGTAGGGGAGATGGACCGGGGAGAGGAGAGCGGGCGAGAGTTATATGGAAGAGGGGAAGATAGAGTGAGGATACAGGCGTAGCGCGATTTCAACAGTCGGAAGAATTACACGAGTTCGCCGGTCCGTGACTCCTCCGTATTGGCTTTGGTATGTCAAGCAAGAAAGCTGCCGACTTTGAAACCAATGTGTGTCCGGCCTCAGTCGGCGATTGGCATGTAAAGCTTTGCTTCTGTCCCCTCTTAGTGCCTAGCCGATGCTGTCGACCATTAGCATGTTGCCACTATATTGTCGACGATTGGCCTGTAGCCGCTACAGTCAACCACGTGTAGCCGTTTCTGTCGACCTAAACGTATACTCGTTGCTGTCGACCTTAGCGTGTATCCGATGTTGTCTGTTTGTGTGTGTGTGTGTGTGTGTGAGTGTGTGTGAGTGCGCGCGCACACGCATGTGTGTAAGTAAATGATTATGTCATTATGTGTACGTACGTAGGAAGACACGTGCGTGCATGCGTGTAATTCCACGGATATTTCAATGCATGTAAATAAGTATACGTAAGATTTAGTGTATATAATATGTGTAATAACCGTGTGTGTGTGTGTGTGTGTGTGTGTGTGTGTGTGTGAGTGCGTGCGTGCGTGCGTGCGTGCGTGCGTGCGTGCGTGCATGCATGCGTACGTGCGTGCGTGCATGAGTGAGTGTGTTTGTTATTAATTATGAATGCCTATTAATTAAATAACTAAATACTGTCTGTATGCGTGATTGCGTAGACTATAAAGTACGTAGGTAGACCTAAATCTGTATGTTTGTCCCTTTTGAAAATATGCCAGATATAGAAACCTAAAATTCCATGGTTGTACCATGATATTTTTTTCACAATGTGTACGTGCGTGCCCGGGAACCCTTTTTATTTTTGACGGTTTTTCAGCAAGCCAAAATAAAGTGTTGGTACACAAACTGGTTTTCATTTTTGTATGGACAGCCAATAAAATAAAATCTTCTAAACAGTGAACATTTTATTTATAATTTTAAACGACAAAGAGTGCGTTGCACAAAAATGACAACTCGTTTTGTTATATCCGCAAGAAGGACATAGATATGCTAGAAAGAGTACAGAGGAGAGCGACTAAAATTATACCAAAACTGAGGGATCTTAGTTATGAAATTCGCCTAAAAGAATGTGGTTTAACAACACTAGAGACCAGGAGATTGAGGGGAGATCAGATAAAAGTGTTTAAAATAATAAATGGTTATGAAAATATTGATAGAAATATTGTTTTCTCAGTTAAGAAAGATAGAAGGACTAGAGGACATGAAGTTACATTAGCAAAGGAGCAGTGTATATTAGATATAAGAAAGTTCTCATTTTCACAAAGGACTGTAATTGAATGGAATAAATTATCTGCTGATTGTGTGGGTGCTAGTAGCGTGAATATGTTTAAAAATAAAATCGACACATACCTCAGAAGGGCGGGATACACATAGATAAAAGGGTTGCACTCTCGATAAGCCAAGGGGCTTCCTTGTCCACCTGCCTGCCACCAAGAGTTAATTCTCTGGGTGGCAATTTTGTTAAATCTTGTTAATATAGGTGCTAAAAAGGAAACATGATTATACTGCATATTATGTATGCATTTCGCAAATTGTTTTTACATTACGATGTATTCGCCATCTGGCGATTAAAAAGACACTAATTCGGGGAGCGTCTCTATGTTGTCTGTGTATGAAAATGTGCATTTTTGTAATAAAGAATCATTATTTCCTACTTAGCAAGTCCTGCGATCTTCAGTGAAATACACTAACGACTTTTACACAGATTGACCTCGTAATATTCGCTGTATTTTGATAATTGTAAGATATTACAGTGTCTAAATTACATTTTTTTTTAAATCCCGCCAAAAAGTCGTAAAACAGATTGATCCCTACAACAACTTGAATAACTAACTGATCCCTCAAGGGAAATACCAATACTCGTAAGGGGAAGTAAACAAATCAAACCACTCTGCGTTATAGCTGAATGCGTTAAGACAACTGATTAAATAATGTGTATTGCGACCACTGTGGTATAACTCAATCTTTATCTGATCCAATCAAGATTGCTTATACAAAACTAAATTTATTTTACCACTTTATTTCCTCTCGTCTCTCGTTACGCCAATGAAAACATGGCGGCGCGTGGATCGCGAGGAAATATGTCAAGACATTCCCCCGCAATAAACAAACAGTCAGTTGACTCTGCAGTGCCATTTATGCGGTAAGTGCAAACGAACATTTTTCCAACAACACACTGGATGATTAAAACATAATATGTGCTAACTTCTGACAAAATGAACAGACAACATTGACAGTGCAGGCTGAGACTCTGACTCCGAGTGAGTAGGCCGAGTTCGTTGGTCGGTAGGTCCTACGGCGACGCGATGGCTCCACTAACTAAAGTTTCATTTGTTAACGGTAACAGCAGAACTGTTGTAACTGTGTGGATGTTGGTCACCTTTCTTGAAAAATAAGATTCCTGTCTTTTCAAGTAAACATTGATTTGATTTGTGCTGTTGAAGTTTCAGTTTCACTTTAAAGGAAATTAAAATAAGGCACTAGCTAAAATCCTTTTTCCATGTGTACACAAAGTTTAACATTGTATGTAACATTTGACAACATTAAAAAAATACAGAAAATACATTTGTAGCATAAATTCGATTTTAAACCCGTCTGTGAGGCGATTCCCGTGGAAAATTTAATTTTATTGAGCTAGGCGAGCACTTTACAGGTATAGCTTTTGGGTCGAAACAAGTGTCAGAATGAGTTATTGTGCAATATTCCGACGTAATACAAACACAAGTCATCATAGAGGAACAAGCAGTTATCTTACGGTTCCACATGCATCAAATTTTATTCAAAACAATGAATGCGAATGGGCCTACATGTTGACCAGGTTTCGCCGAGCTTGGCCTTGGGCTCGTTTTCAGAATAATTATATCGAATGCAACGAATGGGAGATAATCTACACCATTAAACATACATAGCAAACAGATATTGTATCCAGCTACAGAAAATAACATGTATAATCTCATAATATCACTAGAATATCGATATATGAAGGAGTTGTACAATTTATCATAACAACTTAAATCAGTCTGTAAATTTCCGCTGGTGCCGCTAGCTCAGTTGGGAGGCGCGTCGGTTTCTTGTCACTTATTTTACAATCGGGCGACGCCGGTTCAATCCTGACACCATGCAAACCATTCATTTTCTTTACACTTTATTTTATTTATGTTTTCACGAACTAATATAAACCAAATCATTTTGTATACTATGATGCACTGTTTGTAAATATATTTTATATTTTTGTAGTAATTATTTATTCGCCACAAAAATCAAATTTAGAAACATCGCTATAATTTATAATGACCATATTTTCATTTTTGTGGAGAATAAATAATAATTACAAAAATTATTTACAAACAGTGCATTATAGTATAACATTATTTGGTTTATATTACTTGGTGAAAACATAAACAAAAAAGTGTAAAGAAAATAACTTATTTGCATGGTGTCAGGATTGAACCGGCGTCACCCGATTGTACAGCGGAAATTCACTGACTGATTTAAGTTGTTTTGATAAATTGTAGAATTCCTTCATATATCGATATTCTAGTGATATATCTGTTTGCTATGTATGTTTATTTGTGTAGATTATCTCCCGTCGGTTGCATTCGATATAATTATTCTGAAAACAAGCTCAAGCTCGGCGAAACCTAGTCGACTTGTAGTTGTACCAGTTGTAGGCGCAATCGCATTCATTGTTTTGAATAAAATTCGATTCATGTGGAACCGTAAGATAACTGCTTGTTCCTCTATGATGACTAGTGTTTGTATTACATCAGAATATTGCACAATGACTCATTCTGATGCTCGTTTCGACCCAAAAGCTATACTTGTAAACATGCTCTGAATACATGGAAAGGGTCGACCTGATGCGATGTTGAGTCATAAGTGACCTCACATATCGGCATCCCGACAAGCACGCCAAAAATATGCATATTCGAAAATGTCCGGATGCACAGCGTAAAATGTGGAATTTCTAATTCATTAATTTTTTTGGCTTGGTGGACGTGGAAATATATAGCAGGATGTAATATAACATTAATTCAAGCAATAGGTGTTTTTATTCCCTTTAAACTATATTTTTAACATTTTGGTAGCATTCGTTTTGCCCACAACGTAGGCACTATTAAATACAAACCATTATATGTTTCCAGCTGCTTGTCTCCAGTTGTGCAAACTAATCTCGATGAAGCTATTCAAATGGTGCTGCACATTTTTAATGTGCCTTTTAAAAAAAAATTACAGATAATCCCACTCTGAGTCTGAAGCATTGTTGCACTGTTGTGATATATACTACGTGGGTGACGTTAGGTGAAGACTTTGTTCAACTGTTATTAATGTCTAGTAGTTGATTACAACGACAGCTTGGCATCTCTTTGCAGCGTTGGCATGAATCAGCCTGCGAGCAACGACTCGCCTCGACCGTCAAGTGTTGGCAGCACACACAGCAACCAGAGTGGCTCAAGTCTCTCAAACAAGGCCTGGTCAAAAGGAAGGAATGACATCTGTGTTGGGGAAGAGCTTAAAATCGCTGTCGATATTGCCATGGAACGTTTCAGATTGAGCGAGGAACAGAAAGGTTTGTTTATCAAATTGATAGGTTCTGGACAAGAATTTGTATATTAAACAGTATATATATACTTGTTCATTCTCAGTTCAGTTTTGTTTCCTGGCTCATTTCAGACTCGTTTAAAAAAAGAACTTATACAATATCTTCTATAACATGTTAGTATGTTTGGCCAAACTGTTGAGTTATTTTTGACTAAAATTGGGCACATTTTAGCAGAAGATGAACAACAGCCTAACACACAGCCAACCTCTGTCTGTCTGTCTGTCTGTCTGTCTGTCTGTCTGTCTCTCTCTGTCTCTCTGTCTCTCTCTCTCGTTCTCTCTCTCTCTCTCTCGTTTTCTCTCTCTCTCTCTCTCTCTCTCTCTCTCTCTCTCTCTCTCTCTCGTTCTCTCTCATATCATCTTGACTGTGTTCCATTTCTTTATTTATCACAATTTTAGAGTGTAGTGTCTGGTAAATCAGTTGAACATTTATTTCTGAGTATATTATAGCACCTTGTTTATTAAAATCAATAAATTTGTTTTTATTTTATTCAATTTCTTTACTCATCACAATTAAAAAGCTTATTGTGTTGTGAACAATTATATGTATTTGGTGTTGGTCAGAACTGGAGTTCCCTTCCTCGTTTACATCGACGGAGAGAGCGTACGTACATCGCCTGTGTCAGATGTTTGGATTGAAGTCAAAGAGCAAGGGGTAGGTACAACACTTGTAAACCAGGTACCACTCATTATTACAATGCATTTAACTATTATAAATCAGGTACCACTCATTATTACAATGCATTTAACTATTATTATAAACCAGGTACAGTCAAGCCTCGTTATAATGCGCCCGGATTCGGTTATAATGCGGTCGGGTCGTGGCTCCCATTTTTTCGCTGCCAGGGGGAAAATGGGTGCTATAACAAACTATATTAACACGGTAATAACTGTCAATTGTTTTGTGTGAAGTTATCCCCGTCTTTGTCCATGACGTGTATATTGAAAGACTAGTTGGCGGACAATAAATTTAACGTTGGCGTACAACTGCAAGGAATCAAGAGTGAGGCGCGTCACTACGTTGCCATTGTTTATTCTGCACTGCCAATGCTATCAACGGTATAAGTTTCTTTGACTATAATTATGGTCAATTTTAACTTTAGGAACAGTAAATGTGGAGCAAGGTATCGGTTGTTTTGCGCCGACATAAAACGAATTGTTTCCAATCTGCTTGTCATGCTCATGGCTTCCGTGGATCGCGAGTTCGCCTGGTTTCAGCGCCGGGCGGCTTGTAAAGTGCAATTGAAATTCACAAATACGCCTTGCTTAAGAATCAGTTAAATACGTTTTAATGCAGCTTAGTATTCAAGATCATAAGCTAACATTGCGTAATAAATAATAGCTTTTCACTGCGATGAACGCAATGCTACTGCCTGTACTAGTGCGCCAAAATATTAATTTGTCGACTGCATATGAATTGGTGAATCATAATATTGTTCGGCATGGTAAATGTGCTTTCTAAATTGGTATTTTGGTATTGATTGAAAGACGAAGTTAAGCCAATTGTGAACGTACTTATAGCTTTAAATCCTTAATCAACTCTAACACTGCGTTTGTTAAATCGTTTGCGTATTCGGCTGCTGAGTGCCAGGTAATTATTTTAGATCTTACGTCAGCGGTACCATATTATCGTTCAGTTGACCATGGCTTGTTCTGTTGTCTGTACACAGTTCATGAATTTTATTCAGTTCAACAGTGTCCAACAATGTATGACATTTAAACAGAATACACATTGAAGTTGGCTGGCAGTTTAATAAGCTTCGTGAACTGCGTATAGACTGTGCGACGTGCACACTTTGGCTTTGATGCCGATGGCGTTCTTCGTGCAGCAGCGGTGCCGGTCGTCGTCGTAGCGCCACTGACGGCAGATACGGGAACGCGTCACGTTTATAACGCATCCCGTTTATAACGCAGATTCATTTCATGGACCCCGACTACCGCGTTATAACGAGGCTCGACTGTACCGCTCATTATTACAATACATTTAACTATTATTATAAATCAGGTACTACTTATTATTACAATACATTTAACTATTATTATAATATTATTAATTGCACATGAAGAGTTCATGTCCACATAATAATTATGTGCAACTACCTAACATGAGCATTTAATGATATATGTGTTGCTGTAGTTAGACTCTCTGAGTCAGAGATTTCAAGGCTTTTACAAAATTCAAACTATTTCACTAGATAGATTCTCTGTGACCCATTTCCTTTTGTTTTCACATTATGTATGTACCTGATCACTATTTTATTTGTAAGAGTTAGTAAATCATACATTACTGTTATAATGTGTACTATATTGGACACACTCTTGTGATTATATACAATGTGGGTGTAGTTAGGTGAAGACTCTGTACAACTGTTATTATTAACGTCTGTTAGTTGATTACAACATGGCATCTCTGTGCAGCACCAAAATAAAAATGGATAAAACCGTATTTGGTCAATCTTGCACACGGGACAAGGCCAGAAAATGGAAGAAACTCCTTGCTCAAGGAAAATATGCTCTGTACTAGAACTGTAAATTTATATTATTTTGTCGATGCGTACACTTTTCTGATTTTGGAAAATTATGATATACAGGGTGTATTTAGTAACATTCACCTGTTTATCTTGTGTTAACTATGGTTATAAGTATACTTTTCTGATAAGTATAATTTTATTTTTTATTTTCCTAAATCTGTTAGTGCGAATTGATGATTTTTCTATCACTAGAATGAGTATGTAACATTTTGTTTATTTTCTGTTACCCGTTGTTTACCCGTGTAGCAAGGGGGCCAACCGTTACTTGACCATATCGAAGAAGGACGGCGTCCACACGATGCACAGTACCGCCATCTTCCACCTGGTGCGGAACTCGCGCCACCAGATCGTGACGTTGCTGCAACGGTTCCCGATCACGAACAAAGAGAGACAGGACTTGCAGCCCCGCACTGATCGGGGGCAGTACAGTGACGGTACGGGGTGACTTACAATTTGTCGGGGTGCAGCAGCGTGTCAACATAATGCTGGGCATATAATATTTTATATGTAATACTATGATAACTATGTGGTGCAGTTTGTAATCTGTACTGTTTGCAAAGTGGGCAAAATAAAAAAGTAAAACTGCTTTATTACAAATATATTTAATATTCTGAACAAACTTTGTTGAATTTTACATTATGTTTAGATGTTGGTATGAAATAGTTTGTGATTCTAAAAAAAAAGTAAATATATAGATGCAGCAAAATAAGGTAATGTAATCAATAAATAGTGCACTCATAATAATGTATAGTTATGAGTGCACTATTTATTGATTACATTACCTTATTTTGCTGCATCTATGTATTTACTTTTTTTGAGAATCACAAACTATTTCATACCAACATCTAAACATAATTGTTCATAATAAAGATAAATATATGAACAACATGTGCAGATAAATTGTATCGACCGTATTAACGGTAGTGATGTCCTATAGTTTACTGTTAGGTGTCCAAGGGTGACCTTAATGGGGAGGTGGCTGTATTACCGAGGTGACCATGAAGCAAGTTACAACTGTACTGTATTCAAATAGACCTATAAATACCCTCCAAGTAATGTTCATGAGGGTTATTTGAAAATGTGCGTGTCCGACTTGATGTTGTCAGGCATGGGCCGGGAATTGAACCGAACAACAACGGGTCGTCTGAACAACGGTGTCCCCCAGGTGCCGCCACCACGCGGTGCGTCAGATCTGAGTGTGTTTCGACTGAGTCTGCCCGTGTCTCAGATGAAAGACGACATAGTGAAGGCGATCAATGACAACCGAGTGGTGTTGGTGTCTGGTGAAACTGGCTCTGGCAAGACCACGCAGGTTGGAAGGAGTTACACTTGTTTAACATCTGTATTATTTATGTATATTATAAGTGTCACGAGGCATTTCGACCCACATGTCAGGATGGGTTCCCTCTATTGCTAGTTGGATCCCGAAAGGATGACACATTGTTCTCGTTCAATTCGTTATTACGCAAGCACAAAGAAGAATGCCCTGTAACAATGACATATGTTACAGTAAACAATGTTACGCATGACCCAACCAGAAACCTAAAACAACATTACACACAATACAAACACCTTCCTGTTATCATGTCTAAACAACACTTCTCAATTGCGAAAGAATCCACAATGGCGACCAGCCCACACAACATCCGTGTTACACACACAGACACACACATACCGCACACTCACACATACAGTGTACAAGCCTGTGAATCCCTACATCACTTACTGACCAGGATGTTAAGCCATATATTAATGCCTAAACAACACCAACTCTTTTTCTAGCATCTTCGATGTTCACAAATACTCATATATACTCTGCACTTTTAACAAGAACCACGATATCTCCCATAACTATTACACCTCTAATGTACCATTAAAATACAAATGTTAAAGGAAATAAAAACAAGGCATTAGCTAAAATCCGTTTTCCACGTGTACACAAAGTTTAACATTGTATGTAACGTTCGAGAACATTAAAAAAATACAGAAAAATACATTTGTAGCATAAATTCAATTTAATGAGCTAGGGGATCACATGGTATCGTGACGTCTCACACGCATCAGGCCGACCCTTTCCATGCACTCGGAGCATGTTTACAAGGATAGCTTTTGGGTCGAAACAAGCGTCAGGATGAGTTATTGTGCAACATTCCGATGTAATACAACCACTGGTCACCATAGAGGAACAAGCAGTTATCTTACGGTTCCACATGAGTCCAATTTTGTTCCAAACAATGAATGCGAATGGGCCTACAAGTCGACTAGGTTACGCCAAACTTGGGCTCATTTTCAGAATAAATATATCGAATGCAACCAACAGGAGATAATCTACACCAATAAACATACATAGCAAACATATATTGTATCCAGCTACAGAAAGTAACATGTGTAATCTCATAATATTACCAGAATATCGATATATGAAGGAGTTGTGTACAATATATCATAACTTAAATAAGTCGGTGAGTTTCCGTTGGTCCCGCTAGCTCAGTTGGTTTCTTGTTAATTATTTTACAATTGGGCAATGCTGGTTCAATCCTGACACCAAACCATTGATTTTCTTTACACTTTTTGTTGTTTATGTTTTCATGAAATAACAAACCAAATCATTTTGTATACTATAATGCACTGTTTGTAAATATTTTTTATTTTTGTAGTAATTATTTATTCGCCACAAAAATGAAAATATGGTAATTATGTATAACGATGTTTCTAAATTTTATTTATCCAGACAGATCACAATTTGTTTTCACATATAATTACAATATAATACCGTACAGTATATATACAATTAATAAATTATATATCCATTACATTATATTTGTTTGGGTAAATAAAATTTAGAAACATCGTTATATATAATTACCATATTTTCATTTTTGTGGCGAATAAATAATTACTACAAAAGTAAAAAAATATTTACAAACAGTGCATTATAATATACAAAATGATTTGGTTTATATTATTTCGTGAAAATATAAACAAAAAAAGTGTAAAACTTACAAGATTTGATGATCACTGAATGACAGAGGAATAATAGGATTGGTAAAGAGAGTAAGATTTATTATTGTGACACATTTTTGTGACTTGATAGTGACTGTTGAGCATGATGCAAAACTGGGCTTCTGCGGCGGTTTACGCCACAGACGGTACCCACTGTAGAATACGTACTAACAAAGTATCGGAAACAGTGTTTCTGTGTGTGCAGGTGCCACAGATGATTCTGGATGACTGTGAGCTCCAAGGACGGCCATGCCGACTCTTCTGTACCCAGCCGCGGCGTCTCGCGGCACTCAGTGTCGCTGAGAGGGTGGCGGCGGAACGTGGCGAGAAGATTGGACAGACAGTTGGCTACCAGATCCGCCTCGAGAGCAGGTGGGTGGCAAGCAGGGTTGGTCTTGAATGTTGTATGTAAAATCTGCCCTCTGTTTTTCTGAAGAAAAAAAATCTAATGGGGAGGGCCGGGTCCTGATTAGTGCTATCTGTTGCGCCATGCTGATGAGCCCTTATACGTGCATGTAGCGCGGCTGCGCACCTGAGACTTCGATGGAACAACACACCTGATTCAGAGTCTTCCGTGTGATGCAGCCAGTTTTAATTCTCTTACCATACAGTCACCCCCAGGATGCAATAAACGCAAGTTAACTTCTTACTGTGTATTAAGTCCTGCAACACTAGCATTTACATTTTTTGAAATATTGATAAAATCTCTTGACAATTTTTATTGGGGTTCTATTGAGTAAGTGCACACTAAATTTGGGCTGTCTGGGCCTAGTAGTTATTGAAATATGTGGAATGATAGTTTAATCCTGAGTGATGGTTTGGTTTTCAACACGTTTTGAATAAAAAATTGCACCTAGTGAGTGAAACTGGTATTAATGCACATTGATGTTAATATGGATATGAGAACAGGGCAACAACATGTGGGTAGTGTCTTTGGTAGCTGTCTAACATCCGTTAAATCGTATTGAAGTAAATGCTGGCATATATATAGTTACATTGCACCTATGGTAGCGTGCAAAAAGACTACCTCTACGTGGTCAGTTGCACTGGCTTCCAATTGCGTATTGAATCAAATTTAAGATAGTCACTATTGCATATCGTGCCATTTCTACACACCAGCCATCCTGTTTGGTTAACCTATGTGTTTTTCAGGAACCTCAGATCATGTCTCACAAAAAATGTTTGTTACTAAAGGTAACTTTGCGTAATGATTCATGGGTGTTGCGCCTCTGAGCTCAGATTACGGAGCAAATGGGGGCTAAAGAAGCTTATTATTATTATATCATTATCATACGTATACCGTGTAGATTACTGTGCTGTTAAAGTAAAGGTAAGTTCTTATATAGCGCAGTATCCAGTCCCCCTGCTCAAAGCGCTTTACACTTTACTCCCTGGCAGACCTGTTCAATCGAACACCACCTCGACTTCTCTGGGAAGCAATTAATGCGCAAAGACTATTCGTACACAAATATCCACCACTGTCTATAGCCAGGTACACATTCAAACAGCTGGGTGAACTGAAGCAATGAAGAGTAAACAAACTTGCTCAAGGTTCGACACCGCTGCACAGGATTCGAACCCGGGTTCTCTCAGTCGACACCCTGAAGGTTTTACCTCGGCACTACTGCAGATAATAGGCAATAAACATTTCCGGTTATGCGTTTATTATTATTATTGTAATTTTTACAACCACAGCAGAAAGTGTGTTTGTTATAGAGTGAAAACTGGCACTGTGTATGACTGCTTTCAGGGTGTCGCCAAAGACCCTGTTGACGTTCTGTACAAATGGGGTCCTGCTGCGGACCCTCATGGGCAGTGACAACGCCCTGGCCATGGTCACCCACATCATAGTGGTCAGTGTCTCTTGTGTCTCTCTCGAGATCTGTCACTGCTACTTCCAGCCAATAATGCGTGACCAGCCAGAGCAAACTGTCCACAACCCGATGACGTTTATGTAGTGTTCGAAGAAGACAAAGAAGTAGTAAAGAGGCTGTTTTATTATGGATTACTGAATTGCTGTTTCTTATTGTTTGTCTGTTGTAAAATTGTACAAATTGATGTCTTTTAAAGTTAATTTAATTGCCAAGATTTAGCTATGCCACTTTGCATTTATTTTGTAACATACACTTACCAAAATGTGCAATCCTTGGTTTCTGACTAACTGATACACAACAATAAATCTTTCAGGACGAAGTTCATGAAAGGGACCGTTTCAATGACTTCCTGTTGATTGCTCTGCGTGACATTCTCCCCAAGTACAAGAGCCTGAAGCTAATCTTAATGAGTGCTGCGTTAAACGTACAACTCTTCTCGTCCTACTTCAACAACTGTCCCATCATCTCGGGTCAGTTCTAGGGACCGTCTCAGTATTTACCTGTTTTTTTTTATTGTTATTATTATTGTAGTCTACAACTTATATGAATAGATTTAGCTCTTTTTTTATTATTGTTATTATTGTAGTCTACAACTTATATGAATAGATTTAGCTCTTTTTAGCACTTTAAAATACGTTATTATTAGTATGTGCAAAAACATTATTATTAGTATCAGCAATATTTTATTATCAAACTAGCAAAATGGGACAGCCCAGCCAAATCTCACTGGGGCCAGCTGTGACATCAAGAGGACTAACTGGATTTGTTCAGGTAACTGTGGCCACATGACCACACAATCCTGGGGCCTGAATGTTTGCAATGTTATAAATTTTGATCACAGTTTTAGAGCAATGACGAAGAGCATTGTCCATGTCTCTAAAAATCAGTCCTTGTTCTGTTTTGGTTTTTGTAATTTGTCCTAAAAGTATCAATAATGCTTATCTGCTGTGCTCAGGTGGTAACTCACTATGTTTTGTTTGTGTTGTAGTTCCTGGCAAGCTGTTTGATGTCCAGGAACTGTTCTTGGAAGATGTGCTCAAACAGTAGGATTTATTTATTGCTCTACCTTCACTTTAACTTATTAATTAAATTAATTGGAATTAAATCTGCTTCCTCAGCTGGTTTGCCCTCGCGAATCTTCTTCTTTTATGACCAGATTTAAATTTAAGTAATGTGCACAGCCTGTCTAAAAAAGAAAGTGTACTTGTTTTTTAATCATCAAAAGATATGACTTTGGTCGGTATATCTGCAGGCTTGCAAAAGATATGACTAGTCTTTATATCTGCAGGCTTGCAAAAGATATGACTGGTCGGTATATCTGCAGGCTTGCAAAAGATATGACTTTAGTCTTTATATCTGCAGGCTTGCAAAAGATATGACTTTGGTCGTTATATCTGCAGGCTTGCAAAAGCCAGTTAGGTAGCCATCGTTTAGCACCAACCTGTTGAAATTCAGCTGTCACTTCCAGTTCTAAATTTATTGATAATGAAACACATTAATTGCCCAAGAAATATATGGGAAATACATTTACGACTGTCTTTAATGCTCATGTGCATAATTATACTTTTTGGCCCACACTTTTCTGTTGCATGCATGCACTGTGCGAAAGAAACATTTCAATATAGACTTGTAGCGACATCTGGCGAAAGGTAGCAGAACCCCACCTGGGAATTCCTTGAATTGTTATGTGTAACATCAAATATGTTATAGTTTTCTAATCGTTTGTATGACGAGTTCACCAAAACTACATAAAAAGATACATTATAACATGTCATAGTGGATACTAAGATGGTTTTAGTGTTTCCAAAATGAATTTAAAATGCAACAAGCAAAAAATTTAGCTGAGGAAGCACCTTTGATTTAATATAATGTTCTGAACATTACAGTGGTTTTCTGTGGCACTTCCCAACATAAAAACATAAAAATGTGATTACCAAGCTCAAGTTTATGCAACTGAATAAATTTTGAAGTAGATGTAGGTCCAGTAGATGTAGGTACAGTAGATGTAGGTACAGTAGATGTAGGTCCAGTAGATGTAGGTACAGTAGATGTAGGTCCAGTAGATGTAGGTACAGTAGATGTAGGTCCAGTAGATGTAGGTACAGTAGATGTAGGTACAGTAGATGTAGGTACAGTAGATGTAGGTCCAGTAGATGTAGGTACAGTAGATGTAGGTCCAGTAGATGTAGGTACAGTAGATGTAGGTCCAGTAGATGTAGGTACAGTAGATGTAAGTCCAGTAGATGTAGGTCCAGTAGATGTAGGTACAGTAGATGTAGGTACAGTAGATGTAGGTACAGTAGATGTGTTGCTTAATTTGTTTGTCATCAATTTAAACAAAAATGGTTACAAATTTAGTTTACCAGGTTGTTCGTTCAATAGGAAGTATGTGTGCAGAAGATATCATCAGACCATAGTCCAAGGAACATGTAATATCACAGAATAAAGTTATAATATATCCCAGCAGTGTGTTACAAAGCAGTACTGGCTACTATAATCATGTTTAATAGATAACTGCTACGACCTGAACACTTGTGTTTACAGCACGGGTTACACCAATAAAGAGATGGAAAAATACAAGAAAGAGCTTGGTCAGGGTAAGACCTTAACAAGATTGATCAACATTGTCATCCGTAGCTAAAGCCTGAGAAGATCTGTTAGATACCATTGACTTATTGAGAGTTTGAACATTGTTACAAATCTGTCAAATTACGTTTAAAATTTTTTTACTGTGAGTATTGTTACTGTAATTTTTCTGTGGTAATGACTTTCCATATCCAATCCACACTATTCTTTTACAAATGCTACATTGTATCCTATAAGCTAAAGTTTGTAGAAAATATTACAGTCTTCAACCAACCAATGTTTTAAGAACTGTCGTAGGGTCTAATTTCTATTTCCTTGTCTCTAATCACTTTTAATGGGCATTTACTGTATCTTGCAAAGTGCAACTATGATCCAAATTATGGATTTACACATAAATGACATTTTTGTTTGTAAGAATCAAACATAAAGTACTCTTCAGATAACTGTGTGTCGTTTGTACAACCCTGTGCTTGACTGGGAGTATACTTGTAGTGGCACTTCAGCAGAAGCAGCTGGATGACTGGTGTAAGCGAGACGTGAGCAGTCCTGCCGTGAAACTCACCAGCGACGGAGGAAACGATTGTGAATATGACCACGGCAGTAGCAGTGGTCTGATGGCGGACAACAGATCAGTGGAGGTATGGACAGATAAATATTATTCCTCATCCACCCAAAGGTTGTGTACATATTTTATTAAGCATGGGGGGAATTAAACTTGTTTGGACAGTTGTCCCTTATGGACAGTTGTCCATTATGGACAGTTGTACATTCTAGGCAGGTGGACATTTATCCATTATGGACCGATGTCTGTCATGGACTGCAAAGATTATTTTTCTATACACTGAAAAACAAATCCTCTCTGTATAGTCTACATGCGATGACGTTATGTTGACACTTCTCTGTTGTGTCCGGCCATGTCCAGCTGGGGCAAGAGAAAGAGGAGCTGGAGCCGTGGCTGGTCAAGGAGATGAACCAACTGGTCAGTGACGTCTGGTTGACCGGCAACGAGGACATCTTCTCACAGATCTTCCACCTCATCACAAGTGAAAACATCAGTGGTCGGTACAACCACAGTGTCCACAGTGGTCAGTCTGTCGTGTCCACAGTGGTCAGTCTGTCGTGTCCACAGTGGTCAGTCTGTCGTGTCCACAGTGGTCAGTCTGTCGTGTCCACAGTGGTCAGTCTGTCGTGTCCACAGTGGTCAGTCTGTCGTGTCCACAGTGGTCAGTCTCATGTCCACAGTGGTCAGTCTGTCGTGTCCACAGTGGTCAGTCTGTCGTGTCCACAGTGGTCAGTCTGTCGTGTCCACAGTGGTCAGTCTGTCGTGTCCACAGTGGTTAGTCTGTCGTGTCCACAGTGGATGGATGAGGTGTAAACATGAGTTGTCAGATGTAAAGTTGATGGTCACAGTCAAAAATTGGCGGTTCATAGATAAAAACTGCGTTATTTCCATTGTGGCCCTGCAAATACATGACTGGACACTGCAAAGTCATTATCACTCACTCACTCACTCACTCACTCACTCACTCACTCATCCCTTGACCGGGCCGATTGTAGGGTGCGTGTTCAGAGGCTTCAGCAGTGATCTCCCATCTGTGACGGTTGCATTGTATCACTCCCTTGGTTGTAGACCGTCCACTCTCGGATGTTGTCCATGTACATTTTTTGTGGTCTTCCTCGTTTTCTGCCACCTTTGACCATGCCTTGTAGAAACTCTTTGGCAAGTATGTTGCAGGCTGCGAAATAAAGCCGGTCCGATTGTCCCGGACGAGTAGTTTCAGTGATCGGACTAGTCCATGTTTAGTGGAGCAGTCCCATCGGACTAGCTGTTATTATGTAAATTGATTTACTCTCTGTATACGCTAGTTGGGTGTTGTGATGGATTAAAACAAAATCAGACAGTAAGGTAGCATTTTATCACAGGCAGCTAAATATTCCGTACGACCGTCAGATGGGAAACTTGCTGAACGCAGTGAATGTAAATGGCGGCTGTTTACATCCGGTTAGCGTAGGATAGGTAGTGCCACCTAGCGACCATGAGTGATGAGCGACATGGACAAACATACATGCGCGGTTTACAGACATCGTTACGTGCTATCCCGTCGTGATGGTAGTTGCTTGCGTTACTCCTGCATTGGGTGATTATTTTAGCAAGTTACCAAACGCCAGCAATGTTACTGATTGTTTAGTCGGCTTCGGGAAAGAAAACGCTAATGAAAAGTATAGGGCAAATGATGCAACTTAGTCCGACAATGTCGGTCCTTTGTCGCCGTCAGGCTTCAAATTCTGCTGGCATCGCCTTGTCCACGACTCCTGTTTGCTGCCCCTGATTAAACTAGTCATTTCTTCTGATAACTTTGCAATTGGATCTACGAAATCACATGTATTTGTTTCTATTAATGACACATTTAGTTGAACATTTAATTGAAATGGGAAATGGCTTGTTTTCTTTATGAAATAAAGCCACTTTTAATATGTGCCATAACTGTCACACATATACAACAGTATGATTGATTTTTAAGGACTAGTAAAACAATATGAGGACTAGTTGTTTCTGAGTCAGCTAGTCCGACGGACTACCTGTCAACTAAATCCACCGTGCACCCTGATGTTGTGCCTGGTGGTACGGCCAAACCATTGAAGTAATATGCCTGGCCACTGCTGGGTGGCCCTGTTAGTTGTACATAACATGATTTTAACAAAAATATAATGTATCTTTCTGAATTCCAACTGTAAGATTACTCTGTAGCCATCCTGGTTAAGGTTAATAACACTGACAGAAGCTGTATGTTTGTTCCTAGTTGACTACACCCACTCTGAGACTGGGGCGAGTCCACTGATGGTGGCGGCGGGGCGAGGGTTCTTCACCATTGTGGAGCAGCTCGTGGGTCTGGGGGCAGATGTGAATCTCCAGGCCAGCAACGACTGGACCGCTCTCGACTGGGCGAAGAACTTTGAGAGGAATGACGTCATCGAGCTGTTGGAAGCCTACATGTGAGTTTGTACTATTGCCTCTGTATACATATTAATTGGCAAAAAACTGAAGGTTATTGCGCCAATATGGGGAAGGGATGTGTGCACTGCCGGAACTTTGGATGTGTCTGCCCAGTCTAGTTTTAAAAGTGTCCACCGCAGCTGCAGACACAACTGTTTCGGATAGTCCGTTCCAGTTCTTTATTGTTATACCAAAGTCGCCCTCATGACTCCATTAGTAGGAGTCATTTTCTGTACTTTATTATTACGGAAATAAAGTGGGACTGTCCTAGGATGACCTTAATTGCGAGGTGGCTGTTTTACTGAGGTGACTGACTGAACGTAAAGCAAGGTTCAACTGTATATCTGTGTGTGTTTTGTTGCTGTCACAGAAATACTGATTGAACTGACTGAAAATGAAGTTGGGACACAACGAGCAGATGTTTTCAGTTGTTAAATAATTTGATATGATCCAAGATATAATAAAAAGTTTAATTTAGGGGTGAACATGTTTTTAAAATATACATGGAAATAAATCATGTTACTCAGTGAAGCATGACATGTTTGTTGCAGCCACAGTTCAGTGAGTGAGTCAGTAAAGCTTGGTGTTGTCACAGTTCAGTGAGTGAGTCAGTAAAGCTTGGTGTTGTCACAGTTCAGTGAGTGAGTCAGTAAAGCTTGGTGTTGTCACAGTTCAGTGAATGAGTCAATGAAGCGTGACATGTTTGTTGCTGTCACAGTTCAGTGAGTGAGTCAGTAAAGCTTGGTGTTGTCACAGTTCAGTGAATGAGTCAATGAAGCGTGACATGTTTGTTGCATTCACAGTTCAGTGAGCGAGTCAGTGAAGCATGACGAGAGCCAGCTGATGAAGCAGGCACAGACCCTCAGCACAGAGGACCGGGACCTGCTCAGTGCCTACCACCACAGCTTTGATGACGAGAAAGTTGACATCGAACTTGTGCTAACCCTCATATACAAGATACACTCAGGCTCACAGGAAGGTTGGTTCATTTTATTTCAATTCCTTATTGGTCTAGTAGCAATATTGCTCTTTCACTTTATATAGTTATCCTCTTCGTGTCATGTGGCACATAAAGCTCGCACAAGATCTAGCCAGACCCCTCTTTCTACTGCTCTCCTTGCTGCTGTGCCCCAACTCAGCCCAGCAGTCTTCAGTTCATGTTCTATTGTTTGTCGCTAAGTTGTTTTTGGTCTGCCTTTTTTTCTATTTCCTTCTGGCATCCAGATCAGTGCTGTTTCTGCTGCAGTGTCACTGTTCAACCTGTATACCTGGTCTAGCTGTGTCCACTTTTTCAGTGTGAGACAGAAATGTTGTTGTTTTGTTGCTTGGTGGAGTTTGCGCTTTTGTTTGCCTAATTTTGTCCGGATCTAAAACAAAGTAATTTAATAATTGTACCAATGATTTCACCATGACATCTTAGTACAAACATCTTGTAGTGGATTTTTTTATGAAGTGGATTTAAAATGTAATAAGAAAAAAATAGAAAGGAACCTTTAAATTTATTACAAAAACATCAGCACCATGCGTTATAAATATGTTTATTTTGTTCATGAAATCATATAACATGGTACACAATACCGACAGCTGCCTAACCCTAAACAAAAAGTAAAAAACATTCAGATTACAAAATTGTGTAATTTATTTGTACATGTTACATATGACACGAGTTTACTTAATGACTTTAAGGTCACCATACACGCATTATAAACCATGATATAATATTTAATGATTCTACAACTAATAACATAATGTGTACTTGGATTACTGAGTTTAAATCAAGACAGTCAACAATATATTACTGTTTTATTCTTGAGAGAAAAGTACCATCTTTGTCACGTTGTTCTTTCAGCAGCTATGTAGTCTATTACCTGTACATTTACAATTGTGCTTTTGTTGCTCCATTAAGGAGGTGTCCTTACTAAAAACGATGACATTGTTTATAATATACAGTGAACTCCTACTATGAGAAACATAAACAAACGTGGTTAAACTGTTCCATATGTCCAGGTTCCTTATATCCATGGGTGTACAACACAGTACAGGCCAGGATGCTGATTTCAGTGTTCTCACTTTTAAAGTTGCATTCTGAGGTCGTCCAACTTTTAAATAAAAATTTCCAGTGAATCAACATGACCCATGCACATTATAATTATATATATATTATGTATATATATATATATAAATATATATATATAAATATATATATATATAAGATCACTTTTCTCAACTGCATATAAACGTTTACTTGGCTGGGAGTCAGTAGCAACATATCACAGAAAAGTGATCTTATATATATATATATATAAATATATATATATATAAGATCACTTTTCTCAACTGCATATAAACGTTTACTTGGCTGGGAGTCAGTAGCAACATATCACAGCTCCTGGCGCCTGGCTGTGCATAAGGGCGTCCGTGCTTTTGAGGAGAAGCACCTGCAGGACCTGGACCAGAAGCGCCAAGCACAAACAGAGAAGACCAGACCCTGCTTCTGCAGTTGCCTGCCCCAAGTGCGGCCGTGTCTGTGTGCGTCTGACTTTGGGCTGCGCTCCCATCTCTGGTGTTACTGACATCTTCGTCGCTTGCGATAAACATTTTTCACAACATGTGCAGTTGGAAGATACAACAGCATAATTATATTCGCATGCAAGATGAATGCCATATATGTGTTTACTACTCCGTTGCCGGACCTGGCGACTAGTAATTTTGCAAAAGCGTAGTTTATCAAATAACGCATCAAATGCTAAAGTGATATATGGTAGCAAGTATGATAAAATAAGTAAATCAACGATCTGCTAAGTGGGATTTAGTGCTTAATAAATACAGCATTATTGCTTTTAGTATTAAATAGTGTTGATGTTGTGCATCCACTTTCTTAGAAATAGTTCATATTGGTAGTTTATAATGAATGCAACTTTAAGCAGATGTTTCAAGCATTAGTCCTTATATGGCGAGAAACCTCTGTATCTAAATTTGCTATAAACACATCTTATTGATAGATGTAGCTGACACAAACATGGATGTCCTGTGCAGAACATACGTGGATAACTCCCAAGTCATTGTTCATCTTCATTGGGACCATTAGTTGTACGCCATTGCCCTTATTTGGTGTGCGGTCGTCAAGGTGATCCGCCATCATGGCTATACACAACCAAATGTTGTGCAGTATTTTAAGGGGAAACAAAAGGCAAATGTTTGGTGTTGTGCGTCTAAAACGTTAATACAAACCAACCATTTGCAACTACAATCACATTTTTAACGTCAACGGTTTATTAGGAAAACAAGTTTTAACACACAGCGACCGTTTTTCATGGACAGCACAATTTTGGCCAGTAAATCTACGTCATAGGTTCAGCCTTCAACAACAACATTTTATTGTTGGAAAACAAATATTCTGTTTGATTAACTAAACCCAAACAATGATGAAAGCAATGACAAGCATTTATTTATTGAACATTAACCATATTCAATCTTAGAATGTTATAAAACATTCTAAATAGTTCACAACCTCACATAACATTATTGTATTATCGTTCACAAAATAAAACATTCTTTTTGTATATATTTCAGTTGTACACATGCTGATAACTTTTTGAAACAGCTAAACTCATTCGACTGTTCAAATAATACGTCCTGATGGTGATGTCAGTCACTTTGCACCGGCCGCCATGCAGCAGGATCAGTGCTGGGGCCCATCAAGCTTGCCGGCCTCTGGGGGTTGACGACTGCGTAGCTTGCTAGCAGGCAGGAGTCTCGCAGTGCCCGATCATGTCAACAGCCTTTGATGCCATCAGCTTTTGCTTACGGTCAATGCTGACTTCATAGTGGACTATAGTATATGTGCTGCATATTTCAGGTAACTTAAGTCTTCCGAAGTGACCCTTTTGCCTGGCCGCGAGTCACCCACTTGCTTCGCTGCAAGTCATCAGCTTGTCTAGCCGCCCCGGCTAAGTTGATTTGAAAATTATCTCCATGAACTTGTCAGGACATCTGGAGTGGCATTATTTTCAATAGGGCCTATTTAGCTATTCTGTAAAACGTACACATAGGCCTATGTTTTGGTAGTCCGATATTTTATTTACCTAATATGCATTATACGGCGGCAATTTCTATAATCTCCGGTCAATTTCCATAATGATTACAGAAAATCTGTAATGGTTGGCAATCATATGTATTGCAAAATCACGTTTAATTGCAAAAATGCCTTATAAAAGTCCACTGAACCGCATGTCATGACATGTGTAAACAACCATAATCAGGTCTTTGAAGGAACACATGTCGTCACGGTAACTTCGATGTATATAAAATGCTGCTTGTTTATTGGTTGTTAATTTGCGTCATAGGCAAGATGGCAGCCTTCAGGAAATCAGACCTTTCATGAGAATCTTCCACTTTGAAACCAAATTCTGAGTAAACCACAAATGTGAAAATGTTGATTGTAGTTGCAAATAGTTAGTTTGTATTAACTCTTTTAGATGCATGACACCAAAAAGATGCCCTTTGTTTCCCTTTAATGGATAATGCCAACTCTAAAGGCTGACAGTAAAATACAGGTTCTTCAGGTGAAACAGCAGTAGACTTTCCCTCATTTGAATGCAGATGCACCTTGATGCAGTTGTTGTGTATAGCCTGTTGCTACGATACGTATGTAGTTGCGAATCGTCCCAATTCCCAAATCTGTTCCACTCAACTGGAACCGAAATAATCACCCTTACCTTCTCCCCCGCCCTCTTCCTCACAGTTGTTTCCCCATCCCATTCCCTTACCCCGTGAGGGTGATCTCGCACACAAAGTTGAGTCTGGCGGCGTAACAGTGCCAGTCGTCCCAGCCATGGGAGTGCGTGCCCGCACCAAAGTAGATGCAGTGTTGGTTGCGTTCGTGGTTGTTTGGTTCGTTGAGCCGCCAGTTCGTGTATCCCAGTGTCCTCCCTGTGCCCACCCACGTCCACCGCCCCTCCTGCGACATGTCGTTGCCGCCCGTCCACAGGTACGCACTGCTCCAGTAGGCTGCAGCAGAAAGTATATATTTAGGCAGCACAATTTAAAACTAATTTATGGATCACAGTGCATCAAATACTCGGTGTAAGTCACATGTACATATGTAATTGTAACTGTGGATCTATGTTAATTCACGGCTCGACATTAACGCTCGTTCACTTGTCCGGGACAAGTAATTACCAATGTCGGACAATACATTGTCCAGGACACTTGTCCGATGGGACAAGTTGATTGAGTCGCAATATTAACAGCTAGGGCTTGAAGTTGCTACTACCTCGTTGCATTTGCGGGTATAATCTTATGACTGTGACTAGATAAATTGCTTTAGTTGCAGTGTGCATTTTAGAACTCCATTAATTATTATCCTGCTCGTGGGTGACTGACATTTAGGTCCTTGTGTTGATATATTAATGGGTATTAGCCATCAAACAAAATGTGCATGATGCCACTTTAACCCCTTGCTTTGCCCCTGCTTACAGGGTCTGCAGAAAAAGATTTATACATTGTAGCAAGTGAATAAGGACTAAAGTTATAGGTATACAAAATTAAAGTCCTATGCAGGCACCCCTACCCCTGTACTATCCACCCAGATATCACCCCTGTACTATCCACCCAGATATCACCCCTGTACTATCCACCCATATATCACCAGTTGCAGAAAGGGGAAACTCGTAACTAACTAGCTAGTTTTTTATTTGTTTAAAGTTTAAACTGAAATAATGTGTGCCTATGCAAAATTCAACATAAAGCCTGTCAGAATATATTTAAAGAGGAGAGTGTTCCCTATGTGAATACTGTATGGACATACGTATATTCAAAATAAATGTATATAATTTCATAAAAGCATTCAATTGCTTAAATAACTATTGTGGTTGTAAATATCAACAAAATTACCAGGTAGTATGCATGGCTAGGTCCAGTTACATAACTGTATCTTGAATTTATTACAAACGATATTTTGTATTAGTAGCACAGATGATAATCCATAACGTTGTACGTAGAGTTGATATAAAATTGTGTTCAGAAAAATACCACGACACATTTAGCTTTGCATTTTAATTAGTTACAAGGAGGCAGTCTGTTCCTAGTTTTTAATTTATTAATTAATGTAATGTTCTTAAGACTATACTAACTACGTTGAAGGTATACTGCCTGCCAAGTTGCGTTTAGTAAGCCTGTAACAACGTTCGTAATTAGGAAGGTACAACCCCAGAGCCAGTTATGGCAATAACACTGGCGTTTTATGTTTAAAGCAATTTTTGATGGGACAAGTAAATTTCTGATGGGGCAAGTAAACATGAATTAGTACTACTGGACAAGTGCTTTATGGGAGTCAATGTCAAGCCCTGTAATTAATGTCAACCGCCAGTCTTAAATAACAGGACTCATCAATCATTCTTATTTGTAGTGAATGTCACACTAATTTTGTGTAATTATGATCATGATCCTAATCTTAATCTTTAATCCAGTCTTGCCTGTACAGACACACCCCACATTCAGCCTAACTGATTCACGTACATTCTTACAGAAAAGGATCTAGTTCCCTTGCATTTATTTTATAATGTTCAGTGACAATGGTTTTGTGGCAGATTATCTAATTGTGTAGCAGTATAAATCTATTAGTACTATTTGAGCATTACATTACATAACTTGTGGTACTTGTCTTGTCATAACTTTACATATTACATTACTTGTGGTACTTGTCTTGTCATAACTTTATATATTACTTGTGGTACTTGTAATGTCAACTTTATATATTACATTACTTGTGGTACTTGTCATGTCATAACTTTGTATATTACATTACTTGTGGTACTTATCATGTCATAACTTTATATATTACATTACTTGTGGTACTTGTCATGTCATAACTTTATATATTTATACTCATGAAGCAAACATTTTCACATGAGTAAATATATTTTCTTGAACAGTCGCCTCTTGGATAAAAAATTTCAATAAAGAAGGTGAAATATCGACACAATCATGGAACTAGGCTGGATTTAGTTTTAAATTCTTTCTATGCAACATGTCACATGCTGGATAGGTCAGTTGATTACGAACCAAAGAACAGAAAACTAACATTTAAACCTCACCTGCATTGTAGTTTCTATATTTAATGATGAACTCTTCCTCATCCTTGGTTTCTATGCCGACCAGGTGAGAGAGCGGGTGCGCCCTCTGGCAGACCTTCTCGGCATCGATCCAATTGGCTGTGGTGTTTGCGAACATGTAGCAACTCATGAAGTGGCGGACATAGTCCGGCGGGCACCCTGCGGGAAATAATTTGAAATAATCAACAGCAAAATCTTGCAGTGATTTGAAATATATACATTACAGTTTCTTTGATCCGTCTTTTTTCCGTTACAGAGGAATATCGTTTTCTCCTTGTGTTTTTGTTTTGAATTAGTAAAGATAGTAAGTAAAGGTAGTATCCTATTTTTAAAACCCCGATCAGTTAACTTCAAGATGAAATGGACTACCAGAATAATAGTTGTGTTTCCGGTTATCCGATCAACCCTGTTTGATGTACCTGAGCATTGAAGTTCTTACAATAAACAAGGAAAATGCGTCATTTACTTGCAACCTTGTACGAAAACAAGCACAAGGCAAAACATGAATTTAAAAATGCCAGAGTCTACAACTATCAAAACACAGGAAATATATTTTCTCATATTAATCTTGTGGATGTCAACTTCACACAACAACAAAATTACCAAGAAATACTTGACTGCTACCAGCTCTATCTACCCTAAGATATTTTCCCTCAGTAAAATAATCAATTGAAGAAAATCTCATGCCTGTATATACCTGACATTGATAATAACAATACTATTGATAACCATTGATTAGTCACAATAACAGGAACAGGAAACACTAATATTTGTCAGGAAGTGCTAGTATAAAAAGCTTGTTGGCCTCAAAGGCCCCCCCGGCCTTATTGAGCCTGCTGGTTTAAGTGGACCTCATGCCCCCTCCAGGGTGCACGGTGGATTTAATTGACAGGTAGTCCGTCGGACTAGCTGACTCAGAAACAACTAGTCCTCATATTGTTTTACTAGTCCTTAAAAATCAATCATACTGTGGTATCATATATGTGTGAGTTATAGCACATAGTAAAAGTGGCTTTATTTCATAAAGAAAACAAGCCGTTTCCCATTTCAATTAAATGTTCAACTAAATGTGTCATTAATAGAAACAAATACATGTGATTTCGTAGATCCAATTGCAAAGTTATCAGAAGAAATGACTAGTTTAATCAGGGGCAGCAAACAGGAGTCGTAGACAAGGCGATTCCAGCAGAATTTGAAGCCTGACGTCGACAAAGGACCGACATTGTCGGACTAAGTTGCATCATTTGCCCTATACTTTTCATTAGCGTTTTTTTTAACCGAAGCTGACTAAACAATCAGTAACATTGCTGGCGTTTGGTAACTTGCTAAAACAATCACCCAATACAGGAATAACGCAACTACCATCACGACGGGATAGCACGTAACGATGTCAGTAACCCGCGCATGTATGTTTGTCCATCACTCATGGTCGCTAGGTGGCACTACTACGCTAACCGGATGTAAACAGCCGCCATTTACATTCACTGCGTTCAGCAAGTTTCCGATCTGACGGTCGTACGGAATATTTAGCTGCCTGTGATAAAATGCTACCTTACTGTCTGATTTTGTTTCATTCCATCACAACACCCAACTAGCGTATACATAGCGTAAATTAATTTACATAATAACAGCTAGTCCGATGGGACTGCTCAACTAAACATGGACTAGTCCGATCACTGAAACTACTCGTCCGGGACGATCGGACCGGCCTTATTTCGCAGCCTGCCCCTCCCTCTGAGATATGTGGGAACACCTTCATCCTTGTACCACAGCCATACACTCGGCTACATTGCCAGTCTGTGCACTTGGAGGACACTGTGGGCTGGTACAGTTGGTTATGATTAAGGTGCACCAGTGTGGACATTGACCCCTGCAGAGATACTCCCTTTGAAAGGTTTCACTATCAACAGTCTTTTTGTTGTGTGAAGGTTAATTAGTAAAGGTAAACTTTAACCTAACCTTATCTCCATAAAAAGAAAGAAGTTTTGTTGACACCATCTTCACAATTCGAGGTTTGCGACATCAATTTAAACTATTCTAATCAACATTCTTGCACGGACGGATGTAGCTCCCTTGCATTATTTCAATACAGTTTTCAGTCACTTCACTTATTAATGTGACATGACTTAAGTTCTCTCTCTTCTAGATAAATATCTCCAGTCCAGGAGACCTAAATGTTTTCCTTGTGTTTTATCGTAGATGTTTGTGTAAGTCTAACCCCTGGTGTTCTAGTCAGAGATATCTCCCGGCTTGTTATTTAATTAACTCTTTGAGGTAGATACCCGATACACACAAGTCCTGTGTGCTTCGTCGTGAAGCTTACAGTTCTTATCGTCTTGCTAAATGTTCTCGTCTTTGGCTGAGGCGGCAATAGAAACGTGTGTTTTAAATTACTGACGGTCTGGAGGAACTTCAATAAATAGGGAGTTAGTAAATAGGGAGAGCGCAGATAGGGAGAGGATAAAATTATAAATAGGGAGAAAGAAAATAGGGTGTGAATAAATAGGAAGAGGGTAATAAGGGAGAGAGTAGATCGAGTTGAGGTTGGATAACAAGCAGAATCAAAGAAGCCGGTTTTAGTATTTTTTACCAAGTTGACAGTCCTGCTGACCATCAATTTTTCAGCTCA
The DNA here is from genome assembly GCA_020002185.1 of Paraescarpia echinospica. Classification (NCBI taxonomy): domain Eukaryota; kingdom Metazoa; phylum Annelida; class Polychaeta; order Sabellida; family Siboglinidae; genus Paraescarpia; species Paraescarpia echinospica. Next base: position 53,626,873 of record CM034541.1, read on the forward strand.
CGTAGAACTCTAAAACTGCTTTGCTCCAGTAGATATAAGCTGTCGACTTGATGTTATTAAACACCATCCGTGGTGTCCGTGGAGAAGACACCAAGGCAGCAGTTGTCACTATTACAATAGTGTCAACTTGAACTTGTTCCCTTCACCAGTTCATTGACGTTTTTGCCAATTGTGGCATTGCATGCAGCAGATGTGACTCCACAGTGACGCCACCTGGGGAATGACTCACAACTCAATTAGTTCACTGAAAAAAGTAAATAACTCTGAGTAACTACCTTTGTGTTTTTTTTAAATACATTGCCAGTTCGTAGATCAGAGTCGAAGCAAGTGAATGAACAGAGACAGGCACGAGCGTACTTCGGTGCCTGGGAGGGGGGTACACTTACACTGGTCTGGTGCCTGGGAGGGGGGTACACTTACACTGGTCCGGTGCCTGGAAGGGGGTACACTTACACTGGTCCTGTGCCTGGGAGGGGGTACACTTACACTGGTCCGGTGCCTGGGAGGGGGTACACTTACACTGGTCCGGTGCCTGGGAGGGGGGTACACTTACACTGGTCCAAAGTTTATGTATCAATATACAGGGTGTATAGATGTCCACTCTGTGTAATGATTTATGTGCTACAACATTTTATGTAATCTGCGATGTATAAATGAACACAACGCATTACTGTTTGATATACTAACTTGCAATTTAGTGGAGTTTTACATTTTTTGTTTGGAAAATGATTGGTAGCTGTACCTTAGTTGGTCTTATCAGATAATATAAGTTCATGTTGAAAATGAATGGAGCATTCATTTCAATCACTAATAAAAGCTGAACTTCTGCTGTTTGGCAGACATTTTATTCTGTTGTCAAACTGCAGTTTTTCAGTTACTGATTCTATCACAACACAAGCAAAAAGTAATACTATTCGCAAAATCATAGCCTGCAGTTTGTATAGCAATTACTTGAATTACTTTGGCAGAACTGCTTTAACATGGGTTGATTTGTTTACGTCAAGAGCCAGTAACATTTATCTTTGTTCATTTGAGAAGTATGTCGCAAATTGAGATAGACGACTTTGCGTCACTGCTAATTAAGTTGACAGGAGCAAATGATTACTGTGGAATGCATCTGTGTTGACTCTAGTGCGCCAGATTTTTCCATGAAAATCTTTGAAGAACTTGGGTGTTTACTGAAACTGAAAGCCTGGCATGGAAACTGTTCTGATCAAATAAAACTGCACGAGACTGAACTGATTTGAATACACCACCACACCACACCAAGTTATATAACTTACAAAATAATGCAATAATGCAGTAGTATTTTGTTGTAATTTTTTCTTGAAATACACTTTAGAACAACATTATGTTGTTGGCATGACTTTTTAGTATAACTAAGTAATTCTAGATTGTTTTAGGAAAGAACTGCTGTGAGGAAACCACTCAGAGTGAATGTGAGAACCTACTTTGTTAATAACCAGATATCTGCTTGCACTGTTGAGTGAACTGAAGCTTTGTGGGGTAAGGAGAATTCTCCCGGTCTTCTCAGTTGGATGTCTCATGCTTTCCTTCTGTGCTGCCAAGTTCCGTTGGTTCTCAGCTTGGCACTAGCATGTGGTGTTTGCCTCTCTCTACCTGATGTGTTCCTACAATTTCTTGGCTCTGTACCACCAAATTTCTACCGTCTCACTGAATCCCTAACCTTGTGTTTCTGGCCCGAGTTTGTTTACTGTTACCCATGCTATATACAAATTACAATCCCAAGAGGTGGTCTCGCAGTACTGGCACCCATGCTATATACAAATTACAATCCCAAGAGGTGGTCTCGCAGTATTTGCTACCCTGGACCATTGGCGTCGGATCTACCAATTGAGAATGTATTTAAGAAAATACTAATGTAATTTTTGTTTACCGACTTGTTTCCTGCTTACCTGATATACTTTTTACCTATCACAGAATTAATAATAGTAAAAGTACTTATATAGCACCCGATCAGTCAAAATTGCTCTCAGGCGCTTTGGAAAGATATAAACAGTGGACGAATCGAGTGATGGCTTTACATACTGTTTACTGGGAAATATCGGTTAAGCATGATCTAATTAGTAATTGGCGACAGCAGAAATTAATGGTCGGCGGAAACGAGTTTAAGATGAGACGTGTGTAATGGACGCTGTTGTCCATGGTTTGTTGTTCCATGAATAGGTGTAAGCTGATAATGACAGTGGACAGTGGCATATTTGTCCACCTGTCACAACCTGAGACATGTCCATCCGGCTGTCTCTGTACATTGTCTGTCCAGCGGTCAGTCTTGTTGGTCAGATTACAACTGACCATTGTGTAGTTTGTCGTTAAGGCATAGGTGGTTGTAGTTTGTTATTAAGGCATGTTCCACACTGAGAACACGACACCTAAGATAGCTGTCAGTCATCCATCCACTGCTGCCCACCCACCTAGTTGTATGTCATGTGTTATGAAGTGTTCGTAAAGCAGCTGAAGAATTCAGAGTGTAAATTTGTGGAAACGATGAAAAGTAAATTAAAGTAGTGTGCACGTTAAAAAGAAGGTATTTATGCGGGACAGACATCTTTGTTGCACAGCACAAACAGAATGTTGCATACTACCCTAAGGCACGCGTGGTGTACAGAAAAAAGCTAGCAACTGTTCAGCCAGGCAGGGTTTGCATGCAGACTATCGGATGATTCAATCAAGGCCAGGTACTCACTTGTATGGCTGAGTGAACTGAGGCAATGGGAGAATGAGAACATTGGCAACATGCTAGAGTATTGAATGTCAGTCCATTGTGAATAGCCTTATATGTCACTGCATGTATACTAGGCCAGACCACTTTTATGTCTATGCTCATTTTATGGATTGTCCGATGACTTCTTAACCAAACAAATAACAAATTAATACAAACGAGCTAGCGTGGCATAGTCGATACCAAATATGTTCAATGTTTTTCAAAATTATTCAGAAATGAGATGTGCAAGAAAATTAAATTGAGAAGGTTCTTTGATAAGAATGACGGTTGGCTGACTGTCTTAGAGAGGCAGAGAGGCACAGGAAGAACAATGCTGCAGGAAAGGGAGAAGTCTCCAGCAGAGGTGGGAGGACTGGGTAAAGAAAGATTTGAGAAAGTCGGAGTAAGATGAAAGCTGGAGGGAGGGGGCTGCTGATAGGGAGCAGTGGAGGGAGGGTGCTGCTGATAGGGAGCAGTGGAGGGAGGGGGCTGCTGATAGGGAGCAGTGGAGGGAGGGGGCTGCTGATAGGGAGCCGTGGCGAGAGGGGGCTGCTAGGGGGCTGCTGATAGAGAGCAGTGGAGAGAGGGGGCTGCTGATAGGGAGCAGTGGAGGGAGGGGGCTGCTGATAGGGAGCAGTGGAGGGAGGGGGCTGCTGATATGGAGCAGTGGATGGAGAGCTGCTGATAGGGCAGTGGAGGGAGGGGCTGCTGATGAGGGGCAGTGGAGAGGAGGCTGCTGATGGAGCAGTGGAGGGAGGGGGAGCTGCTGATAGGGAGCAGTGGAGGGGAGGGGGCTGCTGATAGGGAGCAGTGGAGGGGAGAGGGGGCACTGATAGGGAGCGGGGGAGGGAGGGGGCTGCTGATATGGAGCAGTGGATGGAGGGGGCTGCTGATAGGGAGCAGTGGATGGAGGGGGCTGCTGATAGGGAGAAGTGGGGGATGGGGCTGCTGATAGGGAGCAGTGGAGGGAGGGGGCTGCTGATAGGGCGAAGTGGAGGGAGGGGGCTGCTGATATGGAGCAGTGGAGGGAGGGGGCTGCTGATAGGGCGAAGTGGGGGATGGGGCTGCTGATAGGGAGAAGTGGGGGATGGGGCTGCTGATAGGGAGCAGTGGAGGGAGGGGGCTGCTGATAGGGCGAAGTGGAGGGAGGGAGCTGCTGATATGGAGCAGTGGATGGAGGGGGCTGCTGATAGGGAGAAGTGGGGGATGGGGCTGCTGATATGGAGCAGTGGATGGAGGGGGCTGCTGATAGGGAGAAGTGGGGGATGGGGCTGCTGATAGGGAGCAGTGGAGGGAGGGGGCTGCTGATAGGGAGCAGTGGAGGAAGGGGGCTGCTGATAGGGAGCAGTGGAGGGAGGGGGCTGCTGATAGGGAGCAGTGGAGGGAGGGGGCTGCTGACAGGGAGCAGTGGAGGGAGGGGGATGCTAATAGGGTGCAGTGGAGGGGGGGGGGGCTGCTGACAAGGAGCAGTGGAGGGAGGGGTTGCTGATAAGGAGCAGTGGAGGTAGAGAGCTACTGAGAGGGAGCAGTGTAGGTGCAGTGGAGGGGGGGGGGGCTGCTGACAAGGAGCAGTGGAGGGAGGGGGCTGCTGATAGGGAGAAGTGGGGGATGGGGCTGCTGATAGGGAGCAGTGGAGGGAGGGGGCTGCTGATAGGGAGCAGTGGAGGGAGGGGGCTGCTGACAGGGAGCAGTGGAGGGAGGGGGCTGCTGATAGGGAGCAGTGGAGGGAGGGAGCAGTGGAGGGAGGGGGCTGCTGACAGGGAGCAGTGGAGGGAGGGGGCTGCTGACAGGGAGCAGTGGAGAGCAACAACAGAGGAGCATTGCAGCAGCACAGATCCTAGACATTTGTAGTATTATTTATTATTTTCACTTAACTTTAGTTAACTGTAGTTTTTAATTATTAGTATTTTTCAAATAATATTATCTTATCTATCTATTATTGATATATCAAGTGTTGGTATATATATATTCTGATGCTTTTAATAATCAGTACCCAGGGTAGGTTCAGTCCATGTTTTAGTTTTGTAATGCATCTCTGAATGGTTATAATTACCATATTTATGGTGCAGAAATATGCTGACAATTCCTTCTTCTATTAACTCACAAGGGAACCAGGAGGAAGAGTAGATCCTTAACTCAAATATGATTACAGTTGTCAATATTGACATGTTCCCCTAGTGAGTATAAGAGTCAATGAGTGCAGTATCATTTCCAGGCTTAAACAAGACTCCCATTAGAGCAATCATCAAATACCTGACTTGTCATCGCTTTGTGCATGATTAGCATGTAACATTGACACCAGCCCATGTCTAACTAATAACACAGCTGGCTTCAGTGTATGGATCTGTCATCACCCGGTAGTTATGATGATAAAGAATCATTCCAAGTAACATGTTTTTCAATGATGATCATATATCATCCTGCCTCTGGTGTTTCATTGTAATCTTGACAAGTTTACCTTCCCCCGCTGTTAGTTACAGTGCCAGAGAATTAGTTCAGATAATGCTACAGATCACTTACAGTTTACCTTCTTAGAGCTGATTGTGTGTGGAAACAATACCCTGTTTGTGTACTTGGCCAGTAGGCATTAACAAGACTTGTCCAAGACTCACGTGTTTCAATCTCTGGACTCCTTGTACAGCCCTTAGTAGCAGTCTGTGTGACGTCCAACCAGGCCTTTATGCAGGATCTTATTTTTACTAGTTAAAAATGTTCCAGTAGATACCGCAAATACAATCCAATCCAAATGTGCATATAAACATAACTACATATGTGTATGACACATATTATAATATACATAACTACATATGTGTATGACACATATTATAATATACATATATTATAATATACATAACTACATATGTATATGACACATATATTATAATATACATAACTACATATATGTATGACACATATTATAATATACATAACTACATATGTGTATGACACATATATTATAATATACATAACTACATATATGTATGACACATATATTATAATATACATAACTACATATGTGTATGACACATATAATATACATAACTACATATGTGTATGACACATATATTATAATATACATAACTACATATGTGTATGACACATATATTATAATATACATAACTACATACATGTATGACACATATATTATAATATACATAACTACATACATGTATGACACATATATTATAATATACATAACTACATACATGTATGACACATATATTATAATATACATAACTACATACATGTATGACACATATAATATACATAACTACATACATGTATGACACATATTATAATATACATAACTACATACATGTATGACACATATTATAATATACATAACTACATACATGTATGACACATATATTATAATATACATACATACATGTATGACACATAATATACATACATGTATACATATATGTATGACACATATATTATAATATACATAACTACATATGTGTATGACACATATACATAAATATACATAACTACATATGACACATATATTATAATATACATAACTACATATGTGTATGACACATATTATAATATACATAACTACATATGTGTATGACACATATATTATAATATACATAACTACATATGTGTATGACACATATATTATAATATACATAACTACATATGTGTATGACACATATTATAATATACATAACTACATATGTGTATGACACATATATTATAATATACATAACTACATATATGTATGACACATATTATAATATACATAACTACATACATGTATGACACATATATTATAATATACATAACTACATACATGTATGACACATATATTATAATATACATAACTACATACATGTATGACACATATATTATAATATACATAACTACATACATGTATGACACATATATTATAATATACATAACTACATACATGTATGACACATATATTATAATATACATAACTACATACATGTATGACACATATATTATAATATACATAACTACATACATGTATGACACATATATTATAATATACATAACTACATACATGTATGACACATATTATAATATACATAACTACATACATGTATGACACATATATTATAATATACATAACTACATACATGTATGACACACATGTCTAAAGCATAATGGACAAACAAACAATAATCAATAAGAATTTTTGCTCCTTTAATTTTCACGTGTCAAAATTTATGTTTTCACCCGTCCAAAAACGAACTCTGGGTCTATAGATAAAGGTGTGCTTGCAACCTTCAATAGTCATAGAAATCCAATGTTAAACTGGCAGATTTTGTGGGCAACAAGATTTCATCGCGTGTTCTGGATTTTGGCATGTGTGGATAGACAGCTGCATGTACACTGCCATTTTTAATCGGCTTTCGGCTGTACTGATTTTTCATACTCGCTTCAGTTCCCTGCCCGTTTGGTTCCTCGCATATGTTGCCCAGAACTAGACCAGTAAACGTGATTCGTCAAAATACTTAAACTGTCACTGTTGTTTGTTGGAAAAGTGCAGACTAGTGAGTTTGTTTGTGGACCCCCAAATGTAAACAGGGTGGGGATCCAGTGAACTCCCACCATATTTAACTATAATCGAGCAAGCGTGTGTGTGCATGTACACATGCATGTGTTGCGTGCGTGCGTGCGTGCGTGCATGCATGTCTTAAAGACTAAGCGAAATGAGCCTTTTTATTCCCAATCTGAATTAAATATAATCTAAAAATAGTGCCCTGATATTCAACTACTTTTTTTTACCCCCCTCCGACCTGCGTCACCCTTTTCAAGGCCCCTGTTGGTCGCGCTTTTCTGTACATTTTCTGCAGAGTTTGTTGCGACACCTAATGGTCGTTGGTGTTTTAGGCCGTACCTAAAATTGCAATCGCAGAATTTTTATATATATAATCTTACCTACAAATGTGTTGCTGGATGCGCACAGGATTTGTTTAAATTTTTTAGTTATTGCCGTTTGAACATTGCGAATGCACAAACTTGCCATGGGATTTAATATTTTTGTTATCGCAGTAAAGATAACAATCTCATCTACAAGTTTGTCGCTGGATGTATCCAGGATTTATTTTAAGTTTTTGAGTTATTGCCGTTTGTACATTGCGAATGCTTAATCCTGCAGTGTATAACACGGCAGTGGATATGTAATGCAAGGTTGAACATTCGCAATGTTCAAACGGCAAAAACTCAAAAAGTTAACACAATTCCTGTGTACATCCAGCGACAAACTTGTAGATGAGAGTATTATCTTAACGGTGATATAAAAAATATTCACAATTGCAATTTCACGTATAGTCTGAAACAGCAGGTCGCACCACCCCTCGCCATGCTAAAGATAAGGCATTCAGTGGCCCGGCCTGTGGTGACGTCAGCAACATCTGATGGGCTGTGACAAGCAAATCACCACGTTTGAGCTGGTTTAGTGACATGAGTTCACAATGAACAGGCTTCATATTTAGCACCTTACTTGACAAGAGTATTAAGTTTATGTATACAAAGTTTCAAAGACATTTCACTTAGTCTTTAAAGTTTCCACCTAGACTGTTTGCATGTTGGGTGCCAATATTTCAGGGATTCATCTGTTTGAAAGAAAACAAGCCTTTTTTTTTGAAATTCCACATTAGTTGTGGGTTTTTATTGGTTTTAGGTTTTGTGCCACACGTTAGACAGACATTGTTATTTTGATTGTTTGCAACGTTATGCATGTTTTCAGTGTTTTTTTCCGAGGTGTACATTCTTAGTGAAACACTATTTTAAATCGCAATTTTGTGTGTGTTTTTATCTTTGTAAAGAAGCGAAATAAATGTTAAATGGTGAAATAAGATTTATGAGCTCATAAGAATCTTAACGAAATGGTCTCGTTATATATGAAATGGTCCTGTTATCTATGAAATGGTCCTCTGTTATCTATGTGTGTCGCACAAACAATGAACTACCGTAACACTTTGACAATGTAGAAAATACACCTCTGTTACCCTTCTTATGCCAGATTGCACCTACATGTGTGGGTGGTCTGTGTGTGTTTACTCGTGTTCACGCATGTGCGTGCATGCTGGTGTACTTGTGTGTGGCCACCCAAAATGTGAAGAACAAAATAGGTCATTATGGTAACTATACGGCTTTTTGAGTTCTCTTGCTGCGTCTGCTCGTGGATTATGTGAAATGGATAGCAACGTCGTTGGAAATAATGTTTTGCGATAAGTTCCTTGTGTACTCATTCTTAGGTGGCCTAATTAATTTGCGCATGCACATCGGTGCATATACACACATGTACACAAACGTACGCTCACTCATACATGTGTTTTATGTGGTTTTCTTCCAGCAGACTAATCGTGGGGTAATGGTGGACTTTCGGTGTCCTTGTCATATGTCCTTTTTATTTGTGTATAAAGTAAAGTAAAAAACTGCTCAAAGCTCTTTACACTTTACTCCCTGGCAGACCTGTCCATTTTAATCAGCCTCTGGGAAGCATGTAATGGTTAATCATTTAGTGTCGGTTGAAGTTGTATATGAACACTTTCCTTGACATGTGTGTGTAAGGACTGCTTGAATCCCCATACCAGTTTCCCTCACACATAAGAGTCAGTTCCTTCATATATGTTATCATCACGAATGGTTAAGATATGTTGAATAGGTCTTGTTGACAAAACTTAGGTAGTTTCCTTAATTTTTTGCTTAAATCGTGTTACATATACGAATAGTGCAACAGGATAAAATGAATACACCTGCATGGGATCTTTTACTTCTGTGGTATAAACTCCAAGTAGACAGAGCCAATGGCTTTTAGCATCTCTTCTCATAAGGGTTGCCAATGGAAGCTTAGAAAAAACAAAACCTCTGTCAAGCCGTCAAAAATTGATGTTGAATATGTGGTGGGTTTGGCCATTCCGTCGTATATTTCTTGACATTCTGGTCCCAAAAGTGTTTCTTTATGACAAAAACATAAGGCAAAGTTTTTAAAGTGAAAACTGTATGCGGGAATGTTTGATTTATGAGATGTCATGCAGCAGTAGTATTGTAATTCATGAGTATATCTGTTGTCAACATTGGTGGCAAAGGTAAAGCTTGACGGAGATGACGCACAAATGTTGTGGCGTAGGCAAACCGCGACGTACTGGACACATCACTTGAAACACTGTCCTCTTGATCAACAGAAGGATGCTCTAACCAGTGACCACTGCTCCCCAGAGTATGTTTATTGGTCATTAGGAGAGTCAAGAGTAATCCACTGTATGGTCAAGCCACAGTTTAGGACCACTTGGTGACCTTCCCAAAGAACCGGTGGGAAATCTCCCTCTTTCAAGACTCCCACATTGCGTTTCAGCGATCATGTGTAGTGTGTAGAGTGTTTGCCCCGGATAAGATGTGTGAAGTGGTATGGCGAGCATTGTAGGCACAATGCTCACCCACAGGGTCTTGGACAGTCCACTGTTGTGCACACTGGCACAGTGCCTGGAGCATCGGACTCTCAATCGAGAGTACTGTGTTCGACTCCTGTGCTGCCATTTCGAACATTAGGAAAGTCTGTTCTCTCTAATTTGCTCCAGTTCACTCAGCTATATGAATGAGTACCTGGCTATAGACAATGGTGGATATTTATGTACAAATATTTTGCGCTCATTTATTGCAGTGTGGCTGAATGTTACCCAGAAAAGTGGAGATGGTGTTCGATTGAACAGGTCTGCCAGGGAGTAAAGTACTTTGAACTGTCATAAGGACTGGATACTGCGCTGTATAAGAACTTATCTTTTTTCCACATTGTAAGCTTTTTATTTAATTCAATGGAAATGTGGAATAACTTCCATTCCTGGTGTTCTACATGCCCCAGGCTCACCCAAAAACACTTACACGGCATACAATTCACTTCCATAAACACAATTTGTTAGCACAATTTGATGATTTTTAACACCCAATATTAAATGAACTAGAACATTAATTTGAAATCAACATTTTGGGTGCAAGACACAGGCTGCAATTTTAGCAAATGTCGGATGATGTATGTGAAAAAAACAGCAAGGGGAGCCACCTAACTTGTCATACACCAGGGAAACACTGATGTATATGTGTCTGTTGGTATACACTACGTAGATGGCATTTACCGAGCCTGCTTTGAGCAGTGAAGTGTTGTTTACTCAGCTTTGAGGGGACAGATCACATTTACATTAAACTGTGGTCTGACCCCTGGAAGAGTGTTAGTGCCTCTGATTGATGTACACTGAAAAGGTTCACTTGAAAGGATAATGAACGTGGCATGTGTTTTATAACATCCCCATAAAGTTCTACCAAGTGCTCATGGTTCAGGGATTAACTTGATGGGAAACGCAGACTGATGGCATATGATAAATATCCTTCCTTTGGTTTATCCATAAGAAATTACAGTAATCTAATCATGAGATTTTGTTTATTTTATAATATCTGATACAACTGCTAACATGTCTCAAAGGCACGATGAGCTGTGATTCGTAATTTGGTTACCTTTCAAGTAAACAATTATGAGATCTTTTTATGTGTTATTGCATGTTGCGTCATCTGGCTTGAATTTTATATAAAACATACAGGTTCTTTTTAAATGTTTAATGTCTGGATGGGGTGGCTAATATCGTTGTCAGGAATAGTTCCATTGGTGATAGGAGAAATGTTAAATATGCATGTTAACATGTATTTTGTTAAATTTAAAATATCAAAATCTTGTACAAATTATTTTCTTCACCCAAAGTAAATGAGAACAGTAATGTGTCAGTGTATCGATACACTGTCATGTATCACATGATGTGTATCGATACATAGATTAATCATTACAACCTTAGGTTTTATCAATAAATTTAAATTCTTATCTAAATAAGATGCCCAGCAATGTGTTTAATCTTTCGTAATTGACACAGTAGAGTTCTACTCACCAGTGGATAAATCCCTATTTGGCGAGTCCCTCGGCGTCACAGTTTCTCCACCTTCCTCCAGGTGGCGCAATCGTTTCGCTACTTGAATGTTGATTTCTTTCTGTGATTGGATGAGATGCGCAAGTAATTTCTGGTTCTGATTGTCTTCCTTGGTTAGTGTTGCCATGGAAACGGTGAGCTTCTTGTACAAACGATGCTGAGATCGCTGGCGGCGTTCCATTTTCTTTATTCGATCATTTTGAATTTTTATTGCCAGAGTGAGGCTGACAACTGAACTCTCTAGATCCGTGATTCGTTTTTCGATGTCAGTATCTTCTGGTGGGTTCGTGTTTGTGTATTCTATAACGGGTGGTTTAAGTGGTCTGACAGGGGTGTTAAACCTACTTTCTGTGGGAAGTATTTCATTAATTGACGCATTATTTAACGTCATCAAATCGTTCACGTCTTCGTTGGTTTTTGCCTGTGTCGTTTCTAAATACGTTATTTTGCGCTTGAACTTTGACATATCCGAAACGATGCTTTCTACGTTCAGTTCAAGCGTCTTTATTGACTTCCCGTACTGGATATGCGTAGTGAGAATGCGGATCATTGAACTTTGAACCTGGTTTAACAGACGACATTCACCTATTCCGCCATCTGGGTTGTTTGTGTCATACTTGTTTCTTTCGTATCTGTTACCGTCATATTTACTACTGTCATATTTATGGCTGTCATATGACATTTCACCTTGATTTGCCACCGTCGAGTCGGTGTTATAAATCATTACTACAAGGATTAATAACATCAATTGAAGTTGCTGCGCCATCTTTTTTACCAAACTCTTCGGCCCTGATAATAACAAAGTAGACTTGCAGTGAGTATTGCCTTGAGTCACTGACAGTACCAAGCGCTAGGCGGTATCAGTGCCACGCCTGGTACGTTCTCACTTGTACCGGTGCAAACATTTTACATGTAGTATGTCATAGAATCCAGCATAACGCACACACACTGCTGTGTTTTGTCTGTCACTGATTGTAAATGATCTTGTTCCAATGGTTTTTCTCACTCATCTGTCGCTGAAAAATTCAGTTGTATCACATTGGCTGGCTCATTTAATGGAACAGCGCGTTGATCGATTTGATGGGTTTCTTCGACTGTGTTCTGTATCAGGCCTGGAGCTGCCCTTGATGTGTCTGTCTCAGGTAGAGTTAGACTACACTGCACATTCCTCCTTGTCTTCTGCCAAATGTACCTATAACAACCAGATGATGCAGTGTAACCAGGCTATGTATCACTATTACTGGGACATTAACTATGTGACTGTATTTAAATGTCTGATAGCTATGGAAATAGAACATATTTTGTTATCATTATTATTGGGGCATTAACAATATGATTACGATTGAATGTCTGATGGCTATGGAAATGGAATATATTTTTTTGTAAACAACAAAACATTTTAAACTTTTTTTAGTTAACTTCTATTTGTTACTGTCCACCAGCAATACATGAAATTATAATCATGTTTTGTATCGTTGAGTAGGTATTTTCTTAAGCCACAAACTTATTTATTAGCCATGGTTATTTAAGTCCACAAGTCTCAAATTACATCTCGGTCAATCCGAAAGTCTAAACTTTATATATATGAATTACATGCTGTATTCTTAAAAGCGATGGTAGATTTTGTAATGCAAAATCTTAAAATTTATGCTTTAATTACAGCAAGTGTTTTTTCTCTTATCAACCAAATATACCTTACAGACCAAAGCAACTTAACAATCAAATATAATTGACTCCTTAAGACGACAGGAAAGTTGAGGACACTAAAATGTCAACAGAAACAGGTGAAAATGATGTCAAAAAACCAACAGACATAAAAAATATATTCTAATAATAGAGAGAAACAAACAAAGTCGTAAAGGTGCATTTAGAGGTGGCAGCACCATTTCCTATGCACCATTGTTCCATTTCTTCCTGTGCTCTTTCTCGTGCATGTTCTTTGATTATATCTAGACGACTGCTAACACAGCTCTTGTGAATGATTTCTTTCATTTACAAGTGGATTGTGTTCTCTCGCTTTGTAAGTGATTTCACAATGAATTTAGAGTATCTAATAACCATGATGTCGAATAGAGAGACGTGCTTCCCTCTCATTATTGTTGACGTGAAGACATGTTTACAAAGGTGAGCTGTAATTGAAAACCATGCGATGAAAATGTTGAACAAAATCGTTTTCTCGATACCATGTTTTCTGCCTGATTGCGTGATGTAGTAGAAACTAGAGTGATTTTCTCTGAACGCTGGCCACATGTTGCCTTTGTCCAGTTAAATTGTTGCATGGGCTAGAACAAGATGTTTAGATAGCACTGCATTATTAAGAGATTGATGTCCGTTTGCGGTTTTTGCCATCTTTGTATACACTTAAACCTAATGAAACCTAGAAATGATAAAGAACTTCCTGTTGGGATCAGAAATGTAAGAAAGGATTTATTTACCATTTCCTTATCTCGGAAACTACTTTGAGAATCATATCAAATGCGATAATATTATTTGCAACATCTAGTGTAAAAAATAGGCACGCTGACTAAAACTAAAACTTTGTCATTTCAAAGGTGAATAATGAGGAACCCAGATGAGAAATCATATCGAAGAAAACTATATTGCAAGTAAAGAGGGCAAGATATTACTTGAGAGGAATAATGGGTGGCTCCACATGGTGGCAACGCTCCTCAAACAGTATCCAGTGTTATGTACAGTGGACGGGGGGGTCGGTCATCACCATGTATCGCAGGGAAAATATATTGCTACAGTGGCGTCACCTATCAAGTGAACCATATACTAGTGTATGTTGACACTACTATGGATAGTGGAACTGTGCAGTGTGGTAGGTAATGTCTAGGCAACCTTGTCATGTCAGTTGAATCCTGTGGCTATTGGCTGTTGTCTCAGAAGGCATTTTTGATGCTCAAAATCTCGGATGTATTGAAGGTGTGATTTGAAACACTACACATAGTTTTGGAGTTGGTGAACCAATGAGATCACCCATAACATTAGAGTTGTGAGGATCACACAAAGAACGGGCTGAATAAACAAAGGTGCCAGCGTAGGTGAAACTCAGGAAATAAAACTCTCATCCCCTGTCAATACAAACCACATTACGTTTTATTATTCTGTGAATTAGAAATTGCCAGAGATTCCCTGCCAGCTGACCCAGAGATAAGTCTGTCACCACACAAAGCACCCTCAATCAACCACTAGAATGGTTTAGGAACTCGGCAGAATATCCACCTGGACATGTTGATCTCGGGATGTGTGGTTCCTTTACCCCAGCTAAGACAACAGCGATGTCTGTCTGATGGTTATTAGGTATGTCTACCCAGAGTCCCAGACATCTCTTTGTCAGTCGATGTAAGTCTCAGAGATTTGTTGGTGATTGTCTTCGGTCTGTGATTGCATCCTTGCATGCGGGTGGCAGATGTGGAGATTTATAAAGTCACCCTTTATATGTTGCCGTTTACTTATTGTCTTGGCACAGAAAGCAGTTTATTGTAAGTAAAATACATCTTGTCATGTGGAAGAGACCTTAGGATTTTTCTGATTGTCGCAGATGTAACAAAGGGTACCACCAGGGAAAGGGTACCAGGCATAACCCTTGTGCAAAAGTTTGGCGTCATACGGACATTGTCATTATGACGTAACATTGACACTGTCATATTATTATTAATCTTGTATTAGAAATAAAAATAATTCAAACTGATTAATTTGATGATCACAATATATACACTTTAATACCTTTAACCCACATAAAACAAAATAGTTTTCAATAGAACCATCAGATTGGTTGTGATTGGTAATATTGGTTGTGATTGGTAATATTTTAATTGTTTTTTACAGTAAGCGGGGCAGATCTTCTTGAGAGTGTAGTCTAGGGGGGCCAAAAAGGTCTGGGGGGCAAATAATGGGGCACATTCCTAAAATGTACAGGGGACATGTCAGGCTAGCATGGGCGTAATGCAGCCAAATTCCAAAAGTCTAGGGCGACATGTGCCCCCAGTCTCCCTGGATCTGCCTATGGTAAATTTATACCATTTTTAAGTAGTCTGGCAAAGCCAGCTGCAAAAATAGGTTCTCAAAACATCACAACAAAGGTAAAATTAATTGTGAACAAAATTGTTAACAGCCAAACAATTTCTAAATTCCAAAACAAACTATTATTAGATTGAACAAAACACCAGATAAGAAGTACTTTATAAAATTAATTTAATTAACAGTTTACCAGATATAGTATTCACAAATCAGATATGGCATATCCACCTAAATGTAAACTGATCATCTGTCAACATGGTAATAACATAACCTACCTGGAGGATCCTCAGATTGCTGTAGTGAGTCCAACAGTGTGTACTGCTGCTTACATCCAGGTTACCCCGCCTTAAACTGCACTAGCCCAGGTGAGCACTGATCCCCTAGTGCTTCCCGAGTGTGAGATCAAGTAGAGGGGTGCAGGGTAGTGCGTCTGTCCGCGCTTAGTTAGTCGCAAGAATGGGCACAGTTGACTGTTCAAGGCACGGTGACCATGTTGAATACACCCAGCTTATCTCAGGCATACCCTGATTTATATACAGGTGGTGTACTTCATTGGGGCGCACTCTGGCTGGGTAGGGGGTAATTAGCCACGGGCCCTGGGTTTACATGTCTGTGATGTCACATTCCATAAGGGGAGGGACGGATGATGTGTTTTGTCAACGTTACTTTTGTTGTCGTATGCGCTACTTAGTTGTTGTAGTAATTATGTAGCAGTAGTCAAGATTCTTTCTAAGACATGAGTTGTATCAGAAGCAAGGACGGACCGTTTCACTAAGACTCCTGTTTCGTTCTTTAAAATAAATTTCGCTCTGGTATACTGAACTCAGTCAGTACCAGGAGGCGCCACCGGGACACTTGCTGGTGTCTCATGGAAGTAGTGTCCTTAGTGACATGACGGTAGCTTTTTTCATTTAGAAAACACCATAAATTTGACAGCGGATTCTGTTTATTGGTGGATTCTCGTGATGACCGTGTTGTTTTAGTGAGACGGTCCCTATAGTGTGTGTGAAAGAGATGTGTCATGAAATGTGTCATCTGTCATCAGTGTATATTCAGTGATGGTGTTATTTAAATTCATTCCTAATGCTGTCATTATGTTTACATAAAGGTGTCTTAAGGATCAGTGTGTAGTCTGCAGCATGTAAATTAACATGTATTTAGGAAAAACGTGTCCTTAAATGATTAATTTTCAATAAAAAAATAAGAGATATAAAAAACGCTGGTCACTTATTTAGTTATCAAGAATGTGGATCCTGCATAGCCTTGCACATAATTATATATGCACTCAAACTTCTCTAGGATATTCATAATGTATCTGGGTTCTGGGTGTGTTTTGAAATGTCCCCCTATTCAGGTAGGGAAGGTGGGTTGCTGTACCCTAGGGTAACAACTAGGGAGCACTGTTGGGCAAGATGCATTCCTTTGCTAAAGTTCCCTGTGTAGTTAATCCTGAAATGTGTAATGTGAGATGACGGCTGGGTCCCTAAGCTTCACTGAGGGTGTGAGTACAGTGCTCTGTGTGGCAATCTTGGGTCATATTGCCCAACAGACATAGCTGCAGCAGGTGTATTCACTGGTAGCTGTAGCAGCATCAGCTTGCTACATTCACTGGTAGCTGTAGCAACATCAGCTTGCTACATTCACTGGTAGCTGTAGCAGCATCAGCTTGCTACATTCACTGGTAGCTGTAGCAGCATCAGCTTCCTACATTCAGTGGTAGCTGTAGCAGCATCAGCTTGCTACATTCACTGGTAGCTGTAGCAGCATCAACAGCTAGCTGCATCCACTGGCAGTTGTAGCAGCAGCAGCTAGCTACATTCACTGGCAGCTGTAGCAGTAGCACCTACCTACATTCACTGGTAATTGAAGCAGTAGCAGCTAGCTACATTCACGGGTAGCTGTAGTTGCAGCAGCTAGCTACATTCACTGGTAGCTATAGCAATAGCAGCAACATTCAATGATGTATCAGCAGAAGCAGCTTCATTCAGTGGTAGCAACTAACAACTACATTCACTAGTAGCAGACCAGTAGCGGCAGCAGTTACATTCAATGATAATTGCAGCAGTAGCAACTACATCCAGTGGTAGCTGTAGCAGCAGCAGCTACATCCAGTGGTAGCTGTAGCAGCAGCAGCTACACTCACCGACAGCAACATTATATATGGCCCATTGATCATTCCTATCTGTTAATATATAAATGTTTATGTTTTCTGTTAACAGCAGTTGCCTTTAGTTTACTTATTTAGAGAGCCAATTGGTAAGATGTAAAGCTAACACTGTTTAATTGTCATTTATGCCCTCAAATGTCCAGTAATTAAAACAAAATAATGTTCTCTGTTTGATTATTATTAATAATTATTGAATTGTAGATGACAGCATGATGACAGTCCACTGCAGGTATCAGTGACAGCATGTAATGTATGGGACACCTTGGTGTCACTTGCTCATGTAATAGCCTCATATAACTCATGTCTTAGACAGAATCTTGCCTACTGCGCTCAGTTTGAACCGTCTTAAATCACACATGCAAATCAGAGACATTTCACCTGCGTGTAATTCTAAGAAGGTCGGAAAGGAAACAAGAAAGGTATTGTTATACTTGCGTTGACACCCTGACATACAGCACAGTGTATAAAGGCAGCTGAGAGAGAACTTAGAACCCTGGGAAAGGCAGCTAATTATCGTAAAACATTATCTGCATTTTGGATAATGTTTCTGATAAATGTATCGTGTCTGACAGAGTATATTTGCGAGATGTTCGTGCTTGTAAAGTTTGTTACTACTTTGTAAGGATTATTAATAATATCAAGTTATCTAGATTGTAAATATACTTTTAAGCAATTTGTGACTGATTAACAATAACTGACATCAGAGTTGACACTCTAGATATTGCTTCTATGACACAAACATAAATGTGTTGCCGTTTGATGGTTTGTAAGCGCGTGTTTTATTATTGTCTCACTCCGCATATACATACATTAAAATACAAAACACATAAATCCATTGTATACAAAGCACGCATTGCAAACACGGACCTCTCAAAAGAGAGTTACCAGAGACTTATTACGAAATATACAAATAAAAACAATAATAGTTTTTGTATTGGGGCTCCGGTTTGTATGTGTTGTCGATTGTGTAGATCATGATCTTGTTCGGACAAGTAATGACACGAAACACAATTAAATGCCTACATTTTAATGTGACTCATTAAAATGTAGGCATTTAATTGTGTTTCGTGTTGGACTCTTAAACTTGGTATTTTAAGGGGCCTGGCATTGAATCTACTGGCCAGTGAAATTTGAGCCCTGATAATGATATGAAGAGACTTTGTGTTGTGGACACACCTTATTGTACCATTCACAGGGTACCTGATTATTTATGGGGTAGAAGGGGGTGGGTGTGATTCACCTGATGTCATAGCTATGTTTGTCATCAATAAAGCACAGCCTAGGGTTGTGATATGATAATATATTACAGGTTTATGTGTGTAATTACCCCTGCGGGTGGTCTTGGGGTATGCAATAGCAGTCATTTACCCTGCAATTTCCATGAATTATGGACTCATAAATTTACTGTGATTATAGATATGTTGTATAATGAAGCCAGCATTTTTGAAATCTACATCTTGGGGTATGACTAACACAGAAGAGGGTGTTTCAGGGGCAATGGAAATTGGCCCATTTTTGGGTTGCAAATCAGGCGAGAGTCTAAAATTGGGCTCATGCCTGTGGTTTTTTAAAATGTGCAAACTAAGAATATTAATTTATTTTGTACTTATTGGACAAGTTCTGTAGTATATTTTAATTGAAAACTGAATTTATTCCGCAGGTATATAAGAACAATTAATACATATATAGCTATTTTAAACTTATTCTCATTCCCAAGACGATATAATTTCAGCTGTCACTAGATAATAATGCTAACACAACACCATCGTACCTGGGGAACGACTGACTGACAATTCATTTTGTGCACTAAAAAAGTAAATAACCGTAAATAAGTATCTTTGAGTTTTTCAAATATATTACCAATTGGTAAGTCAGAGGCGAGTGGTCCAAGGAAGTGAGGGATCATAGAAAGAAGTGAGTGGTAGTTGACATCTCAGAGGGGGTGCACTTACCATGTTCCAAAGTTAGCGTGTTGATATATAGACAACTGTGTGGATGTGACAGTAGGCCTCAGTGTCTGTCCTCTTCTCCCAGGGGCCATCCTGGTCTTCCTGCCTGGGTATGATGAGATTGTGGGAGTCCGGGACAGCATTCTGGATGACAAGCAGTTCAGTGACAGCAACAGGTAGGTCCGTCCGTTCTCTCTGTCATGTCAAAGTGTCATAAAGCTATGCTCATGAAGTCATGTTGTCACCAAGTACTTTGTCATTGGTAATGAAGTTTGGGATGACAACATATCAGGTTGTGAATTTTGTAACTGAGGTGCCAAAGTATTGTGATTACGATGTACCATAATGTTGTGATGATGAAGGGTCATGATGTTGTAATGATGAAGTGTCATGATGTGATGATGTAGTGTCATACTGTAATGATGTAGTGTCATAATGTTGTGATGATGAAGTGTCATGATGTTGTAATGATGAAGTGTCATGATGTTGTGATGATGTAGTGTCATAATGTTGTAACGATGTAGTGCCATAATGTTGTGATGATGAAGAGTCATAATGTTGCAATGATGAAGTGTCATATTGTTGTAATATTGAAGTGTCATAATGTTGTGATGATGAAGTGTCAATGTTGTGATGATGAAATGTCAGAATGTTGTGATGATAAAGTGTCATACTGTTGTGATGATGAAGTGTCAGAATGTTGTGATGATGAAGTGTCACTGTTGTGATTATGAAGTGTCATAATGTTGTGATGATGAAGTGTCATAATGTTGTGATGATGAAGTGTCATAATGTTGTGATGATGAAGTGTCATAATGTTGTGATGATGAAGTGTCATAATGTTGTGATGATGAAGTGTCAGAATGTTGTGATGATGAAGTGTCAATGTTGTGATGATGAAGTGTCAATGTTGTGATGATGAAGTGTCAGAATGTTGTGATGATGAAGTGTCAATGTTGTGATGATGAAGTGTCAGAATGTTGTGATGATGAAGTGTCAATGTTGTGATGATGAAGTGTCAATGTTGTGATGATGAAGTGTCAATGTTGTGATGATGAAGTGTCAGAATGTTGTGATGATGAAGTGTCAATGTTGTGATGATGAAGTGTAATAATGTTGTGATGATGAAGTGTCAGAATGTTGTGATGATGAAGTGTAATAATGTTGTGATGATGAAGTGTCAGAATGTTGTGATGATGAAGTGTCAATGTTGTGATGATGAAGTGTAATAACGTTGTGATGATGAAGTGTCAGAATGTTGTGATGATGAAGTGTCAATGTTGTGATGATGAAGTGTCAATGTTGTGATGATGAAGTGTCAATGTTGTGATGATGAAGTGTAATAATGTTGTGATGATGAAGTGTCAGAATGTTGTGATGATGAAGTGTCAATGTTGTGATGATGAAGTGTCAGAATGTTGTGATGATGAAGTGTCAATGTTGTGATGATGAAGTGTAATAATGTTGTGATGATGAAGTGTCAGAATGTTTTGATGATGTAGTGTCAATGTTGTGATGATGAAGTGTATAATGTTGTGATGATGAAGTGTCAATGTTGTGATGATGAAGTGTCAGAATGTTGTGATAATGAAGTGTCAGTGTTGTGATGATGAAGTGTCAATGTTGTGATGATGAAGTGTCAGAATGTTGTGATGATGAAGTGTCAATGTTGTGATGATGAAGTGTCAGAATGTTGTGATAATGAAGTGTCAGTGTTGTGATGATGAAGTGTCAATGTTGTGATGTTGAAGTGTCAGAATGTTGTGATGATGAAGTGTCAATGTTGTGATGATGAAGTGTCAGAATGTTGTGATGATGAAGTGTCAGAATGTTTTGATGATGTAGTGTCAATGTTGTGATGATGAAGTGTATAATGTTGTGATGATGAAGTGTCAATGTTGTGATGATGAAGTGTCAGAATGTTGTGATAATGAAGTGTCAGTGTTGTGATGATGAAGTGTCAATGTTGATGATGTGTGAAGATGTCAGAATGTTGTGATGATGAAGTGTCAATGTTGTGATGATGAAGTGTCAGAATGTTGTGATGAAGTGTCAGTGTTGTGATGAATGAAATGTCAATGTTGTGATGTGAATGTTGTGATGATGAAGTGTATAATGTTGTGATGATGAAGTGTCAATGTTGTGATGATGAAGTGTCAGAATGTTGTGATAATGAAGTGTCAGTGTTGTGATGATGAAGTGTCAATGTTGTGATGATGAAGTGTCAGAATGTTGTGATGATGAAGTGTCAATGTTGTGATGATGAAGTGTCAGAATGTTGTGATGATGAAGTGTCAATGTTGTGATGATGAAGTGTAATAATGTTGTGATGATGAAGTGTCAGAATGTTGTGATGATGAAGTGTCAATGTTGTGATGATAAAATGTAATAATATTGTGATGATGAAGTGTCAGAACGTTGTGATGATGAAGTGTCAATGTTGTGATGATGAAGTGTCAGAATGTTGTGATGATGAAGTGTCATAACGTTGTGATGATGAAGTGTCATTGCTGTGATGATGAAGTGTAATAATGTTGTGATGATGAAGTGTCAGAATGTGATGATGAAGTGTCATAATGTGATGATGAAGTGTCATAACGTTGTGATGATGAAGTGTCAATGCTGTGATGAAGTGTAGTAATGTTGTGATGATGAAGTGTCAGAATGTGATGATGAAGTGTCATAATGTTGTGATGATGAAGTGTCATAACGTTGTGATGATGAAGTGTCAATGCTGTGATGAAGTGTAATAATGTTGTGATGATGAAGTGTCAGAATGTGATGATGAAGTGTCATAATGTTGTGATGATGAAGTGTCATAACGTTGTGATGATGAAGTGTCAATGCTGTGATGAAGTGTAATAATGTTGTGATGATGAAGTGTCAGAATGTGATGATGAAGTGTCATAATGTTGTGATGATGAAGTGTCATAACGTTGTGATGATGAAGTGTCAATGCTGTGATGAAGTGTAATAATGTTGTGATGATGAAGTGTCAGAATGTGATGATGAAGTGTCATAATGTTGTGATGATGAAGTGTCATAACGTTGTGATGATGAAGTGTCAATGCTGTGATGAAGTGTAATAATGTTGTGATGATGAAGTGTCAGAATGTGATGATGAAGTGTCATAATGTTGTGATGATGAAGCACAACAACGCTGCAGAGATGAAGTACTCCAATGTTATGATACATCAATGTGAAATATAAATATGACGTGAAAACTGTTGGCTGTTTGTGTTTCTATTGACTTGCCCTCTGTGGTGAAAGTTTAATACTAACAACCACATGATAGGAAGAAACAACGACGTAATTACAATATGGGGTGAAGACACTGACACTAAACACTGTTACACTGGTATTTATAGTTTCCCTTAATATGTTTGTTGTATCTGTGCATGTTTCCTGAATGCCTGGTCCTTGTAACTCCAGATACCTCCTCTATACCCTTCACTCGTCCATGCAATCTGTCGATCAGAAGAAAGTCTTCCGCACCCCGCCTTACGGCGTACGCAAGATTGTAAGTATTTTACTGATGACTGATTGGATAAATAACTTACTCATTTTCTGTCTGTAGTAATAATAAGCATTTAGGGTGTCCAGTTAAAAATCTGCTCAAAGGCGCTGACAATAGTACAATGCAAGTATATTACATTAAATGAGCTAAAACACATGTGAGTCTATGTGCGTGTGTTTGAGTGTGAATGCGTGTATGCGTGCGTACATGAGTTTACGTGTGTCTTCCTGTCTAATATGTGAGTCTGTGTGCCTACGTGCGTGCATGTGTGTGTCATCTGTGTGCATGCACATGTACCTGTGTGCTGTCATGTGTACATAGTGCCCATACCACTGCTTTCCCGCCAGTGTCAACTGTTGATTCTGCCATATTGTCTTCCAGATCCTGTCTACCAACATCGCTGAGACAAGCATCACAATCAACGATGTCGTCTTTGTCATTGACTCAGGCAAGGTGAAAGAGGTCAGTGTCGGAATGTGCCAGACTTCTCGATACTTGTGCCCTCTACTGCTTTGTGAAATATCAAAATAAATACATTTACGTGTGCCTTTTACATTAAAAAAATAGTATGGCATTTATAGTAAAATGCCTTTTAAAAGCATTATTTAATTGTTCACAATACATTTGGTGGAAGACCAGTGTCTTGAACTATCATGTGGGTTACACCTGTTTCTTGTGTATTTGTTGTACTTTCATAAATTATTTACTTGTTATATTTTTATTACTATATTACTATTTATTACACCCTGTTGGAAATTTGCAGATTAATAAACAAGATTAAGAAGATTTTGCCATTAGATATGTGTGCTGTCTGTTTATGATACTGAGTGTGAATTCCATTCCAAGCATTTACATCAATAGCTCTCGTTCAATGGTTAATAACCAGTGGATGGTTAGTGCTGTGGAAAGGATTTCGCGGGATGGTAATTTTTTTCGTAAAAAAATTGCAAGTGTTTAATTAAAACAAACTTGTCTAACAATTTGTGTGCATAACATAGAATAAATAAGTAGGAAGTTACAATATGGATCTGTTTCACAAAAGTTTCTTCAGATATTTATGAAAATGGCATGTATATATACATATATATATATATATTGTGTGTGTGCTTGCGTGTGTACAGCTCATGCAACGTCAGTCCAACTATACCTTTGTCCAACCTGCTCCAGAGCCTGCAAGTCCAGAATAAGGCTTTATAGCCACCGGAAGGCATGCCGCTGTCCCCAGGGACAAAGACTTCCTTACCGATCTTCAGATGCGAAGAATCTGCCATCATATATATATAAATATGTATATATATATTAAGGGGGACAATCATCAGACAGCCTAGTATAATTAATTTATTTGTTGTGTATTTATTAGTACTGTTCATGTGTTCTTGTGTCTGTTGTGGGGTGAGTAGAAGTCGTTCGATGCCCTCACCTCTGTCTCCATGCTCAAGTGTCACTGGATCTCCAAGGCCAGCGCCCTCCAGCGCAAGGGGCGGTAAGTGCCCTAGGGCGTGGCAACTGCACGCACATGTATATTGTAATTTTAAAATAACTACTATTTGGGTATTTAGTTTGAATATTTATTTTATCTCATTTGCTGAGATCAGTTCTGCCACCTGGTGAATGTATTACCAACTACAGGCCAGGCTTGTGTTGTTTATCATAAGTTAGTGACATATTTACATATTATTCTTAATTCTTTGCATGATTTAGTTTTCTTTTCATAATTATATTCCTGTCATAAATAATATACAAAGGCGATAAAGAATTAAGTAGTACATAATAATAACAATAATAAGGCTGGCATTTTGTATTCAGACATTCCACAGAAAATCATAAATACATAACAGTATACTTTAAAAATATTAATGAACAAATAACTAGAGTAAAAATACAATTAAAAGATAATTAAAAATAATGTATATAACATATTAAAGGGTCGTAGTCTGTTCATCTACCCGGAATTAGCTGGAGTAGTAATTTATAATCGGACGTCTGCTGTGTTGACTGGGAAAGTGAGCATTGTTGAACATCAAAGGTAAAGCAGTTAACTCAGCCCGACTTGGCCGTATCCCAATAAAGCTTGTTTTGAAACTGGATTTTTTTGTTTTATTTACTATTTGAACATGCATACGTGGTCATACCTTAAAGAGCATATGCGAAGGTGGTATGCATTTCACCAATGTCATTATTTATGGATAAGTATCCCTTTATTCATATTCAATCATGGTATTAACAAAAAGTTTTTTTATTTAGTTATAAAATTGGATTACCGGGAGCTGATTGTGGAACATCATTATGGAATCGGCTGACAAACACTTCACTAAAAAGAGGAGACAAAAACAACTATGGATAAGCAACGACACACTGCATATGATTGACGAAAGAAAAGAGTTAAAGAAGAACAAAGAAATTAGTGAGAATTATCATGAGAAATACAGAGAGAAGTGGAAGATGGTTAAACGAATGTGTAAGGAAGACAAGAAGAAATATCTAGAGAAAAAATGCGAAAAGATAGAACTATGTATGAGAAGGAACGATAGTCGCAGTATGTTCGAGGAAATCAAGTCTATGACACAGTCGTTCAAACCTAGACTTGACGTTATTAAAGATGAAACGGCAATGACTCTGACAGAAAGCGATGATATACTTGAAAGATGGGAGTAATATTGTGAAAGCATGTTTAAGAAAGAAGAAACAGAAGAGGTAGACATGGATGAAGGCAGAGAGAGGACAGAACCAGAAGATGAACTTGAGCCTTTGCGTTCAGAGGTGGAGTGGGCAATAAAAAGTCTAAAAGATGGAAAATCACCTGGCACTGATGACATCACTGCAGAGCTAATATGAGCAAGTGGAGAAGCAGGCATGGATATCTACCACACATTATGCAAGAAAATATGGAGAAGTGGAACATGGCCCAAGGACTGGAAACGAGCCATCCTTATATCAATACCAAAAAAAGGTGACATACCAGAATGCTCAAACCACAGGACTATATCCCTCATCAGCCATGCGAGCAAAATTATGCTAAAAATCATAATGAAGAGAATCACGACAAAATTAGAATGTGAAGTCAACAGAACACAAGCTGGTTTCCGGACTGGAAGAGGAACAAGAGATCACATTTTCAACCTGAAAATGTTAATTAAAAAATGCAGAGAATTCAACCATGACCTTAGGATCTGTTTCATAGATTATTCAAAAGCTTTTGATAATGTTAGTCATCAACAACTCTGGAAAACCTTGATACACATGGAATTTGACCAGAAAATTACATCACTTATCCAAAATTTATATGTTGGACAGCAGTCTGCAGTGAGATTAGAGTGTGGTACCACAGGTTGGTTCCCAGTCGGCAAGGGAGTGAGACAGGGGTGCATTTTGTCCCCCCACCTATTCAGTTTATACACAGAGAATATCATGAGAGAAGTCGAGACTGACACGAGAAGCAAGTTTTTTAATGGACTGAAAGTGAATGGACAGGAGATATATGAATTGAGATATGCCGATGACACAGCGTTAATATCCGATACAAAAGAAGGATTGGATAAACTGATAACTACTGTTAAAGAGCACAGCGAGATGAAAGGATTGAGGAAATAGAACGAGTGGAAAGTTTTGAATATCTGGGGTCACTGATAGAAGCGGATGGAGATGGGACGAAAGAGGTCAAGCGGAGGTTGGCAAAGGCGAGTGAAAAGTTGTCGGATATGAAGAAGCTGTGGAAAGCAATGAACAAAGATATGAAACTACGAATTATCCGAGTCTGCATATTTCCAACGGCTACGTATGGATGCGAAACCTGGACTCTTAATAAGAACATTACTAAACGTATAAATGCATTTGAAAACAAGTGTTATAGAAAGATATTACGAGTTTCATGGACTGAACGTAGAACTAAAGAATTAATTGCAGATGAGCTTGGTGTTATACCCGGGACTTTATTGAACTTTGTAAAGAAACAGAAACTAAGTTATTTCGGCCATGTTAAATGGCATCAGTCTCTAGAGAGACTAATAATAGAAGGAAAAGTGGAAGGCAGCAGAAGCAGAGGAAGACCTAGGAGACAATGGGGGAAGGACATAGAGGAATGGATGGGAGCCGACGTCTGGCGAGTGGGGAGACTGGCAAATGAAAGAGCTGTCTATAGACAATCCAATGCAACGTCTGGAAATGGATAAGCAAACCCAAGAAAAAAATAAAATTGGAAAAATACCAAAGATATTTATTATAAGTTCAGAAAGCCAGGCTTGTAGTTTTGTCATTTTTGTGAGGCCGCGTGATGTAATTTTGGCTACACGATATTCGCATTTCAATTATCTACGCCTGCGGCTCAGTACATTTAATTGGTTTTAGCAGTATTTGTATTATACAAGATGTGTAGTAGGAGAGAATCTGACATAAACCTGTTGGTCATTGCTATCCATACTGTAGATGTAATTTAGCGTAGCAGGCAGTGATGAGTTGGATGCAAACACAGTTTGGTACAGAAGTCCATGTTGAGATGGGTTTCGATTATTCAAAGCGTCCAATATCGACTTTAATACACCCTGTTGACAATCATTGCACCAGTAACCGCTAAACAAATTTATATTCATTCTAAATTAGTTAGTCTTGGTGAATATGAAACGATCACACCATTTTAGTGAAGTACACCTGATTCAATAAACATAGCATTCAGGGTCAACACAAAGATAACAATTAAACAAAAATACAGTTTTAGGTTATACCATCCGTAGTTATTAAACTGTTTTTTTACTGCATTTTTTGTTTGTACGTTAGAAGACAGGATCACTCGATGATTCATTAATTAATCGTTCGTGCCAGTCGAATATGTCATAGGCTGTAGCCACTGGCTGATGGTGATGCCGATACTTATCTGAGACTGAGGCCAGCGACCTACTTTGGCACTAATTGGTCGTTTAATTGGGAATATTGGAGCACGTTGAGAAATATATACACCATATCATTTTCCCATTATTGTGTAACCAAAATAACTTGGCACACATGTTAGTTTATTGAGTTTCGATCTGACACAAACACGTTGACTCATTTCTGTTGTTGACATTTTACCCGGCCTTGACCTTGGGCTTGTGCCTTGCTGTCCAGACAGCGATTTTGTTGAAGCAGAGTGCCCAAAATACCTCCCGCTTTACGTGAATTGTTATTAAAAACACATATCTGTGACAGTATTTGTGCATTGCAATGTTTGTTGTGGCCAAAATGACGTCACGCGCTAATTCCGTGCAGTGCAACGCCTACCAAAATGTTGAGATTCGCGCAGGTAATTTGCTAATATAGGTACAATGTGTCAAGGCTTAACCAATAAAATAATGTGTTTTATGCAATACAAATTCATAATACAACAGTTTATTATCACATATGTAATTTTATGGAACCTTTGCATATGATCTTTAAAATTGTGACTGTTGTTACGAGCTTACTAAACACAACTTGCCGGGCAGTATACCTTCAACAAAGTTAGTATAATCATAAGAACATTATATTAATTAATACATGAACAACTTTGAACTTTTAAGACTTGTTTCTTGTTGTGCTCCAGGGCGGGTCGGTGTCGAGCTGGAGTCTGTTATCACCTGTTTAGTCACGTCAGGTTTGACAGTATGCAGGAGTACCAGCAGCCAGAGATACTGCGGTATCCTCTCCAGGTCAGTTCTTGTGTCGTCAGTGTATTGGGGACGAGTCACAGTGAACCAGGTGTTGAATGTCATAGGCTTATTTAGCACAGCACGCCAGCCAAAAATAGCTGTCAAAGTCAAGTTCAAAATTGTTTTGATTTTGATAGAAATGCCTGACTTATAATGTCATATTTCAATGTCCAGTTTATTTTCCTCAACAAATTATCCAAAAGTAATAAATACATGAATTTATGAACCTATAGTTTAAAAATAATAGACAGTATGAATTAAAATGACCCCGTTTCTCAAAATATCGTTTCTTTGAAGTTTGCTTCAATTTGAGCAATAAATCAAAATCTACCGAAAATATTTCAACAAATGAGGTATAATTTTAAAGCTTATGATCTGTGGAATAAAACTCCATTTTACAATTTTGATGCTTAATACTCCCTATCTTATGGCAGGTTACATTTCCTGTCGGGTGCCATCAACATTGTCTTCATTTAAATCAATATTAATTTACAGTCACTGGCACTTTTTCTGCTGCCTTTTGATATGTCACTGGATCTCACAATAGATACGTCATTCATCAGATATATTGGTCATTGGCAGCGAAGGACGTCTACAAACATGCAAAAATTAGGTAAGAATGCGATTTAGTAACACATAATATAGGCTGATCTACTTCACCTTTGCCAACAGTTGTCTCCCTGTGTGTTCACAGGAGCTGTGTCTACACACGAAGCTCCTAGCACCCCCTAACTGCTCCGTGGGGGACTTCTTGGCCCATGCCCCCGAGCCCCCGGCATTCCTCATCATCAGGAACGCCATTCACATCCTCAAGGTGGGCTTTCTTCTCATTCACCTCTCATGTACTTATGTCTAATTTGTAATTTGGTGTATGTTGTTGTTTTCAGCATTCACTAGGTGGCACCACATATACTGCAGTGTTCAACAATCACTAGGTGATATCACATGTTTAGCATCATTTGCATCATTTAAATCAAATCAATCAAAAATACTTGTGTGTCCTAAAATATGTTTTTAAACAGAAAATTGTCTAGGCTCATCCATTGATTACATAATTAAATAATTAGCTTTGTGAATAAAAATAAGACACAGACACACAATATTATTGCATACACACGTAAAGTTTACATCTCGTGAAGTTGTTGCGTAAAATGTATATAAATAACACTGTAGAGTACCTTAAAAAGAAAAATTGACATACCTCATAAACCGATACTTGACTAAAATGTAAAAGTTTACCGAGCATACAAGGGGGACTAAAAATTATCAAACCAAAGCTGATCCCAGAACATCAGAGAAGGGCTCTAGTATTAGAATATCTGCATTGTCATAAACATACAGCGATAAGAAATTATGTAAATGATACTTGATACATGTAGGATCACTACATGGAAGGTGCTTCATGTTATCCCTCACATACAATGGCTGGTCTGATGTGCAGCCAGATAGATTGTTGTCTGGCGAATTGGCATACAGTGTGAATCTAAAGTGAGAAAGGTATCAGGGTTAGGTTAAAGGTACTGACTCTGTGTGTTTAGTGGCATGTGTACGTGGAGAGGTCGCACGAAACGCGCTCCTTTCTACGTGGTACCATAATGTACAACATTGTCTTTAGCATTCACCAGGTGGCGCCATTTGCATATGTTCACCATTCACTAGGTGTCAACACATGTGTGGCATTGTTTTGTCAGTGTTTTAGGTGGCACCAGCTCTTAGGTTTCTCTTAATTATAACTTTCCATATTTGCATGCATTAAAATTTATATTATGAAATAATTACATATAAATAAATACTGTATCCAATCACCATTGTCCATCGTAAAGTGCCCTCTTCTGTACACATGGGCCCATTAAATATATGTATACAATTGCTCACATATTTGATAAAGTAGTTCTTAATCTCATGTTTTCTAAAATTATGAATATTTTTACTAAAACGTATCAACAAGTTATTATTATTTAATGGAATCATTAGTAACATGTTCCGTACTAACCATTGTTTGGTTTGCAGCAAATTGACGCATTGGACCCGTTTGAAGACCTTACAGAATTAGGCCACCACCTGACGGACCTTCCGGTGGAGCCTCGTTATGGCAAGATGGTCCTCTACTCGGTCGTACTCAAGTGTCTGGACCCGGTCCTTACTATTGCCTGTGCCCTGGCCTACAAGGACCCATGTATGTTGGTCCTCTCTTTGTAGTGATATTTACAGCTCAACATAGTGATATTGACGTAATTTGTGTTGTTTGCCTTTTAACAAATATGGGGTTGATTTTGTGAAATGTATTGTGGTACAATAATAAAATTGTAGATAATGAGTGTGACAGAAATATTGTTTAGAAGGTAATGGTAAGTTCTTGTATAGCACTGTAGCCAGTATTTTGTATGAAATAGGACAAAGGTAAACAAAATAAGGATGTTCGTATGCAGTGTAATATCCAGTCCTTATGTCTGGTCAAAGCGCTTTACACTTTATTTTGGCAGATCAGTTCAGTCGAACGCCATCTCAACTTCTCTTGGAAACAATCACCCTCACTGTTATTACTGTGCGAAGGTGATTCATACACAAATGTACACCACTGTCTATAGCCAGGTACTCATTCATACAGCTGAGTGAACTGGAACAACGTAGAGTGAAAGAACTTGTCCAAGGTTCGAAATAGCAGCACAAGATTCAAACCCGGAATCTCTCGATTGAGAGTCTGACGCTATAATGACAATGCAACCAAGCTCTGCAAATATTATTTATATTTTCTGCCCTTATAAATGTACATGACTAAATTTGTTAATGGAGCTTTTGGCATCCTGTCGATGCCTTCATCAGCGTTGAACTGGCAGAGCATTGTCACAATGTGTATTTGAGTGAGGCAGTTCAATGCGTTCATCAGCGTTGAACTGGCAGAGCATTGTCACAATGTGTATTTGAGTGAGGGAGTTCAATGGTTTAACAGTTCAACGCTGATGAAGGCATCAATAGGATGCCGAAAGCCCCGTCTGAGCGAACAAGGTTTCAGATAGTTGAATACACAGCTAAAGGGAAATGTTGGAAGTCGGTGTGGTGCCTGCCTGTATATATGAGTTGGGAACACCGGCAGAGGCAGGAGAAGTTACAGGTAGCAGACAATAACTGTGTCTGAAAAAGATGTAAAGTGCCACGAGAAGATAGCATGGTGGAGGAATGTGAGAACATATTTGAATTAAAAAACACCTGAAATGAAAGTAATTGAGAGCAGGCTGAGATCAGCAGGACATACTGAGAATAGGTGGGGCAAGACAGCGTAGGCACAGAAACAGAAGAGGGTGGTAGAAGGAGATGAACAAAATAAATAAGGAAAGACAGAGTTACAAAATATGTAGAAAGGACAAATGGTAGAATATCGTTGAACATGAATACAACCCATCAAGAGGGCAGAACAGATCAAGTGACCAAGGGGTAAACAGAGGAAGCATTATGTAAATAAATTGTTTAAATAGATACTAGTATGTCAGATGTGTGACTTATCGCTGCTGCTTCCAGTTCTCCTACCAAGCAAACCCTACCAGAAGAGGGCAGCACTGATGGCCCGCAGGAAGTTCGCTGTTGGCACCTGCAGTGATCACATGACACTTCTCAGGGCGTTCCAGGTATGTTTGTTTTCTAATTCCGTATCTTTTCACCAGTAGTCAACACTACAGTAAACCATTGACGCTACCTGAACAGGAAAGGTAGAGGAATTAAAGTTGATGTTTGTAAAATGTTTACTTTTATGATGGTTTTTCGTTCTTTTTCCTGCAGCATGGATGTTATATTCTATGTGCTGAATGGTCAAAGCTATCCTCTGTTGAAAGGTCCATACAGCTGACCTGTTGCCAACTCTACACATTTCTGCATAAACTACCCATGTAGAGGGTTAATTATGCCCCACATACATATAAGCGTATTATCTGACAATGTTATATAGGCCTCTATATATCTGATTTTTCACATAGAACCTGATGCCTACATCTCTCCCCACTTCAAATTTCGGGCAAATCTGCTCATTGCATTTCATTACATTTTTGCAACCCTGTCGCTGATCATGTGACAGTCATGTGACAGATGTGGCAGAAGGCGAAGACGGAGGGGTGGGAGCGAGCATTCTGTGAGAAGAACTTCATCGCCGCGCCAACCATGGAAATGATTGTTGGCATGAGGTATGCCTTAGGTCGCAAGTGTTCCATATAGCATTTGTATTCATCATTGTCGATAAGTAAGAAAAAGGTTTATATCATGGTGGTAACTGTGTTTTCTAAAAAGTTCATTTAAGATGAAGATCATATACTGGATAGGGGAAGGCAGACGCCCCAACAAAATATAGACTTATATAAGTGCTCCCGTATCTTGTTTGCTATTCATAACTAATGGAGCATTGTTTTTACAGCCTATCAGTATTGTAGGCTTGTAGCAAGCATGTTATTGGTCTAATAAAGTTAGTCTAAGTATTCTACAAAATTTTGGCCCTAGGATGAACAAATGCAGGCAACGAGTCGTCAGACTTGTTAACGATTACATCATATACATCTTGTGTTTTACTTATTACATCTTTTTTATTATTTAATCATGATATATCAAATATTGCATCTTATTAAATGTGACATCTCAGTAAATAGCATCTCATTGCATGATATCTCATTAAATGATATCTCATTAAATGACATCTCGTTAAATGACATCTCGTTAAATGACATCATGTTAAATGACATCGTTAAATGACATCTTGTTAAATTACATCATGTTAAATGTCATCTTGTTAAATGATGTTGTGTTAACTATGCCACTGTGTTCTCAGGACTCAGCTGTTGGGCCAGTTGAGGGCGTCAGGGTTTGTGCGAGCTCGGGGCGGGGGCGACATACGTGACCTGAACACGCATTCCGAGAACTGGGCGGTGGTGAAGGCTGCCCTGTGTGCCGGCATGTACCCCAACGTGATGAGGGTGGACCGTGAGAGGATGCTCCTAGCCACCGCGTGAGTCTCTTTCTCCTTCATGTCCGGGGTGAAGCTCACCGCGATACTGTTCCTCGATTGTTTGCTTTCCTTTTGTTGTTTATCCTATACTGTCATTGCTGTCACCCATCTTCACTACCCCTATCTCTTGCTCCCATTCTATGTGCCCCTTCAAATTTTGCTTAATCTCTTATCACACAGTCCATCCACCATGATTTAATAATAATGGAAATACATCTTTACCACCAATATCTTTGGAAAGGCCGAGTTCAGTGCACAGCAAAACCGAAGGGTTAATCATTCTCGTTGTCCTGTACAGAGCCAAAGTCGTCAAGAGGTTGACGGAATTGCTAAGAAGCTAAAGAGGATATGCAGTTTTAAAGAGAGGTTTTTAGATGATGACAAAATAAAACTATATTTCTTACTGACCTAACACTGATAGGAAGTAAATTCCACAAAGTATCTGCTATGTTGCAGTTTGCCGAAGTTACAACCAGAACCAGAAGTATGCATACAACCTCCATCAAGCTTTCACTTTTCCAACAATGTTGATAACGGTTATACATGTGAATTACATTACTATTGCTGCAAGACTTTTCATAAATCAAACATTCCCGCATATAGTTGTCACTTTAAAAACTTTCCCTTACGTCTTTGTTATAAAAAAAACTTTGGGGCCCAGAATTTCAACAAAATATACGCTGGAATGCACAAACACACAACAATGTGTTCAGCAGCCATGTTTTGACGGCTTGACAGACTTTTTGTTAGCCTACAGGTCACATGGTGGATAGGTCAGTTGTGGACTTCTTCTACTGTCCACTCTGAGTAGAAGAAGACCACAACTGACTGCTGTCCTAATTCTGCCCTTCTCTGTTTTTGCAGTTCTATCCTTTGAGACTTTAATTTCTGCAATAAAAATTTGCTTCATGGAATCCATTTTCTCACTGGGATTCAATCTTACATTACCAGGCACAGAAGATTGCCCAATAAAAGCATAATAATAAGAGTCATACATATATAAGTATACATTTTCTGAAGCCAAATAAATAAGCTATCCACAAGCCACAATTTAGTAATAAAATGCAGACAGATGTGTGGCAATTGCCAAAGAAAGCAACAACAAAAATGTATGGAAATGTGAAAAAAATTTAGTTCAATTAAAAAAAAATATGTTCTTAAATATAGGTCCAATTCTTGGAGTAGATGTACTGTGTGCACATGTTAGAATATCTTCTTGCATCAGTATGACTAGTTTGCAACCATTACCTAGACAGCGGTTGTCATGAAAATCGGCAAAAGCAAAACACTTCACTAAAAACAGAGAAGACTATTTTGTCGCTCTGTCAGTAGCCGTTATCGCATTATTTGGCGGCTTTTGTACATACACATTGACAGCATTCCAACATGCAAAATCCATGTATCAAATACACTAGTTACTTACTTATCCTCTTCGTGTCGTGTGGCACATAAGGCACATAAAACCACGAATAGATGGCCCTAAAGCGCAATTTTTTTTGCGGAAATTCACTGTACGTAATATGTATCAAAGTCGCAACAGCTTTTATTTTTGGTACATAAAATTAACTCCTCAATTTTTTCCTTCCATTGTTGATCCCACACTGCATTCTCCACGCCCACTAGTCCTTGTTCTCCACGCCCACTAGTCCTTGTTCTCCAC
This sequence comes from Paraescarpia echinospica, assembly GCA_020002185.1. Classification (NCBI taxonomy): domain Eukaryota; kingdom Metazoa; phylum Annelida; class Polychaeta; order Sabellida; family Siboglinidae; genus Paraescarpia; species Paraescarpia echinospica. Next base: position 53,662,509 of record CM034541.1, read on the forward strand.
GCCCACTAGGCCTTGTTCTCAACGCCCACTAGGCCTTGTTCTCCACGCCCACTAGGCCTTGTTCTCCACGCCCACTAGTCCTTGTTCTCCACGCCCACTAGTCCTTGTTCTCCACGCCCACTAGGCCTTGTTCTCCACGCCCACTAGGCCTTGTTCTCCACGCCCACTAGTCCTTGTTCTCCACGCCCACTAGTCCTTGTTCTCCACGCCCACTAGGCCTTGTTCTCCACGCCCACTAGGCCTTGTTCTCCACGCCCACTAGGCCTTGTTCTCCACCCCCACTAGGCCTTGTTCTCCACGCCCACTAGGCCTTGTTCTCCACGCCCACTAGGCCTTGTTCTCCATTTCCCTCCCAATCCCGCCATCTCTCCTCACACAGTCCTCAATCTCAGTGTAGCCTTCCTCTTCTCCTTCTCCCCCCACCCTGAGGGCGTCCTCTTAATCTCTCCTCAGCAGGGCGGGCTTAGCTGTTTGAGTTGACTTCTGACCTTTGAATTGTGCAGTGGCACTAGTGGTCGTTCTTTTGTGAAGGAATTTTCTACTTCGGTCGGTTTGGGAAAAAGTGTCATTGCATCACCAATGTATAAAGCTGTCTCTTTTATATATTCTATTTACTAATATAGATCACTTACAACTCCTCGGAGATGGACTCCGAGAGCCAGGTGGAGGAAGCCTTGTGGGATTGAGTCACTGTCCAGAAGATCGCAAACTTAATAATTGTTTATGTCTTACATACCAGCTTATGGTTTTTTAACTGAAATAACCATTTGTGTATACTGGTTGATGATCTTGAGGAGATGTTTGTTTCAGGAAAGAGAACAAAGTTCGGTTCCACACCCAATCCACTCTGGGGCCCGCCCCCAACATCGTAGGGGGAAACACCAATGCCGAGGCCATCAGTAAGCTGCCTTCTGATTGGCTGGTGTATGAGGAGATGACACGTGCGCACCGATTGGCTCAAGTCAAGTGCTGCACCCTGATGTCTCCAGTGACCATCTCGATCTTTGCCGGACCGGCGAAATTGTCGTATGAACTCGTGAAGGAAGCAGAGGGCGGTGTTCGGGGTGAGTTGTACACCATCAGCACATGTGGCATGTCACAGTAAACCTGGGTATTAAGGTTTGAGCGGCTGTTATCGTGTCAGTTGATTTCTTTACTATTTTTCTTCATAGAACATTAGAAGGTGTTGGTGTGAACATATGTACTACAAAAGAATTACATGTCATCAATGCCATATGTCACCAGTCCGTCCTTTAAAAACTACTACTTTGTGTGTCTCGGTGGAATTCCCTTCAAATTCTTGGAAACTAACGACGTTTCCATAGAAACGATGATGTCAGTTTCACGCCAGCGCAGATGTCCGCGAGTGTAAATTCGCTCGCCGTGAACGCATTTCATATAGTCTGCTTATTCTGATACCAGTATCTTGTTTTAGGAAGATTACATAATTGCATCGCGATGTTAAATAACCAATGCTGGTGGTAGTCTTCTTGTTTTGCAACCGAACACCATTCCATGCTCAATAACGCCGCCATTTGTCAGTAACCCGGGGTTGACCCCTGACCAATCACCAAAACGCAGACTAGAACGTGGGGCTATAGGCCAGTCATAAATTCAAAGTCGTTTGACATTTAGTCATTACAAAAACAGATTGCAGGGCCTAGTTGGCGGGAAAACACAAGGATATCTCAAAAACAGACGTGTCCATCAGTTTGTATTAAAAATAACAGATTGCCAATGAAAAACGTCACATTTTATGCAAAACCCGCCTATCTGGTGACATGTCTGTTATCAATGACAACCAGGAAGCATTACTTAATGTGGTTTTTTTTAAACTCCAATAGTTACGAAGCTATAACTTGGCATGCAAGCTGGACTTACAAGTGTGCAAAATTGCTTGATTTACAATCGGTGAAGGGGTTGTGCCAAAAATACACTTCCAGTTTTGGCTGTCTTTCAACATTTTTGTAACATTTTTATGAAGCTGTAGCACGCTTAATATGCTTTTGTTCACAAAACAAACTCATTTGAATGTCAATAATATATTTGTGCTACAAACATGCCAATTTTTGTTCAGGGTATTTCTCAAAATTAAATAAAATGCCATTTTGAGGTGATTTTTTTTACATATTTTTAAATTGTCTTTAAAAGCATGGAAATGTCACTAAACAACCTAGAAACTTAATTCTTTTTGGACTAGAGTATGGTTTGATGTCTTAGGCAGAGTCTGAGAAAAAACTGTTAGTCTGTCTTCAAAACTTTTATTATAAATTATTAATTCAAAACAAGCATGTCTTTGCCACCAGAGCCACCTTAAGTCGCAGGGGATTATTCTGCAAACGAGCCAAGAATAGTTCAGGTCATGTCCAATAAATTTTGTGATTTTGGCAGAAATACATACTTTATAACCTCATTTTTCAATGTTCACTTTATTTTCCTCAACAAATAATCCAAACTTATAGAATACCTGCATTTATGAACCCATAGATTAAAAAACAATGGACAATATGAGTAAAACGTACCTTGTTGAGCAAAATGTCACTGTTTAAAAGTTTGCTTAAATTTTAGCAATAAATAAAAAACTACTGAAGATATTTCAACAAATTAAGTATCAATTTAAAGCTCATCATCAGTGGAATCAAAACAGGCACAAAACTAAATTTTACAATTTTGCAACTTAATACGGACTACGCCGTGACACAACATGCCAAAATGAGATGTTTCTCGGAAAAATAGATGTTGCTTTGTATTACATATTCAAATAGAGCACACTGAAAATGATACCTCAGTGATACCTATATTCACACTACTTCCAGAGATACAGCAATTTGAATGTCAAAACTGGTAAAAGTATGGTTTAGAGAAAAGCATCAAAGTTTTCACTCTGGTTTTCATACTGTGAACTGTGTTTTCACAAGCAGCATGTTTATTGTTATAACTTTTTGCAGGTCAAGGGAGCAGCATGTTTATTGTTGTAACTTTTTGCAAGTCAAGGGAGCAGCATGTTTATTGTTATAACTTTTTGCAGGTCAAGGGAGCAGCATGTTTATTGTTGTAACTTTTTGCAAGTCAAGGGAGCAGCATGTTTATTGTTATCACTTTTTGTAGGTCAAGGGAGCAGCATGTTTATTGTTGTAACTTTTTGCAGGTCAATGGAGCAGCATGTTTATTGTTATCACTTTTTGCAGGTCAATGGAGCAGCATGTTTATTGTTATCACTTTTTGCAGGTCAAGGGAGCAGCATGTTTATTGTGAACACTCTTTGCAGGTCAAGGGAGGAGCATGTTTATTGTTATCACTTCTTGCAGGTCAAGGGAGCAGCATGTTTATTGTTATCACTTTTTGTAAGTCAAGGGAGCAGCATGTTTATTGTTATCACTTTTTGCAGGTCAAGGGAGCAGCATGTTTATTGTTATCACTTCTTGCAGGTCAAGGGAGCAGCATGTTTATTGTTATAACTTTTTGCAAGTCAAGGGAGCAGCATGTTTATTGTTATACCTTTTTGTAGGTCAAGGGAGCAGCATGTTTATTGTTATAACTTTTTGCAGGTCAAGGGAGCAGCATGTTTATTGTTATAACTTCTTGCAGGTCAAGGGAGCAGCATGTTTATTGTTATCACTTTTTGCAGGTCAAGGGAGCTGCATGTTTATTGTTATCACTTTTTCCAGGTCAAGGGAGCAGCATGTTTATTGTTATCATTTTTTGCAGGTCAAGGGAGGAGCATGTTTATTGTTATCACTTCTTGCAGGTCAAGGGAGCAGCATGTTTATTGTTATCACTTTTTGCAGGTCAAGGGAGGAGCATGTTTATTGTTATCACTTCTTGCAGGTCAAGGGAGCAGCATGTTTATTGTTATCACTTTTTGCAAGTCAAGGGAGCAGCATGTTTATTGTTATACCTTTTTGTAGGTCAAGGGAGCAGCATGTTTATTGTTATAACTTTTTGCAGGTCAAGGGAGCAGCATGTTTATTGTTATAACTTCTTGCAGGTCAAGGGAGCAGCATGTTTATTGTTATCACTTTTTGCAGGTCAAGGGAGCTGCATGTTTATTGTTATCACTTTTTGCAGGTCAAGGGAGCAGCATGTTTCAGGAGACAAGCAGCGACAGTGAGGGAGAGGAGAAAGACGATTGTAAGAAGGCCAACCTTCGCATCGATGACTGGATTGCCTTCATGGTTGATGCCGAGGTAACCTAACTGTTGCCAATTTCTGCACCATTAATGCATACATATACCGAGGATTATTTCTCAGATATAAATGATGCTATTCTTTGATATCTATGGCAAGACTTTTATGAATTGTCTGCTCTTATTTTCTTACTTTATAATCTGTTGTGGCAAAACAAAATTGAAACATTGAGGAATTTTGCTTTTGAGGAGATTCACTTTCAAAAATGTATATGAAATGTCCGCTCTTATTTTCTTACCTTATAAACTTTTGTGGCAGGGCGAAATTTAAACATTGAGAAAATTCACTTTCTGTTTTGAGGAATGAACCTTCACTTTCATTTTTGCCGACAGGCTGCGAGTCTGGTGATGCAGCTACGACAGAAGTGGCACTCTCTGTTCCTACGTCGCATGCGGGCGCCGTCTAAGCCGTGGTCACAAGTTGACGAGGTACGCAAATGCTACAGTATGATTTGTGTGTTGTGATTGTCTAGTTGTTAGTACGCTGGACCGTGTGTTGATAGAACTTTAGTTTGAGGTCACCTGCACTGTTGTGGAACTGGGGCAATTTAGTTCATCCCACATTGCCTTAGTGTTACAGAGGAGACAGTTTAATTCATCCCACATTGCCTTTGTGTTTCAGAGGAGACAGTTTAATTCATCCCAAATTGCCTTTGTGTTTCAGAGGAGACAATTTAATTCACCCCACATTGCCTTTGTGTTTCAGAGGAGACAGTTTAATTCATCCCACATTGCCTTTGTGTTTCAGAGGAGACAGTTTAATTCATCCCACATTGCCTTAGTGTTTCAGAGGAGACAGTTTAATTCATCCCACATTGCCTTTGTGTTTCAGAGGAGACAATTTAATTCATCCCACATTGTCTTTGTGTTTCAGAGGAGACAGATTAATTCATCCCACATTGCCTTTGTGTTTCAGAGGAGACAATTTAATTCATCCCACATTGCCTTAGTGTTTCAGAGGAGACAATTTAATTCATCCCACATTGCCTTAGTGTTTCAGAGGAGACAGTTTAATTCATCCCACATTGCCTTAGTGTTTCAGAGGAGACAGTTTAATTCATCCCACATTGCCTTTGTGTTTCAGAGGAGACAATTTAATTCATCCCACATTGCCTTTGTGTTTCAGAGGAGACACTTTAATTCATCCCACATTGCCTTAGTGTTTCAGAGGAGACAGTTTAATTCATCCCACATTGCCTTTGTGTTTCAGAGGAGACAATTTAATTCATCCCACATTGCCTTTGTGTTTCAGAGGAGACACTTTAATTCATCCCACATTGCCTTAGTGTTTCAGAGGAGACAGTTTAATTCATCCCACATTGCCTTTGTGTTTCAGAGGAGACAATTTAATTCATCCCACATTGCCTTTGTGTTTCAAAGGAGACAGTTTAATTCATCCCACATTGCCTTTGTGTTTCAGAGGAGACAATTTAATTCATCCCACATTGCCTTTGTGTTTCAAAGGAGACAGTTTAATTCATCCCACATTGCCTTTGTGTTTCAGCGGAGACAGTTTAATTTGTCCCACATTGCCTTTGTGTTTCAGAGGAGACAATTTAATTCATCCCACATTGCCTTAGTGTTTCAGAAGAGACAATTTAATTCATTCCACATTGCCTTTGTGTTTCAGAGGAGACAGTTTAATTGATCCCACATTGCCTTAGTGTTTCAGAGGAGACAATTTAATTCATCCCACATTGCCTTTGTGATTCAGAGGAGACAATTTAATTCATCCCACATTGCCTTTGTGTTTCAGAGGAGACAATTTAATTCATCCCACATTGCCTTAGTGTTTCAGAGGAGACAATAAAAGCCGTTGGTCCCTTCTACTTGAGGCTGGTTTTACAAAGCGTTCGTACCATACCAATGGTCATACGTGGACATTTTATGTAAATTAATAATAGAATACTTATATGATGCCTATATCTTTAGAGGCACAACAAAACAAGAACTATTGGCATCATCATGATAATATCATGTAATACTTTTTTAGAATGTCATACGCACTGTAATCACCGTATTGACCAATGAGGAGCAGGCACTGGGTCTCCAACAGCCTGCTGGGATAGGTCAGCGACCTCGACCTATGTGTAAGTAGGGCAGTGTTTGTTTCTGTTTCCATGGCTACCGGACATGTTAATACATAAGCAACGTTACATTACTGAACATTCTTCGGGATAGTTCAGTTAATTGAATATATTTTGTTTCATATCCAAAAGTGTATTTACCTGTGTAGACTTTCACCCTTCTTTGCAAGCTTGTGGTTCCCTTTTTCTAACAATCTCTTATTCTTAAAGTTTGGTGGAACCGTTACTCAGACATTCTAAGTACACATGACAATGACAATGATGCACCATTAAACATGTGATAAATAGTTTCTTTAAAAAAATGTTAGTACATTAAAAGCACTTTGAGTACCCGGTAGATGCTAGCTGCTAATGTATTGAAATCGGTGGACCAGATGTTTACCGCTAGGCCAGCATGAAAGATACAAGGACATTTGACAGAGATGCATATGTTATGTGCATTTATTTTCAGTTGGACATACATAATAGAATTTGAATTTCAATGAGAACATTACCTGCATCCATATTTCCATAACCGTGCTTTTATTGAAGCCTCACAAATTGTTGCTGCTCTGTCCCCAGCCACTGAGAGCTTGGTTTGCAGCGGGGGAAACAAACGGGGTCAGTTCGACACTGACCTCCCCGATGATGCGAGCTCCGGTGGCGCCACCTATGACAGTTGTCGTCAGACTCCCACCAGGGGGCGCCCTTTCAAGTTACAAATCACATCTCCGAGGAAGAGTAAGTCGACTTATCCTCAATTCAATGGGTTGCACCGTGACCTTTATTTCTATTGCCGAAGGTTGCGGAAAATTACTGTCGATATTTTGGAATTATGTCTATGCAGATTAGTTTGGTGAAAAATGGCCCAGCCTGTTTGTAATTACATTTATGTAATGTAATGTTGGTGAGATGTTTGTAATTATATTTATGTAATGTAATGGTGGTGGGATGTTGGTATTCTTGGCATATATGGTTAAGGTTATTATCTGTTGCAAGAAATTGGGGATGCATAAATGACATGGTCATGTGAACGAATGAGCTTCAGTTAAAATACTGTAATGGTAACATTTGCGGCTCTTTTAGCTTCATGGGGGGATTCTGGTTACTATTATTTTAAAATAAATACAGCACTATTTAGCAATTTAAAGAAATTAAATATTTAATAAACAATTATACCTGCTTCCTCAACAGGATCAACACATCACGAATCTGGTTCTTAATGTTGATCATGACCAGAGGATACTGAAAGGGTGGTGGTGTAGCCATATATATATATATAATGATGGTCATGACCAGAGGATACAGAAAGGGTGGTGGTGTAGCCATATATATATATATAATGATGGTCATGACCAGAGGAGACTGAAAGGGTGGTGGTGTAGCCATATATATATAACGATGGTCATGACCAGAGGAGACAGAAAGGGTGGTGGTGTAGCCATATATAAATAACGATGGTCATGACCAGAGGATACAGAAAGGGTGGTGGTGTAATCATATATATATAATGATGGTCATGACCAGAGGATACTGAAAGGGTGGTGGTGTAGCCATCTATATATAATGATGATCATGACCAGAGGATACAGAAAGGGTGGTGGTGTAGCCATATATATATATAATGATGATCATGACCAGAGGATACAGAAAGGGTGGTGGTGTAGCCATATATATATATATAATGATGATCATGACCAGAGGAGGCTGAAAGGGTGGTGGTGTAGCCATATATATATAATGATGATCATGACCAGATTAGACTGAAAGGGTGGTGGTGTAGCCATATATATATATATAATGTTGATCATGACCAGAGGATACAGAAAGGGTGGTGGTGTAGCCATATATATATATAATGATGGTCATGACCAGAGGATACAGAAAGGGTGGTGGTGTAGCCATATATATATATATAATGATGGTCATGACCAGAGGATACAGAAAGGGTGGTGGTGTAGCCATATATATATATAATGATGATCATGACCAGAGGAGACTGAAAGGGTGGTGGTGTAGCCATATATATATAATGATGATCATGACCAGATTAGACTGAAAGGGTGGTGGTGTAGCCATATATATATATATAATGTTGATCATGACCAGAGGATACAGAAAGGGTGGTGGTGTAGCCACATATATATATATATAATGATGATCATGACCAGAGGATACTGAAAGGGTGGTGGTGTAGCCATATGTATATATAATGATGATCATGACCAGAGGAGATAGAAAGGGTGGCGGTGTAGCCATATACATATAATGATGATTATGACCAGAGGATACAGAAAGGGTGGTGGTGTAGCCATATATATATATATATATATATAATGATGATCATGACCAGAGGATACTGAAAGGGTGGTGGTGTAGCCATATGTATATATAATGATGATCATGACCAGAGGAGATAGAAAGGGTGGTGGTGTAGCCATATACATATAATGATGATCATGACCAGAGGATACAGAAAGGGTGGTGGTGTAGCCATATATATATATATAATGATGATCATGACCAGAGGAGACTGAAAGAGTGGTGGTGTAGCCATATATATATATATATATATATAATGATGATCATGACCAGATTAGACTGAAAGGGTGGTGGTGTAGCCATATATATATATATAATGTTGATCATGACCAGAGGATACTGAAAGGGTGGTGGTGTAGCCATATATATATAATGATGGTCATGACCAGAGGATACAGAAAGGGTGGTGGTGTAGCCATATATATATATATATAATGATGATCATGACCAGAGGAGACTGAAAGGGTGGTGGTGTAGCCATATATATATATATATATAATGATGATCATGACCAGAGGAGATAGAAAGGGTGGTGGTGTAGCCATATATGTATATATATATAATGATGATCATGACCAGAGGAGACTGAAAGGGTGGTGGTGTAGCCATATATATATAATGATGATCATGACCAGAGGAGACTGAAAGGGTGCTGGTCATAGCCAATGGCGGGGGTGACATTTTGTCTTCAACTCACTGAATTTGTTCGTCAGGTGGTTTTTGAGAAGGCAAGGAAAGTCAACAATATCTCTCACCTTAGACAACCTTAACGGGCAGGAATTAAATACGCTAATAATTTGTCTGATGACTTTACCAAAACTACGTTCAACATATTGCACTAGCAAGTCACCGTGTTGTCATGGATACAAGGTAGTTTTACTTTTTCACAAAATTCATTTGAAATGAGATGAGCAAAAAATTAACTGACGAGTCACCTTTAATATATATAAATAAATGAATAATATTTTAAGTGGTGTGTTCTACTTTTAGGGATGCCAAGGGGCTTTGACGACCACTCGGAAACGTCCTCTGTGCGATCTTCAGGAAGCACGGCTGGTTCTGCAAACAACAGCAGTCCCAGCAGCCTCCGGGGCAGTGCAACTAGCTCCCCATGCAACAGCCCGCAGCCGGCGTCACCGGGTACCACCAAATGGCAGGAGAAGGACCTAAGTGCGAGTTCGCTGCACGCATGTCGCTACTTCTTGATGAAGAGTAACACGCACAAACTGCTGGACACGTCGTATCAGAAGGGTGTCTGGGGGACAAGTGGGGGAAACGAGAAGAAACTCACCAGGGCATTCAAGGTTGGTTGTAGTAAGGTATCCTGCCTTGGCGCAGTGGCTAGAGCATCGGACTCTCAATCGAGAGAACCCAGTTTCGAATCCTATGCTGCTGTGTTGAACCTTGGGCAAGTTTGTTCACTCTACATTGCTCCAGTTCATTCAGCTGTATGAATGAGTACCTGGCATGTATGTGAAGTCAACAAAGTCCCGTGACAGTAGTTTGCGCCAGAGTTAAAAAAGATGTTAAGAACTACTGCTTTATATTATTACTGCTCTGTAACTTTTCTGTTTTATTTGGTCAAATTTATGACCAGTAGAACTTTCAGCTACTCACATTCTCACTGCTGTGACTAATTGTGACCAATGAACTCTGAGTTTGTACTGTTTATGTATCTGTTGTCTTTCAGAGCGGGAAAGCAGTCTACCTTATCTTCACGATTCAAGGCAGCGGCTACTTCCAGGGTTATGCGAAGCTCATCTCATTTGGACCCGTTGACAAAGTGAAGGACTTCCCAGTCAGCGGGAGTCTCTTCAACGTCGAGTGGCTCAAGAGGTATGTAGAAGTAGTGTTCTACGACTCCGCTAAAAAGTTGGTTCACAGCAGGACCTTCAACTTTGAAACATTGGTGGTCCCACTCAAAAGTTGGTGGTCCAACTCAAAAGTTGGTGGTCCCATTCAAAAGTTGGTGGTCCCACTCAAAACGTTGGTGGTCCCATTCAAAAGTTGGTGGTCCCACTCAAAATGTTGGTGGTCCATACATTAACTCATAAACAGCATTCTGCCTTCTGGACAGGCAGTAATTTTTAACTCTTCATGGATTTGTTGTGTTACGTATGCATTTAAACAGAGATACGCTAACTGGTTTCTTTATTATAAATATATCATCTAATGACTATTTTTATAATCTTAAATGGGTAGTTTTTCAGAATTACAGAGTGACAAGTAAATCTGTAGCTCATGATGTTAAATGTCTTTTGGGTTCTGCCTGGGCAAACAGGCTTGACTGTAAGTTCTCCCTTTAGATTAGGTAAATAAACTTTTGCTAAGACGATTAGGGCATTTCTTAGGGTGGTTTACATAAAAATTTACCTTGATTTGTCACTGCAGTGTTGTATTGCATGATAAGTAGCAACTAAGTTGACAGATCACAATAACAAATATGCATGTGAACTCCGTCAAGGTTTGTCTTTGCCAACAATGATGATAATAGTAATGTATATGAATTACATTATTGTTGAAGCATGCCATCTCTAAGATCAAACATTCCCGCATGCATTTGTGACATTAAAAACATTGCCCTAAGTTTTTGTCATAAAGAAAATCTTTGGCAGCCAGAATTTCAACAACGGAATGTCTAAACGCACCACGGGTTCAGCATCCCTTTGTTGACAACTTGACGGAGCTTTTGCCAGGCAACAGGTGACGTGATGGATAGGTCAACTGTGTGTGCTTAGACAAGTGACATGTCTAGTGACAGTTACATAGTTCTTGATTAGCACCGCTCTGAATCTATGCTTTGAAACATAATGAAGTTGGGTTTGGTTTCAGAGTGAACCTGCCATTCCAGCAGGCCCAACACCTCGGCAACCCGTGGAACGAAAACAAGAAGCTGCAGATCTGTCGGGATGGGCAGGTCAGTCGGGGTCACGCTGGGGTCATCAGGGATCAAATTAGCAATGTCAAAGTTAGTTATGTCAAAAATAGCGTATTAATTTGTCTGATAATTTTGGTTAACGTTATGCGCGTGTCTGTGATTGTTTGAAATTACGTATACTGTCCACCGATCAATTGGAGACATTTTATAATTTGCAACAGTTATTTAAAACGTGCAGTCCTGCGAGGAAAAAAGTAAAAATTTATGAAATGTTTATTAAACGTCAGGTACTAATACTTGAGGAAACCATCATCTCCGTCTGTTTGTATTTAGCGCCAATCAGAGGATGGGCATTTCTGCTAATGAATATAAATGTTTTTAGTAAAATGTTTACTTTTTCCAGTCAGTTCACCTTATATTCCATGATGTTTTGGATTGCTCTCAGCAATTTGCATCAAATGGTTACCACTAGATGGCGACACGATAGTCCTTCTGCGTGACGTATCACTCTGGTGTGTGTGTCCCCCAGCCGTTGCCTGGGCAGCTCTCAGAAGATCGTTGTAGATATGTGAGAGTTGGTACCTGCCTTCATCTTGATTTTGCTGGCTTTGGTTCATATCTAGCAGTAGCCGTTTTATGAAGATTGCTGACAGCAGTCGAAACTTCACGGAATATGTAGTAAATTGATTCAAAAAAATCTAAATATTACTAATTTTACCCATCCAGGCTGATGAACCTCTTCACTAATATATTATGTATATTATATTATCACTACTAATGTTCAGTGTTGTGTCGTACAGGAGATTGAACCTAATATCGGCGAGGCGTTCCTCAAGTTATGGGACCGACGGACGTCCCCACAACAACGCTACAATCCCCGCTACGACAGTCAGGGTCAACAGGGATCAGGAGGTTACAGCCAGGGCGGCTACCAAGGTCAGAGTTCACACGGGCAAGTAGATCACGTAACAAAGGGTGTCGAACAGATGGGCTGGAATCCCGGGAACGCAGGCTATGGCAACGGGAAGAGACACTGGACGTCATCGAGCGATCACGTTACTCAGGATGCACGGCACGGGCCTGGTCACTATAGCCCCGGGGGGTATGCCCCACAAAACCAGAGCAAACAACAGGTGTCGCCTCCATACAGCCCAGAATTCGTAACGGGGCCGGATGACGTCGCGTCACAAAATCCGTCGGTGTATACGTCCGCACCCACACATCAGTCACCAGGGGGCGTACCAGTGATGATTTTACAGCGAAGTGCCGGTGATTCCACTCAACAGGAGGCGCCACCGTCAACCCGGTGAAACGTTTAATTCATAGACCCAGTGTAAAAGTTTACTGTTTGTAACATTTATTATAACCTGAACTTCAAACAGGTCCAAATTTGAACAAAAAGATAGCCACACTAATTACTGTGTTATCAGTTGCAAAATTTCAGTTGTTGGAACCTGAGATTTGTTTTGGATACGTAATTGTTTACGGAAATGATGCATATGGTTGAATTCTGGAATGTCTCCACTGTTATGCAATGAAACCAAGTTTGTGGTACTTAATTATCACACCTGATTAAGTTTTGGTCATTTTTACATTGTAATAACAATCGATGATTTGTTTGTCTGATGATTTTATAGAAACCAAATACCATTTTCACAAACAAAGTAATCTGCTGTAATTGTGAGATACGTAGATATTTTCCCAACAAAATTACTCTGAAATAAGATTAGTATTGAAATCAAATTGATGGAGGATATTTAAAATATCATACTACTGTTAGGGTTTAAAACTAACAACTTAGGCAGATGATATTTGGCACACTTTCTAACCAGTACAGTTCCGAGTTCCTGCGCCTACCAGAATTGGTGTGTAGATGCTAGCATAATCCTGCAGGCCAAGATAAGACTTAGGCCATCATGAATGTTGCAAGAGTTCAGTCTTGATATTGTTCACCGACTGTGCCTGCCATATCCAGAAAGTTGCTTTTTTTCTTGCCATACATTGCTATTATTAGTAATTATGAAAACACGTTTGCATCATTGCCACAAAGAACAATTTATTAGTAAAGCATTTACAGTAAACAATGATAAGATAAATTTGGGTGAGTATTGTTATTTATTGTGTAAGTGTGCTAAATTACAGGGGTAAATAGGTGAAATGTACAATTTTGGCCTCATTTGGATAGAATTAGTCATTTCTCCTGCTGGTATGTGTTACATAAATAATTATCTGTTTGCACAATGTTTTGTTATGTGGGTGAAACTGTTCATCATGTTGGCAATTGAATGATTCTAATTTTTTGTCTTGTCAACTATGAAGTTAACTTTCTATATTTCGGCAATTTTCGGTTGGCTTTTTCATGAACTGAATTGTTGAATTGATGGTAGCTCTTCTGCCTGCCATAGTGGTGGTGTAACAGGCACACTTTCTCCTGGCTGATTGTAAGTCAACACGAGTAGGGTATCAGCTCAGCTACTCGTGGAACTAGTGAGAAATTCAGTTGCCGAAACATAGAAAGTTAGTTAACTTTATAGTGACATCAGAAAGGACATTTATAGTCATGTTGTTATGTAGTTACTATTGGTATTTGAAGAAGTACGAGCAGACAATTTTTAAGATGTAACTTGTTAAATTTGTATATATTAAGTTGTCATTATGTGTATGCTGTATTCAGAAGGCAGTTTCAGTGATTTGTGTAACTTTATAATATTATATAAAACATCTACACATTGTACATTGTTACAAGTTTGCCCTTTCCTGCTTTAAACATCTACCATTTCATACAAGGTATACAGGCGCCATTGGCTGTGTGGTAACAGTGTACCATTGAAAGTAGACAGTCTGCTAGTTGGCATCATACCCTCATGTTATATAGTATAAACCATCTGCTCGAGCCAGAGGTCTTATAGCAGTAGAACATTACCCCATAGCATATGCAGTGTATGGAAGTTGACCGTATCCGTTGTACTTTGTCCCATTTTCTGTCTTGATGGTGGGAGCCAGGCATGCACATCAACTTCAGTGAGCAATTCTGGGGAATCCTGGTAATAATCTGGCTAACCTCACAAGTTAATGGTCTCATTACAATTGGGCCAGGCATAAATATCAGAGAGGTATTGTGGTTGGTTAATGCACCAACTGGTAAACGTTTCACTATGTTGACATGCCTGTGGTACTGATGTACCGGTAGTCGGCCTTTCTAGCTTGTGAGGATGGCACACACTAACGTGTGGTGTGTTTAATTAAAGTATTTGGGTACAAATATAACGTTTACAGTGCGTACAGAAGGGAACATAGTTTTACAAGTGTTAATGTTTACCCATCACATGCTCCCGTGAACCACAGACCCCGATAAACTTAGGAAAATTGGAAATTGTCAACATCTGTCGACTGCCGTATTGAACAGGATGACTGATATTCATAAACAGATTATGATGATATTATATAAAATATTATGGCTCATTAAAACTCATTGGGAGGTCACAACATTGGAATAGGTCTGGTTTATACTGTTTAACATGTTTTATGATGACTCCATTCGGGGGGAAACACAATGTCATGTTTTGTGAAATTGCTTGCTTGCGAAATTGTTTGCAGTGTCATTCTCACGAGTTCTCATGAATACACCGGTGACATAACCATATTATTCTCGGCCTAGCCTCTAGAGTCAACATGAGAAACTACTTTTAGTTAAAAACCAGGTTGCCAGTGGTTTCCAGGGTAATGTGAATGGTCAATATTTCTGCATCAGTGTTTGGATTGTTGCTGGTTATAAAGATTATTATAGAGCAGGATCTGTGTTCAGAGATTTGGCCCATGAGAAGATGTGGGGTTGTCAGTGTTTATAGATCATTCAGCTTTAATTTTGGGTTGTCTGTATTGCAAGATGGAATATATATGTTTTGATTCTGTTACTGAAATAATGCAGTAAATTACCTTGTTGCGTTATTTCTGAATCTTGATTGATTTTATTTTGAGGTGTTAAGTCTGACTGAAAATTATCCACCAGGTATCTGTCTCCCAGGCCGCGGTGGGGGGAATTCTATGGACACATGGTATGCATGGAAGAAATTAGGGAAACAGGTGTTTTTCAAAGGATAAAAATATGTTTCAAGCCACTGACAAAATGTGTGTGTGTATTGGAAAAACATTGTAAAAATTAACTGCAACGCTGTGTATTGCTGACAGAGAAGTCTTATTTATAACTCTTCTAGGGGGTCGTCTCGTAAGTTACAACTCTTCTAGGGGGTCGTCTCGTAAGTTATAACTCTGCTAGGGAGTCATCTCGTAAGTTATAACTCTTCTAGGGGGTCGTCTCGTAAGTTATAACTCTTCTAGGGGTCGTCTCGTAAGTTCACAAAGTGCAGAAAACATATATAACCTATTGTATTGGATGAAACCACCACTCGTGTCCACCAGTGTGTGATGGGGGACGTGCGATTTTGAGCAATTCAAAATGGCTGCCAAAACCACAGCCAATACCCACTGGATTCAACTGATGTTGCCCGGTTCACAATTGTGTCATGTGCATTAGTATATGTTCCACTCGATGGGTGGCGCCACCGTATCAATTTATTTTCCCCGTGATTTGCAGTGACAACCAAGCCACCACCTATCCACACGTAATGCTATATGTTTTGGGAACATTGCGAACTTACGGGACCACCCCTAACATGGGTGTCCATAGATCATGGGTGTGACCCCCCGGGATCTGACCAATGATCCTCCTGTAGATTCTGTTTCTCTTATTCTCATAAATCCTCAGTAGATTGTCCAATTTGGCACAAGCAAATAGTAGCAGATCGTCCCTATACACTTGTATATAGTATTGCATCACAGAATTTTTCAAGGAAGTTTAATAGATTTGTTTCCATTGGTGGCATCACCTACCTCACATGCATTTTACTTGAGTTATGCATGAATTGTGACCTGTTTCTACAAGTTGCAAAAAAGTTGAACATTTGTAAGTGAGGCAGTTTTCTGGTTTGTTGCAATATTATTTGTTTGATCCATAACACATTAAATTATATTAAGATTATAATATGCAATTGCGCATCAGTTGACTAAACCTCAAAACCGGTGAATCAATGGAGAATTATAAAAAAAAAAAATTGGCAAAGTGGGAGTGTTTTCTTTTAAAGCGAGAACTTTGAAGATATTTGAAAACTGACAAAAAAAGGGAGATGTGTCATATCAAGACACTTGAAAAGTCTCTGCCATCTGTTTGATTGTACCCAGAGAGTGCTTGAACATACTTGAAAGTGTGAGGGAGCTGTTGTAGTCAGGCAACTACAAGAGTTGTAGTCATGTGACACTTGATGTTACGTATCGGGTACTGTCTCAAAAATGTTGACACTAGAACAAATTTGCCTCATTGGAAAAGAGGATTTAGCAGCTGTTTAGTATGCTGTTTCATTTAATCACAGTTCACAAGGGAGACTTCAAGTACATTTAGATACGCCACCTGGTGAATACAAAGTTACCAGAGTTATGCACAAGTCGATGTAATTAAGTTTCATATAGACGCGGAACGGGTTATGAGTTTAAATGACTCGGGTTTTATTTAGATAAGGTTGCATATATTCACATCACAAAATATATTAAGCATATCATAGGGGGGCGGTGGCAGGGGGGTTGGTTGTCCGCACGTATTACGGGGGAAATAAATGGCTACAGTGGCACCACCTAGTGAAACATGTTAATGCCAAAAGTCTTTTTGCATTGTATAAACAACGAGTTTCGCAAGATGTTTCAGAGGGAGTGGGACGGTTTAAGCCAACACTAAATGCATAGCGTTTCATTGAAGGAAATTATGACATTTACAGACTGGTTGATAAATGCTCACACTTTAACTTAAATTCCTTCAAATGTTCTGATTACAATTTTTTTGTTTTTGAAAAAAGTTTATCCAATTAATTTTTATAACAATGTATCATCTAAATGTGAGTACTATGCTGATTCTCAATTCAATAAAAAATAAGCAAAGTTAATGGATTATCATTTATACATTTTAATGCAAGAAGTCTGAAAGCAAATTTACTGAAAATTAGAGATTACCTTCTAGAGCTTAACCTGCAATTTGATATAATTGCTATATCTGAAACATGGGCAAAATTTGACTGAATAAATAGCTTTAATATAGATAGTTACTATGTTCATCACATGTCCAGAGGAGACCGAAAGGGTGGCGGTGTAGCCATATACATATAATGTTGATCATGACCAGAGGAGACTGAAAGGGTGGTGGTGTAGTCATATACATATAATGTTGATCATGACCAGAGGAGACAGAAAGGGTGGTGGTGTAGTCATATACATATAATGTTGATCATGACAAGAGGAGACTGAAAGGGTGGCGGTGTAGCCATATACATATAATGTTGATCATGACCAGAGGAGACTGAAAGGGTGGTGGTGTAGTCATATACATATAATGTTGATCATGACCAGAGGAGACAGAAAGGGTGGTGGTGTAGTCATATACATATAATGTTGATCATGACAAGAGGAGACTGAAAGGGTGGTGGTGTAGTCATATACATATAATGTTGATCATGACCAGAGGAGACAGAAAGGGTGGTGGTGTAGTCATATACATATAATGTTGATCATGACCAGAGGAGACAGAAAGGGTGGTGGTGTAGTCATATACATATAATGTTGATCATGACCAGAGGAGACAGAAAGGGTGGTGGTGTAGTCGTACATATAATGTTGATCATGACAAGAGGAGACTGAAAGGGTGGCGGTGTAGCCATATACATATAATGTTGATCATGACCAGAGGAGACTGAAAGGGTGGTGGTGTAGTCATATACATATAATGTTGATCATGACCAGAGGAGACAGAAAGGGTGGTGGTGTAGTCATATACATATAATGTTGATCATGACAAGAGGAGACTGAAAGGGTGGTGGTGTAGTCATATACATATAATGTTGATCATGACCAGAGGAGACTGAAAGGGTGGTGGTGTAGCCATATACATATAATGTTGATTATGACCAGAGGAGACCGAAAGGGTGGCGGTGTAGCCATATACATATAATGTTGATTATGACCAGAGGAGACCGAAAGGGTGGCGGTGTAGCCATATACATATAATGTTGATTATGACCAGAGGAGACCGAAAGGGTGGCGGTGTAGCCATATACATATAATGTTGATTATGACCAGAGGAGACCGAAAGGGTGGCGGTGTAGCCATATACATATAATGTTGATTATGACCAGAGGAGACCGAAAGGGTGGCGGTGTAGCCATATACATATAATGTTGATTATGACCAGAGGAGACCGAAAGGGTGGCGGTGTAGCCATATACATATAATGTTGATTATGACCAGAGGAGACCGAAAGGGTGGCGGTGTAGCCATATACATATAATGTTGATTATGACCAGAGGAGACCGAAAGGGTGGCGGTGTAGCCATATACATATAATGTTGATTATGACCAGAGGAGACTGAAAGGGTGGCGGTGTAGTCATATACATATAATGTTGATCATGACCAGAGGAGACTGAAAGGGTGGTGGTGTAGTCATATACATATAATGTTGATCATGACCAGAGGAGACAGAAAGGGTGGTGGTGTAGTCATATACATATAATGTTGATCATGACCAGAGGAGACAGAAAGGGTGGTGGTGTAGTCATATACATATAATGTTGATCATGACCAGAGGAGACAGAAAGGGTGGTGGTGTAGTCATATACATATAATGTTGATCATGACCAGAGGAGACAGAAAGGGTGGTGGTGTAGTCGTACATATAATGTTGATCATGACAAGAGGAGACTGAAAGGGTGGCGGTGTAGCCATATACATATAATGTTGATCATGACCAGAGGAGACTGAAAGGGTGGTGGTGTAGTCATATACATATAATGTTGATCATGACCAGAGGAGACAGAAAGGGTGGTGGTGTAGTCGTACATATAATGTTGATTATGACCAGAGGAGACTGAAAGGGTGGTGGTGTAGTCATATACATATAATGTTGATCATGACCAGAGGAGACAGAAAGGGTGGTGGTGTAGTCATATACATATAATGTTGATCATGACAAGAGGAGACTGAAAGGGTGGTGGTGTAGTCATATACATATAATGTTGATCATGACCAGAGGAGACTGAAAGGGTGGTGGTGTAGCCATATACATATAATGTTGATCATGACCAGAGGAGACTGAAAGGGTGGTGGTGTAGCCATATACATATAATGTTGATCATGACCAGAGGAGACCGAAAGGGTGGTGGTGTAGCCATATACATATAATGATGATCATGACCAGAGGAGACAGAAAGGGTGGTGGTGTAGCCATATACATATAATGATGATCATGACCAGAGGAGACAGAAAGGGTGGTGGTGTAGCCATATACATATAATGATGATCATGATCAGAGGAGACAGAAAGGGTGGTGGTGTAGCCATATACATATAATGATGATCATGACCAGAGGAGACAGAAAGGGTGGTGGTGTAGCCATATATATATATGATCATGACCAGAGGAGACTGAAAGGGTGGTGGTGTAGCCATATACATATAATGTTGATCATGACCAGAGGAGACCGAAAGGGTGGTGGTGTAGCCATATACATATAATGATGATCATGACCAGAGGAGACAGAAAGGGTGGTGGTGTAGTCATATACATATAATGTTGATCATGACCAGAGGAGACAGAAAGGGTGGTGGTGTAGTTGTACATATAATGTTGATTATGACCAGAGGAGACTGAAAGGGTGGTGGTGTAGTCATATACATATAATGTTGATCATGACCAGAGGAGACAGAAAGGGTGGTGGTGTAGTTGTACATATAATGTTGATTATGACCAGAGGAGACTGAAAGGGTGGCGGTGTAGCCATATACATATAATGTTGATTATGACCAGAGGAGACTGAAAGGGTGGTGGTGTAGTCATATACATATAATGTTGATCATGACCAGAGGAGACAGAAAGGGTGGTGGTGTAGTTGTACATATAATGTTGATTATGACCAGAGGAGACTGAAAGGGTGGTGGTGTAGTCATATACATATAATGTTGATCATGACCAGAGGAGACAGAAAGGGTGGTGGTGTAGTCATATACATATAATGTTGATCATGACAAGAGGAGACTGAAAGGGTGGTGGTGTAGTCATATACATATAATGTTGATCATGACCAGAGGAGACTGAAAGGGTGGTGGTGTAGCCATATACATATAATGTTGATCATGACCAGAGGAGACTGAAAGGGTGGTGGTGTAGCCATATACATATAATGTTGATCATGACCAGAGGAGACCGAAAGGGTGGTGGTGTAGCCATATACATATAATGATGATCATGACCAGAGGAGACAGAAAGGGTGGTGGTGTAGCCATATACATATAATGATGATCATGACCAGAGGAGACAGAAAGGGTGGTGGTGTAGCCATATATATATATAATGATGATCATGACCAGAGGAGACTGAAAGGGTGGTGGTGTAGCCATATACATATAATGATGATCATGACCAGAGGAGACAGAAAGGGTGGTGGTGTAGCCATATACATATAATGATGATCATGACCAGAGGAGACAGAAAGGGTGGTGGTGTAGCCATATACATATAATGATGATCATGACCAGAGGAGACAGAAAGGGTGGTGGTGTAGCCATATACATATAAAGATGATCATGACCAGAGGAGACAGAAAGGGTGGTGGTGTAGCCATATATATATATAATGATGATCATGACCAGAGGAGACTGAAAGGGTGGTGGTGTAGCCATATACATATAATGATGATCATGACCAGAGGATACAGAAAGGGTGGTGGTGTAGCCATATACATATAATGTTGATCATGACCAGAGGATACAGAAAGGGGGGTGGTGTAGCCTGATCACATATAATGTTGATCATAATATACTAGGAAAGAAATTACATTTAATGTTATATGTGGTACAGCACACAAATGGATTGTGAGCTATTTGGAAAATAAAAAACAATTTGTTCAATATAAACATTGTGACTCGGAGGTACTTGATGTATGTTGTGGTGTTCCACAGAGTTTGAGTTTAGGACCAAAGCTATTTATTATGTATATATTAATGACATTTGTAATGTTTTAGAAGTATTTAAATATATTCTATTTGTAAATGACACTAACTTATTTTGTTGTGATTGTGATTTAGATGAATTGATCTGGAAGACAAATGCTGGGTTAAACAAATGTCATGTATGGTTTGCTGTAAATCGGTTATCACTAAATGTTACAAAGACAAATTACACGATATTTGGAAATTTGACGACAAGTTAACATGGAAAAATCACATTTGCTAATTGAAATCAAAACTGTCAAAGTGTAGTGCAATTATGTAGAGAGCTAGCTTCTTGATTAACAGAAGTGACATGTCTATATTACACCACTCACTCTTGCCTTATATTATGTGTGACGATGAAATATGGGGCAACACGTACTTACTCAGCAAATGTCATATGCCTAATCTTTCTAATGAAACATGTAATAAGGTTACAAAATAACATTGTTTGTACAAGATTTCGATATATTCAAATTGATAATAAAAACTTACATTCTAAGAGTCAATTTTAAAAATAATTTCTATCAAAGCAAAAAGTCTTACAAATGCACTTTTTATATGTACGTATAATAATAATAACTTTATTTGTCCATAAACTGGAGATTATTTATGTATACTGACTTCTATAATACCGGTAATACATAACGCATTATATCTATTAATGTGCAATGGCCACTTATTTTGACAGTGTGAATTTGGTGATATGCATAATTTTATATAGCTCATCTACAACATATATTGACTCTCTGACACTACAGCTGCACTACAGTTCAGTGTTTAATCTTCAACTGAAGGGTAAGAGAGCCCCTCAAACTTGAGATCTACATTCCACATACATATTCTACACAATGTAAACACTCGTAGGCTGAGTGAACAGTGACCTATGACTTTGATATACACAAGTGCCTGATCACATTTCGTTGTTAGTTTCCTCCTGGCTCAGTCCATTATCTCCCAAAGGGGTGTCAGCATAACACCCTCCAAAATACCCCATTTTTTAAACACTCTTCTTTGCATCATGAGCAATGCAGCGGTGATAAATTTGCAGTAGTGTTATTTAATAGTAAAGGACTTTTGAAGAAGTTTTGTTTGTCTGTCCACCCCTAACCATAATGGACGAGTCCTCTGAAGTGCTGGCTCCGCTTTGAGGATTATCCCACTTGACTAGAAGTAACACAGAAGCTGGGTGAGATGCAATAAGTGTTCAAATAGCTACACATGTGTTCTGTTCATTCTTCCTTCCATAGTGTTCACAAGTTACATACTTCAGCCATGCTGCATCCATCCAGCGGCTTATGTGTGGACGTATTATCAGCGGATCTCTGCAGTTGCTAATCCATGTACCAGAGGATTATCTCTTGCACTCTGATCCGGGTGAGTTGATTTATTATATCCAACATCTTTTGTGACTCGGGCCATGTGTCCTCAGTGTGTCTGGAGGTGTTGCTATAACTACAGATGTGATACATATAACTAGACATGGACGGTGGGAATATGGCATGATACAATTTCACAGTAAAGATTCTGATATATTTCCTACTAAGGGGTGTGTGTGTGTTATATTAATAGCAATGGGTAAACAACTTCCCTGGGGTGTTTCCATTGTGTTTGCCTTGATGTTGAAAGTTCATTCATCCCTGTTCCTTTGTTATGTAACAGCAAAAATTATCGTAGCAACATGCTGCAGATTTTTCATACGTTGTGCCATCTCGATATAATATTTGAAGCAAAATTTGTGTTATTCATTTTATAATTCTTTAAGTGGCTCCACATCTGGCCACCCTATATGTATATAACAAGGCCCCTCTCTGTGGTCATGAAACATTTAACAGCCAATTTTTGATAATAGTTATGCATATGTTGATTTTATATGAAGGCATTAATATAATCAGTGCCAATTTCATCGAAAGATCTCCTATTTCCCCGTGATGACAGTACATGCCACAGACCCGCCGTCATTACATATGTTATTGTACTGTGTGCACAAGACAATTTGAATGCCTCAGTTAGTTAGGTAATTAGATCTATAACCAGAGTGGCTCCATATCCGAACCCACCCCATGTCCATTACCCTCTCCCCATCTCAGGTACGTGGCAGAGCAAAATACCCATCCTTTAGAAGGGATAACTTTTTGGTAGTTCATAAACAACTCAATGTAGGTGATGTTTAGGTAAAAGGGTCTCACAAAGTATTCGTATCAGACGTTTGACGTAACGCTACATGTGGTTTATGCGATTGTTCCAAGTCATGAAAATATGCATAGCATTGTAACAAATCTGTGCGGAGTTTAATATAGTGACTGGACAACCAACCAACCAACCAACCAACCAAAGCATTGTAACAAATCTGTGCGGAGGTTAATGTAATGACTGGACAACCGACCAACCAACCAAAGCATTGTAACAAATCTGTGCGGAGGTTAATGTAGTGACTGGACAACCAACCGACCAACCAACCAAAGCATTGTAACAAATCTGTGCAGAGGTTAATGTAGTGACTGGACAACCAACATTTACAGATTAGACATAAAATATTGTAAACAAACGCAATATTTTTGGTATAATCAAATTGCATTAGGCATGTGATATGTTATAATTAACACCCCTCCCCTACTGACAAAGGAAATTCATGGAAACCCACCCCATTGTATCACTAATTGAGTCAATTGAACTGCCACCCTGTTGATCCCTTCAGTGAATCAGTTAAACCCCCACACCATAGAACCCCTCAATGAATCAGGTCAAGGCATAAGGTAAGTTCTTATATAGCGCATTATCCAGTCCTCAACTGCTCAAAGCGCTTTACACTTTACTCCCTGGCAGACCTGTTGAATCAAACACCTCAACTTCTCTGGGATGCATTCAGCCATGCTGCAATTAATGTGCAAAGACTATTCATACATAAATATCCACCACTGTCTATAGCCAGGTACTCATTCATACAGCTGAGTGGACTGGAGCAACGTAGAGTGAATGAACTTGCCCAAGGTTCAAAACTGCACCACAAGATTGAAACCCAAGTTCTCTTGATTGAAAGTCCACTGCACCACTGCCCTCCACAAGTTGAAACTTTCACCCCATTAAACCCTTTTCTAAAACAGAGAATTAATTAAATCCCCCACTCAGTTGAACCCCTTGTTGAGTCAGATAAACTCCTTCAACGAGTCAGTTGAAACTCCCATCCACTGAACATCTCATAGAGGCAGTTAAATCCCTCTCTTGTACAAAGCATTAAGTAAGTATTAATTCAAACATTTACAAGGGCTGCATACTTACCTCTGCCAGATCACCCTCTCCCACCCGATGCTGCTTGAACAACTTTGCCCTTTGTTATTCGTTGCAAAGAAATCTTGGAGGGCCAGAATTTCAGTGAAGAATATGACAGAATGTTCGTCAACTTCATGTTTTGGGGGGCCAGTTTTGGTAAGCTTGTCATACGTGGCTGCTAGGTAACACATGACATAATGCCTCCTTCAGCTGGGCTGCTATGGCAGTGGTTCTTGCTGGTCCACTTAAACAACCTAAGATTTGTTTCAAGTAGAGAGATAGTTGCCAACAATTGTGCCCCTCACTAGACAGTCTGTCATCCTCAGGGTCTACCTTACAATTTAGTAGACTAAACACGACTGGTTTACATCCAATAATATTTAATAACAATATACTATAATGTTATTTATAAAATGCTGTATATCCGGAATATAAAAATTTTGCTCAGAGTTATTGCTAATATATAATATATATATATATAATTTGTCATGCTTACATGGTAAACATATTATATAAGATATGTTAATTATTAGTCTAAATATTATATTAAATGTTATTTACTAATATGTAAAATAAAACGTAACACAATGCCACAGTTTGCTGGCACAAATTACGGCGTTGCATATGACAGATACTAATTTTAATGTAACTCCAATGGCGTCACCTCGGAATGACTGACAACTGAACAAGAAAAAACCTTAAAAGAACTACCTAAGTTGTATTTGTTTGCCAGTTGGTTGATCAGAAGGAAATGGTCTCAGGAACTGAGTGATCATAGAAAGAGGCGAGTGGCCGTCGGCACCTGGGAGGGGATGCCCTTATAATGCCCCAAAGTCAGATATTGATATGTAGATGCTCATGGGTTAGGATCAACACACGGACACATGGAGGGTCTCTTGAGTATAAAAAAGTATGTCAAGTATTGCCCGAACATTTCCATGTCATGTGATTAGATGAGACGTAGCAGGTTCGTTCATTCCACATTGCACCAGTTCACTCAGCTGTATGAATGAGTACCTGGCTAAAGACAGTGGTGGGTATTTGTGTATGAATAATCTTTGTGCAATAATTGCAGCATGGCTGAATTCTTTCCAGAGATGGTGTTCAATTGAACAGGTCTGCATGGGAGTAAAGTGTAAAGCACGTTGAGCAGTTCTAAGGACTGGATTCTGCGCTATATAAGAACTGAACTTTTTTGTATGCATGCATGCGTGTGCGTGTGTCGATAGAATAATCAATGGTTAAAGAGACTTTATCTTTTCCGTTACCCAGAATCATCCTCAAGCCATGGTGGCAGTATTAGCAGGAAGTTCACTGTCTCTGTCATACTTCGTCCGAACTTGCCGTCTTGGCTGTGGGAACCCTGCTGGCCTCCACTGTCTCTGTCGTATTTCGTCCCACTTGCCGTCTTGGTTGTGGGAACCCTGCTGGCCTCCACTGTCTCTGTCGTACTTTGTCCCACTTGCCGTCTTGGTTGTGGGAACCCTGCTGGCCTCCACTGTCTCTGTCATACTTCGTCCCACTTGCCGTCTTGGTTGTGGGAACCCTGCTGGCCTCCACTGTCTCTGTCATACTTTGTCCCACTTGCCGTCTTGGTTGTGGGAACCCTGCTGGCCTCCACTGTCTCTGTCGTACTTCGTCCCACTTGCCGTCTTGGTTGTGGGAACCCTGCTGGCCTCCACTGTCTCTGTCGTACTTTGTCCCACTTGCCGTCTTGGTTGTGGGAACCCTGCTGGCCTCCACTGTCTCTGTCATACTTCGTCCCACTTGCCGTCTTGGTTGTGGGAACCCTGCTGGCCTCCACTGTCTCTGTCATACTTCGTCCCACTTGCCGTCTTGGTTGTGGGAACCCTGCTGGCCTCCACTGTCTCTGTCATACTTCGTCCCACTTGCCGTCTTGGTTGTGGGAACCCTGCTGGCCTCCACTGTCTCTGTCATACTTCGTCCCACTTGCCGTCTTGGTTGTGGGAACCCTGCTGGCCTCCACTGTCTCTGTCATACTTCGTCCCACTTGCCATCTTGGTTGTGGGAACCCTGCTGGCCTCCACTGTCTCTGGTGTTTTCCACTTCAATTTGTATGTTTTGTGGGCATAACATTCAAACTGTGAAAAAATACCTCATGCTCACCAGTAACTGCAATTTAGCAGGCAGTATTACTATTGATTCAACATATTAACTCTAGTACTGGAGTGTGATCATTATGCTAATAAGTATTAATAGACTAAGAACATATAAGGTGATTTTAATATAAATTAATACCTTTGAACCACACTACAGTATTAAGATCACCCTTGAGACTGGGCAAAAGTGACCTGAATAGCGAGGTGGCCTTATTAGCAGGACTAATTTCCTGTACTTTGCTGTATATGGAAATAATTGGGGATTGTCTTAGGGTGTCCTTAACTGCAAGGTGGCTGTATTACCGAGGTGGCTGTAAAGCAAAGTTATACTGTACCAACGGTGTTAAGATTTGCTTTTCTATCACAGACATGGGCAAAGATGAAGTCAGTTAATTAAGCTGGCAGTTCGTCCCCAAGTGTGAACTCTGTCCAAATGAGACATGACATACACGGCCTCTGATGTTCAACTTGTGTAGAGGAAGTCAGTGAAGACGTTAAGGATTCCACCGGTGGGCGTGATTTAGCCTTCAGCTGGAAGACTGGATAGGTACCATGTGCTTTGTGCCCGGGCTAATCCAGAGGTGCCAAGTTCAAGAATTAGGAGAGATAGCTCCCTGCTGGAGAAGGTGTCAATGGGCAACCCTTTTTCTAAATTTGGAATATTTAAAAGTTTTTGATAAATGAATGTTATGCAAGCTGTGTTGTAAACTGAACAGAAAGTAGCTTTGGGTAAAAAGATTATCTGATAAAGAAGGAAAAGATTGTGACATGGGAAAAAAGACGGTGATATCCTTCATAATACAGGAAACTTAGCATCTATGCAAGTTTTTCTTCTTAATGGAGCAAAACAATTATTTTTGGTATATGAAAAAGATGAAGAGAGAAATATTTGAAGGTCAGTGCAATAATAATAATAATAATTTAGATCATTTCAGGCTAAACTCCAAATGTGCACTAAACAGATCATTGTATATTTGTGTGCGCGCATGCATCAGTTTCTACACATGTGCACGAATACAGGAAGAAATACAATAAAAAGGCAATGCAGAAGGAACTGTAAATTGTTGTACTTTAGTAGGTTTCTCAGTCGGATGATAGACTGAATTTTACCAGAAAGTGATAGGTCAGTAGATTCTATAAACATTGAAAAAAAGCCTTAGTTCTACCACCAACAGGGTAAACTTGGCACCCTGCATTTATTTATAGCCCATGAGTATTTTCTTGTAACACTAGCAGTGAGGCTGAGCCTGTAGTAATGGACTATAACCTGATATTGCTCAGTTTCATCAACAAAACAACCACAAACACTAGGTGCCTGTTGGGTACCCAGTGCCGGTTGCTGTGGCTTGTGTCCTGTTCCTGACAGAGCAGCCACAGTTCACATGGACTGGTACAGCATCCCTTGGCCTTGTCACTGCTGTCATCTTCTGGGGGGGGGGCACTTCTTGGGGGTCACTTCCACTGGCATCTTCTCCATTAGTTGACTACTGGGGGGGGGGCACCCTGATCAGCATCTTTGTTATTTGACTTCTGGGGTGGGGGTGTCACTCCAACTGGCATCTATTTCATTAATTGACTTCTGGGGGGCACTCAGATCATCATCTTTGTTAGTCGACTTCTGGGGGTGGGGGTGTCACTCCCACTGACATTTCCTCTGTCAGTTAACTTCTAGGGGGGGGGCACTCCCACTAGAATCTCTTCTGTCAGTTGACTTCTAGGAATGTGTGATTCCCACTGGCATCTTCTGTGTCAGATGACTTCTGGAAGGTCACTCCCATGGGCATCTCTGTCAGTTGACTTTGGGGGGGTCACTTCCACTGGCATCTTCTCTGTCAGTTGACTTCTACTGGGGTCACTCCCACTGGGCCAGATGAGAATCACAATAGAGTGCTCTAGTACCTGGTGAACTAGGCCAACTTATTGACATTTGCTTTATTAATTAGTGAACCAGAATGTAATTACATAATCAGAGCAACACACACACGCACATACGCACGCATGCACGCACGCACATGCATGCACGCACGCACGCACGCACACATGCACACAACAAACACACACGCACGCACGCACGCACGCACACACACACACACACACACAAACACACACAACAAACACACACAAACACACAAACACACCCAACACACACACAAATACACCCACACACAAACACCCATGCACCCACACACACACCCCCACACATAAATACACACACACACCTCATACACAAATATACACACACAAACACACACACACATACACACACACACACCCTCACACACACACATACAAACACACACACCATACCTTGATTATAGTTAGCTCGCAGCAGGTCCTTCTGTAGAGTTAGTGAGCCCACAACAGGCTACACATTTACCCCCTGTGTGGGATGTTTAACCAAGAAAATACTCAAATGCCAACTACCTACACTAAAATATTCCCATAGGAAAATAATAAAAAAGAAACTCTGCCTTACCTGCTTATCCAACATTTTGAGGGCATGTAACTGCAAACACAAATATAATTCCAAGAAACAGGAAGTAGTCACACCCCACAGGAAAATGGAGTGACACCCCCCAGACACACAGAATGAACCCATGTAGGGTTTCCTTCCTGCCCAGCCCAACCCATGTGATGTTTATCAACAGCGTGACAAGTCAGCTGTGATCTCAACATACAAGACTGCTCCATATAGCAAAACAACTCCTAACCCAGTAGGGGTAAGACCACATTAATTTAAATGTGGTCTTACCCCAGCACCCTTTGGACTTTTGATTTTACCCACAGACACATGCCATGGGGGATAGACTTATGTTTCTTTTGCCTGTCATATAAGTTGATATTATTCTTGGCTGTAAACCAAACCGACCAGCACAGGCTTCTTGTTTAATCACATGACATTTCTTATGCAGCATTTATGTGCCATTTATTAGTAATTTTATGAATTATTGAGGATAATTTCAATATTTATTTCTTCATCCTTTAGCGAACCATATCTTTTGGTAAATACACCTACCGGTAACTATCAAATTTTGTGTTAGTTACTTGAGGAATTAGGTTTTCAAATATAGTGCAAATTTAAACTGAATCTGATTAAAAGGAAAATATTGATTTACATTCATGTACCCAGTGGTAAGCTGAATCAATTACAGAATTCACTTACAGTATCATTTCATGATTTAATATAATTTAGTAGGTGTGCTTTTGGTGTTAACCTGACCATAAGATTAATTAACAATGATCTTGCTACAGAAATATAAAAATACTGCATTAAATCATAGAGCTGTCTATGAAACAGAGCTGTCTATATTTACTAAAATAGAATATTTCTGTCCCCAGAATATTTAACATACCAGACATGTTTTAGCACCAAAATTACTATCAACCATAACATCCAAGTTCTTGATTTCTAAATAATATTTTTCATAACAAATGGAAGGGCAACAAGGGCTATATTTAGTAAGATCTTTGAAATTAGGTCATTTACAACATCTGTTTTATTCTAAATGCTGTAGTCTACATCCAGTAAAACACTAATGATTAAGCTTTGGTTCTAATTGTTATTCTGAAAGAAGTTCAACTGGAGTAATAACTATCATATTTGCCCAATACAACTGTGGCGCAGATAATATACAAATATATAATATATTACATGTGATCACCTGCACTGGCACAGGCAATTGTCCAATGGGGCAATTAACTGTTCAACAGTTAATTAATTAACTGTTGAACAGATAATTAATTAAATTGCTTAACTCAACAATTTATCAATTAAATTAAATTAATCTCACATCAATTAGGTCAGTTAAATTAAATTAACCTCTCGTTTTGCAATTAAATTAAATTAACAGTTAACTTTAATTCAAATAATTAATTGAAATTAATTTCAATAAAATTAACCTTAATACAAAACAAGAAGCCATTATCTAACAAGGGGCTAGCTGGAGTACCATTCTGTAATATGGCTAACAAGCTAATGAAGCATTGTACACATTTCTAAAAACTTGAAATCACATTTCGAGAATTTTAATTAAATACTGTACAGGTGTATTGCCAGATTTTGTTAACTTTTCACATTTACATTTTTGGATTTTCTCATACAGGATTTTGTCCAGAAAATCTCCAGACTCAAGATACACTTTGTACATCATTTCATTGGATGGGTGCTAAATAGTCTGGCCATAAGTGCCTTCTCTTGTTAATATTCTCAAGTATATCTAAGTACACAGGATGAGTCAGATTTAACCAGAATAAGCAAGAGTAAGAGTACGAGAACTTATGTCTGTCTCTTGTCACATGAATCCTGACCCCAAAGTTAAACAGTTATTTGTTTAGCAAACCATTACACAACCCCTTGGCAAATATAATAAATCTAAATTATCATAAACATTACAGCAGGAGATTGTTTGATTATGACCTCAAAGTCAATTAATTAATATTAATTGTCTAGCTACACCTTACTTGACATATGAGTAAATATGTCAAACTTAGAATTATCTTTAATTTGTATTTCATGCTGATTAGGTAATGCGTTTATGTTGTAACCTGGTAAGAAAAAATAAGAAAGAAAAAAGTTGTCCACAGTAGACATCGTTGGGACTGCCAATAAGTCTATTATGGCCAGTATGAACAGATAGTGGACAATGCAAACTGGTCATTTGGGACTTTCAAGTGTCCATTCTAGACAGGTGTCAGTTATGGACAGGTATCTACTAAGGCAGGTTTCACTTCATAAGAATGGTGAATTAAATTATATTCAATGCACATTCCAAATATAAAATGTACTTTTTACATGACTAAGAGTGGATTAACAAAAACACAAATGGCTTTCATAATATTTCTATTACCTTTCATAGATAACCATGGATGTAAATGTTACAGATTTGAAGGACAGATGAAGATCATGACAGTGATGAGTGGCTCCACCTGTTGGTTCGCTTGTAGCTACTGGACACTGCCATTGCTTGGATTGTGTTGTTGCCGTAAGTGCAAAGAAAGTCTGAAAAGAATTATTTTAGATATCCATTGATGAAGTGGTTTTAAATATACATTTTTATAATAATTTTATAATAGACACAACTTTGAAAAGTGCCACAACCTCTTTGTTTTGTGTAAATGTTCTCTTCAGACAGAATGTATGCCTTCTTTTTGAAAGTATGTTTCAATAGACATCACTGATGTCAGATACAGTAAATTATTATTACCATATTCTAATGGTGGCATGTTCAACTTTCAGTCTGCTGCCATGGAGGTCTTGCTGCAACGGTGTCAGTTCAGCAGGCAACTTCAGTGGCAGAACAAAATGTAGAGTCTCACACAAAAACCTGGCAACCAAGTTGGGGCGTGACAGGACAGACGAACACGGAATCTCCCCAGCCAACACTTTCCCAGCTTGATGGCAATGTAGATACGTACAACAACGTGACACACGTTACAACAGTGTCACCAGAGTCACCATCTGAAAGTGACAAATTTCGTTCAACTACTCAAGTAGATGTCACATTGAGAAGAGACATTACCAATGTCACTAACTCACACACAGAAACATCGACATCACCAAAAGTGTTGCCACCAAATGTGCCGTCACCAAATGTGTCATCACCAAATGTGCTGTCACCAAATGTGTCATCACCAAATGCGTCATCAACAAATATGTTTTTTGACTCAAATGTATCAATATCAAATGAGTCATCCAAAAATTTTTTTTTTAACTCAAATGTTACAATGCCAAATGAGTCAACAACGAGTATTGTCGCATCAACAAATGATGATTCTTGGTTGACGAATTCTGTTACATCGAGTTTGACGTCTCAAGTTAGGATTGATGAAGATGATACAGTGACCTTGAAACCAATGTCAGAATTAGAAACAGAAACACAAGATTTGGGGACGGGAACTGAAAATGAAAATATTTCTCCAAAAGTAACGCGGGCTTCAGAGCTCGATGTTCCTCTTGGAAACGGTGCGCTAACTTCAACTTCAGCTGTAACAAAACATGTTACAACCTTGTTACAAACACTTGAATCTCATTCACCTACAGAAGTTTTGACTTCACCGTCATCAAATATACAGACATCAACAATAACTGGACTGTCTACCTCAGTTGCCATAGCAATGACCTCTAGGTCATCTGGTGGGTTTCACCCTCCATTGACAGACATTGATGCGTCTTCACAGTCTACAGCAGTACCTGTTACCATGGATACCAATGGCGTTACCACAGCAACAGATATTTCACTGGCTGAAACATCATCGATGGAAACTACAACTAGGGCAGCGGTCATTCCTAAGGTAGCGCCACCTATCAGCGTGGGGGAGAATGAGACGACAACGACACCGTCCACTTTGGCGTCAACTGTGTTGACATCTAGAAAACAAACAACAACTATTTCAATATCGGACAAATTCAAGAAACCACCAAAAACGAGACTGCAAATCAAGATCGCTGACAATATTCCAACCCAAGTGGCGGCTTTACCAACCGAGAAACCATTCATAAAAAACCCAATAAAGAGCCCCGATACGCCCCCTATGAAGTACACCACACCAGCCATTTCCACGACAACACCATCTCCAACGCCATGGTCACCGACCCTCTACGTCACTCTTGTACTGAAGACTTCCTGGGGTGAATTCTGTGCAGACTTCCAGGAATTCCAGGGAATCATAGCAAAGTTGTTGGGGTTTGAAATAAAAAAAGATGTCGACCCCGCCCAAGTGAAACTACTAGAGACTGACCGCTGCCCAGTCAGGACTGTCCGCAGTGTCCGCATAGACGTTGGGCTGTACGTGGTCAACTCCAAACGGATGTACGACTTTGACATGAACAACGCCTTTGCCAGGTTGATTCAAGTCGAGCAGAATCGACGTCTCGTTGGGTCAACATTTGAAGACAAGGTGAGCTATATATCACACCCTTTTACACGTTCCTGGGAACAGTGTCATGTTAGAAATTATAAGTACCAGGTAGTAATATTACAATTAGATATTATGTTTTGTCATAATAATAAATAAATAAAATAATAATTTGCTTTTGGACAATTACCAGTCGTCAGGTATGGCCAGTGGAGTAATAGATGTGTGACACCCGAATATAATTTTACGTCTTTTGCACTATTTTATCTTAAAATTGCATATTACATCAAACAAGTTTACATGATATTGATGTTGTTCTTGTTTCTCTGTCATTAGGGGTGAGGTTTTATCCCCTTCCTCGATTTCAGTTCTCTTTTTTCATTTCCCTCCACTGATGAAATTGTACTGGGCATGTCGATTCATTGAACATTTGTGTTTAAAAGGTGGACGATCTCAGAACGCAACTTTAATTGCGCAGTCACAATATTCTATCTAACAGAAATGATGAACAGAAATAATGCAACAGCAGTATCACATTTCGTGGATCCAAGCAGTGAAAGCATTATTTTGCAGATTCTGGATTTCAAGATCCATGGGAAGGTGCTTGAGGGTCGGGACGTTGCTTCAGAATCCCCGGATTCACCACAGGGAGATATGGATCAAGGCGTAGTGATAGCCATTGGGATTTCTTGTCTGGCCGGCCTCTGTGTCATTGGTCTGATCATAGTGCAGGTGGTAAGTCATTGGTTTGATCATAGTGCAGATGGTAAGTCATTGGTTTGGTCATAGTGCAAGTAGTAAATCATTGGCCTGGTCATAGTGCAAGTGGTAAGTCATTGTCCTGGTCATAATGCAAGTGGTAAGTCATTGGCCTGGTCATAGTGCAAGTGGTAAGTCATTGTCCTGGTCATAGTGCAAGTGGTAAGTCATTGGCCTGGTCATAGTGCAAATGGTAAGTCACTGGCTTGGTCATAGTGCAAGTGGTAAGTCATTGGCCTGAGCATAGTGCAGGTGGTAATTCATTGGCTTGGTCATAGTGCAAGTGGTAAGTCATTGGCCTGAGCATAGTGGAGGTGGTAAGTCATTGGCCTGGTCGTAGTGCAGGTGGTATGAGGCCTCCGTAATCAGGGGTGGAATGCTCCTTCTCACAGATATACCACATTCGTATTTTGTTCTTGAAATTCTATAGAAATCTGTTTAATATTGGGCATCAGTTAAACCGATCGCATATGTTCCATTACCCGAAATCCTCCTCTCATGCCAGGGGTGATAACAGTATTAGGAGAGGTATTTGAAAATATCAACTAACAAAGAGTTTGTTGACATACCTAGCATTCTATGCAAACACACCAGGACACAGGATATCACATTTCACACATTTAATTAAAAATTTGATTAGTATACATACTAATCAAGTAAAAATACATGAAATATATTTAGAAAAAATATTAAAAAAAATTAATATTTGTAAGATACAGAATTCAATTGTCTTTAAAATAAACACAACTTGCAATGTTAGGAAACAAAAACAAAAAATTAAATACAAACAACTAGGTGCAACCATATCTTGGTGATTTTTTGCGTACACTGCAGGGACTCGGAGCAAAATGATGTGTGGTCTAAACGATTAAAAACACATCAAAATTGTTGGACATGTTATATCTTGCGATGACACATCAAATGTTCATTGGACGACAGCAAGAATGACGTGTGTTGTCTGTCTGTCCAGGTGTACGTGAAGAGGCGTCGGGGTATTAAGCGCATGAGGAAGTCATTCCGTGAACGGTACTCGGTCGATGTGCACAGCATTGCCGAGTCAATGCAGATGGGGGAGGTCTACGGAAGACGGGGCGCGAGATTCATCTACGACAACCCAGCACTGAACTGGTGTGAGGCAAAGGTGACTTCTGTAAATCACATATGATTGCGGCTGTATAGTTAACTGTGCATATGTATGTCAGGTATAATGATAGTAGAAATTTGGGAGCCTTAGCTGGTCGTTTTCATGGTTAGGTTAGAAAGTAAAAGACTGCCAATAGTTGATTCTTTGTTCTTCTTTGTGTAAATTAGGATTACACATCGAATGTGTTGGACATGGAGGGATTGGCAAAGATGGTGGATGACACAGACGCCATTGAGGACGAGTTCTTGGTAGGACATTTCGTTTGTCTGTAATTATTTGATCAAATTTTCCAGTTTTGTTTTATGTTTAGCTGAAACTGCCTCTAAAGGAATAAAGGTAAGGTAAATTCTTATATAGTGCAGTATGTAGTTCTCCGAACTGCTCAAAGTTCTTTACACTTTACTACCTGGCAGAACTGTTCAATTGAACACCATCTCAATTTCTCTGGGAAGCATCCAGCCACACTGCAATTAATGCACGGAGACTATTCGTACACAAATATCTACCACTGTCTATAGCCAGGTACTCATTCATGCAGCTGAGTGAACTGGAACAAAGTAGAATAAACGAACTTGCCCAAGGTTCAAAACCACAGCACAGGATTCAAACCTGGGTTCTCTCGGTCGAGAGTCGGAAGCTCTAGCCACTCCATTAGTGCGCTATAGATGAATAAGTGTATACATGCGTGTGAATACATTAATATATAACTGTGCAGATAAACCATTATTACATTTAATTAACCAAATTATTATTTGCACATAAATTGGTAACTTAACCTTTGGCAAATTATTTGTTTGTACATTACGTATACAAATCCTGTGTATAATATATACAGTGCTAATAAAATAATTCATACTTAACCATAGAACTTATTTCATACAGTACACCTGTAATGGATTGCAGTTGTTCATCGAACCACATAACAACTTTTAGTGGCGTTTTTTATTTGCAAGTTTTTGTTTAATACCGGTAAATAAAATATGAATTATTTGTGACATCAATCATGATAATGAATATTAAGTTCACCAGTAATGTTTTGACTTGTCAGTTGCTGCCGAGTAAAATGCCGAAGTTGTCTGATGTTCCATTGGGAGCTGAGGACAAGAACCGATACGCAAACGTCATTCCAAGTAATCAAACTTAATGCTCTCATGGATTATGTATGAATTGGTAGGTTAATATACACAGGATCCAAACACGCACACATTGAAACAGATGGACCATGAATGGCCAGATGATGGATGGACAGAGAGACAGACAGACAGACAAATCAACAGACAGAGAGAGAGACAAACAGACAAATCATCAAACACAGACAGACAGACAGATTAACAGACACAGACAGACAGATGAACAGACACAGACACAGATAGACAGACAGACAGACAGACAGAGAGGCAGGCAGACAGACAGACAGAGGCAGGCAGACAGACAGACAAACAAACAGACAGACAGAGACATACATACAGACATACATAATATAGACAGATGAACAGACATAGACAGATAGACTGACTGACAGACAGACATACAGACAGACAGACAGACAGACAGATAGACAGATGAACAGACAGATGAACATACACAGACAGGCAAATGAACAGACACAAACAGACAGACACAGATGAACAGACACAGACACACATACAGACAAATAAAAACACAGACAGACAGATGAACAGACACAGAGAGAAAGACAGACAGGCAGATGAGCAGATGAAGACAGACAGACAAACAGATGAACAGACCCAGATAGACAGACAAATGAAAAGACACAGAAAGACAAATGAAAAGATTAAGACACAGAGAGACAGACAGACAAACAGGCAGATGAACAGACACAGACAGACAGATGAACATACACAGACAGACAGACAGACAGACAGATGCAGATAGACAGACAAACAGTTGAGCAGACACAGACAGACTGACAGACAGATGAACAAACACTGACAGACAGGCACACATATGAACAGACAGACAGATGAACAGACACAGACAGACAGACAGACAGACAGACAGACAGACAAATGAACAGACACAGAGAGACAGAGAGACAGACAGACAGACAGACAGACAGACAGACAGATGAATAGACACAGACAGACAGACAGACAGACAGACAGACAGACAGACAGACAGACAGACATATGAACATACACATACAAATGAATAGATAGACAGACATATGAATGGACACAGAGAGACATATGAGCAGACATAGTCAGACAGACAGACAGACAGGCAGACAGACAGATGAACAGACAGATGGACAATGAACGGACACAGACAGACAGACAGATCAACAGACACACAAACAGACAGACGAACAGACACATGAACAGACAGACAGACAGATAAACAGATGCAGACAGACAGACAAACAAATGAACAGACGCAGACAAATAGACAGATGAACAGACACAGACAGATGAACAGACAGACAGACATGAACAGACACAGACAGACAGATGAACAGACACAGACAGACAGATGAACAGACAGACAAACAGATGAATGGACAGACAGATGAACAGACACAGACAGGCAGACAGGCAGACTGACAGACACATGAATAGACACAGGCGGACAGATGAATAGACAGACAGATGAACAGACACAGATGGACAGATGAACAGATAGTTGGACAGATGAACAGACAGACGAACTGATGAACAGACAGACGGATAAATCAACAGACAGATGAACAGACAGACAGACATATGAACAGACAGATGGACAGATGAACAGACAGACAGATGAACAAACAAATGGACATATCAACAGACAGATGAACTGATAGATGGACAGATGACTAAACAGTCAGATGAACAGACAGACAGACAGATGAACAGACAGACAGATGAACAGACAGACGGACAGATGAACAGACACAGAGCGGCAGACAGACAGATGAACAGACACAGACAGACAAACAGATGAACAGATGCAGACAGACTGATGGATTGATGAATGGACACAGAGAGACAGATGAGCAGACACAGACGAACATGGATAGATGAACAGATGAACAAACAGTCAGATGAACAGACAGACAGACGAACTGACAGACAGACAGAGAGACAGACACACAAACAGACACATAGAGACAGACAGACAGACAGATGAACAGACACAGAGAGACAGACACACAAACAGACAGATGAACATATACAGACAGACAAACAGACAGACAGATGAATAGACCCAGACAGACAGATGAACACACACAGATGAACAGACAGGTGGTCAGATAAACAGACAGATGGTCAGATGAACAAACAGACAGATGAACAGACAGATGGACAAATGAACAGTCAGATAGACAGATAGACAGACAGACAGACAGACAGACAGGCAGACAGACAGACACAGATGAACAGTCACAGACAGACAGACAGACAGATGAACAGACAGACAGACAGACAGACAGACAGACAGACAGACAGAAAAACATTTGAGTAATTTAGTCTGTAAATTACAATGTACAAAACTACTGTAATAATCCATCAAACAATTGGAAATGTTATTCCTTGTGCAAAATTGAAACTATTCTTTTGATGTGTTGGTAGACCCAGAAACAAGAGTGCGCCTGACACAGAAGAAAGGGGAAGACAATTCTGACTACATTAATGCCAACTTTCTTCGGGTACGTGTTTGAAATACTGTAAGATATGTACATGTACGGGAATTATATAAGAGGAATATAACCTAAGCAGTCTGACCGGTATTCATATTTGAAGCATTCTAGTTATTGTTAATAAAAAGTATTTAACTTTGAATGATAATGATACATTGTTAATTTTAAATAGGTTCACTGACTTAGCCTAGATTAAATAATCTGTAGATATTAATTAACCCGCTTTTTTGCTCTGCTATACGTGTACAATATAATAAATAATGTTGTAACTTGGAAAATAATTGTTGTTTGATTACCTAGTAAGAAATTTCCACCCTTAATTTAAACAGTATCTGTAAATGAAAATTTGGACAGTGAATCAAAATTAATTAACGTTATTGTTATTTAGATACATGAAAATAGTCTACAGTTTATTTACATAGTTCAAACATCACTTCAAAACCATGTTTCTGCCATGCATGGGACATAGTGACAGAGTGGTTAGAGAAATGAACTCTATATTTTATAAAAAAATTCTACGCTATATTTAAGAAGGATAGTCAGGTAATGGGAAACACAGATATTATTATTCTGGTTGCCTATTACCCCTTTAGACCTTCAGATTTCATGAAACGTGCTCCGAATCCTTGCTCACAACATCACCAAGATACGGGTGCACCTAGTTTTTGTATTTATTTTTTTGTACTTTGTTTCCGATCATTGCAAGTTGTCTTATCTTGAAGATAATTGAGTTCCAAACAAGATGCTAATAAATATACTAATCAACTTTTAAAGTAAATGTGTGAAACAAGATATGCTGTATCTTAGTGTGTTTACATAGAATGCAATACAAATCGACGAACTCTTGTCAGTTGATATTTTCATACAGCATTCATTCAGAAACTTCCAATACAAAGCCATCTAAAAAATGCCCCTAGTGCCCAGCAGATACACTAAAGAATCCAGTGACACAAGTTACGTAAGTATCCAGAAGATGATGCCACCTCCACCCGTTATCAAAGGTAGAAAAAGTTTGTGGCTGTTTGCTTGTTCAAGCTCTAAAGGGCTAAGAGTGATGCCCATTGTGTGTTTGTTCCAGGGATATCTGTCATCCCCACAAGGCTACATAGCGACTCAGGCACCATTAGAAGGCACATGTGCTGACTTCTGGAGGATGGCCTGGGAACAACGGTGCCAGATAGTCATCATGCTGACTGGTCTAGAGGAACACGGACTGGTATGACTTGACTTACTTGACTTAAACTTGTTCACTTCCTGAGGGAGCATAGGCCATCAATGTCTCTTCACCACTGGACATGGTTTTGTTTGTTCATTTCTGGACAGGTGTTTCCATTTACATCTTGCTTGTGCCATCCATCTCTCCACTTCTTTGTGCCAGGTGTTTCTTGGCCTTCCCCTTTTCCTTCTGTGGGTTCGATGTAGCTATGTGACAAAAAATCAAAGTTAACCCTTCCCAACTTAATTGGCATCATTGGAAATGGCTTGAAAAAACCTTGCCAGTGATACCAAAATAACCATCAGGTGACAAATAAAAAAAACGTTATGGCTTTTTATATCTTAGAAATTAGGCTCGTTTTTGTTTTTATTGAAAAAACAATGTGCAGACTTGACTTGACTTGTGACCCATTTCTTAATTTTCCGGTGGTTTCATGCCATAACTTTCTTAATTCCTGTTCGATTTTCAAAAACTTTGTATCACTAGAAGGCTTAGGAAATTAAGAATACGAATTCATTCTAACATATCTGAATGGAAGTAAAGGCAGGTGTGGTCCTGGGTCCATCAGTGGGGCAACTAATTCAGAAATAATTCTCCAACTAATGCAGAATCAGCTCCGCTTGACTGGCCACTTTGTCAGAATGTTAGACTACCACCTACTTCAACATATACTGTTCTCCCAGCTGATGCATGTTTCAAGAACACGCGGTGGCCAGAGGAAGCGATTCAAAGACAATGAATTATTACATGAAGAAAGGCCAAACCATCATCAACACTTGGGAAGACATAGCTGCGGACCGTCTACTTTGGTGCCGCAGCATCCACCAGGCAACAGTCCAATTTGAGACCTGCCACCTATT
This sequence comes from Paraescarpia echinospica, assembly GCA_020002185.1. NCBI lineage: Eukaryota > Metazoa > Annelida > Polychaeta > Sabellida > Siboglinidae > Paraescarpia > Paraescarpia echinospica. The sequence continues at coordinate 53,703,907 of CM034541.1, forward strand.
ACACGAGGTGGAGATGCATCAGAGGAGAAAGGAGAGGGAGATGTGTTACCATCTACATGTCTCCCTTCCACCCAGAACTTCCTGCCCACGCTGCAAGATCTGCAGTTCGAGAATCAGTCTCTTTAATTACCTCAGGACCCACAAGCGATCATTGGCAGACGTCATCCTCATTTCTGATAGTTCTCTCCCATAGTGCTTCATTACTAATTATTTCTGTCCATCAGTTATTAATTGTTTCAGATCCTTATAATTCTCCTCACTTCCTGCACTTATTTACAAAACTCTGGATCGTCTGCAGCATGAACTGGTGTGAAGTGTCTCATAAGGTCACTAAGTCCTCCAAAATATAAAACATTACGCATGGGAGGGGGGTTGGTGGTCACAACATATTGCAGGGAAACATTTATATAGTGTTGCCACCTATCGAGTGGAACTGAAATTAATGCACATTGGCATCATTGTGGATACCAGAGCCAGGAAGCATAATAGATAATGTATTAGCAATTATGTTGCATCAATTGAATCCAGCGGCTATTGGCTGGGGTTTTGGAAGCTTTTTTGGATCACTCAAAATCGCAAGTTCCACACGACGTATTGGTGGGGGTGGGGGTGGTTTGATCCAATATAAAACATTACATTTTACTTGATTTTTCAAGTGTTACATGAACCTCATTGCTGTGGATAGGTATACTCGTCTTGACTACCTAAAACTTGTTTTCTAAGTTTCTAGTTTATTTTGGTGGATGCAAAACAGATCTGCTTCAGAGCTAACAACATAAGTAACTACACTGGGTGAGGTTACAGTAATCAACATGCGAATGATGCTATGATTTTCATCACAAAAACATGATAATTTTATATTTATATGCAATGTCATTATCAAGTAATTATCATAGACATGAAATGTGTGTTTTATTGAATTTTAATAGTGTTGCAATTGTATTAAAAACTGGTGGTTAGAAAATACAATATGGCCGCCCTGTCAAAGAAATCCAAAATGGCTGCCTTAGATACCTATTCAAAACAAACACCTTTGTTAAAACATGATTTTACTTGATTGACAGACAGGGAAACAAAAAGAGACCAATAACCACTCTACTTGCAGTCAAAGTGTGCCGAGTATTGGCCAAATACTGATGGTGGAGACGTGGTTCGGATCTACGGAGACTTTGAGATCACGCAACAAAGACGCCAGGTTAAAACAGAATGGATTATGTCAATGATCACTTTACGATATTTGAAGGTAAGCATATGGAAAAGATGTTTTGGATCAGGTAAAAATATTAGTTTTTTCTTGTGATTGGATAAATATAGGGTCATGTCTTAAGAAATAATGCATTTAACAGGGTCGGTCTGATAACTGGAAACACAAAGATTATTTTGAAAGACCTAAACTAGATAACCACAAAGGTGTTGCCATTTTGAGACCTGCTTTATCGAACAGATGTCCCTTATAATATTATATATTTTTTTAAATTTTGGGATGAACTGTATGTAGCTGTATCCCATATTAATGCAGATTTTTTATTGAAAAATCTTAATAAAATATATGTTTTCGTATGTTCATCACAACAGGTTAAATCAATATGTAATGATAAAGTTCTAGCAGTCGAACAAAATATCCTTTTAATACAAGGCAGATTCTCAATAAAACCTTGTGGTTTTGGTTCGATGCTGATATTTTTTGTAGGCTGACAGATGGCAACACTAGTTTATATTTGAAAATTTGGAAATCGAGCAGATCAACTTTTTATGTACCCCGGTAGGTATATTTTGTAGTCTGGTAGAAGGCGAAACTTGATCGGAATAGAAATGCAAACACATATATATCTCAACCAAACAGATGGCATGCTTGCATTTTCTTTACTTTATTTGTTCTACTTTATTAGCAAGAGCGCAGTAGCATAAAGACTCTCAATCAAGAGATTCAGGATTAAAATCCTCCTGCTACAGTTTTGAACCTTGGGCATGTTTGGTGTCTCTACGTTGCTCCAGTTCACTCAGCTATATGAATGAGTACCTGGCTATAGACAGTGGTGGATATTTGTGTATGGATAATCTACACACATTAATCGTGGCATGGCTGAAAGCTTCCCAGAGAAGTTGAGATGGCATGCAAATGAACCGATCTGCCAGGGGGTGAATGTAAAGTGCTTTGAGCAGTCCTGAGGACTGTGTACTGCACTGTACAAGAACTTATCTTTACCTGTTATTAGACGAACCAGTGTCACGAGATTCTCCACTTCTGGATGACGGCGTGGCCAGTGAATGGACTGCCCGATGCGCGCACGGTCATCCATTTCCTGCTCGCCCTACGACCACACCTCGAGGAGACGACAGCACCCCCTATCATACATTGCAGGTACTAAACTGATATTGTTAATCATGTCAGATGTGTGTGTG